>CAWUFW010008036.1:0-600000 GCA_963921515.1 Calotriton arnoldi | reverse complement strand
CCCGAGCGGCAGCTCGCGCTCGCGAACTTACCGTTCGCGATCGCGAGTGGGGAAAAAACTCCGCTGCACATCGCGAATCGGAGTTTTCTGCACTCCGCGAGCGCCGTGGATTGCGGAGTGCAGAAAACTCCGCAAACTCCGCGAACGGAGCGAAGTTCACCACCCAGGCCTACATTTTACCCATTACCACGTGTAATGTTTGTGGTGTAATTTTAGTTGCTGTACCCTGAAGTTGAGTTCCATTTGTTGCAACTATTGCTGGTTGGACTGTGAGTGTCCTCATGACGAATTGCGTCAAGTTCCTATAGATTTTAATTAAATCTTTATGTTGTATGAGTAAGTCTCCTGGTGGCATTGTGTCAATGTCAGGATGTGGTGTGTAGGCCGCTAATATTGGCCATGTTGCCCCTTCTCTTCCGAGCGGGCCGAGTCTTATTCTTCTTCTTATGTGGGGTAGGGCGCCTTTAAACCAGTATAAATGTTCCTGGTATGTGAGCGGAACCTCTATATCCTTGAACGGATAATATTCCGCTGGTGCATCTCCTTCTGTGTAGGAGTGAAATGTTTTTGTTCTTGCATTTGCTGCTGGGAATGTAACCCACGAATAAAATACCTCTGTTTTGTTTGATTCGTGTGCCTCAATCACGAAAACCACTATGCCACCCCTAGCTGATAAACCATGCGCAAGTAGTTTCAGGGTGACTGTATTTCTAAAGTTTGATGCAATTTGTATTGCGTCTGCATTGTCCTCGTCTGTGAGGGGCAGATTTTGTTGCATTGGGTCTAATTCTTCGTTATTTCTGTCCTCAGTCATTTTGTAAAGAAGAAGTTTTTCAAGGGAACTAAGATAAGGTGTTTTTGCACAATTTAGGAACAATGTGTCCTTCAAGCTTGATTAACCAACAGCTAATAAATAGGATTTTTTAGCCTACTAAGCTGTGGCGAAGTTTGTGCCCACCCACTCCAGACGTCTCTGGTGTTTTGTGAGTAGGGGACTCTGAGAATAGCACGACTGAACTACTCAGATTCTACTGTTAAATAAGTACCCAACCAACGTTGGGCGCCATGTCGTGTAGTTCCTATATTACCTATACAGGATCTGCGCGTTCGGATAACATAAACTGTGGGATTGGTGGCGGACGGATTCCGTGCACCCCCACCGGATACGTTAGCCTGTCTGTATTAGCTAGCTCACAGTGCCACTATAATCTCCTCTTACCACAGAGAGAATAAATTCTGGCAACCTCAGAACATGACAACCCTGATCCCTCAGAATCGTGGAAACAATATACTACTTTTCGCTCAGTCACTCGTGCTCACTTGGTTTGTCTCAGAGAGTTACACAGAATAAACAGGCTGGGCGTTTCAATAAGTATTTATTGAACAGTTGTTATTCTAGTGTAGAATAGATGAGCTGCAACAACCATTAGACAGTAGCAGAGATATATGATTATCAATATTACGAAAGTAAAAGGATGGTAAAGTTCTACCATCTTGCAGAAATCATGAATATATACAAGTACATAAAACACATGATAAAAAGTGCGTACTCCTACGATGTCTCCCTAACTAGATGTACCTAAATGTACCTAGCATCTGTGTAGGTGTTATGCCAAGAATCCCTCTAGGATCTAGTCCACCCCATTACCTGAGAGTTTAGAGAATGTGGGACCCCGTCCTGGTCTTGAGTTGGACACATCGCGAGAGATGTTAGACCACAGATAGCTGGAGCATCTGCATGCAGGAACCTCAGCGTCTCTGGTCAGTGTGTCAGCTAGGAAGTCACGGTCTCCTCTATCTTCCTAAGCAAGATGTGCTGTATATATACCCATAGGTCTCCCCAGGGGTCCTACCTTGCTGATTTACTGTGTCGGCCTAAAGGATGACGTTGGGCCTCAACTTTATACAGAGATATTATACAGGAGATGGTAATCCTACTGTTAGTCCTGCTGTGCTTCCAAGAAGCCTCATGCATAATGTATGAGAATCGAACCAGGGAAAAACCTGCGTTCTGAATGCAGTGTCATATCTAGGTAAAAGGTCTGTGCCTAAGAACCGTTATGTATGTAATGTAGGGAAGGATG
This sequence comes from Calotriton arnoldi, assembly GCA_963921515.1. Lineage (NCBI taxonomy): Eukaryota > Metazoa > Chordata > Amphibia > Caudata > Salamandridae > Calotriton > Calotriton arnoldi. The sequence goes on along the minus strand of CAWUFW010008036.1, from coordinate 597,916 downwards.
TAGGTGAAAGGTTGCGATGTTACCTGCGCCTATATAGGGTACCTATATGGAATATAACAGTGTGTGTGAGTTATGTTAGTGGGTACATGTCAGTGTTCCACGTTATGTCCGACTGAGAGGGTGTGTGAGTATGTGTGTCAGTGGAAATGTCAGTGTCCCAGGATGAAGCATTAACATGTATGTGTTAGTCAGTGTGTGTGTACTCAGGGCTTTAAGTGAGCCGGGTCCTTCCGGTGCTCAGCACCGCCAGTTCGTAAAAGCAGGTGCTGAGACGGGTCCTTATCGGGTTCTCCATTCTTCCCTCGGGGTGACAAAAAAATCTTAACTCTGCAGCAGTTCTTTGATGTAACTTCAAAGAGACTGGTTATAGTTCTTTCACAGTCTCAGCATTTCAAAACTGAAGCATTTTCCAATATTATACAGAATGAAGTCATAGTTGTTACTCATTTATCTTATGCAACTAACAGCCATAGACAAAGGCTTGTTGTAGGTGTAATGTTACATGTTGCATTATATATCTGGATGCAATGACAGAAACAGTAAAATACCAGTCGGTGGCACACTATGGGAGCACAGATTTTTAGCTTGTGTGTTTTTAAACCACACCCTAAATTACATTGACCCAACTCTTTGGGAGACCCCCCAGATTTTTCATCCCACTTAAAACCCTGTGTGTATTACTTCATACATGTCAGTGTACCAGGATATGTCATCAACTTGTATGTTTCAGTCACTGTGTGTGCATAAGTGTGTGTGTGTGTCAGTGTGTGCATTAGTGTGCCTTGTCATCAATGTGTCAGTCACCTTGTGTGTATGCGTGTGTGTTTGTGTCAGTGTGTGTCTATGTGTGTGTATGCATGTGTTTTTGTGTCAGTGTGTGTATGCATGTGTGTTTGTGTCAGTGTGTATCTATGTGTATGCATGTGTGCTTGTGTCAGTGTGCTAGGATGTGTTATGAACACATCTCATCCTCAGTGTGTGTGTGTTAGTGCCCATGTGTTAGTTGGGGCTGCATTTATGTGTGCACGTGCCTACCCCAGAGTGTAGGCCAATGTGCGTTTGGGTGGTGCATCAGTGTAAATGCGTGAGAGCAGGTGACCATCAGTGTATGTGCAGTGTGTGTCTATGTGTGTGTGTGTGTGGGTGTGTGTGTGCATGTGTGTGTCAGTGTGCTAGGATGTGTTACGAGTCTCAATGTGTTAGAGGGTGTGTTTAGGTGCTTGTGTAAGTGCTTACGCTTGAGAGCAGGTGTCCATCAGTGTATGTGACAGCGTGTGTGCATGGGTGTGTGTGTATGCATGTTTGTGTCAGTGTGCTAGGATGTGTTACGAGTCTCAGTGTGTGTGTGCGTTAGTGACCATGTGATATTTGGGGCTGCATGTGTGCATGCACGTGCCTACCCCAGAGTGTAGGTCAGTGCGTGTTTGGATGCTTGCATCATTGTGCATGCGTGAGAGCAGGTGTCCATCAGTGTATGTGCCAGTGTGTGTGTGTTTGTGTGTGTGTGTGTGCATGTGTGTGTCAGTGTGCTAGGATGTGTTACGAGTCTCAGTGTGTGTGTGCGTTAGTGCCCATGTGTTATTTGGCACTGCATGTGTGCGTGCACGTGCCTACCCCAGAGTGTCGGCCAGTGCATGTTTGGGTGCTTGTGTCAGTGCGTATGTGTGAGAGCAGGTGTCCATCAGTGTATGTGTCAGTGTGTGTCCATGTGTGTGTGTATGTATGAATGTGTGTTTGTGCCAATGTGTTAGGATGTGTTATGAGTCTCAGTGTGTGTGTGTGCGTTAGTGCCCATGCATTATTTGGGGCTGCATGTGTGCGTGCACGTGCCTACCCCTGAGTGTAGGACAGTGCCTGTTTGAATGCTTGCGTCAATGCGTACGCATGAGAGCAGGTGTCCATCAGTGCATGTTAGTGTGTGTCCATGTGTGTTTGTGTGCCTGTGTGTATGTGTCAGTGTGCTAGGATGTGTTATGAGTCTCAGTGTGTGTGTGTTAGTGCCTATGTGTTAGTTGGGGCTGCATGTGTGCATGCACTTGTCTACACCAGAGTGTAGGCCAGTGCATGTTTGGGGGCTTGCGTCAGTGCGTATGCGTGAGAGCAGGTGTCCATCAGTGTACGCGTCAGTTAGTGCTTCGAGGCCTCGGTCCAGCTGCATGGCACGACGCTGGACTGCAGCTCCCGTCCGCCCTGAGGGCAGCACCCACCCCAAGGCTGCGGGCACTGATGCCCTGCAGCTGTACACAAGAGAAAGGGCCATGCGGGGGGGGGAGGTGGAGGTACTGACGCCGCTGTAACAGGCACAGACATAGTCCACACCTGCTTCATACTCTGCCACCTTGGTCTAAAAATAACCCTTGAATATGAGTCAGCCCTCAAAGATGCTGAAGTCGTGCCTCTTGTAAGGGCACGTTTGTAGTGTTAGAGAGGTAGGTGCCTGACTGCCTTCCTCTGCATGGCATGGTCACCGTGGGGGGGCGGGCATGGGGCACACACGAGGCCCTTCTCTCTTCCTCTCTGGGCTCCTGCTTTGAAGTTTAGATCAAGGACATCTTCAGGATTTTGGGGGCCGGGGCCAAACATAATTTGGGGCCCCCTGCTCGGAACAACTCTGAATTTATTATCCATTTTCAGTTCATTCAAGCTCTCAGCAACTTTGTAGGCCGGATCATTGTCAACTCTCTTTGTAGGCCCCCAAGCCTTTAAGGGGGTCTCAGTCCTTCAACCTTTGAACATTTATGAGATTTTGGAGACTTGGGAGCCCCTTTTCATATTGTGCAGGGGACCCAATCATTAGTGCGTTAGCCTACTGTCTGGGACTGTCCTGAAAGCTTAATAATGGGGCCCTAGAACGTTGGGGCCCTGGGCCAGAGCCCATTTTGCACATGCCTTAAAACGTCTCTGGTTTAGATGCTTCTGTTACTGTGCAGAAAGTACCTGCCAGTGTCCTGGGGGCTTCCGCTAGGGTATGCAGGAAGTTGAGGTGGGCTGGGGCTTCTGTTAGGGTATGCAGGGGATCGCGGTGGGCTGGGGCTTCTGTTAGGGTATGCAGGGGGTCGCGGTGCCTTGGGGGCTTCCGTTAGGGTATGTAGGGGGTCGAGGTGAGCTGGGGCTTCCATTAGGGTATGCAGGGGGTGGGGTGGGCTGGGGCTTCTATTATGGTATGCAGGGGGTTGCGGTGCCCTGGGGGCTTCTGTTAGGGTATGCAGGGGGTGCAGTGAACTGGGGCTTCTGCTAGGGTATGCAAGTGGTCAAGGTGGACTGGGGCTTCCGTTAGGGTATTCAGGGGGTCGATGTGGGCTGGGGCTTTGTTATGGTATGAAGGGGGTCAGGTTGGGCTGGGACTTCTGCTAGGGTATGCAGGGGGTTGGGGTGAGCTGGGGCTTCTGTTAGGGTATGCAGGGGTTGCGGTGCCCTGGGGGCTTCTGTTAGGGTATGCAGGGGGTGCAGTGAACTGGGACTTCTGCTAGGGTATGCAAGTGGTCAAGGTGGACTGGGGCTTCCGTTAGGGTATGCAGGGGGTCACAGTGGGCTGGGGCTTCCACTAGGGTATGCAGGGGCTCGAGGTGGGCTGGGGCTTCTGTTAGGGTATGCAGGGGCTCAAAGTGGGCTGGGGCTTCCGCTAGGGTATGCAGGGGGTCGCGGTGGGCTGGGGCTTCCGCTAGGGTATGCAGGGGGTCGAGGTGGGCTGGGGCTTCAGTTCGGGTATGCAAGTCGAGATGGACTGGGGCTTCTGCTAGGGTATGCAAGTGGTCGGGGTGGACTGGGGCTTCCGTTAGTGTATGCAGGGGGTCGCAGTGGGCTGGGGCTTCCGCTAGAGTATGCAGGTGCTCGAGGTGGGAAGGGGCTTCTGTTAGGGTATGCAAGTGGTTGAGGTGGACTGGGTCTTCCGTTAGGTTATGCAGGGGGTCGCAGTGGGCTGGGGCTTCCGTTAGGGTATGCAGGAAGTCGCAGTGGGCTGGTGCTTCTGTTAGGGTATGGAGGGGGCCGCAGTGGGCTGGGGCTTCTGTTAGGTTATGCAGGGGGTCGAGGTGGGCTGGGGCTTCCATTAGGGTATGCAGGGGATCGTGGTGCCCGGGGGCTTCCGTTAAGGTATGCAAGGGGTCACAGTGGGATGGGGCTTGCCCTAGGAGATGCAGGGGATCGGGGTGGGCTGGGGCTTCCATTAGGGTATGCTAGGGGTCGAAGTGGGCTGGGGCTTGCTCTAGGCTAGGGTATGCAGGAGGCCGCGGTGGGCTGGGGGCTTCCGTTAGCGTATGCAGGGGGTCTAGGTTGGCTGGGGCTTCCTTTAAGGTATGCAGGGGGTTGCAGTGGGCTGGAGCTTCCGTTAGGGTATGCAGGGGGTCGCAGTGGGCTGGGGCTTCATTATGGTATGCAGGGGATCAGGGTGGGCTGGGGCTTCTGCTAGGTTATGCAAGGAGTCGAGGTGGACTGGGGCTTCCGTTAGGGTATGCAGGGGGTCACAGTGGGCTGAGGGTTCTGTTAGGGTACGCAGGGGGTCGCAGTGGGCTCGGGCTTCGTTAGGGTATGCAGGGTGTCACGGTGGGCTGGGGCTTCCGTTAAGGTATGCAGGGGGTTGCTGTGAGCTGGAGCTTCTGTTAGGGCATGCAGGGGGTCATGGTGCCCTGGGGGCTTCCGTTAGGGTATGCAGGGGGCACGGTGAACTGGGGCTTCCATTAGGATATGCAAGGGGTTGAGGTGGGCTGGGGCTGCCGTTAGGGTATACAGGGCGTTGCGGTGGGCTGGGGCTTTTGTTATGGTATGCAGGGGGTTGTGGTTCCCTGGGGGCTTCTGTTAGGGTATGCAGGGGGGTCGGAGTGGGCTGGGGCTTCTGTTAGGTTATGCAGGGGGTCGAGGTGGGCTGGGGCTTCCATTAGGGTATGCAGGGGGTGGCGGTGCCCGGGGTCTTCTGTTATTGTTTTTAGGGGGTCGCTGTTGGCTGGGCCTTCCGTTAGGGTATGCAGGGGGTCGGGGTGGCCTGGGGCTTCCGGTAGGGTAGGCAAGGGGTCACAGTGGGCTGCGTCTTGCCCTAGGGTATGCAGGGGGTCGAGGTGGGCTGGGGGCTTCTGTTAGGGTATGCAGGCGGTCAGGGTGGACTAGGGCTTGCCCTAGGGTATGCACGGGGTTGAGGTGGGCTGTGGCTTCCGTTAGGGTATACAGGGGGTTGCAGTGCCCTGAGGGCTTCCGTTACGGTATGCAGGGGGTCGCTGTTGGCTGGGGCTTCTGTTAGGGTATGCAGGGGGTCGTGGTGGACTGGGGATTGCCCAAGGGTATGCAGGGGGCCGCTGTAGGCTGGGGCTTCCGTTAGGGCATGCAGGGGGTCTAGGTGCCCTGGGGGCTTCTGTTAGGGTATGCAGGGGGTCGAGGTGCCCCGGGGGCTTCCCTTAGGGTATGCAGGGGGTCACGTGGGCTGTGCTTGGACAAAGCACTCCTGAGTGCCTGCCAGCCTTGGCATCGTCAGGTGTCCCATGAGAGTCCTTGCTGCCAGCCCCTCCCCCCCCCCCCCACCTGGATTGCTGAAGAGCACTTTATCACAGAAGGAGGCGCTTTCTGCTCTCCAGAGTAGACACAATGATAGTTGAACACATTCTCATAGGAAAATGGGTCTTAACTGTACAGAAACCAGTTGAGCTTTCCCACGTTTCAGTCTCTGACAGTGGGGAGTGCGAAGAACATGTTTGGATGCTGGCATCATGCCGCCCACCAATGCCCTTTGCTAAACTCCACATTGATCCATGCAACAATGGCTCCCCAACTAGCAGACACTGCTACGGGCAGCTGAGAGGACATATTGGTTGTCATAGAAAATTGTGGTTGTCACACAGGCTGGGAAATACACAGAAAGAGGCTGTCAAATTTGTGGTCAAGGGATGCCAGTGGAAGTGGTGGAACCCATCAGGATTCAATTGGCGCTCAAAGCATTCCAAACATCAGCAGGTGAAACACTGGACTACACTCTCTGGTGTCAGTGCCAACAATATATGAGAAAAATAATCATGTAGTTAAGAATGTAGAATTTGGGAAAACATCATTTTCTTTGTGAAAAACACGTTCCTTCTGTCTCTAGAGGGGAGAGATTGTTGAAGCAGTTTCTGCAAGGTGCATTTCTCGAGATTTTGTCATTTCTTAGAGGACAGCGTGTGACTCTCAGACTCCCAAGCAGGGTTCTGCTGAGGACGAGGAAGGGAGTCAGCTGTGACAGCTATACAGGATTACATAAAAATGCAATTTGCTGCTTCTAGCCCTTTCGGCATCCTTTGACATGTTCATCATCAGATCTTAACTCTCAGACCCAAAGAAATGAGCATTGGTGGTAGACTTCTCACATGGACCCCCTCTTAGCCACAGGACGGAGGTAAGCTTATATATATATATATATGACTCCTTCCTCACTAACACCGTAAAAAATAAAAACAAGACTTTCCCACGGATCTGTCATCTTGAACTCATATATGAAGCCATTAATAGAGCTAATCACCGTCTTTGATCTTAGCTGCTACAGTTATGCAGACGACACACAAATAATACACAAATAGGAAAATCCTAAAGGCATAGGAAACCCAACAAGTGCCTGAAAGCCATATACCAATGGATGACATGGGACAACCTCAACGTAAATGCAACAGGAACTCAAGTACTCACAGGTGGAGAATGGAAAAGTCACAAACCACTGACCCTCTGAGCAGGCAAACTAGGACTTTCACCAACAGCATTCAAGGATGTGCGAAATATAGGAATTATCACGCACTATGCACTCTTCACGAACACCAACGTGGACAGACTAACACTATTGGCCGTCAACACTATGAATACACTTTGGACCAGATGTACGAAACTTCCAGTTTGCATTTCCTAAATACCGAATCCTAAGAAATCGCTATTTAGGAAATGCAAAATGGAATGTACAAAAATAGAGATTTCCTAATAGGGATCCCTACAGGGTAGGAAATACTATTAGGAAATCGCTGTTTAAGAAATGCTAAACCATTTGTTGCTACGGGCCTAAAGACCCATAGGTACGTATGGTTCTGCATTTCCAAATTTGCAATTTCCTAATAGGAAATCGCAAATTAGGAAATGCAAAACCAAGAGTGCCCGGGGCCTAAGGCCCCCTTGATGCACCCCAAATAATGCAAAACCAAGGGTGCCCGTGGGCCTAAGGCCCCCCTTGATGCACCCCAAATAATGCAAAACCAAGGGTGCCCGGGGGCCTAAGGCCCCCCTTGATGCACCCCAAATAATGCAAAACCAAGGGTGCCCGGGGGCCTAAGGCCCCCCTTGATGCACCCCAAATAATGCAAAACCAAGGGTGCCCGGGGGCCTAAGGCCCCCCTTGATGCACCCCAAATAAAAAGTGGTGCACATGTAAAGCGTACAAATGCCCTTAGGGCATGTGCGTGCTACATGGCACTCTATTTTGGGTGCATTTTTAAAAATTGCAAATGGTTACCATCAACTTGGTGTCGATGGTAATAGCATTTCCTAAATGCCCATTTCACATTTAGGAAATTCCTTGTACATGTGCGAAATCCCTATTTGCGATCTCCTATTTAGGGAATCACAAAATGCAATTTCTTCCACAGCCCCCCCACGTTTGTTTTATGGCAGACGCCACTGCTCCTCAGAAGACTCCAAACCATAAAGAGCACGGCAGCCAGACTCATCCTGGACCTCCCCAAACTGACCCACATCACCCCCCACCTCAGGGACCTCCACTGCCTGCCCATCCAGAAGAGAGGCCAGTTCAAGATCCTCATGCACGCCTACAAAGCTCTACACGACCAATGACCATCTTACATCAAGCATCGACTGAACTTCCATCTGCCCGCAAGACACCTGCGCTCCTCCTCAATTGCCTTTGCACACACCCCCCCCCCCGCATCCGTCGCAGTCGCAGAAGGAGCCGCTCCTTCTCCTACATCACCGCCAAGACCTGGAATGAACTGACCCACTACCTCCGAACAGCACCCTCCCTGGCGGACTTCAGGAAGAGGCTCAAGACCTGGCTCATCGACGGAGACACGGCGCCCTCAGCGCCCAGATACCCCTAGGGGTGACAGTGCTGCACCATACAAATACTGATTGATTGATTCAACTTGACATTCCTTTTGGGAGAATGAAATCAATCCTAGGGCCATCCTTAGTGCACATCGAAAGCACATAATAAAAATACTGCCTTACAAGCAAATAATGCCACTACTTTCTACACAACACACACTTCAGATTGCATGCAACATGCAACTGTGACAGACATCTACCTCATATATCACCAAATCCCTGCATGGAACATTTACCTTGGTTTACAATGATCAAATGTCTCCTCTCGTTCTCTCCTTTCCTACCATTGAACAACCCCTCTCACCTACTGTTGGCCCGACTGCCCAATTACGAGGTAAGCAGTAGAAGTGCTACAAGCCCAACACAAAACCGCCACCACCGCCAGGATCCTGACTGGGCGGTAGAGTGGAAAGCGGTGGTCTGCGGCGGCAGAGCCGATGCCGGCACCGCTGTGCAGATCACAGCATTCCTTGCTGACGAGGTGTTCATGGCAGGGACCCCACCAAGAACAGGTCGGCGGAAAAGCAGTGCAAGGGGCCCCAAATAGGGCCCCAGGGCATTTTAGCCCATGGCGTGTGTGCATGTGGGCACATTTTGTGCCCATCTCTTCTTTCACCGTTGTGCATGCACTGTGTGCTATGCACTACATGGTGCATGGTACACAGTGCACCTACGTGCAAGCGGTGCTGCCACTACTGCAGCATATGCTTCATGCTCTCTATGCTATGCTATGCTACAGGTTTTGTAGAGTGCATGGCGACCCAGAGGCATCCCAGCGCTAAGAGAGAGAGGAAGCACAACAAGCCTGAGATCGAGCGTAGTCAATCTTATGAGAGATCACAGTGGAAAGAGCCAGGTTTTAATGGCTTTGTTAAAGCGCAGCTCATTGTGCAGACACCTAATGGCCAAAGGGAGAGAATTCCAGAACTTGGCAACATTGAATTGAAAGGAGCACCCTCCCTTTCTGGCTCTTTTGACTCCAAGAATGGTGACCAGATGCTAGTGGACGAGCGAAGGGCCCTATTGGGGGCCTAGTGAGTGACAAGCTGTTGAAGGATGGGCGGGTGTTTCCCATTGAGAATTCTATGGGCAATGCACAACGACTTGAGTTCATCTCTTTGAACCATGGGAAGCCAGTGCAATGCCGTCAACCCCAGCCGGCTGATTGAGACCTGGGAATACCCAGTAACATACGAGTCACAACATTTTGTACCACTTGCAGTTTTTGGATGGCAGCCTTGGGGAATCCAGGTAAAGAGAATTCCTGTAATTCAGGCAGGAAAAGATTAATGCCTGGACTAGTACCTGCCTTGGTGTCTTGGGAAGCAGCGACAAAATCTTACGTAGCATCTGCAGCAGACCAAAGCAGCTGGCTGATGTTTTAGTGGCCTGGGCTACCATCATCACGGAGTCATCAATCCACATCCCCAGACTTTTTATAGTTGACTTATTAGTCGGGGGATCTAGGCGAGTGGACCACGCCAGATCATATTGGACGGGGGACATATTGCCAAGTATAATTAATTTAGTTTTGGCTCCAATGAGCTTAAGACGGGATTGATTCATACAGCTGGGTATTTGTTTCCAGCAGGTTCCCAGACTGACTGGGGGCGAGTCGGAACCAGGTGTAAGTGAAAGCATCAGCCTGGGTGTCGTCCGTGTAGGGGACTATGGACATCCCAAAAGGAGCTACAATATCCGCCAATGATCTCCATGAGCCAAAGCATGCTGCGGCTGTTGCACCGCCGACAGAACACTGCCAGCCCGGTGGTGTTGTCATAATATGGCAGTCGGATGCCACCAGCTTGGCGGAGTACTACCGACTGCCTCAATGGGGGTCCCGCGGTCGGACCGCCGAAGTGGGAATGAGTCCCTAAGTGTAAAATATGATACAAACAGCCCATTCACCTTTGAAATAAAAAAAGAAATGATAGCACTAGCCTATGCCCCTTCCACAGAGGTAGCGAACCACTCCAATTGACTGATAGAAAGCCCTTCTCTACCAACAAAATGAAGAAAACTAAGCCCCCCAATGGACTATTTCAAAGACACTTGGATTCACAGACTGCATCGCTTCGGACACAGATGCCAACCCAAATTCCAAATAACATGGTGGAATGTTATGATGTTACCTTGGCATAGGAAACCAAAGCAAACAACACAGTGGAAGGATGGCACAATGCTTTCCAATCCACTCTAGGCAGAACCCAGCCTACACTCTATAAATTTATAGAAGCATTACAAAAAGAGCAAAGCTACCAACAATTATGAATGGAGCAATCTTTTAGCCGAATTACACCTAAACTTAGCAAATAAACCAAAAGACTGTATCACATGCTACAATTTAAAGTCAAACTCTCCATACACAACAGATGAGTAGATTACTTTGAAATAATGGCCAAAAGCATATTATAAAATAAATACTAACTTACAAAAGTTCCAGAAACCTGCCACAAAATCTAAACCAAGATGACAAATCATTTTTCATATAAATAATAAATATAATATTTTCTTACATCAGTCTAGACATTAAATAAATCTTCAATATTAAATAAGAATGAGATGATAAAATAATATATAAATTATATATATTACAAAGTTTTAACCTGACCAACAAAAAAACTCAAAGAAAAAATTCAATCTGTCATGTAAAATAAATACAACTCATAAACCATGCATTTCCAAATAAAATTCACAGAATATTTGCACAAACAATAAAATATAAAATTTCTCACCCCAAACAAATAAATTCAATATAACTTATTGTTCAGTAGCTGCAGCGCTTCTTCTGTATCCATGTTCTCAAAAATAATAATCCACCAAAAACGAGAAAAATATTATCCAAAAATCCACCCCCCCACAAAAAAGGCAAAAATTAAATGAATCCAATAGACATCCCTCAAAGTAACCCAAAGTATGTAGGAATCATTAAAAACCCGAAAAAGTGTTTAACAAAAGAAATGCTCATGGAAACTAGAAAAAAAGGAAACCAAACCTAAAAGTATAGATTTAATATAAACAAAAAGTGATTGCCTAAAAAAACCCGCTAACTTCCAATGCCCATAGGACATGTTTGTTGACAAAAACTTGTAAAGTAAACAATAAAACCCACCCGCAAAACACATAATTCCCAAAAATACATATACATTACACTTAATCATCATAAAATACAAAACATACCATAACATAACATAATGAAGCATTAGTAAAACAGTGTACAAAACCCCAAATTACCACTAGAAACATTACTATTATTACAACTAACTAGGAAAGTTCCCCTTTTGGACATGGTTAGCCGCCACTTTTTACTGGAAAATGATGTAACTTCGACTGGAAGTGCACAGGGTCCCTGCCAACAAGGTCACCTGTGCCAGAGTTCCTTCCCTAAACTGTGCCTTTTGTTTCCCAATTGGCACAACTTCACTACCCCTTGTAAGTCCCTAGTTAATGCTACCCTTGGTACCTACAGCATTGGCACTGAAGAGGGACCCCAAGGAAAGAAGCATAAATTGTGCCACCCTAGGGTCCCCTCACTAAGGCCATGCATGCTGCCATTGCAGACTGCGTGCCTTGGCACAGACAAAACTGAAGGGTTGACATGTCACACTGCAAGGGACATAGGTAAGAAACCCCTAAAGCAGGCCTTATAGTTCAAAGGCAGGATGCACTATATCTCCTGTGAGGACATATCTGCATGAGCAGATACACCCCTGCAGTATCCATGTCGATTCTTGGATATATAGGCGAACAGGGAAGCCATAAGGGGAGTACATGGGCTGGACACTTGTCATTACGAGTTCCCAGCTCCATGGTGGCTTCACTGTACTATGGAATGTTTGGTACCAAACATCTTGTCTTAATAAACCTGCACTGATTCCAGTGTCAAATTTATTAATAATTGAACACAGAGGACCCCTTAAAGGGGTCCCTTGAAACCTACCAGCCCTTAGTGTGGTCACGACTGGTCTAAGCCAGCCTCACAGGGTGAGCACCTCCGAACCTAGAGGTCGAGAACAATGCCTGGCCAGGGCGTAGGTGTTCACACCTCCCCCGATCAGGAAGTGCCATCTGGGGCAGGAAGCTTCAAAGGACTTGCCGCCTTTGAAATGCGACCCCAGGCACTCCTGGTAGAAGAAGCAGGCCCCCCCCCTCCTGTCCTCACCCCTTTTGGTGAAAAGACAGGCAGGAAATCCAAGTGAGAATAAGAGGTGTGCCCCCCTCTGCCAGCTCCACCCCTCAGGTGTTGGAGGCAAAGTGAAGCACATTTTTCAGTGTGTACCATTTTGAAGATGGTGGGACTTCACCAATCAAGGCTAGGGCTATGTCCCCCTCCCACAGGAGCAGGGCATAATAAAGGGTGTAGACAGCCCAGGTAAGGGGCTGTTGGCCACTACCTGACACTCCCTTGTAAACGCCCCTAAATTTAGTATTTAGGTGGCATCCCCTGGCCCTGAACTTAGATTCCACGACACAAGAATAAGACGAACGAAGAAACGCTGCTGTACAGGGAACTGCAGACCTTGTGGTGAACTTTGGGCGCAAACTCCTGCCTTTTACCACTGAACTCGACAATTACCATCCTCCAACTCATCTTATTGCTGGGTGGCCTCCACGAACCCCGAAGGGTCATCAGCACTTTGCAAATTGCCAAAGAACTGACTCGACATAGAGGACTATCTCCCTGCATCCGCAAGCACCAATAAAAGCAAAGTCCGGTCCTGCTCCCCAGGCCGACCGATGTCTCTGAGTACCCATCGAAGGTACACCTGCTCTGGGGGGTCAGCTCGGCCTATGCACCAAGTCTTGAGGCCCCAGGACCCACCGGAGCTGAAAGGCATCAATACCCGAGGTACCAGATGACTTGCTGTAAAAGCCTACAAAACTGAGTCCAGGTGGACTCCAACTTTGCACCGAGCCAGAACCTAATGAGGGACTTCAGGACTCTGGAGACTCACCTTAGCAGTGGCCCAGCCATTCCAGAATCGTCCCTCCAAGGTGTCAGCCCTTGACTGTGAGGTTCATATTTGTGCACCATTGCCGAGCTGCACATCTTCACTGCACCCAGCCCACCCGGGCATCTTCAATCCAGCTGTGCTCCCGTGGCCCCAAAGCCCTTGCAGTCTCTACTGTCCTTCGAGAGCCTTGGGACTTGTAGGCAAGTCCCCCTTTGCATTGCTTTTACAGTCCCTTTCTCCTTGCTTCCAGTGAAACCCGGGGTGCTCCCAAGAACTTGACCTCGGATCTTTGGACATTGGCTCCAAACTCTTCGATTTCTAAAAGGTGATCCACACAAACAACTGTATTGCATTGCTTTCTCAACTTGCCTTTTTTCTCCCATAGGAAATGTATTGTGCGTAATTACACACAACTGTAGATATTGAATTTACTGTGATTTTCTCGTATTGAACAAAGTATTTACCTTGTACCCAAAGTTCTTGGTCTAATATTTATATAAAAAGAAGTACTATTTTTCTAATTCAGTCGCGACTTCATTCATTGAGTGTGTGCCTCATTTATTGCCTTGGTGTGTGCAACAAATGCTTAGCAGGTAGCACTAACCTCTGATAAGCCGAACTGCTCGTCCCCACACTAACACAAAATAGAGTGTTAGTATTATCTACTATTCCCTCTGTAAACCAATAAAGTTCTCTTTGATCTCTCTGCAGAGTGGACCCCATTGTAGGGCACTACATTGAGAGGTGGGTTTTCTGCAAACTAAGGGGCCTATTACGATGGCGGTCGGGAAACCTCCCCGAACGCCATGGTAGCGGGAAAAGACCGCCCGTATGGACCGCAACATCACCGCCAGTCAAATTACGATGACCCGCGTGCGAAATCCGACCGCGGCGGTCTGATCGCAGGCCTTAACATTGCGGCGGTTGCTGCTGCCCGCAGCACTGCCGCAATGCCGAAAGGAGCATGTCCTGCATTTCCCTGCACTGTGTGGCAGGCACTGCACAGTGCCTGCCACCTGGTACAGGGAAATGTAGGGGGGGACCATGGGTACCCCTCCAGTGCACCCCCCCAACACATTGGGGGCCCGCAACGGGCCCCCGGAAGACAATCTCCGCATGCCTTTCCATGGCGGTTTGACCGCTGAGGAAAGGCTGGCTACCGCCGGCATCATAATCCTGCCGGCGGAGCCTGCTCTGCACCACCACCATTATCCCGGTCCTGCTCCGTCTGCCAGGCAGGAGTGCGGATGGCAACCGGCAGAAAAGCGGCGGTCGGAATTTCCCACCGCCGCGGTCACCACCGCCATCCTAATTTGACCGGCGGTTTTCTTGGTTGCGATCGCGGGCGGATGTCCACCGCCGGTCCGGCGGGCGCCACCGCCGGCCCGGCGGTGGACATCCAACCGCCATCATAATAGACCCCTAAGTGGCTGATTATGATGTCAGTCGGAGTTTCTTCCTACCAACTAGGAATCGGGACCGACCGACTCGCTGTTGGCAGTTCCTCCCGACCAATTACTATGCTTCCGAACACTGTTTGGAAGGACTCACATTGACTTTCAATGGGAGCCTGTGTTCTGACCAACAACACATGCTCCTATGGGGAAAATTGGTGTCTGCAGAAAACCTTGCACCCTGTCGCGGGCACCCCATGGTGCCTGCCACACAGTGCATGGTTTTACAGGGGGGTCCCTAAGGTACCCCCATGGCCCCAACAGGAGGCCTCAGGATGAAGGGGGGCCTGCTAGGGGCCCCCAAATTCAGTTCCCAACAGCCTTCTCATGTCGGACAGACTAAGGGCCCGATTCTGATGTGGTTAGGAAGGCCTCCTAATGGCATTTGCTATGTCCGAATCGGATCGGGAACGTGTCTTTCCGACCGAATCGGAAAGGTTTCCGACCGACCGAGTACTATGCGAGTTAGGCATTAGGAATATTCCAATCCGAACCCGACGGCATTCAGAAGGACTGAGCCGTACGGAGCACAATCGTACGTCTCTATGGGCCGCATTTCCGACCGACCGATTACGATGCTGGATTCAGACAACCTTTGCGAATCATGCCGTCCGACTCGAATTGGCAGTCGGAATCAGACTTTGGGGGCCCGTAGCGGCCCTGCCTGCACCCAGAGCCTTCCCAATCGGGCCCGTGGGGGTATCCATGGTTCCCCCCTTACCAGCCATGCACAGTGTGGCAGGCACCAGGGAGTGCCCGCCACAGGGAGCCCGATATTCCCCAGTCACCCCTTTCATCAACGGGAGACTGTGCATTCGGTTGGAATATAGGCTTCCATTGAAGTCAATGGGAGTCCAACCAAATCGTATCTGGAAGCATCCGGGTGCATCGTACTCGGTCGGTCGGACTCTCCCGATCCGAGTCGTTCGGAAACCATTCCCAAACCGATTCGGTCGGAATGATTTCCAAACCGCATCGGAATTGGGACCTGAGTCGGAAAGGCTGTCAGAATCTGACAGTGTAATCGGTCGGCCGGAAACGCTGTCCGGAGAGCTGTACAAATCGGCTCCGATGGACTCGGATTCTCCGAGTTCCGGTCGGAACAGATTCGGAATGACAGAACGGTTCCCCTTCCGAAAGCGATCATTGTAGTCGGTCAGTCAGAATTGTTTCCGACCGAGTCGGGCTGATAGGTTCTGACACAGTCTAGGAGAATCCGACTGACGGTCGGAGGCTTTCCGACCAACATCGTAATCGGCCCCTAAATGCTCAAAAACCCCACAAACAACACTATAACCTCTAGACCACCCCCCATATCCCTACCCTGAAAACCCTTAAAAAAAACTTTAAAAAGGGCTTACCTGTTCTGATGAATAGTAGCACCTTACTGTGACCTTCATCCTGGAAAATAAACTAAAAATGACACAAATAGGCTACAAAATAGAAGGTAGCGGTAAAAATAATGTCGGTTGAACGAAACTATCTTCCCATGAAAATGAATGGGAATTTCTTTTTTAAAGTTGAACTAATCTATTCAAAAATGTTAAAAAATATTAAACATGTCAAACATGTTGACAATTGTTATAAAACTGTAAACAAATTGTAAAGTATAAATAAATAATACTATAAAATATATAGAAATATTTAATATATACTAAAAAAAACTTATGTTAAAATGATTTTGAAAATATTTATATAAAGCAGTGTAGGAAAAGTTAAAAAAATGTCAAACAATGGAAAATGTAGAACATGAAATGCAATTTAAATATGATTAACATTTTTTATTTAATATTAAAAATCTATTAAAATATTGTATTTATTTATCTATATATGAATGTTTATTTTTAATTTGAAATATATATGTTTAAAAATGAAAATTATAAATAAAATAAACCTTGAAAACATAAATAAATATAGAAAATAGTGTTACTTGTCATTATGATAGAAAACGTTGTAATTAATATTATTTATTACATACAACTAACCATTTTTTATTATATCTCTAAATATCAACAATACTAATTAAATAACACAAACTATTTCTACTACATACAAAAATAATTTCAACAAAATATTTCACACTAAAATTATAAAATTAAATAATCACCCTCTAAAATAAACCATTTTTCAGACAGTGTTGGACACTAAAGGGGTGACATTTACTATTCCCACTCCAATTTACACCAGTTTGGGGAAGGTGATGAACACTAAAAGGGTGACATTTACTATTCCCACTCCAAATTAAACCAATTTAGGAAAAGTGTTGGGCACTAAAGGGGTTACATTTCGTATTCTCACACCAATCTAAAACAATTTGGGGAGAGTTATAGACATTAAAGGGGTCACATTTACGAATCCCACTCCAATTTAAAACAATTTGGGGAGAGTGTTGGAAACTAAAGGGGTAACATTTACAATTCCCACTCCAATCTATACCATTTTGGGGAGGTGTTGGACAGTGGTGGCAGAAAAAGATAAAGGGTGGTGGGGCGGGTGGAGGAGGTGCGGGGGGAGCGCGTGGCGGGGGAGCAATAATAAAAAATTTTTTTTAAAAGACTTACCTGGTGCTGCCAACCACCTCACGCTCCTCTACATCCAGTCCCAGTAGTAAAGGGGACAGCATCACGGACTCCCCATGCAATCCCCATGCAGCTCTCAAGCATGAGAGCAGTGTGGGGATAGGCCTGAGTGGGCTGGATTTATGCTCGTTCAGGCACAAGGAGTCTGTGCTGTTTCTCCAACATGGCTGTGCAATGCAGCTGGGTTGGAGAAACCTAAGGGTGCATGTCAGTTTGGCTGGCCTAAGACGGCCAGGCAAACTGACATGCTCACTTAAAGATGCACCAATCACTCCTCCTCCCCCCTCCCATGGCCCTGCAGTGTGCCTTGCTGCACACGCTGGCTCAGCCAGCACCTGAAAGATAAAATGATAATAAAACATTGTTTTATTTTTCAGCTGCTGGCTCTGCGCCAGTGGGGCCACACTCCTCCACCATTGCGAGACACTAAACAGATGATATTTATGATTCCCACTTCAATCTAAAACAATTTGGGGAGGGTGTTGGATAAGGTTGGGCGGAGTTCACGGAGTTTTACTCCGTGTAATTCCGCGGAGTTACCTGAAAACTCTGTGTGATTCTGCGTAGTTCCGCTCCTCACGAAGTGAAAACACAGTCCTGCTTGGAGACTCCTAATTGCTCTAAAACGCTGCACACACCCACGCACACCTTCTCCCCCACCCCTTTCCTTGGGGTGTTCCATACAAATGGCGAGCAAAGTACCTGAGCACGGGCTGGATAAGCAGATGCCGGAATGCTTCCCACACTGGCTCCTTTCACCACGGCACTCTGGCGCCGAATCGCACAGTACACCACACCCTTTCACTGTAGCAGAAATTTTTGCAGCAGCACCATAATCATACTTGCAAAAGTAAAATTGTGAAATTTGTAATAATCTTTGCGGCTCTGTGTGCATGTATCTCCGTCTCCGTATCGTCGTAACCATCGATCCCGCAGCACCTTGCACCTGCGCAATAAGGTTCGCGCTCCCTTTCCACTGTGACCCTAAGGCTGCTGCATCGCCATAATGGGTACTTACAGTTGGTATTCTCTGTTCTTGCGTACCAAGAGAGTCCATGGAAAAAATAAATCATGGAGGCAGCAGCCATAGGCTCCAGGCGGGGCAGTGATGGCGGGCGAAGCACGGCAGGCTGCCTGTGGTCACACATAGGGGCAGAGGGAGCAGCATAACCTCCAGAGTGAGGAAGAGCCAGGAGTCAGACTGACATCAGAGCTGCACTGGGCCACTGTTAGAAATGGGGGTCTCTAGTTGGCAAGGGCTTGCACCTTTGTCCAAGTAGGGACCCTTCTTCCTAGTCAGGATAAGGGAGTTACACTCCAAAAATAACCCCTGCTCACCCCCTTGGTAGCTTGGCACGAGCAGTCAGGCTTATCTTAGAGGCAGTGTGTAAAGCATTTGCACATAACCAACAGTAATACAGTGTAAGCGCTACAAAAGGACACCACACCAGTTTAGAAAAATATCCAATATTTTTATATACTTAAGACAAGACCAAAAACGATAAAAATCCACAATACAGTACTTAGAAATCTTCAGTTATCACAAAAACCTTGAAAAGCAGTTCCTTGAAGTCGATAGCTCCCCCTGGGGCTATCACGGCATCGTGAACAAACAAATCCAAACAGTTCTGGCTGACCGCGGCGTCGCGGGCCAGCTACGGTGCCGGGAAGACCCGCAAAACAGTACCTTTAGAAATGCAGGGCGTCGGTGTCCTCTCCTTGAGCTTCCGAAAGCACGGCGTCCGCAGGCGTCAGTTCCGGAGGTCGGTGCAGGAGTCATCGGGCCCTTGAAGTCACACGAGTTGCAGATCGAACTCCTCGCAGTTGAAGTCAGGAGCGTCGGCAGGCGTCGGGTGCTACTGTGCAAAGTGCAGCGGTGCGGTGTGTGATGCCCTCAGGTCGCGGTGCGAGCAGCGGCTTGGTGGCGGCGTCAGATGGCGTCGTCGGTGAGACCACGGTGAAGGCAGCGGCGTCGTCGTTGCTGAAGCGCTGTTGTCGGCTGACGAACTGGAGTCAATGGCGCTGGCGTCGGTAGGGGCTGCGGTGCGGGATGAGGGCGGTGCATAGCGTAACTTTACGAGCGGTGCCCTCGAACCACGGTGCAAGCAGCGGCGTTGATTTCGGCGTGGAATGGCGTCGTTGGGGATACCAAGGCGGCGTCGCGACATGATGCGGAGTGCGGTGCCCACAGGTCGCGGTGCGAGCAGCGGCTCGGTGGCAGCGTCAGCAGGCGTCTTCGGTGAGATCAGGGTCGCGGTGCGGCGGTGCCCTCTGCGGTACCTTCAGGACACGGAGTCAGCAGCGGCGTCGTAGACGGCGTTGGGTTGCTTTTTCTTCTGTTGCAGCACAAAACACACAGTCCCCAGTGCTGAGGGCAGAAGAACTTGAAGTCTTTGCTGTTCCTGAGACTTCTTGAACAGGGGGTAAGCTCTACCTCAAGCCCTTGGAGAAACTCACAAAAATAGATTGCAGAAAGTTCAGTCCAGTTCTTTCACTGCCCAAGGCAGAAGCAGCCACTGCAGGCCAAAACAGCAAAGCACTCATCAAAGTGGTAGTTCCTCCTCACAGCTTCTCCAGCTCTTCGTCTTGGCAGTCTTGATGGTCCAAAAGAGTTCTAAAGTTTAGGGGTTTGGGCCCCACTTTTTATAGCCCAAAATCCTTTGTCCTCTCAGGCAAAGAGTGTCTGAGCCCAGCCAGAACCAGTTCTGTCCTCTCTGGTGCAGCTTCCCAGCAGGAGGCGGAGACAGCATTGTCAAAGGCAGACAGGGCTTATTCAGGTGCAATGGAAATCTCCTCCTACCACTCTAAATGCAGACCGGGCCTATTCAGGTGCTAGTGACAACTCCTCCCACTACTCTGAATGCAGCCCAGGTCTATTTAGCCCATCCCTGACCCATCTAGACTCTCTGGAGCCACGGCTCCTCCCCAGCCCTTGTCATCCAAAAGCCAGACATGCAATACACATCCTAGCAGAGGCACATTGGATGTCTGAGCAAGAAAATACCTACTTTCTAAAAGTGGTATTTTCAAACACAGAATGTAAAAATCACCTTCATTAAAAGATGCATCTTTAGATTCTGAGTCCAGGCATACTAAACTTTATTTCTCTACCTTGTTCCCAGGGCCAGTTGTGTTTATAAGATGTTATAAACAAACTCCCCATTCTGTCGTATGGGAACAGGTAGCCTTGCAATAGTGAAAAACGAAATTGGCAGTAATTCACTATCAGGACATGCCACACACACCAGGGCATGTCCTACCTTTCACATACACTGCACCCTGTCCACAGTGGTACCTTGGGCCTACCTTAGGGGTGACTCCCATGTAAGAAAAGGGAAGGTTAGGGCCTGGCAAGTGGGTGCACTTTCCAAGTCGACAGTCGACTGTGCGCAGACTCTGCAGTGGCAGGTCTGAGTTACCTTTTCAGGGCTACTCATGTGGGTGACACAATCAGTGCTGCAGGCCCACTAGTGGCATTTGATTTACAGGCCCTGGCACACTCAGTGCCCTTTACTAGGGACTGACAAGTAAAACAAATATCCAATCATCGAAACACCAATCCATAACAATTTCACAGAGAGCATATGCACTTTAGCACTGATTAGCAGTGGTAAAGTGCCCAGAGTCCTAAAACCAACACAAACAGGTCAGGAAAAAATAGGAGGAAGAAGCAAAATGTTTCGGGATAACCCTGCAAAAAGGGCCATTTCCAACAGCCGCCAAGACAATCGCACAACAAGCTGCGTTGTCTTTGAAAAAAAGCCCCAAACAAGTCGAACCCACAAAGAAAACTGAGAGCACAACTTGGTCGGCACTTAGTCGGCACCCTGCGAAACCCAGGTGCTGGAGGAACTGCTCCACAGAGATATTGCCCCCGCGCTTGGGCAGTAAACTCCGCTACGCCGGGTTGGAGGAGTTTTTGCCAAAACTCCGCACTCTAAGCGAAGTGCAGAGTATGCAAAACTCCGAGAACTCCGTGGGCGGAGCGGAGTTTACCGCGCACGGTTAGTGTTGGACACTAAAGGGGTGACATTTACTATTCCCACTCCAATGTATACCACCTCGAGGAAAGTGTGGGACACTAAAGGGGTGACATTTTCTATTCCCACTCCAATGTACACCATCTTGAGGAAAGTGTTGGACACTAAAGGGGTGGCATTTACTATTCCCACTCCAATCTATACCAAGTTGGGGAAGGTGTTGGACTCTAAAAAGGTGACATTTACTATTCCCACTCAAATTTAAACCAATGTATTGTAAGTATTGGACACTAAAGGGATGACATTTACTATTCCCACTCCAATCTAAAACAATTTAGGGAATGTGTTGGGCACTAAAGGGGTGACATTTACTATTCCAACTCCAATCTATACCAATTTGAGGAAGGTGTTAGACACTAAAGGGGTGCCATTTATTATTCCCACTCCAATCTATACCACTTTGGAAAAGGTGTTTGACACTAAAAGGGTGAAATTTACTATTCTCACTCAAATCTAAAGGGGTAACATTTCGTATTCTCACACCAATCTAAAACTATTTGGGGATAGTGTTGGACACTAAAAGAGTGAAATGTACTATTTCACTACATTCTAAAACATTTTATGCAAGACACTACAAACTAAAAACTTTACATACAGAATCATTACTCCATACTCACACAAAATTTTGAACATACAAAATAAACTAAAATTCACTTAAAACACTCTAAGCAAAACTTCAAACCTATATATTCAAATTTAAACATCAAATTCTAAAATATTTTGTTAACACTATTAATAAATAATGTATTGTTTTACATTTTTACTACTATTTCTATACTTAGAGCCATAAAATAAAAATTACAGTCATAATCCAAAATTAACAATCATATAAATATAAACAACACCAATTTTAAAAATCTAATGCAATAAAATAGTTTTACAATGACATATTTTCAAAATGTTTAATTATAATATTTAAAAAAATGCAAATTCACAATAAAATAATATTTTTAAATGTTATGATAATTAATGTATATTTTAATTAAATATAAATTATTATGTATAAAAAGTATTATTCTAACAAAATCAATATATACATTTAACAGTATTAATTTGCATAACATTAAAATGATTAATATTACATTTACTTAAAATATCCACTTTTCAAAAGTCTCCTCACCCTTATTTCCTAAAACCCAATATTCTGCTGCTAAAAACAATATAAATCCATTATTTGTATACATACATACAACTAAAAACACACATTTAAACAATTTAATAATTAAAAAATTATTACCTAACTAAAAACACAAATTAAAAAATATACACATATACAATAAAACAACTAAAATAAACTACATACAAAATAACACAAATGATATTACATACAGCAATATTTTCTAAATCAAGAGGTTTTACAACAATAATAAAAACACTTAAAACGATATTTGTACCTTCAATATTCCTGTAAAGAATATTTTTGACATTTTGATATTCTTGGCACCATATTTTTGTATCACAATATGTTTTTAAAAAAATATTTTGTCCAAACACCGAGCACGAGACAGCCTTCTGCCGTCTTAGGGGGGGTGCGAACGACTCCCCGGAAGGAACACAAAGGGCTTGTCATTGGAAGAGGTGTTATCTCTTCCTGGCCGGAAGGACAAACATGGTGTGAGCCCAAAAGGCGAGTTTCAAATGGAAGCTGCATTTGAAGGGCTAATTATGGACACACAAAAGAGGGGCTGCTCTTTTGTTTTGGTAGACGGGACAGAGAGGGGGAAACAGTTGCCAAACAGATTTCCTGCGAGTGTGTAGCCCTCAGATAGCCACACCTCTTGGGTGGGCTACTCAGCTCTACCCACTGAGAGATGTTCTGCCATCTTGGGAGTGGGCAGAATATTGCATTCTGGGACAGCTAGATACCACACTTGACAGGAAGTTGTCATAAGGTGAGAGTGGACCTGGTAGCCCATTGGATGGTAGCCACCGAATCCTGCAAGGGCAAGTTCTGGCAATAAAAGTGGCACCCCTGGCATCCAGACTTCAGATCACATCGGCAGTGGAAAGAGGACTGAAGATGGACTGCCCTGCTGTTCCCTGGACCCAACAAAGAGAGTCTGCACCAAGACTGGACTGGACCTTCTGTTCCCTGGACCCAACAAAGAGAGGCTGCACCAAGACTGGACTGGACCTGCTGCTCCTTGGGCTGGTAAAGAGAGGCTGCACCAAGACTGGACTGGACCTGCTGTTCCCTGGACCCAACAAAGAGAGGCTGCACCAAGACTGGACTGGACCTGCTGCTCCTTGGGCTGGTAAAGAGAGGCTGCACCAAGACTGGACTGGACCTGCTGTTCCCTGGACCCAACAAAGAGAGGCTGCACCAAGACTGGACTGGACCTGCTGCTTCTTGGGCTGGTAAAGAGAGGCTGCACCAAGACTGGACTGGACCTGCTGTTCCCTGGACCCAACAAAGAGAGGCTGCACCAAGACTGGACTGCACCTGCTGATCCTTGGGCTGGCAAAGAGAGGATTGTACCTGTGGTGCTCTGCTCGAGGAAAATTTGCCTCGAGCCCCAGACAGCAGAAGAGACTCCAAGAATTAGTAGACTGACTTCCTGTGACAGTCACAGGGCCACAAAAGCTGAAGTCGGCCAGAGTATTCGGACACAACTTTAGAAAAGTTTGCAAACATTTTCCAGGTAACCGGTAACCCCGGTAGTTGCCAATGCTTGATGCTATTTGAATGAAAAGCAGCGATTTATTACTTGCTTAATAATTTATATCTAGAATCCTCCTGTGGATTTTGTGTGCTTTGGTGTCTAAAAATGAACAAAAATAAGAGCTATTTTTATAAATAGGTGTCATGTTTCTTTCTTATTTAACTGTTTTGGTACTTCTGAAAGCTTTGCACGTGTTCCTTTGACAAAGCCTGACTGCTCAAAGAAGCCACAGCCACCTATGGTTGAGCTAAGGTTTTGCAAGCGAGCCTGACTGGACCGAAGATGGGTTTGTGAGATTATTACACAGTGAAGTCGCACAACCACAACATATAAGAAACTGCTTTCCTCACATTTTCCACTTCTGGTACCCCTGACATGAAGCACACATAGCATGCTATGTTCTCTCCAGTACTCAGCAGCAAAGCCGCATTGGATGCTCTAACACCATCATTTGCCTATTGCTGCCTAGACGTACTCATCTCCTACACAGAACCTGGTGGGCTCGTTCTCTCACACTATGACAACAACAACGTCCAAAAACACTAAAAGGACTAAAAATGCAATCTGGAAAAAAGCTATTTTGATATCAGACCACGAAACCCTAGTATCAGATGTCTACACTAGCCTGAAAAAGAAAAACACAAAAAGCGACCTTCTTTCTTTTATGCACAATTATGAAGCTCAACTGAATAAACTTCAGACAAAGCTGAAGCATAAAGAAGGCCTCAGACTCAATGCTGCCACATCCAGTGGTACCTTCAAAGAGCTCAACACCTGCAGATACCACAGAGCCATCATTATTGGGGCTGATGATATAAACCTACTGGCCCTGCAAGAGATCTTTCAGCACTTCAAAAACAATATATTGGTTTTCCAAAACCCACCATCTCTCAGAGTCAGCTCAAGGCCACCCCAAGGCCTTACCTATTCGCCACTTTTTGTCCTCACCAGTACTGCACACCAACAGAAAATCACAAACCTCTCTTACCCCTCCCACTTCTGCACCAGTTAGCCATTGGCACACCTTTCCTTTCCTACACCACCATTTCCCACCACACCAAAAACTCTGAATCAACAATTGTCCAGGAGCACTCCTGCAGCACTTCAGAGCCTCACCCATGCTGCTCTACCAGTCACAAGGACCCCATTCATAAAGTGTGGCTTTCTTTTGTATTAAATCACACACAGGACACCCATGACCTCCCGTCTGATTGTAACTGTCACATTTTGGGGTCACCAAGATAATATTTGGAGACAACGCAGTCACCTCTACCAGCGACCACCTCCCTACACATTGCCAACCACCTCCCTATCGATGCAATGTCATCCACCAGGAGGGCAGAGAGGGTAAGAGAGAGGGAGGGGTATCCATGGCCCACGTTACTGACCTCACCCGCTCGGACATCCCTGGCATTACCTATTCATCGTTCAAGCGCATAGACACGCACTGCTCCACTAGCGCCAACTCCTATCATTGCAGTAGTCTACCGCCCCTGGACACACTCTAACCTTCTGCATGATTCCTTGAAATTACACCTCACCTTCACACTACACCAACAAAACTGTAATCTTGGAATATGACGTACATATAGAGAGGCCCCCACACAGGACTCCTCCAGGCGATAGTGGTCCTCAGCTTCCATCAGGCAGTGAGAAGCTCAACAGACGCCACTGGTCATGCGTCCATCTTGAACTTAAAGGCACATGTACCAAGCCCAACCTAATCTTATCGTATAATACAGACCCTTAGCTTACCTTGAGTAAATTATTCACCTGCTGGACTGGGGTTGTACAGATGGAAAAAGTGGACGTATTTCTGAAATACAGTGGGTGATCCAGGGTGATACACTTCCATTCTACTAAAAGAGTGAATATTGCCAGCAAAGTCATAGATATTCTAGGAAGCTCTGTACGAGAAATTGGTTTGTTGGTTGAGGAGGGTGTAAGCTGTTCACAAGCAACAGCCACAATCCCTGTCAGGGTGAACCACAAAAGTCACCAAATTAACCTGCGGTTAACCCTCTGCCCTCTGGTAGCTTTGCACAAAAGCAGTCAAGCATGAATGAATGAGGTCCTTATAGAGCGCACTACCACTCCCATGAGAGCATCGTGGCGACCTGCGGAAGGAAATGACCCAGTTAAGAAGTGAGGAAGGAACCCGACAAGCGTCTCTAGCTCAGGGAATCAGAGAATGACATGATACTTCAGAGGCTGAAAAAAAGCCATTTCTTTCAGGACTTTAGACTCGTTGAGCCTTAGGTGGTGGGGAAGCTGGTTCCATGCATTGGTGCCTAGAAGTGACGAAGATTTCCCCCCTCGAGTTTTGAGTCTGAACGAGAATAGCTAGAGAAGGTTTGCAAAGGAAGATCTCAAAGTTCTTTTAGTTGTGTGGTGATAAAATCTTGCTATTAAATATCTAGGCCCTGTAGTTCTATCTGCTCTGAAGATGAATCGGAGGATTTTGAACAAGATTCTTAAATGGACTGGGAGTGAGTGCAGGGCTTTAAGAGCTGCTGAGGCCGAGAACTTCTGAGAAGGTGTAAAACAAGTATGGCCACCGCATGCTGTACATCCTGAAGTTTGTGGATGGTTAGTTTTGATGATCCTGCATAGAGACTGTTGCAGTAATCCAATCTAGAAGTAATTAAAGTGAAAGCAACAGCCTTTCTAGTAGCCAATAGGAGAAGATCGAAAAAATGTCTCAAAGACTTTATTAAATTAAAACACATGCTGGCAATTGTGAGTGCTTGAGGGCGAAAGGACAAGGAGGCATAAAATTTCACCGTACGGTTTCTTACCACCGCCACAGAAGTGGGTGGGAGGGGGGCACTGAAGATGGCCACCACTTGACTGCCACACAAAAAATTATTTTCCGAGTAGAATAATCTCAGTTTTTTGATGTTACATTTTAAGTGATTGGATTGGATCCATCGAATAAATTTGTGAAGGCAATTTTTTAAGTTAGTTTCAGAACCAAAAGATGCTTTATCCGGTGATAGGATCAGCTGCCTATCATCCACACAAGAGGTGGTCTCAATTCCAAAGGCTGAGATCAAAGTAATCAGGGGGTCCATGCAAATATTGAAAAGAGCAGGGCTAAGAGATGAACCCTGTGTGGCCCTTGATGTCACACGACTTTCTAGGGATGAGAAAGGGCCTAACGAAACAATTTGTCTACGGTCGGTTAAAAATGATTTTATCCAGGCCAGTTGAGAAATCTCACAGTCCTTGATATGTTAGAGCAAGAATGTTGAAAGCAGCAGATAAGTAATAAAATCAACACTGCATTATTTCCCGTAACCAAAGTTAATTTCAGGGTATCTGCAACTTCCAGTAATGCAGACTCCGTGGAGCGCCCTGGACGAAAGCCGGACTATCATGGATGAAGAATATTCATGCCTTTTAAAAAGTTACTAGTTGGTTATTGACCAATTTTCAAGGATCTTGCTCAAGATGGGGAAAAGTGAGATGGGATGAAGATTTGACAATATTGTAGGATCGGATAAGGGTTTTTTTTGCAATGGTTTGACAATTGGCAATTTCCAATCGAGCGGAACCTTCACACTGTTTTGTGAGGTGTTCAGAATTTTTATTAATTACAGGGTTGACGGTGTCGACAACTTTATGTAGAATGAAAGGGGGGCAAGAATCCTTTGGGGATCCTAATTAACCGCATAACTTAGAGGAAATGTGTCAAGTATTTATGCTGCACACAAACAGTAACAAAGTGATAACACAACACAAGAAAAATCCCACACCAATTTAGAAAAATAGATTAAAATGTAACAAATAATTTAAGATCAAAACAACAAAAATCGAATAAGTAGAACCAGTGTTATACAATTGCAAATGTTTTGAAGAAAAATAGCACTTAGATGCGCCAATCGTGGTTATCTGTTCATGGTGAACCGGGTCCAAGTCACAAAGTCAGACCGACCGTGATGGAGCGCAGGCCGGATACATCACTGAGTCCAGTCGGTGTAGGTGAAGCCACTGATCAAAAGCTGCTATGTGGGCGTTGAGATGCATCGCACTGCGTTGATGTCAGTGAAGCCGCTGGTGCTGCGTGGACTTGCATCAAAATGCGCTGTGCTGATCCGAGCTGCCCATCAGAAGCTATGATGCAGGGTCCAGCGTTGACATGCGTCGGGCTGCATCGAGCTGTTCTGTTTGTCGGCGTCGAGATGTGTCGCGCTAGGTCGGTGCTTGTGAAGCCACCAAACTGGAGCTCCGATGCGAGGTCCTGCGTTGAGATGTGTCGAGTTGCGTCGGCACAGAGGAACCTTTTATGTCCCTGTAGCTCAGAACAGGTGGCCAGCTAACTAGCTCTTGGAGACTCTCTGGTGGTCCTGGGTTCAAGTTGTAGATTCAGTTCTTCTTCGTCTGACACCAGCACAGGTGAGCAATCCCCCTTGCAGGCAAAGCAGTACAAATGCAGAGCAGCTGGAATGTCCTTCTTGCAGCAGAGCAGTCCTTCCGGATCTTACACAGGTCCAGAACTGATCTGAAGAGTTGAGCCTGAGGGTCCAATATTTATACCTGATGGCTGCTTTGAGGTGGAAGAAGCTTCTAGAGTCCTCCCCCTACTGAGGTGCCTGGAATATCCTTCCTCCCTGTCCTGGCCACAGATTGTCTGAGGTCACAATAGACTAGTGTGAAACCCCTTTGTGAGTGTGCTGAGGTAGGGTCTCTGAAGTGTAAGTGCAGTAGGTAGCAGCACCTCCCCCTCATCCTGACAGAGATGGCCCATCGTGCGAACACCTATTCTTCTTTTGCCTTACTGTCTGGGAGGAATACACAAAGACCAAGTGCCAGCTACACCTAGGGGTATATTCACAAGAACGTGCGATAAAAATCGCCAAAATAGCTTAACGCAACTTCTCACATCGCAGTCCATTGCGGGAAAATAACGCTGTGTTAACGTGGCATTCACAACACGGCGATACCGTGCGATAATCGCACGAGAACGCGGCAAATGTCCGCGAAACAACTACTGCGACGGCGATAAAAATGAAAACCCCAACGCAAAAAAAGTTGCGATGGGTCCAACCACGTAAAAATCTGTGTGATAACTAGTGAGAGGCCAGCAAGTCCCACGCGTCATGTGGGGAAAAGCACAAGAAATGCACCCAAAAAGAACACACCAAAAACCAGAGGAACCGCGGAGCACCAAGAATGCACCTGGACCGAGTGCAGAGGACAACGTGAAACCCAAAAGACCCACGGAGGCCCAGCCAGGAAGCCAGGTGTCGTGGAAGGGCAATGAGAAGAGGGTGAGGAAGACGGGGTACAGTGTGCAGGAAACCCGGATCCACCCCACGGATGAGATAGAACACCACCACCAACTGTACGTCAGCTCCAACGTGTCATTGGCAAAAAAGACGCTGAGATGGCAGACCATCTTGGACTATGTGAATGCCGTTGCCGCGCCGAGGAGGACAATGGAAGAGGACAAGAGGCGCTGGAATGATGCGAAGGGCAAACCCAAGAAGGAACCCGCTGCCAACATGAAAGCAGCAACGCACATTGGAGGTGGGGGGCTAGCAGAACACCAGGAGCAGGATGAAATGGAGAAAATGGTGGCCACAGTCATCAGTCGGGAGACGGTGACAGGAGCAGAGGACCCGGACACTGCTCATCATGACCTGACACAACATCAATAGGGTGAGTACCTACCAGGGAGTGGGGGGACGGGGGGAGATGGGCACAATGGCACACATGCACAATTAAGCACAGCACACTGCACACCCACAATGACTCCGGATCAAGTCCCTGATTCCCCTGGAACACTGCAGCACACACACAAACACCAAGTAGTCTCATCTCCCCCATGTGCCCAAAGGGGCCCCCACCCAACACATCACCAATCACACAACCAACACATGCACACGTGCAAAACCCAGCAAAGATGCGCATCCGTCAGCCACACTGACAATGCAAGAGACACTACATGACGAGTAGCATGGCTGCAGTCCAACTATCATGTAGCCCTGGGTGTAGTACTACGCTACGCTCACGGAGCATGCGTAGTTTGCACTACTACTCACTACGCAAATTGCACGTAGCACAGTGCATTAACTGTGCTAAAACACATAGCGTAGCAGCAAAATCATCAACACCTACAAATGCTTTGATAAAGCAATTTTACATGCTAGTAAGCATATAAGCAATTCACAAAAGTGAACTTTGAGAATGAAAATATTAGGCAATGAGAGAGGTGATGATTTTGGGTCCCCTAACCTAGGGGAGGACCAAGCAGATGCCTTGAACACAAAGAGCATATCATGCTGAACGATTCAGTGGTGGTCCCTTCCTCCTAGGACCACCCCAAGCACAGTTATGGGCAAAAATACAATCCAACCAAAGGCCCTGCAAAGCATTATGGGACGAGATTAGCAGTGGGCAATTATTATAGTGTCCAATATCAAAATAATTCTACAAAGAGCTGCAGTTCAACTAGTGGTTACTAGATGTCCCTCACGAGTCAAATGCAAAAGCATTGAAATTATTATTACATCAAGCTGCAGTTCCACTAGTCGTTACTAGATGTCCCTCACGAGTCAAATGCAAGAGCATTGAAACCCTTTCATGAAGCTTTTGCATTTGACTCGTGAGGGACATCTCTTCACGACTAGTGGAACTGCAGCTTGATGTAATAATAATTTCAATGCTTTTGCATTTGACTCGTGAGGGACATCTAGTAACGACTAGTTGAACTGCAGCTCTTTGTAGAATTATTTTGATATTGGATACTATAATATTCACTGCCCACTGCTAATCTCGTCCTATAATGCTTTGCAGGGCCTTTGGTTGGGATTGTATTTTTGCCAATAACTGTGCTTGGGGTGGTCCTAAGAGGATGGGACCACCACCGAATCGTTCAACAAGATGTGCTTTTTGTTTTCAAGGCATCTGCTTGGTTCTCTCCCTAGGTTAGGGAGGATCCCAAAATCATCACCTCTCTCACTGCTTGTTAATTTATCTTTTTCACTTTTGTGAAATGACTATATGCATTTTTAGCATATAAAGACAGAGATACTTATTGTATCATAACTTGCACTGTGCAAGATGCTACAGCTACGCAGCTGAGCGTAGTTCAAAGTGTACTACGCCCAGGGTTATTACGCCCAGGGTTACTATCATGTCAATGTGCAGGCCACGACACTGATGCGGCTGAGCGTGGGCCAGAACCGCAAAGGTGGGACACATCCACGTGCACAAAAAACCCCTGATGTCAACTACACATCCGCCTACCGACCATGACCACGAGTCACAACACGTACTCAAGTCAGCAACATCTCAGCACTGTAGATGCACAGAAGTGAAAGGCACACCGCCTGAAAGAGATGAGTGGCAGCCAATTCAGAGCTGCAGGGGTGACTCAGCCACAGTGCAGCATACACACATAAGAATAAGAGCACCCCAACATTGTCAACAATGTGGTACATACTGCAACACTTCCACAACAGAACACAGGACACAACTGGTGCCGCATGCGTGCACAAAATGGCCAAGCACATCTGGCATCGCAGGAATCCGCGACATGACAATGGACAAGTACAACCTGTAACCTGTATCAGTTTTATTTACACATGCAGTGCCAGTGGACAATTTGTACTGTCCCATTATTGTACAGGACGGACACAAAGTGACGTGCTCAGGTGAAGAAATTGGCAATGAGGGTGTTCCTATGGGCTATTCCTGCTGCAGCTGCAGTGGGGTGTGGGCCACCTGCCCCATCATCCTCATCATTGTCCAGTGCATCTGGCACTGGGATCCATGGGGCACTGGAGCGCACACAGATTTTGTGCAAAACACAACATGCAACGATCATCTTGCACA
The DNA here is from genome assembly GCA_963921515.1 of Calotriton arnoldi. Classification (NCBI taxonomy): domain Eukaryota; kingdom Metazoa; phylum Chordata; class Amphibia; order Caudata; family Salamandridae; genus Calotriton; species Calotriton arnoldi. The sequence goes on along the minus strand of CAWUFW010008036.1, from coordinate 566,325 downwards.
CAATGTCTGGCCTGTACAGGAGCCTTCAGCCTGTGATGTCCAGGCACCTGAAACATGACTTCAACACGCCAAATGTGCGTTCCACGATGCCCCTGGTGCGTTTGTGGGACGCATTGTACTGCCTCTGGGCATGTGTGTTCGGGTCTCGGAGGGGTGTCATCATCCAAGTGCAGAGTGCATATCCCTGATCACCTGTGACAGTGCAGAGAAAGATGAGTCAATAGGTGGTTCGGCATAATGTTGGCAGGCACACTAGTCCAGTTATGCCTGTGCTGGCTGTGCGTGGGGTGAGTGTAAGACAGCCCCCAGGGAGTGTTTGGTGCTGGCAACAACTACAACAGTCATCACTCAATCAGAAGTTCAAAGTACAAACAGCAAGGGACCATGACTTGAGGTGCACAGAGTTAGTGGCCCCGGATGCACAGCGGCCGGCACGGGCACACCGCCACGGGACGGTGACTTGCGATGCACTGGGTTAGGGCCATGAGAGCTGAGCGGGTCCTCGTCGATGTCCAAGGTGACTGTCGCTGAGTGTATCGTGGGACAGTGGAAGGTGTTCCCCCAGGGCATGATGCAGAGGGCACAACCAAGCAGCAACAGGCAACATGGGGGAGATGAATGCCACAGATTCATGCCAAACACCAAGTCTGTACCTGCCAGATGATAAGGACGACAACCCCCATGCCACAGACTCAGACGCCACCAAAGTTCAACCAGAGAGTGACCATGACTCACGGCGCACGGAGTCAGTGGCCCCAGGGCTGCAAGGGGATGCAGTCTGCGATGAGGTGTGTACGTTGCTGTAAACTCAGCCATTCAGAGCTCAAGACCCAGTCACAAATGTGGGACCTACTTGACCGCAGTGTCGGACGGTGGCAGCGGTGTGCGTGGGACAACCGCAGTTCAGCCAGCTCCTCCTGGAACTCACACACACGGCGTCGGAATGTCATGTGGCGATGACGTGTGGCTCATGGGGGCTGAGGCACCAGAGCTGAGCATGTGTGCAGCCTGCAACGATGCCGTGCCCTGGCTGGTCCTGCCTAGATGTGATTGGTGTGAGGCCGGCTGGCCCGCAGTGCATGCCGGAGCCAGTAGTCTGCAGGGGCCCACAAACACATGTCACCAGCTTGCGTTGAACAGGGTTAGTGGCACCACGTGTCGCCGGCTTGCGTTGAACAGGGTTAGTGGCACCACGTGTCGCCGGCTTGCGTTGAACATGGTTAGTGGCACCAGGTCAGTTGGTGCTAGTGTTCGGTCACCTCCGTAACGAGGATCCGGCTTTCATCCGGACTGAACCGCATCTTCCTCTTACTCCTCTCTGTGCGTTCACTGGTATGGACTCTGCCATTCATGAATCACGACTGAGTGCCGGATGTGGGACCTACTGGACCGCAGTGTGGTCGGTGGGCAGCGATCAGCACGGGCCCACAGACGCGTGTTGTGTGCTTGCGATGCAGACTTTGGCTTCATTGATCGGAGGGAGTATAGTGGTGTGGACGCTGCCATGGACATGTGGTCACTGCCATTCAAGGCTCAGTTCAATATGTGCCACCAACTGGGCCGAAGTGGACGCTGGTGGGGTATGTAAACAAAAAAGGAGTGCTGCCTGTGTCGTGGAGGCCAGCGATGGTCTGATGTGGCTGCCAAGGTCACGGGCCTGGGGCTTGAAGTTTGCACCGGCACGTGGTGGGCCCTCTTTGACACACGCCGGTGTCGGCAGGTGAGCGGAGCGGCCTTGGTGCGCTGGGGCAGGCAAGACGGGTCTGGGGACCAGCAGCCTGGGGTGCAACATCCGCACAGGGTGGCAGGCCCCGCCGCTCACAGCGTCGGCCTCATGGCAGGCTGAGTAGCGCCGCCCTGGCAGACACGTTGGCCATTCCGGAAGAGAACCACACCCAGAGCGACGGGGTTTTTATTCACACCCCTACGCAGGCCTGGTGTACGCATGGCCAACCCACTCCACCCACGCCTACAGGGGGGGATGTAACGAGCGACACTTCCGCATTCTACCCCACAGCCTGGGGTGACATGTTGGGTCCACTGGCCACTACACTCCATGCATCAGCAGTCAATGTCCACATGGCCATTTCCATCGGTTTGCACGCTCAAGTCTGTCCAGCACATCCACGCCACACTTGCCATTGGGTAGGTTCTCATTCATTAGTCACTTGCCTCTTTCACACATGCCTGCTTCCAGCCTCTCCACACATTCTTCTATTGTGTGGCTGTGGTGCCATGCCGTAGCTGGGTTGTGCACATGGCAAGCCCAGGTTCCCAATGGAGTCGTGTTGTCGTGTCTGGTCGGTGGGCATGTTGCATGTAGTTTTGCTGCGTGCCCATTCCCAGGATCGTGAGTTGCATGACTGTGGAGTTGAGGTGTGTGGTGTGTTCATTTGGTACTTACCAACGAGCAATGCATTTCCATAGGTGCAATCCTGGAAGCGCTGGTTGATGATGGACTGTCGGAAGATGAATGAATCATGCACACTGCCTGGGTAGTTGGCCACAACATTGGTGAAGAGTCCTCGGTGGTCCACTATTGCCTGCACATTGATGGAATGCGTGTGCTTTCTATTGCGGTAGTTGTGTGCAGTGTCGGCAGGGGGCACAAGTAGGACATGTGTGCAGTCAATATCCCCCAACACGTGGGGGAATCCAGCTATGGCGTAGAAGCCTTGCTTGGTCTCCAGCTGCTCCTGCGCAGTGTGGGGGAAGTGGAGGTGCTGGGGTACCAGGCTGATGATGGCATCCAGGACAGGTGTGATGAACTTGGATAGGGCTGGCTGTGAGACTCCTCCGACTCTGGCAGTTGTGGGTTGGAAGGTACCAGAGGCCAACATGTGCAGCACAGCCAGCAGCTTTGTCTGCGGAGGGATGTTGGTTGTCCGCTGTGTTGGCACCGTCAGCCTGTGGGCGATGTGGGTCAGGATGCGGAGGATGGTTGTCCTTTTGAGCCTGTAGTGAGCAATGACCTCCTCTGGCGTTAAGTCTGTGAGGCTGGTACGGTAGGTCCGCTGTCTTTGTCTACGCTGCCTCTGTGGTAGTCCGGGGAGTGCGGGGGAGGGTCCTGGGGGTGGTGGCGGGCCTGGGGGTGGTGGCGGTGGGTGTTGTGGCCCTCTTGGGTCTCCGAGCTGCATGATCAGTAGCTCCATGGTATCTGTTGGTCTTCAGGTGTGGCTCTGGTCTGGGCTCCCTTTCAGACTGCAGGTGGTCGTCCCGCTTAGCACCAGCAGAAGGCAGGTGTTAAATACCTGCTGCTACCGCGGCTTATCGCCTGTTTTTGACTCGCATCGCAGATCTGGCTGTCCGTTGTGAATCGCGCAGTGTTGTCTTTTCGTGTGTTTTTGCACGGACACGCCTATTCTGCATCTCATTAGCGTTAGTTGGCGGTGTCGGCCGTGACGATGTTTTTGGCGGCAGCTATCCCGGGTTATGTGGTGATGTAGGCAGTTAGCACCAGCTTGCGTGGGGGGCGGTAATCCTATCGCCACTTTTGCTGCGCTAAAGTGCTGATAACTCGGCGGTAAGTCCTTGTGAATATGCCACCTAGTCATGTGACCCAAGTTACAGGCTGCAGGCACAAAAGTGTTATGGAAAGAAATGGCAACTTTCTGAAAGTATTAATGGGCCAGCACTGTTCCTTTGCTGGGCCAGTGTGAGTCCCGTGCACTACTGTCTTTCCCAATGGGACTCCTCCTTATATTGATCCTATTTTCATAAAGTTGCTTTCGAGTTTTTCTGTAAAATAGTTTGAAATATGCTTCGCATCAATATGTCAGTATACACCATTGAAATAAATCCTCCAGATGATTTCTTCATTATAATTCATTTATTCATATTCATAGCATACAAATATGAAATTCCTTTCAGGTTGCATCAGTCTCCTCAAACCCCAATGCATTTAGGACCATAATTGGTCCTTCATCAGGGGTTTTGTTTCCCTGAAAAAAATAAAAGCTATAATAAATGACCAATGATACAAATAAAAATAGTGATAGAATTTTTTTTGCTATGCATACGTTATTTATTCTTTCATTATTTCATTTTTTTTTTCTTTTAGACATATATTCAACATACAAGGGAAAAAAGAAAAAAAAAAAAAACAGAATACATTAGATGTCATATTCCCCCCTCCCCCGGTCGCTCTTTTCCCACTCCCCCTGCGCTACCCCTTCCCCCACCCTCATGATCCAAAAGATAATTAAGCTTAACATTTCTTTGAAGCGCACCTAAACTTAAATGTTACCACAGGACGTTCCAAAATAATTATACTATATACAATACTTCACTTTTTTTTTTTTTTTTTACCCCAAACTGGTTTCCATCGATCCATCGTCCCCATTAATCCATCTAACTACTGGCGCCCAGATTTCAGAGCCTTTTTTTGCTGCCCTATGTCCCCTCCGTTTGTACACAGCCATCTCCCAACGGTATACTGTTAGCAATTTGCCAAGCCAAAAATGTACAGAAGGAGGATCCTGATCTAACCAGGCAGTGGCCAAACAGAGCCTGAGTACAGCCATGGCTGTAAACACCAAAGTCCGGTTCGGCCAAGCCATTTCCTGGTTACTCACCCCGAGAATAATCACTTGGGGAGTTAAATCCAACCCAAATCCCAACATATTTCTGAGCCGTTTACCAATCTCGGTTTGGAGAGAAGCAAGTTTAGGACATGTAGCAAACATATGCATGCTGTCAGCGGCTAAAACTCCGCATCGAGGGCAATGCACACCTGAGGCCCCCCCCATCTAGAGATTCGTGCAGGTGTAATATATAAATTGAGCCAAGTTTTAAAACATTGTACTTGCAAATTAGCCGAAATAAATGCTGTCTGACCCAACTGGAGAGAGTCCTCACATTCTCCAGTCCCCGCTTGCAGGAGATCCTGCCAACGATTTGTGTGCTTTAATAAATCGTCTCCCATTTCTTTATTGAGTAGTTTATAGATTGTAGACAATGTTGGCCAAACCCCCGATAAAGTGTCCAGTAGAGGGATTTTACTACAGCTATCTACTTTCTTAGTCAGGAAATCCCTTATCTGTAGATATTTAAAAAAGTGATTATTCCCGATCCCAAATTTCCCTTTAATTGTCTCAAACGAATAAATCTTCTTGTCTTCCATTAAATCCCTTAGGTACCTCACTCCTCTTTCGGCCCAACATCTCATATATCCATCGTGAAATATGGTTGGAAGTAAGTCGTTGTTGACATGGGGGCAGGGACGTAGGAGACACTAAATTTCTGGGGGGACAGGGACAACCTTGTGGACTTTCCAGTGACTCTATACAAATCGCCCATTGTGTGAGACCGTACGCCCGTTAAACGTACACAATCGCATAGTTATGAAGAGAAATATTGAGAAAGGCTGGCATGTAGTCACAGTTTGCAAGTATGCTTTATTTTTATTTACATTCACAAAGTAATTAGACCAAATGGGAAAAAAATATGTATATGAATCTTGCATCTTCATGCACCAAGCAAACAAAGGGGGTGTCTGGGGGGTCCATAGGACCCGCTTTCTCCCCTCCAGAGGGCTGCTCTAAGAAGGCGCACTCACAGTGTGCCACATTTTTGGTGCGCCTCCTGAGAGCTTCTTTGCCTCTGTGCACACGTCTGTAATACAGCGCGGGCACAAAGGCAAAGGAATCCCCTCATTTGAATGGGACAGCACCCCCATGCAAATGAGGGAACGCTCTCTTGAGGTAGCGCTGGTGCTTTAACTGCTCCAGCGCTATTGGTATTACAGAAGGGGTCGCACAAGTGTCTGCAGCCCCTTCTGTAATACCAAAGTGCCCCGTGGGCAGGCAAAGAGGGCACGAACGCCTGTTGCGCCCCCGGGGCACTTTCTGTAATACGGCCATTGGGCTTCTAAGGTCTGTTGAGGCCTTCTAAGGTGTAACATGGGAATGTGCTCCCTCGTGAGAGTGGACTGGTCATAAAGGCTGACCCTGGTTCCCCAGTTCCAAATTCATCTGCTCTGGCCATAGTGCCACATCCTCTCTCCAGTAAACACCATACTGCCCCACTGAGAGAAACTCGCACTGACTTCAGCTACAACCCAATTGTGCCCTGCTATAAACACCTGGATGTGACTCAATTCAAATTATGCACTAGACAAGAGCAATATGCTGCCTGAAAAAACAAAGTAACAACATCCTGGAAAAAGCAAACTCTCAAAGGGAATGCAAGATTAAGTAAAGCATGTGAATGCAAGCAGGAACATGGTAACCTTAACGCTTTTACACTCATTATTCAGAAATCAGTGAGTGATTTTTCCTGAAAAGTTAGGGACATGACTACAGGGCCCAGAAAGGACCCGTTTCAATGTGCGTTGCTTATATCCTTACAAAACCTAAGCAGTTTGGTTTAAAAGGACCACATTCCTGAACACAGAGCCGCGGTACAAATTTTATAAGCTAAAATAAGGAAAAAACACTTAAAGGGATCACATTAAACGTTCTCCACTTCACCCATCAACCAGGTATTGCAGTCCCTCCAGGAATGGTGCACTTCCCCACCCTGGGAAAACAATGTTGTGCAAAGAAAGAAGATAAAAGAGAGTAGCGCTTCACTGGTAAACTTTGTAAAGTGGCGCTAATGTGTGTGGGTGTGAATAAAACCAATCTGGCCTGTCTGCGACCCCTCTGTAAATAAAGGACTTTCTCCTAGCAGCTGTTCCAGGCAGGACAGGAGCAGCGCTGGTGCTCAGCTGATGGCTGCCTTTCCTTTCCTGGCTGTAACCGCGCTGCAATCACAGTGATGGTGCTATTTCCCTGGACTTTTATTTATTAAATGCGCCACAATGACTTTCTGCTCCACCGTGTCCATGTTAATTATCCCCATCCTTCCGTCCTTATGCACAGCCCTTCATTTGCATTAAGTCACGGAGGCGCCGCAGTGATTTTGCGCTCAATGGTGTCCGTCAGTGTTACTTAGCCCCGCCCTTCCCTCCTCCACGTAGGGCAAAGTTCTGTTGTTACACACCCCTGCCTTCTGCCTGTACATGCCCTCTTGTTCATTTAACGTCCTATAGGATCAACATTACATTTTACATCACCCTCAATAAAGGCAGAAATAGGGTGCTGTGAGGTCACGGTTTACTCTAAAGCACCGAATTGGGTAGAAGGCAGAGCGCAAGTTGTGGCATTTATTGTTGGCCGTAGCTTTCTTCCCTTCTAAGCTGCACACGAAGCACATTTAAAATGTAAATGTTTTGTTTTTACAATTCTTTTTGACTGAGAGTTTGCTTATATAACTTACAGCAATGTTCTGACAGCCAAGACAATTCTGCATTGTTGCTGCTACAATTCTTTAAACATCACATCATAATCAAATATATCAAACCCCCGCTCCAGACAGGCCAACCATTCACGTATAAACCTCTCGTACCAAGAGCAGATATCAAGAAAAATAAGATGCCTTCAGGGCATAAGGTTAATTTGTTCCTTTTTACTTCCACTATTCCTTGGGTGGGCACAGTGCTTAATTTGTAAAGATTAAGTCCCAGTGCTCAAAAACGGAATTTGAGGTGCCCTGGAATTTTGTATTTTATGTGTACTGGGTGGGAGGAATCATGACTTTCCACAGCGCAGTGGAGGAGGGGGAATAAGGTGTCTCACATCTCCTCAGGCAGGGTGAACTGGGCCCTGTGCAAACTGCCCAGTGCAGGAAGTAGTGTCACGAACCAGACGGGCAGTCGGCCAGCGTGGGGTCTGGTGCTAGGCTGCAGGGACTGGAAGGGAAAGGGGCACATCTGGGACGCATGAGGGGGGCTAGGCGCTGGATGTTACATACATCCAGGCCTTTTTCGGTGCCAGCAGGCAGCTGAGGCGCAGGTACCAGTACAGGTCTGACAGGAATCTCCCACCTGCTCCTGGTAACTGCCGGCCAACAGAGAGCCAGTAATGGGACACATGCAGCAGCTGGCACCGGGGTGATGCTGAGCTCGCCGGAGTGAGGAGAAAAATGTATACCTCGGCCCTGTGAATTAAGTGCTGGTGCTGAGTACCGTAAACCACCGGCACAAATTAAGCACTGGGTGGGCAGTATTTTTGTGGCCACTGTGTAGCCTACTTCCAGGTTTGGCAAGGACAAAAAGGGAGATACGAGAGTAGCTTGGACGAATAAATCAATGGCCCCTCGCCTCTTCTGAAGTCACCCAGGTTAACCGACCCCACTGAGAGCCTGCACTTTCTAGCAAAGGTGGAAAACAGGAAAAGGAGGAAGGAGAGAGGAGACAGTAGGGGCTCTCTGCACGGGCATCGGGGGAGGGGAAAACATGAGAAGTAAGGAGACTAAAGCACCAAGTGAGAGAAGTGAAAGATATCCTTAAAATGCTGGAGAACATCTTTTTTTTAAACGGAAAATTGTGCACTTTATAGCACAATATTTTAAAGATTTTTCCCAAAGCGAAATGCTTTTTCTTTTTTCTCCACCTGCGCTGCCCTTAGGGTTCAGTCTTCAAGCCGGCAGCAGACACGGGGCGAGGTCAGATAGCAATCAGTGCAGACTGCACGCAGCTGTGGTGGAGGTGAGATAGAATTCCCGAAGCCTCAGGGGTGCAACAGTTGAAAAGGGCAGAGGGCTGATGGCCTCTGTGACGTCACCTTTATGCTGTGACTATCGGATTGGTCACAGGTAACTGGAGAGGCAGGTCACAGCAGGTCAAGGGCAGGGCGGTTAGGTCGCGCTTTCGCATGCTAATGGCCTGCCAAATGACAATTTCAGAAGGGAGAGGGGAAATTCTTGTGTCCCCTCGTCCCCCCCACCCTTGTCCCCTGTGTCCCCCCAACTCCAAAATCTGGGGGGGATATGTCCCCCGCGTCCCCCACAGTTCCTACGCCCATGCATGGGGGGTATATCTATGAACCCTTCCCAAATTCAGTTTCTTTCGGACTGCAGTCCAGACCCTAAAAGCCCCCAACAAAATCTTAAATTTAACCCTTTTAAAATAAGCGAAGTCAATATGGCGCATAAGACAGCCTTGAGCTTCTATCCCATATACTAACTCATATATAGAAATATTTGATTCTTCCCTCAGCTCGGTGTTATCTCTTCCCAGCAGACCGACCATTTGCTGAATAGCTGCGGCCCAGTAATACAGTTGAAAGTTTGGAACCGCCCAGCCCCCGCGGTCTCTTGGCAGAGTCATGTATTTTAAGGCTCTCCGAGGGCGTTGTCCGGCCCATAAAAATCTAGAGATCAACTGGTTTAAAGCTAAAAACCATGATTTGTTTATTTCAACTGGGATGGCTCTGAAAAAATATAGAATTTTTGGTAGAAATAACATTTTGATAACGTTGCTCCTGCCTAACAGTGTAAGATGTAAATTATTAATTCTAGTAAAATCTGTTTTAAATTTCTGCAATAATGGCTCCAGATTAATATTAACAATTTTATCAACATTAGCACTGATCTCAACCCACAGATGTTAGAATCAAATGCGAATCCAGTAGATTTAAGTAGGTTTATTATAAGCGCAGCACAACAACAGGATACAACTGCTCAGTAGCCAAGAACAGTGCAACTGTCCTGGCTGCTAAGCAGCACAACCAAGATTCCAGATGGAATCAGAATGTAAGTTGCACAGATGCAGATAGATTAAAAGGGGAAAGGGAACAAGGAAATAAAACCAACATAAAGAATATGAATGTAATGAATATAACATACCTCCTTTTTTTACAAAATCAAATGAGAATAATCAGGGGTTTTAAACATTATAATCAGACAATTTCAAGGGAGGGCATCTTGGCCGGAACGAAATCTTAACTCTAGAGGCCACAGTGTCCTCAGGCAGCCCAACCAAATTAGAGGAACCCCCTCCAACCTTAGAAGAGACAAAAGGACATTTGGCAACACGTTTGACGTTCCATAGCCTGCCATCTTGTGTGATGACACTGTTGTCAAAAACTTTTACAATTCTCATGGGTTTTCCAAATTTGTTAGAACACTTAGTGGTGAAACCAGATTTCTTTACTCCGACAAAATCACCAATCTTGAAATCATGACTTTTGGTATGCCATTTGCAATCATACCATTTTTTTGTACTGACCTGTTTAGATTGTACTTTTTGTGCAATATCACTTACCATCTCATTGGAGAAAGACTTGTACTTGCACCTCTCTTTGAACCACCAAGGGCAAATATTAGATGCAGGGTCTCGCCCCTTTAGTAGGCGAAAGGGACTAACTTCGGTTGTGGAGTGAGGTGTGATGCGATATAACCATAGTTTTTCCCTTAAGAGATTCCTCCAACTCCCTCCCATTTTGACCACATCAGACACAAAACCTTTCAAAACTCTATTAAAACGCTCGACAAGACCATTCTCATGTGGTTCATATAGCGATACAGTGTAATGTTTGATATTTTGACATTTTAAGAATTCCTCCATTTCTGTTGAAGTGAGTGATACCCCATTGTCAGTGACAAGGACTGAGGGGCAACCCTCTCTGGAAAAAATCTCTTTGAAAAACTCAATGACCATGTTGGTAGAGGAGCTGGAAACAAATTTCACCTCTGGCCACTTGGAGTGATAGTCTACAAGTACAAAAGCCTGGCGTGAATCATGAGGAAGACACATGAAGGGACCTGAAATATCAAAAGCCACTTTCTTCCATGGTTCATCGGGCCAGTCAGAATTTTTTAACGGTTGTACATTGAGTTTCAACATTTTCTCACTACTCATGCAAACCTCACATTCTCTAACTGTCCAATCAACCATGCGATCCAAACCTGTCCACCAGAAATAGTTCCTGACTAAGCACTTCATTGCTGACATGCCGGGGTGTGATTTGTGTGCTAATTTCAATATGAGCTCTTGAATACCGAAAGGTGGTACACATTTTCCACCTTTGTATAATAATTCCCTTCTAACTCTAATTCATCAGATACTTTGAACATTGGCATAAATTCTTCAGAAACATTCTTCCTATCTGGCCAACCCTCCAGTATGTATTTTTTTATGCATTGCCAAGTGAGATCATGTTTTTCAGCAAGTTTCCAGGACTCTTCAGTAATGCCTTCAAATGACTCTGACACCACATCTTGGATAGTGGTAACTACATCAGAGTCATCTAAACTGTCATCACCGGAGGGCTGACAAGGAAGGCGAGACATAAAGTCGGCCATAACATTTTTTTTTCCTGGAACAAACTCTGGTTTAAACGAGTATTCCTGCAACCTGGAGGTGAGCCTGGCAATGCGAGCGGTGGAATTCCACCCACCTCCCGGGGAGAGAATGTTGACTAATGGTTTGTGGTCTGTCCTTAAAATGAATTTACTACCCCAAATGTAATTACGGTAGTGTTCAATCGCCCATACACATGCCAGCAGTTCCTTCTCGATCACAGCATACCTGCGTTCAGTCTCATTGAGAGTGCGGGAAGCAAAACACACATTCCATTAATCTTTTCCACACCTCTGAGATAAGACACCTCCAATACCGTATAGGCTTGCATCTACGGTGATGACGCACTCCTTGTTCATGCAAAAAGGTTTGAGCGTGGGGGCTTTAAGAATCTCAGTTTTTATAGATTCAAAAGCTTGCTGTTGTTCTTGCTTCCATTCAAAAGTAACATTGTGTCTCAGTAACTTCCTAAGAGGTTCCATTTTTGAAGCAAAACTTTCCACGAACTTGCTGTAGTACTCACACATGCCTGCAAACGAAAGTAATTGTTCCCAGTTAATTGGAGAGGGTGCGTTTGTGATGCCATCAACATTAGATTTTTTGGGCACAACACCATCCCCAGATAAAGTGTGACCTAAATATTCCACCGTACTTTTAAACATTTTGCATTTGCTAGCTTTAAGAGTTAAACCACTCTTCCTCAACCTCTCACACACTTCCCTTAAGTGTTTGACATGTTCCTCCTCATTTCTTGAGAAAATTAGGATGTCATCCTGAAAGCACTTGACAAACTTTTCCGCATCTCTGAAAATGTTGTACATCACTCTTTGAAATACCGAGGCTGCCGAGGCTAAACCGAACGGCATCCTGGTATATTGATACAGTCCCTGCGGTGTGATAAAAGCTGTAAGCTTTTTAGATTCATTGGTAAGGGGAATTTGTTGGTATGCTGACCTGGGATCTAATGTGGAAAAAACATTGGCACCCTCTAACATTGAGACAACCTCATTGATGTTGGGGAGGGGATGACAGTCTACAATAATACCTGCATTGAGTGCTCTGAGATCAACACAGACTCTCAATTTTTTATCCGGTTTCCTCACTAAAACTATGGGAGAAACCCACTCGGCAGAATCAATAGGTTCAATGATGCCTTCAGATACTAAATCATCCAACATGCTCTTAAGTTCCTCCCTGACATTTATGGGCACACCTCTCAATCTTTGTTTTACAGGAATGACTCCTTTTTAGGTCTCGCGCCTAGCGTTGCAGTGCGCAGCCCTGCTCGCGCAGCGCGAGACCTTTAGAAAGGGCTTCTGAAAACGACCTACACGCTCGTGCGTGTGGCTTTGTTTTCAGAAGCCCACATTGGCTGGTGCGTCCGTTTTTTTTATAGGGACGGCACGCTATTGGTCAAAGGCGGGCGCATGTCCCGCCTTTGCCGCGCCCATTCCCGACGGTGGCCAGAACGCGCAGCAGCGCGCGTTCATCTCGCTTTTGCTGCCGTGCTCTCTAGCCCCCGCTCCTATGTGGTGCGCGCGCACTACGTTTACTTTCTGAATCCACACATTGCACGGTATGGACATTTTATCAATGATCTCTCAGATTTGAAATTGTAATTGAGATTTGTGTTTTGAAAGTTACATTGGCTCTCAGCTATCTGTGTCATGGTTGTGTGATCTGTTATTTGTGTCTGCAATTTCCATCCAGTATGACCCACGTAAACTGTTCCTCATAGATATTTAGTAACATTTTCGAGATTTTGTGAATTACGTTTTAAAAAGTTATAGTAGAGTTTTCCCATTTATCGAGTGTAGCGTTTCAAATTCTTTGCTCGTGTTAATGCAATTACTGCAGCAGCAGCACGTTCCTTTTAGGAGTTATGAACGCTTTTGCAATATCCCCGTTTGTGTGGAACTCAGCATTTACTATTTAGGAATGTTTTCTAGAGTATCAGCACAATCAGAGGCTTTTGTTTACCAAACAACCTATTCTTTATTACATAGGATTTTCCAGTTTTTGTCCTTTATTATTTTTACTATGGGTTTGAATAATTTACTCTAATGAATATCAAAGTACCTTCTTGCATATTCCTTTGAGCGGCTCTTTTCGATGTGTCACTTTTGTCAATAGGTTTGTTTTCTGGACTGCTTCTTGAAACATATTTTGGATATTTTCTTTGTACGTCTCATTCGATGTTAGTCTTCTCACTCCCAACATATGGCTGAACGTGCTTGGACTATGGAAAGGGTCTGAAGATTAATTAAAAAATGATTGGTTTTCAACTGTAAAGACTTTTAAAGAGGTGAGAGTGTAGTACTTGAGCCATCGCCTCTATCCATCTAATCTCTTGCACACACTCCCATGCAACTGCATGCTTCAGTGCACAGTATCCCCGGGAGTAGTCAAGCGTGTTTGTTTACATATTGCTGCATTATCCAACAAGTGACTGGTATGGGCAATGATAAGTGATACTGGTGGTGTGACATAAGTGCAGCTGAACTGTATCAAGGTGTGTGTAGTGTCTAGTGTGTAGAAGTGGTAAGGTAGTGCATAAGCCATGGGCACTCAGTGGCTTGGTAACTGTCAGTCATGCAACTTTGCTTGACGCTGTGCCTTACTTGACTTGTTTTTGAGGAGAGCATCTGTCTCACCACACAACGCACAACTCCAGACATAGTGGCATTGACTTCTCCTACTGAGGTCACTTTTTCTACCTGTAGTGAACATTGTAAACTAGGTGGTGTTTTTTCTTGCTGCTGTTCGTTGCATGGTTGAAGTAAGAATCCCTAACAGCTGTGCTTTGCTGCTGTGCTGCTTTAGTATGGCAGCCATAGGCTCCGCGTGGGCCCCAGGCCCTGAGCCTTCATCAGGGGATGGACCCCAGCACCTGCAGCCTTCTCAGCATCTTTGTTCCGCTGATCATTGTCCATAATTCTCCGGAAGGCCACCAACACCACAGCATTCAGAAGCAGACCTCTTGCTGCCTCTTACTAGAAATAGAAATCCGGCTCCAGCACTGCAAGCAGGCTGCCCATTACCGTTATGCATTACCGTTATGCAACTGAGGCCCAGCACCCCTAGTTGCTACAAAAGAATGACTGTGTTACTGAATGTTGCAGAGGATGGGGACTTGGCGTATGTGGCACCTGTGTAGGCAGACTCACTGGCTGTGGTGCGAATTGTGCCATAAGTAGTGCCCTCAACAAAGACAATGGAGCCATGTTCAGTGGTGCACAAGAATAGTTGGTTTCTGCTCCAAAGCCTATGCCAGCTTTGGGCATAAGAAGCCGAAGGCAGGGTATATGGCTAGTAGAGGTTGCATGTGTTCCTAGGACTGTTTATTTGGGTTTGGCAACTGGATCACATCTGCAGCCACATAACAGTACGCCACCTTCTCCTGTTACTGCAAGCTGGGGAATGCCTGCTGCTCCCTTAGATTCTTAATCTGACAATAGCTCCCTACCCTCAGCGGTGGGTGGTGCCTGGGTGTCAGAACACACCACCACTGGAACTGAATGGGAAACATGCTGGAACAGTCTTTACGCACACATAGGTATGCGTGTTCATATAATGCAGCGCACATGTTGTATTTCTTCACTCACAGAGTGCCAAACCCACAGACTGGACAGCTGAAATGATTTATCTGACATATATTGAATTTATGGTGGTAAAAACTCGACCGCATGAAAGTATGAAGCTATGTCTAGTTTTTATTGGTCTTAAGAGTAGCATTGCCTGTATGTATGATCCTGGCTTCCTGGTCTCACAAATTCTGTTGGGTGCTATCACATCTGAATTCACAGGCTTATTTTCAAATGCAGTTTGTTTAAATATGGATACCAGTGTTTTGATGTTTAAAGAGTATACATTAAATTCTTGTAATTGCCATTAGTAGGAGTGAAGCTATCTTGCTTAGTGATTTTACTGTCGTTGACGGGTTGCTACTGCATGGATTCAATAGACCATTGGCTTGAGTGAAATTGGCAGCTCTTGGGTTAAGTTGTGAGCAGGAAGTAAGCTGATGAATATATAACTTTGTCATTTACAGGCTTGTCATGTGTCTAGGAACACACTGTTATCGGCCCTCCATGAAGAGCAGGTTGGCATGTGTATTCTGAATACTGTTGGCTCGAGGAGTAGTGTGACCAGCGTAACTACTTCTCTCCGAAACCGTCCACCGCTGTAAACTTATTAATATGCACAACAAGGCTATCCTGGGTCTTGGGCTCATAGCTTAATCTTGCCGGTCTTTTTATGCATATTCTGAAAATCCTGTACTTATGCCATTATGAGGGAAAGTAGGTTAACACTTTTAATAGCCACTGAAGAAGTTGTAAGGGCCTCTGTAATATATAGATCTATTACATTCAGTCACTGGGGCACAGACTGCTGATAATTCACCAATGTATTAATGTTCTTATTAAACGTGAAAATCTTAAATTTCATGTCTTAGCTCCTAGCAGAAGTACTGTTTTTAGGTCTAGCCTAAAGGCAGCGTGCATGTGCTGCTCTGCGAGGCATGCTGTAATCCCTCTGTGCAGTTTGAACACACATATCACATGCCCACTGCTTTTCATTTGTTGCTTGGTCCGCCTTTATAAAATTCCATAGTTTTTGTTTGAGAATAGAGTACATTTGTCCCACCTTGTGGCTGTTTTGTTCCCGCAATGCGGACTGCCCCTGCTACATGGATCCTTTCGATATGGGCAATATGTTTTGGTACGCGCACTACTTTTTCTTTTCCACTGCTTGTTTTGTAACTTTTTGTGTTTCACTTTGCTCCTGCCCCCTCCCATTGTCACTGTTCACTTTGCTCCCGCACCCCCTTCCGTTGTCCGTGTGGATGGACATCTACATTACCTACAAATGAGACCCTGGGGTTCTTTAGGACGTGATGCACCCTCCAACAAAATGCATCTATTTGAGAAGAGTGCAGAAGGCCAAAAAAGACTATCTCTACGCTTTCAGTACCCATCCCGGGCCTATTTATTTATTTTATTTATAAAGTTTTATATAGCGCAAACGTGACCCACGAGGGTATCAGAGCGCTTTACAATATATAATTATTAAACATTAGATGGTTGATGTAGTATACAAACATTTGGTATTCGCTATTCAGTACAAAAGAGGTATATAGTATTATATGGATAGTAGACAACAAAGAATGATCCACGAGGGCATCAGAGCACTTCACAGTACACAGTTATTAGACATTAGGAGGTTGAGGTAGAATATATACATTCAGTAATTTCCATAAAATCCAAAAGAGGTTGATCGCGAACGAGGAAAAAGTCTCGCCGGGATGTCATTTTGCTTGCTTGCGGTCGCCAACTTGACGTTGAGGACCGCGAGCAAGCAAAAAATGACCGCGGCACTACGCTACGCTACGCTACGCGTGTTTGCACTGTGCTACGTGCAATTCGCGTTGTGCGAAGTAGCGCAGACTTCGCAAACTACGCGAGCGTAGCGTAGCACTTCGCCCAGGGTTAAAAATGACATCCCGGCAAGACTTTTTCCTCGTTCGCGATCAGCAACATCAAGTTGCCGATCGCGAGCGTGGAAAATAAACCTCCCGGCGAGATTCTCAACGCGGGGAGGTCAGGTTTCTCATTGCGAGTGGTCGCGTATGCTCGCGACCGCTCGCGATGAGAAACTACCAGTCCGCGTTGAGAAAGCTGCCGCTCGAGTAAAAATCTACTCGAGCGGCAGTAAAAGACAGCTCGCACTGTGCAAGTTGCCGTTTTCAATGATTGCACAGTTCGGACAAGCATCCGGCACTGTGCAATCATTGCGAACACGCACTACGCAGTTCGCGTAGTGCTACGCGAAGCTCGCGTAGTGCGAACTGCACTTTGCGTAGCTTCGCGAAGCACTACTTCGCGAACTACGCCCCCCACAGATATCTAGCATTCTGGATTACTCGTTCATCTTCTAGGTCTGTTTTATCGTTCTTAACAATTTGTGTTTTACTATCGTTAAAGTGGTACCCTGAAATATTACCAAAGTGATTTGCCTCCTGTGAGAAGTTGGCCTGGTATATGCTGTTCACTAATTAAAGTGGACACCTTGCACCAGAACAATTCGACTCTTATGGTAGATAGGTTTAAGACAACCTTTATAGAAAGCTATCCTAGTGGTAGCTGTGGAGAGCAGCCTTCAGGCTAAGTCTTGAAGGAATGTAAAGCAGCTTGTTTTACCACACAATCTCTTGAATCACCAAATGAAAAGACACCACACAGGTATATATATCAAATATATATGAATTTATTAATAAACACTCTCTACTAATCTCTTTATGAGATTAGAAGTCAGGAACATATGTACAAGTCAAATGTTATCAAAATAAGTTTAGCACAATCGAATATCACAATCTTAGTTTGGCTACACCTAGGTCTAGGGCATCTAGAATCGAGGGACCCCCAAGAACCACCCCAGGTAGTTGTAGGAGACCCACAGGGGACGGACGCGGTGTCCTGGCACCGGTGCGAGTCCTGTACGAGTCTAGGCGCACAGACGCGATTGAGATTTCAATGTTAGAGGTCCCTTGCGTGTTCGAGGTGAACACACCGATCGGTCCTTGTACGAGTCGAAGGACGCGGTTACAGATAGAGTTGCAAGGGAGTTGGACGCGGTGTGTCTAACACAGACGCGAACCATGTACGAGTCAGCGCGATAGTCGCACTTGGAAAGTAAGAGTTTTAGGGCACTTCTAGGGTATCTACAAGCAAGTCACTTACAGGGTAAGTAGTTCTAGGGCCCACACCCACAGGAGCACCATAGTGCTGAAGTTACCTCACCCAGGGGAGCCGGGTGCATAGGTGTTCTTTGGTGTCGGGTCGCGGCGTCGTTTTCAATGGGAGCCAGTGAAGACTTGCTGCTTGCGGCGACAGGAGAAGTGTCCGGAGGAATCCAAGCCTGGATTCGGAAGATGGAAGACCTGAAAGCAGAGGGGACAGTGTTCAAAGTCACTTGGCAGTGACTCGGGGCAAGGAAGATGGATGCCCACCGTCGTCGCAAGATTCAGGTCGTTCGCAGGTGCCTTGACTCTTCAGCCACGAGGTCCAGGAGGCGTCGACGACAACCAGGAGCTGGATTCGGCGTGTCCCACGATGTTTGCAGCTTACTGCAGTGTCGGCGACTCGATTGGAGCCAAAAAGCCTTGGTAACAGCAAGTCTTGGGGAAAGTGTAAAAAGTCAATGGCACAGACCAGCAAGGTCTGAGGGACTCACCCAGTGACGGTAAGTCAGGGCAGGCCTGGAGCAACCAGGAGAGCCCTTTGGTTCTGTAGGAAAGCCTTCAGGGGACCCACAAGCCGGCTGGCAAGGGATTGCAAAGACGCCTCGGGAGGATTCGCTCAACAGGGGCCCACGGTCACTCGGGATGAGGTAGGCCTCTGATCTTCGGAGAGATTCCTGCTGGAGGCTAGGACCACACGTGGTCCAAAGCACAAGTTCATGGAACGTTGTGAAGGGGTTGCACTTGGCAATAGTGCACGGTACCCAGGGGTCGCGGTTCCTCGTCACTCTTGGGGTCCACTGGCCTCAGCTTCGCTGGGGACTCACGATGGCCTTTGAGAAGTCAGGAAATCCACTTCTTGGGCTGCAGGGACTTCGGACTCCGGCGGGAGCGGCATAGTTTGCGACCATCGTTTGTAGTTTTTGGTGCCTGCCAAGCAGGGGAGTCACTCCTTGACTCCAAGGGAGATTCTTCCGTCTTCCAAAGGTAGTGGAACGTCGAAGGTCCGGGATTCTTCTTGTAGAGCGTCGTCCAGGGGTATCTAGTTTGCAATGCACAGGTTCCCCCTCTTATACTAAAAGAAAGGGAGGGACTAGCTCTATGACCCCACCTATGGGAGGGTCAGGGGAGTGGGTGGTTACACCTACTTCCCTTTGTCCAGTTTCGCGCCAGAGCAGGGGCAGGTAGCCCCTGAGCCGGTTTGAACTGGGGTATGCACAGAGGAGCCTTCTGCTCCCCCAGTGCAGGACTTCAAAGCACTCTAAGAGTGCACCCACCCAGCCCCAATACACTAAACCCTGTCTGGGAGGTGGTCACACCCCTTGGGACAGGATATCTATTGTTGGGCTTCCTCCACTGCGAGTGTTGGTCATCAGCAGGAGGGCAGCCCAGTGTCTGTGACTGATGGCATCCATTTTGTGATGCCAGGGCTCTGCAGGATTCTACCGCGTTTCCACAGTAGGTACATGTCTATCCCTCTAGAAGGGTGGAATGCTACCCCCGCCGCCAGGACTGGCGGGGGAGTAGTATTCCAAGATGTTTGACACCAAACACGACATGTTTTGATGCAGCCATTCCAAAGTTAGCATTCTATCGCGAGCATATAATGCACTTAAAAGTATATGGTTTAACCGCATCCACAAACAGCCCCAGAGAATGGACTCTGAGAGCTGCAGAGGGGCCCTGCTCAGGCAGAGGCACCCCCTCACATGGAAACTACGCACCCTGCCCTCAGGATTGATAGGGCCTGCTTTAGGGGTGACTGATAAGTCTCAATGTGTGTGCAGGAGAGATATAGGGGACCTATATCTCAGTGAGGGGTGCTAGCACTTCCTCACCCAGGCTGCAGTAGCAGGCCTGTGGTGTCAGATTTAGTCTGCTTCCCAGGGGTGGCATAATACATTCTTCAGCCCCTGGTAGGCCTGTGAAGTACCTATGCCCTTGGTACCTAAGGTACCATATACTAGGGACTCATAAGGTACCACAGTATCCAATCACTAGTGCACCTAGAGTGCACTCCAAATCGTTTAGAGAGAACAGAGAGGCTGGGGCCCTGATTGGCAGGGACCCAGCCAGACTATAGCCAGAAACCAGTGTAAACATCAGAAAAAAAGTGGGGGCAACATAAGAGGCAGATCCTACTCTCCTACACCTCCCTTTCTATCTCCACAAGAGCATCTCGCGGGTTAGGTGTTACTATGGCCAGGTCGTCCGCATAGACTAAGATCTTAGTGTCTCCTCCTTTAGTGTGTATAGCCTGGATCAGTTCGTTCTCCTCTATTTTCCTAATCAAAGGGTCGATGTAAAGGGCGAACAATAGAGGAGAGCAAGGACAGCCCTGTCGCGTACCTCATGTTATCTTAATTATGTCAGACGTACAACCCATCATAGCTATTCTGGCAGTAGGCTCCCGATACATAATCTGAATAGCTCCAATAAACCCTTTACCCAGCCCCTTTCTCTCTATAGTTGCCCATAAAAAAGGCCAGGAGACCCTATTGAAAGCTTTTTCTGCATCTAATAATATTAGAGCCATAGGGTCTCCGGTAACCTTGGTGGAATCAAATAGGGCGATAGTCCTATGAATATGATCTGTCGTACTCCCGACCCGGGACAAATCCATGTTGGAAGGGAGAAACTAGTTTCTTAATAACTGAGGCTAGCCTATTAGCAAGAATTTTAGCATATATCTTTGTATCACTATTGACCAGCGTAATTGGTCGGTATGAACCCAGTTCGATAATAGGTTTACCTTCTTTTGGGAACACAACTATATTAGCCAATTTCCAGGATTCGGGGGCCTCCTCACCTGGTTGTGCTCTTAAAAATATCTCTTGCATAATTTTCAATAGGTGTACAGTGAATTTCTTATAGAATACCCCCGGTATTAGATCAGTACCAACAGCCTTACCTGATGGTATAGATTCAATCGCCTTTCTTACCTCTTCAGCTTTTATGGGTGCTTCTAAGATTTCTCTCTCCTCAGGGGAAAGCTGTTCCATGGTTTGCCCATTCAGATATTCCTCTAATACTCTATCCTCTACGTGAAGGTCCTCTGTGTATAACTTCTGGTAAAATTTTTGGAACGCAGAGAGAACTGCTGCCGGCTTGGTGACCATACCGCTACTAGGGTCTCTAATTTCAGCGATTCGAGCTTGTACCACCTTTTCTCTGGTGCAGACTGCGAGCATATGACCTACTCTTTCATTACTCTCATATGCCCTGTTGCGCCAAGCCATATACCTTCTTGCGGCTTTCTTGATTGAAATCTCTGTAATTGCCGACCTGGCGAGTAAAATCCTTGATTGAGCTGTCTCGGAGTCTCCCCCATTAGAGATAACATCTATCAAATGTGTTTCAGCCATTGCCAATTCACCATATAGCACGTATAGCAAGTTCTTCTCTTTCTTTTGACTCTCCCAGCCATACTTAGAGGTTTCCCCCCTGACGCCAGCCTTAAGAGCGTCCCAGACTACGTGAATGCTGGTGCTCCCTAAGTTCTCTTCAATAAACCTGGGAATCCACAGCTTCATTTGTTGTACAAAGCCTTCCTCGCTGAGTAAAGCCCTATGGAACGTCCAGCGTGCCGGTGGAGATTTAGTCTGGATGTTTATTTCCAACACCAAAGGGTTGTGATCGGACATAACTCTAGGGTATTTGTATATTCTACATCCCTGCAGCAGCTCCTGTGATACAAAGAAATAGTCCAATCTAGCATGTATTTGATGTGGAGCAGAAAAATACGTGAATCCCGGGTCATTAGATTCTTGCTTTGCACAGACATCCGACAGCCCATGAAGAATCCTTAACTGTGCCAAAGACTTAAAAACTTTGGGTTTGCGGCCTTGATACACTACCCCCGCTTGATTAGAAATTTGACAATTCATATTAATATTGAAATCCCCTCAGCCAATAAGCAGAAGGGGCCACCCCACTAATTCCACATTCAGCCATTCGAACATTGCTGGATCATCAAGATCCGAGCCGTAAACCGAGCATAGTGTAAACACGTTATTATCTAGACAACATTGCGTAATCACCCATCTTCCCATTTTATCGGAGCTAGACCGTGGGAGCCTAGCTAATCCTTTCCGTGCCATTACTG
The DNA here is from genome assembly GCA_963921515.1 of Calotriton arnoldi. Taxonomy (NCBI): domain Eukaryota; kingdom Metazoa; phylum Chordata; class Amphibia; order Caudata; family Salamandridae; genus Calotriton; species Calotriton arnoldi. Next base: position 544,356 of record CAWUFW010008036.1, on the reverse strand, counting down.
CCACCCCTCTTGTCCTTGTATCTTGCGTAGTACTGGAAATCAATTGGTAACCTGCCAACTCCAAAACCTCCCGTCTACTGGCTTCAATATGTGTTTCCTGAAGGCAGATGACATCGGCCTTCAAGAATTGGACATCCAAACTGACTCTGCAGGTTTTATGACCAATTCTCGGTTGTTCTTCAATTGGTCTAGTGCCTCTTTTCCCTCCCTCTTGAGGTTTCTGAAGGGTTGAATTTCTTAAGATCTTTTTGTAACTTGTTGATCTTGGACTGCATCAAGTAGTCTTTGTATTCTCCTATTTCTTTATTTGTTTCCTCCAGCTTCTTCTTGTATGTGGCTAAAATTACACTTGTTTTTAGGCCCTGTTCACTCGTTTGTATCTGGATAAACAAAGTGTCTGCTATTCTTTTGGCGGTGGTGATGATCAGCACCATCCAATCCCTTGTACATTTTCACGCAATCAAGGCCCAATCTCTCCTGAAAGCGGTGTCTTCAAGGAAGATTAGCGGTTCGTTTGTTACGATAAGACCCAGAGGGGCTGCATTTGCCCTCAGGAACTCTGTTAGAATAGCCCTGTGAAGAATGCCTTTGACATGTGTCTTTTTTAATTCTACCAAAGTGTCCCACCCTACAAGAAGAAGCTGGAGGAAACAAATAGAGAAATAGGTCTTAAGAAATTCTCGAGGGAGAAAGTATACCCATATACAACTGACAAATATAACCAGAAAAAGATTGAGGATATGAAGAAAGGGCCGCAGGCAGGGAGGAGTAGTATGGACTCCTTGAGCTCAAGCAGTGAAGGGAGCGATTTTGAAAGTAGACCAAGGAGAAGGGGAAGAGGTAGAGGCCAATACCAGGGCCTGCATCCTAATTACAACCCTATGTACCTACACTACCCAGGTCAGGGATTTGGATGGCCTCCAGCTTTCCAACCGTTCCCACCAACGCAAGGGCCTCCTAACCCCCAGTGTCCACAAACACCTGTTCCTTTTTTAGGGAGAGGAAGGGGACGAGGCAGGGGCAAGCAAAGAGGAACACAAGGGGTACAGTGGGAGGACCTCAATCAGAGGGTGACAAGGAGTATGACACAGGACCCCTCACCGGGGACCAGCAGGGAATGAGTCTAGTGATGAACCTCACTGACACACCTCTCACTGAACCTCAAGAAAGACTGCTGAATAAGGGCTTGGGGTTCGTCCCGACCAATACTATGGACAGCTTTAAATTACGACAAGAATTGTCAGAATTTTTTAGAACAATAAGACTTAAAGTCTTTTTTGAGGGACGCCCAGAAAGAACTGATGGCATAGGAGACACAAACTTTCGCCCCAAATCCAGTTTCACTCCTGCGAGCTCTACTCTCCCCCTGGAAATCATCACTTTTGAAAGAGCAGTCATAAATGATGTGGAAGAGCTGGCTAGGACTAACACGCAACCCTTCAGAAAAACCTCAAGAGGGAGGAAAAAGAGGCACTAGACCAATTGAAGAACAACCGAGAATTGGTCATAAAACCTGCAGATAAGAGAGGGGCAATAGTCCTCCAAACGAGAGCAGCTTATGACCAGTAGTGCACTAGACTACTGAGCGATGAGAGAAACTACAGGGTCCTCCCTAGAGACCCTACTCCAGAATTAAGACTGGAGATCACTACTGTGATCGAGGAGGCTACCAGTAATGACTGGATCACGGAGCATGAAGGCAACTTCTTGTCACAGAAAGACCGGGTAGTACCGTACTTCTACACGCTCCCTATGGTGCACAAAGAAAGGAGACCACCACCAGGCAGGACTATTGTCGCAGGCATTGGATCCATATTGGAACCGCTGTCGCAATTCTGTGACTTTTTCTTTAAGCCCTTAGTGCAGAGCAGGGAGGCATACCTGAAGGACACCACCGATGTCCTTAATCTTCTCAAAGATATGGACTTTGACCCAGCAGATGAATTCCTGGTGGGCCTGGACATAGAATCTTTATTCACCAACATCCCCCAAACGGAAACGCTCAGGGTGGTCGAGGAGATTCTTTACGCTCAAGAATGGCAGTATTGCACCCCTAGATCATTCATCATCCACTTGGCAAAGATAGCCCTCACCAAGAACAGTTTTGAATATCAAGGTACTTACTACTTACAAACATATGGGACATCTATGGGCAGCGCCTTCGCGCCAAGCCTAGCAGTTCTCTATGTATCTGCCTTTGAACAGAAGCACATCTTCACCACTGAAAGCCCTTGGTCATCTAACATCAAGATGTGGAGGCGTTTCATAGACGATGTGATCCTCATTTGGAAAGGGGAAGAACAATCAGTTAAGAACTTTCTAACATGGCTAAACAACCAGAACCCCTACCTTCATTTCACCTCCACGATCACAAAATCTAAAAAATCTAAATCTGTATTTGTAAAGCGCGAACTACTCACCCTTATGGGTCTCAAGGCGCTGGGGGCCGTCGTGGAAATTAAGTGAGCTATTGCCCAGAGTCACATGGTGCTGAGCTGAGCTGCCGCCGGAGATCGAACCGTGAGCCCTGTGCTCCGAAGTCAGCTGCCCTGGCCGCTGCACCACACCTCTCCACTCACAAAATCACAAATCACAAAAGAATGTTTACCATTCCTTGATCTGGAAATAATTCCTAATGACAGTAAGCGGACCACATGGGTTTTTCATAAACCCACCAACAGAAATGGGCTCCTGCTTTTCGAAAGTTTCCATCCGAAGTCTCTCAGGGAAAACCTCCCAGTGGGGTAGTTTTTACGATTGCGGAGAAATTGCTCCGACCTTGTGGACCTTAAGAAGGAAGCAGTAACATTAGCAGGGAAACTGGAACGCAGAAAATACCCTACGAGAGTAGTTTGGAGAGCACTTAAAAGAGCACAGAACTGCCATAGAGATGCCCTTCTGGAAAAAGTAGAGAGACCTGAAAATAAGAACGCTATTTGCGTGACTACATTCAACACAGCCTCCACACAGTTGAAATGCATCATCCTCAAACACTGGCGAATACTTAATTCTAACGGTCTTAAACTGGACAAACCATAGTTCTCCTTCAGGAGAAGCGCTAATATAAGGAACCACCTGGTCCATACGAGACCCCTTCCAGCTATACAGACAGAGCAACAAGCCCTGTGGGAGCTCCCACCAGTGACAGCGCACACCAGGTGTGGCTCCTGTGATGTGTGTAGACTCACTGCAAACACCAAGAGTGTAGACGTGGGCCTTAACTTCCCATGGGAACAACGCAGACACACAAACTGCAACTCAACCAACGTGATATACATGATTAGATGTCCATGCAATCTATTATACGTGGGAATGACATCTCGGAAAGTAAAAGTGAGGATAATAGAGCACAGAAGTAATATCAGGTGTGAAAGGGCAATGACACGGTTCACAACCCATTATGCAGAAATGAAACACACGGTGGATGATCTGTATTGGACAGAACTCGATAAACCTTACATCGCACCCAACACGAGGGACCCCAACAGGGTCTTGTTTCTACGGGAACAGAAATGGGTATATAGGTTGCGCAGCCATGAACAAGGTCTTAATGACGATATCCCATGGACCACTTTAGGACGGTCATGAGCGCAAAATATGGGAGACAAACTAACTCTGTATAGAATACATATTTGGCTGATCACACGATCATTCTTATCTGGCTGTTCGCGCTAATATTTGTAATTTCCATGCTTTACTTTGACCACCCAGCTGATGAATACTTATGGACATCACTGGACCTCACAGCGCACTAATACGCACCTGTTGTTGGCAGCCCGACACCTCGGTGCCTCTTTTTAATCTGACTAAATACGTGCTAACGAGCCCAACGTAGATCGAGCACTGTTACCTAATTTTTGGAAACATATCATCATATGCTCCTACATTTGCTGATTGGCACACTTTTAGCGGCCCGACAAACCTGTGCCTTATTATATATTAACAACATACGTGCATATTATTAGCCCAACATAGATCAAGCTCTGTTTTCCTATCGACACATGTCTTTGCATTTGTATTACTATTGTACCTACACATACACAAGTTATTATCTCACTGAAGGGAGATATGTAATTAATGGCGGCCGTTTTTGGGCGTGGTCAATTCAGCTACTGACCGGGTGAGCGTTCTAGCTCCGGCAGCAGAGATGCACGTAGACGCAGGGGCGTCGTGATGTCACTGGTTACCGCCCCAGGCACCCACGACGAGCAGATGCAGACTTGAAAAGAACACAAAGGGATAAGCGTCCCGGTACCTACACGGCACCAGGAGGGACAATTGCTCTGAGGTGTACCACCCTTGATGAAGTAAGGAGGGGTCGGGGTAGTCAGTTTGTGTGAGCGCTGAGAGTGTTTTCCTTATTCTGTCCCGCAACGCTATGAGCCAGATATGCATCGGAGATTAAGCTTCCAGTTTATACCACGGTGAGGCTGGGCAGTGATACGAGAGGATCAGATTAATAACGATAATTCCACCATTTTCTCTCCATTATGAGCGACTTTACAGTTGAGGAGTGACAGAGGATTGATGCGAGACGCGAGATTGAGCAATTTGCCTCTTGCTAATCATTTGCATATAATCACTATTTCTCCTATTCAGTGTTTGACTACAGGAGGTCGCCCTCTCCCCTCGTGCCATTTCTAGCGGTACAATAAGTGAAACTCGGTAAGATGTGCCGAGTTTTTGAGGTATCAGTACCTAAGCATTTTTACGCGAGGGTCTTTGCATGATATCATTATAAGCATGATTCCCCCACGTTAAATTGATAGTTGTGTTCAAACCTTTTAAGTAGCCACTTTAGTGCTCTTACATCATTTGCATACGTGAATTCACACGCATTACTGGGCATTGTCCCTACACTAGTATTTATAAAATAACAGCATTGAGACCGCTACACACCAAAAGGGTTGTTAAATAAGACAAGGGTAGCAAAATATAGAAGTGTTTTCACATTTATCACACTTATGCATGTTTGTGAATCTATACAAGGACTTGCTTCACTTGTATTTGTATTCTTTTTTACTTACAGGTTCCTTACAGGAGTGTGATCACGGTACCCACCATTCCTACTAGTTACAGGTGGAGTAACCAGCCATACAATTTGTAATTCATAGAAAGGGATGTAGCACAGGGATCCGACAGTCCTGACGAAAGCCGGGAGAGAAACCAAATCCGGCAGAAACATGTCGACTTTTAGGCAGAACGGAGGGGTGATGGGTGCTTAATTCATTCACCTCACCACCATCCTTTGGTAGTCTTTACCTTTTAACCCTAACAAGGGCATCCAGAAATAAAAGTATTATGAGGATATCCCTTAGTTAGTTTTAATCTTCCTCTCTGCACTTGTATTGTCTACCCCACCCTATTGCTCCGCCTCTAGCGTTGGTCTGCGCAGAGGCGTCGCAGCAGCCCTATGATGAAGCATGCCACAACTTGTTGTGGGTGAGGGCAGTTTTTACAAAGCATTGTACTTTGCTACACTTTGTACTTCTTCTTAAAATTTGTGACTTTCAAGACCTTACTTCTCTTCGTGTGTTGAGGTTTACCCAGAGGAGGTTGAAGTAAGGGCTTATCCTTCTCCCCCTTCTTCTGGTGTATAGTAAAGCTGAGGGGTTCACAGTCACGAGTTGACAACGCCCTGGTACTAGCTAGTGAGTATAATAGCAATTGTCAATAAGCAAGCAATTATGCGACTTACCAGTGCCTGTCCCTGCCGCTGCTTTTCCCCCTCCAACTGACTCTCCTCCTGCAGCGGCTCTGAATACACATATTTGAGATGGCAGATATGCCAACCCTTAATTTTTTCAATCAAAAAATACAGCTGCAATACATCACTACAGTTCTGTTAGCACTGCAGTATCATCTAACAAAAATATTACTCTGGTATTTGGTTGGTTCACAATGTTAGACATGCAAGGCATGCATAATAAATAATAAATAAAAATGAGGGCAAGATAAGTTTTAAAGAGGTAGGATTAAAGAGATTAAAGAGGGATCAAATTTAGGCCTAGCACCATAATTGAGAGTAGAAAAACAAGATGGCCATGCCCATGCAAACCACGTGGTGCGTTTCGCGGGTGTTTTTCAATGCAAGGGCGCATATGAGAACTGCGTAGTGCCATTCATGCACGATTTGCAAAGCGAGGATGCACTCCGTAATTGCACATGGCAATGCGAACAGGCACCAGGCAAACTCCGCCGACACGAGGCAGAACCTCGACAGAGGTCCCCGAGCACACTCCGGTCCTAGGGAGTGGAGATTACCGTATTGTCACTAGCAGGTGTTCCTGCGGCCTACGGTTCATATCTCCATTTGTCCCCAAAAGGGCTCATCTTTCACCGCAAGTACCGCACCACATGTAATAGAAGCGCAGGTGTGCTGTCTCTATGGGTTCTCTACAGTTGTAGGTGATTTAACCTATGTGTTTATGGTGTCACTTAGTGGTCATGAACTATGATGATACCTGGTGATTTATGTGGGCTTGCTCTTACCTAACTGCCGCATTTCATGCCCTGATGTTATGATATATGTTGTTTTTGCCTTGCATTGTCAGGATAATGACACTGGTGTGTGTGTGTGTGTGTGTGTGTGTATGTGTGTGTCTTGCGCAAACGCTTCACACACTGCCTCTGGGATAAGCCTGACTGTTGGTGCCAAGCTACCAAGGGGGTGAGAGGGGGTTATCTTGGGTGTGTAACTCCCTTTCCCTGACTACAGTGGTGGGTTCTGCCTGGCGGCTTAGGTTCATATTCTAGCCAACTAGAAACCTAATTTCTAACAGCAACACCCAGTCACTTTTTGACAGTCTGTTCTTTGACCTATTGGCAAAGATTTTTTGACACTTTGTCTCCTGGTGTGCAGGTAGTCCACCAGAAAGTCAGGTTTTAAACCATGTGGCGCCTGTCACCGACAGATGTCAGTGACTGACCATCCCTTGGTTTGTTTTTGGTGTCTTGAGCAACATTGCGGCACCAAGACATGCAAAGATTGCACACCAAGCATCCTAAGGTGCTAAGGGAGCAATCCCTCAATTTCCTTGCCGCTCAACTTTGATCAACTCTGTGACACTCCAGATCTCGGTCACGAGGAACAGGAAACAGCCATTTCAACGTGGTCATAACCATGCTTGATTGTTTCCACAAAGCCATTACCACGCATATGCCTTTACCACACGTGACCATTTCCACAAAGCCATTACCACGAATATGCCTTTACCGCGCATGTCTTAATAACGAATTTCGATCTAAAGGCATGAATGATAAAGGCATATGCATGGTAAAGGTTTCACAGGTAAGTACAGGCAAGTATTATTTGTTATATATATTTATATGGTTTTTGGATAGAAAGAGAATTTTTAGAGTATGGGGTGGGTATGTGTTGTTGGGTGGCAAAGGTAATTTTTGGGTGGGTAAGGGTTTTTGTGTGGCAAGGGAATTTTTAGGGTTTGGAGAGAGTATGGGTTTGTGGATGGCAAGGGTAATTTTTGAGTTTAGGGTGGGTAAGGGTTTTTGGGTGGCAAGGGTAATTTGAGGGTTTAGGGTAGGAATGGGTTTTTGGGTGGCAAGGGTAATTTTAGGGTTTAGGGTGGGTATGGGTTCTTGGGTGGCAAGGGAACTTTTAGGGTTTAGAGTGGGTATGGGTTTTTGGATGGCAAGGGTAATTTTAGGGTTTAGGGTGGGTACAGGTTTTGGGTGGTAAGGGGATTTTTAGGGTTTAGGGTGGGTATGGGTTCTTGGGTGGCAAGAGTAATTTTAGGGTTTAGATTAGGCCTGGGCGGAGTTCACAGAGTTCCGCTTTGCGTAACTCGGGCAAGTGACAAAAAAACTCTGCCAAGCTACGGGAAGTTCAGCGAACAGCTGAGTTAATTTCCTCACGCCGTTTGCGCTGCTTTTTTGTGCTGGGTGTTTGTCCCACTCTGTAAAATCAGCGTGAACGGCATCATTCACAGCAAAAGAGGGTGCAGCTTCTTTCTGCCACTCGAGTAGAACTCCTACTCGAGCGGCAGCTTCCTCAACACAAATGGAAGGTTTTGCAATGCAAGCGGTAGCAAGCATCCATGACCGCCCGCATTGAGGAATCTCGCTGGGAAGCAGTCGAGCGTTGCATTTTCTTCGCTCCCGCTTGCCAACTTACCGTCCGCAAGCGGGGAAAAAACTTTGCGTTTTTCTGAAGTCTGCGAGCGAAGCAAAGTCCGTGGAGCGCGGAGTGCAAAAAACTCAGAGAATGGAGCAGAGTCTACCACCCAGGCCTAGTTTAGAGTGGATATGGCAAGGGAATTTTTAGGGTTTAAGGTGGGTAAGGGTTTTTTGGGTGGCAAGGGTAATTTTAGGGTTTAGGGTGGGTAAGGGTTTTTGGGATGGCAAGGGTAATTTTAGGGTTTAGCGTGGGTAAAGGTTTTTGGGTGGCAAGGGTAATTTTAGGGTTTAGGGTGGGTTTGGGTTTTTGGGTGGAAACTGTATATATACGCAAGATATAGTTAGCTCACTAACTATAACGGCTGAATTTTTCTGGTTTTGTACGAGTGACACCTGAGCCTAACTATAACATCCATGTAACCTTTTTTTAATGAAAATATACTCCATATGCATATATATATATATATACACATATATATATATACATGAACATTTCGTTGTAAAGGCATGGTTGGTAAAAGCATATGCATAGTAAAAATGTATTACGTAAGTATACTCCATATATATATATATATATTAGCAAGGCAGCTGAGACTGCCGAAACGCGTTGATGATGTTTGTCATTTAAATAAAAACCGAGTGACCTAACCCGCCTGGGAGTGCTGGACGATTATTTCCTGAGAGGAAGGAATATCTTATTTTGAATATATATATATATATATATTATCTACTGGCGGTCGCCAGTAGATAGTTATAGTTAGGACCTATTTTCCATAGGAAATCCGCGACATTCTATTTGAAATAACTCTTGCGTCGGATGACGAATCTTCGCGAAATTTTCAAACTTTATGGCCCGCTCCGGTCCGCTCCTACCCTGAAAGTCTCAGGGTGATTCGTCAAGCGGGGGCCGAGAAAAAAGGGGGGTCCCAAAACGTGTTTTCCCCATAGGAAATTTTAGACACGGCTACAGCCCGAACTGCTGAACGGAATTACACCAAATTTGGCAAAGAGGTAGTTCTTGGTTCAGAAAGAACCCTTTTTGTTAAATGGTGTAAATCCGTTCAGTAGTTCCTGTGAAAATCAAAATGAAAATCACATATATATCTATGGCCGCGTCGGATTCGCGCACCCTGAGCGCACCCTGCGCGCACCGTCCCGATCACGAGCTGCATGTTAATTGGCTTTCAAGTGGCTGTCAACACTCCAAATCAGGAAGTGTTGGCAGCCATTTTGTCCCTCGGTAGAACCGAGGGACAGAAACAAGTGCGCAAAGCGCAAAAGGGGGCAGGGTAGAAACACCCTGACCCCTAGGTCTGCTCAGGGGGTCCCACAAGGACCCCTGGGCAGAAAAAGCATTTTTTTTTAAATCGGCAGGATGCGCTCAGGGTGCTCGGATCCTGCCGATTAGAAAAAAACCCCAGAAGAAACAAGTGCGCAAAACGCACAAAGGGGGCAGGGTAGAAACACCCTGACCCCCTAGGTCTGCTCAGGGGGTCCCACAAAGACCCCCTGGGTAGAAAAAAGCATATTTTTTTAAATCGGCAGGATGCGCTCAGGGTGCGCGGATCCTGCCGAAAAAATCGAAGCGCGGTCTCCAGCGCTTCGATGTTAATTTGCCCCCGGGTGGGCCAAGTCCCGGGGGCATGGTGGGGGGGGGGTTTAAATTTAATGTGGGGGGCCTCTAAGGCCCCCCAAGCCCCGGGGACGCCACCCCCCCCGGGGCTTTCAAAAGATAATGGTGCGGGAGGGCTCTTGCCCTCCCGCAGCCCCGTGGACCGCCACCCCCGGGGCTTCTTTTTAAAAATTATTTTGACCTGTGTGGGGGGCTCCAGCCCCCACACACCCCGGGACCGCCACCTCCCGGGCACTAAAGATTTGAATATGGGGGTCCGTTACGGACCCCAAAGCCCCGGGGACCACCACCTCCCGGGGCTGTGAAATGGTTGGGGAGGGGGCCGCGCGGCCCCCTCCTGGAGCCCTTGATGGCCCTGGGGACCGCCACCCCCAGGGCCGGCTCCTGCAGTGTCCCGGGGTGCCTACCCCCGGGACACTGTAGTTTGCTATGACAGGACGGGAGCCTCGCGGCTCCCGTCCTGTCTTAGCAAACTTGGTTTGCATTTTGAAAGAGAGAGCAGGAAACCTGCTCTCTCTTTCAAAATGCAAACCAATTGCTTTCCACATGGGGAGCAGCATGTTAGCTGCTCCCCATGTGGAAAGCAATGCCGGCTCCCGTAGGACGCGGGGAGCCGGCTGCGACTGTGGGGGGATTGGGGACCCCCCCACAGTCTCCAACGAGAGGCCAGGCCCCGGGGGATAGGGTCCCCAGGGCCATAAGTGGCCCGGGAGGGGGCCACGCAGCCCCCTCCCCAAATAAAAAAAAACAAAAAAAAGGGCAAGGCCGGCCCCGGGGATAGGGTCCTCGGGGCCTTAAATGGCCTGAGGAGGGGGCCACGCAGCCCCCTCCAAATTTAAAAATAAAAATCAAGGGCATGCCCCGGGGATGGGGTCCCCGGGGCCAATACAGGCCCAGGAAAGGGGGGCCCCGCGGTCCCCTTCCCGTTTTTTTTTTAATTTAAAAAAAAAAAAAAAAATGCTCAGGCCCCGGGGGATGGGGTCCCCGGGGCCAAAAGTGGCCAAGGGAAGGGGGGCCACGCAGCCCCCCTCCCATTAAAAAAAAAAAAAAAAAAATGACCGGCATCGTGCCGGAGGCCCTGCCCCCCTCCCAGCAGTACTCTGCAAACGCGCCCCCTGGCGCGTTTTAAGAAGGGGAAGTAATTCCCCTTGAATACTGGGGGTCCCTGGGAGCCAACTAGCCCACCAGGAACCTCCAGTATGCGCCAGGGGCTGCGTTGCAGAGAGGTGTACAGAGGCCACGCTCCTTTTACACCTCTCTGCAACGCAGCTCTGTGGCGCTTTAGAAGTACATGGTGGGCTAGTTGGACTCCAGGGACCCTCAGGATTCAAGGGGACTTAATCCCCCAACTTAAAACGCGCCACGGGGCGCGTTTCACAGTGGTGAAGGGAGGGGCGGGGCTTCAGGTGACATGTGTGCAAACAGGCCCCGTGGCGCGTTTTAAGATGGGGAATTAAATCCCCTTCAATCCTGAGGGTCCCTGGGTTCCAACTAGCCCAACAGGTACGTCCAGAAAGCGCCACAGAGCTGCATTGCAGAGAGGTGCAAAAGGGGCGTGGCCTCTGAACACCTCTCTGCAACGCAGCTCCCTGGCGCATACTGGAGGTACAGGGTGGGCTAGTTGGACCCCAGGGATCCTCATGATTCAAGGGGACTTAATCCCCAACTTAAAACGCGCCACGGGGCGCGTTTGCACAGATGTCACCTCAGGCCCCGCCCCTCCCTTCACCATTGTGCAAATATTCCTCTAAAATCAGCCGAACTACGAATTCCTATTTACTCACCTGTTATCAGGAGAGACCTCAGTGCTGCATCTTTCAGCCCAGTACTGATCCTGAAAAGTAATTTTAACCGTACTTACCAGTAACTTGAATTTCCTTCCATAGGCTAACATTGACTTGTTTCACTTGGAAATTCTTCTAAGTGTCGATTTTTGAAACATACAAATATTCCTCTAAAATCAGCCGAACTACGAATTCCGATTTACTCACCTGTTATCAGGAGAGACCTCAGTGCTGCAACTTTCAGCCCAGTACTGATCCTGAAAAGTAATTTTAACCGTACTTACCAGTAACTTGAATTTCCTTCCATAGGATATCATTGCCTGCTTTTTGATGAAAAAGTTTCAAAGTGTCGATTTTTGAAACATACACATATTCCTCTAAAATCAGCCGAACTACGAATTCCGATTTACTCACCTGTTATCAGGAGAGACCTCAGTGCTGCATCTTTCAGCCCAGTACTGATCCTGAAAAGTAATTTTAACCGTACTTACCAGTAACTTGAATTTCCTTCCATAGGATATCATTGCCTGCTTTTTGATGAAAAAGTTTCTGTGTCGATTTTTGAAACATACAAATATTCCTCTAAAATCAGCCGAACTACGAATTCCGATTTACTCACCTGTTATCAGGAGAGACCTCAGTGCTGCATCTTTCAGCCCAGTACTGATCCTGAAAAGTAATTTTAACCGTACTTACCAGTAACTTGAATTTCCTTCCATAGGATATCATTGCCTGCTTTTTGATGAAAAAGTTTCTGTGTCGATTTTTGAAACATACAAATATTCCTCTAAAATCAGCCAAAATACGAATTCCGATTTACTCACCTGTTATCAGGAGAGACCTCAGTGCTGCATCTTTCAGCCCAGTACTGATCCTGAAAAGTAATTTTAACCGTACTTACCAGTAACTTATATTTCCTTCCATAGGAATCCATTGTCTGGTTTTCAGCAGAAAAGTTTCAAAGTGTTGATTTTCACAAACTACAAATATTCCTTAAAAATCGTCTGTATGACTTAAACGCATTCTTTCAACTGTTTACAGGAGATGCACCAGTGCTGGATCCAGGATCCACCACTGAGTAAGAAAAGTAACGATAACACTACTTACCTGCTAAGTGAATTTCCTCCCATAGGATAACATTGGTGATTCTATGTGAAAAAGTTTCTGTGTCAACTTTTAAAATACAATAATATTCCTTAAAAATCACTACTGTAACCAAAACGCTTTTACTCAACTGTTTACAGGAGATGTCCCAGGACTGAATCTAGGATCCAGTCCTGTGGTAATTGCATTTATCTAGAAATTCACATTGAGCTCAATGTTGCATTGTGTTTGAAATTGTGTTGCCCATTGCAACAACTGTAACTACTGTACTTAAAACTCTATTGCCTATTTGCAAACTATTTAAACTAAAGTAATTCATTCTGAGAAAGTATATTTTGTAATGTAATGTATAATGTAATTACAATGTAATTTAATAAATAAAATATCTAAAAATAAATAGTTTTAAAAAATGTAGTAAATCAGTATCAAAAAAATAAATATAACAATTAATACATTTAAAAATTGTCATTTACAAAACCTTTGAAATTCACTGAAAAAACCATAGGTTTTAGGGCGTTATAGTTAGAAATTAGCATTTAAAAAACCTTTGAAATTCACTGAAAAAACCATAGGTTTCAGGCACGTTATAGTTAGAAATTAGCATTTAAAAAACCTTTGAAATTCACAGAAAAAACCATAGGTTTCAGACACGTTATAGTTTGAAATTAGCATTTAAAAAACCTTTGAAATTCACTGAAAAAACCATAGGTTTTAGGGACAGTTATAGTTAGTTGGACATTTCACTCGTACAAAACCCGTGAAATTCCCCCGTTATAGTTAGTTCAGCTAACTATAACTTGCGCCCCCGCAATGCACTGCTGATGACGTCACATATTACATCACTCATGACATGGTCAGTGACATCACTGATGACATCACTGATGACATCTCAAATGACACCACTGATGACATCACTGATGACATCATCCACGTGATAATCTGATGCACCTCCTCACACCCTAATATAACCTTTGATACACCCACTCTAAATTACAGACTGCCATTCGCAAAACCATAGACACTCCAACACCAATAACTACATACCCACTCACTGATTCTTAGGTCTACACACACACACCCACTCACTCACCCGTACAGTCACTCATACTTATGGTCACTCGGTACAGGACTATCATATGCACTCTTACTCCTATATAGACACTCAAACACCGCCACTCATCCATAGAAGAACTCACACACCTAGTCAGTCATGCAAATAATTAAACACACTGCCATTTACTCACCTATACAGTTATACACACACCAGCTCACTTAATCAAACAAATACTAGCACATTGTTACGCTCTTATACAATCACTGATACAAGCACACACTCATCCAGACAGCCACTATCACAATCACTCACTCTCAAATATAGCTATTTATATACTCCAACACACATATATACTGCCTTTCACATATGTAGTTACTCACACATGTACCTCTGGGACATACATTCACTCACTAACACACTCTTACACACACTTACCCACCCATACAGTCTTTCACAGATGCACTCTTGAAACCATCCACCCAGTGAATCACCCACTCACACATCTATACACAGAGTCGCACACACCCCTCCCACACAAACACTCAGGCACCCATACAGATACTCAGACAACCATTCAATAACCCATATACACACTCATGTAGCTATTCACAAACACATGCAGTCACTTACACAGCAACAGACAGACGGATACAGACATTCACCCAGTTTAGTCACTAACCCATTCTTTCAGTAAGATACGTTAAATCACTCACTTATAGAGTCAGTCACGCACTTACTAAATCATCCATACAGACACTTATACACCCACTCATTCTTCAATACGTCTTATCCGATATATATTAAAAATATTTAAACTTTAGAGAAACACACAGTCACTGCATGATGTCATCAGTGATGTCATTTGAGATGTCATCAGTGATGTCACTGACCATGTCATGAGTGATGTAATATGTGACGTCATCAGCAGTGCATTGCGGGGGCGCGAGTTATAGTTAGCTGAACTAACTATAACGGGGGAATTTCACGGGTTTTGTACGAGTGAAATGTCCAACTAACTATAACTGTCCCTAAAACCTATGGTTTTTTCAGTGAATATATATATATATATATATATATATATATATATATATATATATATATATATATATATATATATATATATATATATATACATATAGTATACTTACGTATATGCTTTTACCAACCATGCCTTTACAACGAAATTTTCATGGTAAAGCCATTCATGGTAAAGGCACATGCATTGTATAATTTTCATTGTAAATGCATGCGTGGTAATGAAGCATGCGTTGTATTGACGGTGTTATAAAGGCATGCGTGGTTCAGCCACACAAACCGCGAGGAGTTGACCCAGCTCTGCCCAGTCCACCTTAAGATCATGCTCAATGAAAGCAAAGCTTGTCCTCATCCTGCCCATGTTTCCTCGAGAGAAGATTAAAGTGTCTTGCCACAAGCCAGCAGATGATTGAGCCTCTGGCTTAGAACACTGTTGAAGTTGCAATCGTGCCAGGGCAGCCTTCCTCTCCGTGTGACTAGCTCCCCTTTGTTGTGTGCCCAGCACAGTGAGACTCAGCCATGATGGTTGTCATCTCCATGACTACACTCTCCCTTTGCTGTGTTGCCAAGTGGCCCATGTGTCTAAGCCTCCTGAACCAGTCTGTTCGTGCCATGGACACTGCCTGCAGCTGCAGCTCCTTTATCGCTGAACACCGCCACTTCAGCTGCCGACTGACCGCGAGCCATGGTGACCACAGGAAACGTTGTTGCACCAGGATGTGTACTCGAACTGAGAAGTGTGCCAAACATTAAATTGAATGCTCTGTCCTTGGCACGCACAACAGAACTGCGCCAAGGCAGCATCACATAGGCAATCCCTTGGCTGCTGGCTTTGTTCCTGCGTGTTCCAAATATTAATCTATTGAAACAATGCCTATTGTAATATAACTAGAACATTATTACTTCACAATTAAACTTAATAGGAATTAAAGTCTTATCTCTTTTGCAAGAGATATAACGCTAACTGAGCGATGCATATTGTGCTCTCTTTCTTTGCCGCCTGTATCTTATGTGATCTCCTACCCCACACACCCTGCCAAGCGTAAACTTTGACTGCTTGCTCACGCTACCCGCTGAAAGTCATAGGGCCTGATTTAGATCTTGGCGGATGGGTTACTCCATCACAACGGTGACGGATATCCCGTCCGCCGAACTATGAATCCCATTATATCCTATTGGATTTATATTTCGTTGGGTGGGATATCCTTCACCGTTGTGACGGAGTAACCCGTCCACCAAGATCTAAATCAGGCCCGTAGCCTAGTAGAAGGTATTTGGCAATTCAAAGAGCTTGCAGTAGTAGTGCCCAGTGCTGTGGTTCAAGGGACAACAGGCAATACTTGGCATGAGGTTTGCCCAATTTCATCTGAACAAGTTAGAAAATTCTGCTTTGATGTTTGGTTACTCTTACTGTGTTTTGATGGGCGTGTATCAGCACAGCTGAGTTCTCAGTTCAGGTGTGTAGCTAAAGAGGGGGTGTTTGGGGTGTGCAACCCCCCAAATTAATGCTTTCATGGCATGGTAGATGGGCCAGGGGGCACTGACTCAGGTCTGCTATGTCTGTGTTGGATGTTCTAGGTGTCCTGATTTCACTCAGAGGTCTTACCTGGTCATTTTTTAGGTCAGGAACATAAATATATATAGTGACTGGTTTCCCCAAAAAGTATTAAATCTGCACCCACAGAAGCACTCCTTGAATGGGTGCAAAATTACTACTTTTTGGAATTCACAAACATTGGCAATAGTAGGCTTGGAAAGCTGCGCCTCTCTCAGGTTTGGAGGCACATAACTTATAATCTTCATGTCCTCACTCGGGCGGAGATCCGGCCCGAGTGCGTACATAAAGCTAGTACTCGTAAATGCTCTTTGTGAATTCCCAAGGTCATAAACTTAGACTAAGTTTAGACCAAACATCTAAGTTTACCTTTGTGAATCGGGTCCATAGTGTTAATGGTTCAACCAGAAGAACTAACCAGCAGTAAGTCAAAACTGAAACCTCCAAGTGCATTCTCAAAATATGGAAAAGGAATAACCTTTTCTAGCTGATTCTGGATCTCCATTCACCAATATGCCGCAGAATGTATTCAAAACAATATTACCACCAAGGAACGGACAATGCTGATTCTCATAGGTTAGGTGAATAGAGAATCGTGATTTTTTAAGGATAAGGAGGCTAGCATTATGCATAAATCCTTTTATTCGCCACCTCCAACCAGCAGCCTTTAAAGATCCATACTAGAACCAAGTGTGACAACTTAAACAACAATAGAACATCCAGTCCATAAAACTCCCCAACCCCTCAGACTCTTCCTCTTCTGACGCTGCACTTTGTCATCCTCCTTCTTCTCCTTTAAACTTCCTCCAAACTGAATCTTTGATTGTCTACATTGAAACATAAGTAATACATTCATTAACATAAGATCCTTAACTTTTCTGCATATACCCAGCTTCATAATACAAACATCTTTTTAACTTGAATCAAAAAAGTATATATACACTTATTTTTCACCTGTATATATTTTTCTTCTCTTTTCTTTCACTCCCTCCATGGTTGTGAGGGAGGGATAATGCTTGCCTCCTTGTCTTTAATAAAATCATGATTCCCCTATTCATCTAACCTATGAAAATCTGTATTTTATAGCAAGATAGGAGGCTAGGATCATGCATGTTCAAAGCTTCTCAAAACATAATTAGATACATGCTCAACTGGTTTAAAATAAAACTTCCTGAAAATCCTTGTATTCGACCAGTCTGCGGCTTTCATGACCACATCCAACCTTCCTCCTGCACAAAAAACTTGTGAATACATAGCTCCACTTACAGATTGAGCCTTACACCTGTCCACATCCACATCCACTTCAGCCTTCTTCATAACATGCCTCACTCAACATGCAATGCTTGCCACTGAGATAGCCTGGAAGGGCTTAACATAAGAAATCATCAGCTAAGTTACACCATCAGGTCTATACTCCTCCGTTCTCTTTTCATTCTACTCCCTAACTCAACCTACCACACAGAAATGTGGCTTTTCTTCATAAATTGGATAAAACACATACTCTGACATAGTCTTAGTTCTTCTCCATACCTCAAAAAGTACCCCATCTGGTTGATAAAATCTGCTCTCTAAGCCCAAAGCCTGAACATCCAATGTCTGATATCAAACACAACAAAGTTGCCAACTTCCATGACAACTCTTTCAGAGCCAAAACCCTATCAGCTGGCCAACTATTAAACATCCTTAACACCAAATTCCCATTCCAAAGTTTACTGTATCTTGCTTTAGGAGGACTTTTCAAATGGATACCCTTCATCCCTCTACTAACCAAAGGGCTCCTACCTATGGATAAGCCCTCCAACAGTGAATGACCCGCTGCAAAAGATGATCTATATCAATTCACGGTTCTATATGCTAAACATTTGTCTATACAAATCTGCTAAGGAATTGGCCACCTCAATCTCATCGGCTTCCACAGGATCAAAGTCCCTGTTCCAGGCAGCAATGTACCTAAGCACTCCATGCTCCCTGGTATCTCTTCTTTGTACCCAGAGCCCACGACTCATCGAGGAGCTCTGAAGCCTTCTCCGGAAGTCCTCTGAATCTCTCTGAATGCCTGATATCAATGCATTCAATTTTCCACCTGTCTCCTGACCCAGACACATTGCACCACATCCTAAAGTGCTCGCATCTGTATCTAGTACAAATCCGGACTTGTCCCAAACACCGCCTGAACATTCAATGCTTCCAAATTCTCCAACCACCAAGTTAACTTCTCTCACACTTTCTCTGTAACTCTCACTTTGTTTCCATACCACAGACCCTTTGATAGGCCTGAAGTCTTTAATCTCTGTAGGGCCCTTTTGTGTAAAGTGTAGGAAGGTAGGATCTGACTGCATGGTTACCCCCACTTTTTGCCTGGTGTTCTGCTGGTTTTTGACTAGTCTGACTGGGATCCTGCTAATCAGGACCCCAGTCTATCTGCTTTCTCCCTTAAATTGACATACATGTACTTTGGTACACTCCAGATTGGATACTGGGGTACCCTTATAAGTCCCTTGTATATGGTACCCATGTACCCAGGGCATAGGTACCCCAGAGGCCTCCCATGTATTATGCCACCCATGAGAGGCCATGCAAAATGGAACTCCAGGTCTGCTACTGCAGCCTGTGTAAGATGTTGCTTGCACCACTTACTTTAGATATAGGTTCACTATATCTATAGGTCACTACACTTAAAACTTATAAGTCACCCCTATAGCAGGCCTTATCAATCCGGAAGGCAGGGGGCTGGGTTTTTAGTGAGAGGGTGCCCCTGCATGAGCAGAGCCTCTCTGCAGCCTTCGGAGACCCTTCTCCCGGGTTGTCTGTGACTCAGCCGGACATATAGGTAGAGGCGCATTATAACCTCGCGGTAAATGCTATCTCGAAAACGGCTGCATAGAAACATATCGTGTTTGGTATCAAACACCTTGGAATCATACCTCCACACCAGAAACTGGTGTGGAGGTATGATTCCACCCTTCAGAAGCGAGCTTCGTGGGGTCACTGGTCTAAACGGTGCCAGCCTTCTCGACCCAGACAGCACAAAATGGATGCTGCTGACCAGAGACATATTTCTGCCCTCCTGCTGCTGAGCCAAGCTCGAGCAGAGGAAGGCAGCACAATAGGCATCCTGTCACAGGGAGGTGTGACCACCTCCCAGACAGGATTTAGTGTATTGGGGCTGGGTGGGTGCACTCTGAGAGTGCCTGAAAGTCTGCATCTAGGGCACATTTGGTGTCCCTGTGCATAGTCCAGCTCAAACCAGTTCTGGGAGCCATTGACTATCACCCAAGGGTCTCATAGCGCTTTGCCGAGACTCAGGAACAGACAGGATAGATGGCTAAAAAAGAGGAGAGTTTAAAATAGCCAGGTCTTAAGGGACTTACGGAACTTCTTGTGATCTAACTCGGTTCGCAGGTACAATGGCATGGAATTCCAGAGAGTGGGGGCTAGTTTCGAGAATGATCTGCTACCATATTTAACTGTTCGAACCTTAGGGATTATCAGTAGATGTTTATTTGCAAAGCGGAGTGTCCGTGTTGGCTGATACTTTTTCAATTTATTTGCCAAGTAATGGGGACCCTGTCTGTTCAAAGTTTTATGAACAATACAGCAGATTTTAAAATGTATCCGCTTCTTAATTGGCAGCCAGTGGAGGGCCCTCAGGCTAGGTGCAGAAGGAGAGCGAGCGGGAAGGTTCAAAACCACTCTAGCTGCAGTATTCTGTAAAACCTGGAGCTTATTTAAGAGGTCTTCATTCATGGATACCAATAGAGCGTTCCCATAATCCAGGCGACTAATAATTAGACCCTGAATCAATAGCAAACAGGAAGACAGTGGGACCCATTTAAAAATGTTGTGAAGGGCATGCATCAGCCCGTACCAGGTACGCGTTACTTGATTGACATGATCATACATAGTGAGTTGGTTGTCGATCATTACGCCAAGGTTACGGGCTGTTTTTTTCGGAAGGGGACAAGTACCTAAGGTAGGAGGCCACCAATCATTTGTCCACAGCGTCTGTGCATTACCAAAAAGAACGACTTCCGTTTTATTTGCATTTAGCTGGAGGTTGTTAGTAGACATCCAGTTGTTTATATCCAGCATGCATTTCCCAAATCTTTGTTTAGTATTGGCAACATCAGATCCAAGAGTAATTAACAACTGTGTATCATCGGCATACGATAGTGTATCGAAGCCGTGATCCTTGATGATTTTTGATAGGGGGGATACATATAAATTAAAGAGCGTAGGGCTCAAGATAGATCCCTGGGGAACACCCCTGTTGATGGATTGACTCTTGGAAGTGAAAGTACCGATTTGGACTCTGGAAGTACGGTCGCTCAGATAACACCTGAACCAGGCCATTGCTCGGCCTCCAACACCCGCCTCTCTCAGGCGCTCCAAAAGGATGGAATGGGAGATGGTGTCGAAGGCGGCTGACAGATCTAAAAGGACCAAAATGGCCGATCTTCGATTGTCCAGAGAGAGTCTGATGCTATCCACCACTTCTAGTAGGGCTGTTTCGGTACTATGGAAAGCTCGGAACCCCGACTGAGAAGGGTCTAGCACTTTGCTTTTTTCCAGATGTTTAATTAGTTGACCATTTATCAGTGAC
Source organism: Calotriton arnoldi (assembly GCA_963921515.1). Lineage (NCBI taxonomy): Eukaryota > Metazoa > Chordata > Amphibia > Caudata > Salamandridae > Calotriton > Calotriton arnoldi. The sequence goes on along the minus strand of CAWUFW010008036.1, from coordinate 523,452 downwards.
TCCTGGATTTTGCCAAACAAGGGAAGAAGGGAGATTGGTCGATAATTGTTTGGCTGTTCAGGGTCTGAGGTAGGTTTCTTTAGAATGGGTCTGACTATGGCCTCCTTCCACCTTGTAGGTACCGAGGAGTGTAGTAGTGAAAGGTTAAAGAGCCTAGTTAGACTGGGAACGATAGCTGGACTGATTTTTGATAAAATCTCCCTTGGAGTGAAGGAGTCACTCCCCTGCTTCGCAGGCACCTATGCACAACTGACTGGTCTGCTGCTCCTGAGATCCTGTGGACTCCGAAGATTTCAGCAACACAGGAGGTGGGTTTCCGAAGGTCCCTGAGGTCGAGCTGCCCTCTCACCGAGTTTGAGGCCAGTATCCCTCGTGGGGACCGTTTGACCTGAACCCCTGTGCACCGTGTCCATTTGCAAGTGCATATGCTTGTTGGCGTTTCCTGAGCTTGTGCATTGGACTCCATGTTGTCCTGACCCTGAGCAGTATTTGCACCAAAGAACTCCTGCCTCCTCACTCCGAGTGCACCGTGGGCTGGTACTTTGCAATCTTGCTTGAGGTCCCCTTGCAACTCCTGGTCATTCAGCCTGTGGGTCCTCCTGAGGGTTATCTTGATTTCTGTTGGGCTTTCCTGGTTGCTCCAGACGTGCCCTGACTCCCCATTGCTTAGTGAGTCCCCTGGACCTTGCTGGTCCACACCGTAACCTGCTTGACCTTCCTGCGTGGGTTGCTTTTGCCAAGGCTTGTTGGTGCTCCAGCCAGACACCGACCCCTCAGTACTCGACATCCTTTGTGGGCCAGCTCACCTCTGGCTCCTGGTTGTCCTCGACATCTCCTGGTCCTCGTGGCTGCAGAGTCAAGCATCCCTTCTTCGCACCTGAAGCACCCGACATCGGTGGGCATTCATCTACCGAGCCCCCGGTCACTCTGAAGTGACCCAGACTCTGTCCCCTCTACTTTCAGGTTCCATCTTCCTCGAATCCAGGCTTGGATTCCACCGGACCCTTTTCACCTTCACGGCAGCAGTACTTCTTTGCAGCTCTCCATTGAGAACGACGGCAGTTTCCGACGCCAATTCAGACCTATGCACCCGGCTCCCCTGGGATAGGTAACTCGGGTACTATGGTATCCACGGGTGGGGTGGCTCTTCAAACTCTTAAGTTCCAACAGGTTTGCCCGAAGTCCTCCTAGAAGGGTCCTTAATCATTAAAAGTGTAACCGCGACTTCCCCATAGAATTGTACGGAGCCCGCAGTAGTGTCCCCACACTGCACCCGGCCTCCGTGGGGTCCCTATCTACTCACCTTCGGTGGTTCCTTGGGGTCCCAGCGATTCTACGTGCTCCAGACCTTGTCTTGATCTCAGTCGTGACTGTTATACCACTATTTTAGTATATGGTTTGGTCTCCCCCTGGAGCCCACTGTGTATTGTGCTACTTACAACTGTTCTATTGATCTTGTATTGTGTGCTTTGTGTTCTAATCTCGTGTAGAGATTAGTAGAGAGTGTTATATTAATAAATGCATATTTTTATATAACTACTGTGTGGTTCTCCTTTCATTTAGTCATTCAGGAGGTGATGTTCTGGTAAAACAAGCTGCTTTACATTCCTTCAAGGTTAAGCCCGAAGGCTGCTCTCCACAGCTACCACTAGGATAGCTTTCTAAAGGTTATCTTTGATCTTTGACATCATAAGGGTCGTATGGACTGGTGCAAGGTGCCCACTTTAATTAGTGGACAGCATATACCAGGCCAACTTCTCACATAAAGGTCCTAAAAAAACAGCCTGAATCGAGGAAGACAAAAGTCCGACCACTTGAGCTAAGTCCCTCAACAACACTTCCTGTCTTGTGCGTAACTGACTCACTTCCCTCTTCATAAGTCTTATCTTTCCTCAAACAAATGTCTTACCATATTTAAATGTTCCAGTAAAATCTCTTTCTCTTGGTTCGTTATAAGAATGTTGTCTGGGTAATTCACCATTCTCACCCCCTGCTCTCTCAACAGACCCAAAACTGGTTTCAAAACCTTTGTAAAACACCACCGGGCTGATGAAAGTGCAAAGGGTAAACACTGGAATTGGTACATTTTCCCGTTCCACCTGAACTGCAGATATCTCTGACTCTCCTTTTCCATTGGAATCGTGAAATAAGCATCTTTCAAATCTAATGTCACCAACAAATCCCTCTCTTGTAAGATGGCTCTTGACATGTGGATCCCTTCCATCTTGAAGTGACGATAAGTCACAAACTGATTTAAATTCCATAGATTTATCACCGGCCTCCACCCTTTTTCTTTACTAGAAATAAGGTGCTCACAAAACACTTCTCTTCCTTCTTCACCTTATTTCCCACCTGTTGTATTTCCTCTCTTACTACCTCTCTCTGCTCCTCCTTGAACTGGAGCTCTCTTGGTTCCTCGTTCTGTAGAGGAATCTGTTTGAACTCTATTTTGTAACCACAAACTGTAGAAAGAACCCATTGGTCCTGAGCTATCTTCTCCCATTCCTTCTGGAAAAACCTTAACCTTTCTCCCACCTTTATCTGGGTAGAACCAGAAATAAACCCCACACTCACCTCCACTATAATACTAGCGTTGGCGTTGCCCAGGTAACATATAGCCCTTTGGCTCCACCCTCGCCTGAGCTCTAAATCATTTTCACCTCTGTTAACACAGGTATCTTCTACAAGGTCAAAAATATGGGTCAAAGGGCTCAAAACATCTAATAACTTGTCCTTACATTGCTTTAGTGAGCATTCCAGACCCTTTCTAGGATCCCTTCCAAGTTTAAATACAGTGATAAGCTCTGAATCCCAATTAGGCGTCATTGTGTCCTTATCCCCAATTACAGGACGTGAACACTCCACCCTTATTCTCACATAGTCAGCCATATGCCCCATGGGCCACCATTCTGAACTTCCAGGGCGTCGTATTTCTTTGGGGTCAAAAAGGTTTTGCCCCATGGAGTCTTTAATACATTTCTCTGTTTTCTGTGATAAATAATCACTGTTTCCAAATTCTGTACCCAGGAAAACATCCCCATCATCATAGTCCATATCAAAAATATATTCATCAAACTCTCTATTATGTTCATCTGGTTTTCCTTCAAATGGAAACTCATTTGCAGGGTCAGCCTGCCTTGGACTTGTGCCGCTTCGGGTCGCCTTCCCTTGTGAGCCGCTCTTGGCTCCTTTTTTGGAAGAACCAGACACCTCCTCTGCAGACAAATGTTTCTTTTTGTGAAAACATTGCCTCCAGGTCCCTTATTTGAGGCACCCTCCTCCTCAGACATCCACCAATAGTCATCGTCATCATTTACATTTCCCTTTCTCTTCTTACTTTTTAACATAGTCCGAACTGTCTCCGCAACACTCTCCTTTAACTCTCTCCATATCAAATCTCTGACTCTCTCCTCCTGCAAATCCTTTTCTGCTTGATCCTCTGACTTTTTAAATGATACACTCTAACCTGCCAAGTTCAACACTTAACTGTAACAAGCCGCAATCGTTTTGTCCCTCAGTGAAACTACCTGAATGGTTAAAAAGATACAACATTTGTTGCAGCCTATGGAACAAACCAAGACTACCTAAGGATGTTGATAGGCTCTAGAATCTACCTTGGTTAAGTGTCAGTACCCGTGTAATTCTCCTGTTAATGTTTTTGGGAACTCGCCTTGCTTAGTTTGTTCCCGTTTGCAGAGCGGAACGTGAAAAAGTTTATAAATCAACTTTTCCCATTGTGCGGCCTCTTTACTATGGAGCGCTTCCTACTGGCAAGGTCTGCGTGAACCTGCATGTGCAACGTCAGGTTACACGCGGTAGACCCGCCTGCAAGCTCCAACAAGCATTGGCAGCTGCGAGACGCTGATACTAAACTCGTAAGTTTTGGGGAAAAATTCAGCTGAGACCGCGAGCACCGAACGCATACTCACACCGACCTCATACTCACACCGACCTCATACTCACACCTACCTCATACTCACACCGACCTCATACTCACACCCACACCAACCTCATACTCACACCGACCTCATACTCGCACCGACCTCATACTCACACCTACCTCATACTCACACCGACCTCATACTCACACCGACCTCATACTCGCACCGACCTCATACTCGCACCGACCTCATACTCACACCAACCTCATACTCACACCGAACGCATACTCACACCGACCTCATACTCACACCAACCTCATACTCACACCGACCTCATACTCACACTGACCTCATAGTCACACCTACCTCATACTCACACCGACCTCATACTCACACCGACCTCATACTCACACCGACCTCATACTCACACCGAACGCATACTCACACCGACCTCATACTCACACCGACCTCATACTCACACCGACCTCATACTCACACCGACCTCATACTCACACCGACCTCATAGTCACACCTACCTCATACTCACACCGACCTCATACTCACACCGACCTCATACTCACACCTACCTCATACTCACACCGACCTCATACTCACACCCACACCAACCTCATACTCACACCGACCTCATACTCGCACCGACCTCATACTCACACTTACCTCATACTCACACTGACCTCATACTCACACCCACACCAACCTCATACTCACACCGACCTCATACTCGCACCGACCTCATACTCACACCGACCTCATACTCACACCGACCTCATACTCACACCGAACGCATACTCACACCGACCTCATACTCACACCGACCTCATACTCACACCGACCTCATAGTCACACCGACCTCATACTCACACCGACCTCATACTCACACCGAACGCATACTCACACCGACCTCATACTCACACCGACCTCATACTCACACCGACCTCATACTCACACCGACCTCATAGTCACACCTACCTCATACTCACACCGACCTCATACTCACACCGACCTCATACTCACACCGACCTCATACTCACACCTACCTCATACTCACACCGACCTCATACTCACACCGACCTCATACTCACACCGACCTCATACTCACACCTACCTCATACCCACACCGACCTCATACTCACACCGACCTCATACTCACACTGACCTCATACTCACACCTACCTCATACTCACACCGACCTCATACTCACACCGACCTCATACTCACACCAACCTCATAGTCACACCTACCTCATACTCACACCGACCTCAGACTCACACCGACCTCATACTCACACCTACCTCATACTCACACCGACCTCATACTCACACCGACCTCATACTCACATCGACCTCATACTCACACCTACCTCATACTCACACCCACACCGACCTCATACTCACACCGACCTCATACTCACACCGACCTCATACTCACACCTACCTCATACTCACACCGACCTCATACTCACACCCACACCGACCTCATACTCACACCGACCTCATACTCACACCGACCTCATACTCACACCTACCTCAGACTCACACCGACCTCATACTCACACCGACCTCATACTCACACCGACCTCATACTCACACCGACCTCATACTCACACCTACCTCATACTCACACCGACCTCATACTCACACCCACACCAACCTCATACTCACACCGACCTCATACTCGCACCGAACGCATACTCACACCGACCTCATACTCACACCGACCTCATACTCACACCGACCTCATACTCACACCAACCTCATACTCACACCGACCTCATACTCACACCCACACCGACCTCATACTCACACCGACCTCATACTCACACCGACCTCATACTCACACCTACCTCAGACTCACACCGACCTCATACTCACACCGACCTCATACTCACACCGACCTCATACTCACACCGACCTCATACTCACACCTACCTCATACTCACACCGACCTCATACTCGCACCGACCTCATACTCACACCTACCTCATACTCACACCGACCTCATACTCACACCGACCTCATACTCACACCGACCTCATACTCACACCGACCTCATACTCACACCGACCTCATACTCACACCGACCTCATACTCACACCTACCTCATACTCACACCTACCTTCGCCTCAGCCGACTTGTCGAACAGCTGCTCAGCCACATGTGACTTAAATGCAGGTATTTTAAAAGTTGCTCGTATGGTAATGAGCGCCTGCTCCTTTGAACACTAACAACTACGGCACCTTTCGTTTAGTACTTTACATGGCCGTTTGGTTATCCTACATTGCTTAAAACTTCAACCAGAATTGTTAAAAATACAATATGATGTTTCTCAGACATGGTTTTAGATTATGTTTTTACCATATTTATAAACTTACATTATTTTAGATATTCCTTAACTTCCTGGACCTACTCTACCCAACTTGAACCCATGGGTTGGGTTCTCCCACCCTATCCTTTCAGAGATTCCAATAACATATCAATACAATTCATTAAACTACTTAGAAGAGTTATTTATACTCTATGCATGCTAATAAGTAAAACATATACTTATCTGCTCAGAAGCAGCAATAAAAGAGGAAGAGGCGGGAGTGTTGGGGAGTTTTATGGACTGGATGTTCAATGTTTGTTTATGTTGTCATACTAGGTTCTACTATGGGTCTTTCAAGGTTGCTGCTTGGAGGTGGCGAATGAAAGGATTTATGCATTCTGCTAGCCTCCAGCTAGCCATAAAATGAAGTCCACCAGACATTAGGGCTTTGACATTTGTTTGGAATAAAATAGACTTGTTTGGATACTTCAGCACTATGGTGTTCTTCAAGTACAGATCCGCAAAATTAAAGATTTAAAAGTCTGGAGTTTGTATCTTAAGATGGAGAGACCAGAAGCAACTTAAGATAATTCTCAACCCATGTGTGGCAGAACCTGTTATGGTGATCAGAGAAGAGGATTTGGGCACACAGCTACTGAATTCTTTCCCAGAAGTATTTGGCGATAACATTGGGGAACTAAAGGGATTTACCCATTGCGTCAGATTGAAGTATAACACTACACCAGTAGGACATAAAAAGAGAAATGTTCCTCCCAGTGTGAGGAAAGAACTGCGAATGTTTTAGATAAAAAGCAGAGAGAAGATATTATTGAAGAAATTACGTTTTCCTATTGATCTCTCCAGTTGTTCATACAAAAAAAACTAAGGGCAATTTAAAACTAATATTAAAGAATGAGTTCTTTCAAATGAAACAAATATTCTTATTCCCGTGGACTCAGCAGAGTGGGGACGCAAGGAATATATGATGCAGGGGATGCAGGATGCAAGGACACTACTACCCCTAAAAGCCTACTGTATCTAACAGTGCAACCCCCTTATTGGGCTACGTTTGTACTGGGACCATCCTGGTCAGTGGCACCCCAACCACTTATGCTCTCTAAAAAATAAAATATATCACACACACACACAAATCCCACACTCCGGGGCTAGAGAGAGGTTGTAGACATGACACCTTCACAAAAATCTCATACTCTGGGGTTGGGAGAGGTTTTAGACTTGACAGACGACACAGATTAACAAAATTCCCACACTCCGCGGGTAATGAGAGGCTGTAGACATGACAGACTACCGATTCACCAAAACCCAACCCTCCAAGGGTATTGAAAGGTTCCAGACATGAAAGACGGCACAGATTCACAACAATACCATACTCCGGGAGTAGTGAGAGGTTCCAGCCATGACAGTGTTGTGTAGTTCCTACAAATCTATATAGGATCTGAACGTTTTAGACAACATAAACTAAGGGATTGGTGTCCAGACTGATTCTAGACACCCCCAAAGGATATGTTAGCCTTTAGACCAGCTAGCTCACAGTGCCACCATAAGCCCCTTAACCTTACCAAGGAGCGAATAGTTTCTGGCAACGATCGAACATGACAACCCTTGATCCTTCAGGGATTGTGGGAACAGTACAGCACTTTTCGCTCAGTCACTCGTGCTCACTTAGTCTCACAGAGATACACAGAATAAACGATGGGAACGTTTTCAATAAGCATTTATTAAACCAGCGTCATTCTAGTATAAAACATGTTTGCTGCAACAATCATTAGACAGAAACAGATGTATAAGATTACAAGCACCAACAGAGTAAATAAAAGGTAGAATTCTACCATGGTGCTAAAACAATGACTATATGCAGGCATATAGATACATGACAGTAATCAAGCATACCCCTACGATGCTAACCCTATCAAAGTGTACCTAGCATGTATGTAGGAGTAAAGCCAAGAATCCCCTAGGAAAGAGCCAACACCATTACCTGATGGGAGAGAATGAAGGACCCCGTCTTGGTTTCGAGTTGGACACCCGCAAGGGATGTACCACTGTGTGCTGGAGTTTCTGCGTGCAGAGACTTCAGCGTCTTGTTCAGCGTGGAACCTTCTCCTCGGGTTGCCCACTGAAGATGTTCTTCTTTTATACCCGAAAGGTACCCTATGGGGTTCTACTTAGATGTGTAATGATACTCTGGGCTTGTCGTACAAGAATGACGATTGCCTTGGCTTTTGTAAGGAGTCATTATACAGAAGATGGTAATCCTGCTGTGCATGTCCTAGGCAGGGGATTAAGATATGATACTAAGAATCCTCATGCATAATAAATAAGGCTAGTTTTTGAAGAAAACCACACAAAATTTGTTCGGCACATAACTAGATAAAAGGTCAGCACCAGAACAGTTATGTAGAGCAAGGTAGGACAAATGTAGGTAAAAGGCCGTTCAGCTACCTAGGCTATACTGGGGTACATTGGGGCTCATAACAACAGACAACACATATTAATAAAAATCCCACACTCCGGGAGTAGTGAGAGGTTCCAGACATGATAGACAAGAGATTCCCAAATCCCAACACTCCAGGGGTATTGAGAGGTTCCAGACATGACAGATGACACAATTCACAAAAATCCCACACTCCGGGAGTAGTGAGAGTTTATAGACATGAAAGACAAAGCAGATTCATAACAATCCCACACTCTGCAGGGGAGCAGTGAGAGGTTCCAGATATGACAGACGACACAGACTCACAAAAACCCAACACTCCGGGGGGAACAGGACACTTTACCCCACACGCTTTTACAACACGTGCCATTACCCCGCATTTTTTACTCCGCAAAATCTTTGACAATGCAGGGCTTTACAACGCAATCCAATACAACGCATTCCCCATTACATATGCAATTTACTATTCTAACTCCACCGGGGCATTACTTTGGGGAATGCGTTGTAATGGTTTAGGTGTAAAGCCCTGCTTTGTAAAATGTTTTGTGCAGTAAAAAATGAGGGGTAATGGCATGCGTTGTAACGCATACGTTGTAAAGGATGTTTACCCTCCGGGGGAAGTGAGAGGTTCCAGACATGGCAGACGACACAGAGTCACAAAAATCCCACACTCCGGAATTAATGAGAGGTTGTAGACATGACTGACGACATATTCACAAAATGCCACACTCCGGGAGTAGTGAGAGGTTGTAGACATGGCAGACGAAGCAGATTCACAAAAATACTACATTCTGTGGGGGAGTAGTGAGAGGTTCTAGATATGACAGATGACACAGATTCACAAAAATCTCACACTCTGAAAGGGAGTAGTGACAGGTTCCAGACATGACAGAAAACTCTTGCACTCAGGGGGTAGTGAGAGGTTCCAGGCATGACAACATGCAGATTCCCCTGGCTGTGCAGAGGGCCACCTCCCCCACTTGGACTGTACGACTAATCATCAGCTGATATCCACCATTTGTCTTGTCATGTCCAGGACATGGGACTAATAGTGAATATTTTGAAAGGTCTGCTGCACAGATGGGAATGCTGCTGATTTGTAACCCACTATCAAAACGGTGCTGAGCACCCAGGTTTCTAAACATGAGTGACTATGAGTATGAACACGACTTGTAACATGCGCGGCTACTCCGAAGAGTGTCCCGGCGCCTAGCACAGGTCAAGTGATGGTACGTTCTGAAGTGATGGTGCGTTATGAAGTGATGGTGCGTTCTGAAGTGATGGTACGTTCTGAAGTGATGGTACGTTCTGAAAGTTTGATGGTACGTTCTGAAGTGATGGTACGTTCTAAAGTGATGGTACGTTCTGAAGTGATGGTACGTTCTGAAGTGATGGTGCGTTCTGAAGTGATGGTACGTTCTGAAGTGATGGTGCGTTCTGAAGTGATTGTATGTTCTGAAGTGATGGTACGTTTTGAAATGATTGTACGTTCTGAAGTGATGGTGCGTGCTGCAGTGATGGTGTGTTCTGAAGTGATGGTACGTTCTGAAGTGATGGTGCGTTCTGAAGTGATGGTGCATTCTGACGTGATGGTACGTTCTGAAGTGATGGTACGTTCTAAAGTGATGGTGCGTTCTGAAGTGATGGTGTATTCTGAAGTGATGGCACGTTCTGAAGTGATGGTGCGTTCTGAAGTGATGGTACATTCTGAAGTGACGAAGTGATGGTGCATTCTGAAGTGATGGTGCGTTCTGAAGTGATGGTACGTTCTGAAGTGATGGTACGTTCTGAAAGTTTGATGGTAAGTTCTGAAGTGATGGTGCGTTCTGAAGTGATGGTACGTTCTGAAGTGATGGTACGTTCTGAAGTGATGAAGTGATGGTGCGTTCTCAAGTGATGGTGCGTTCTCAAGTGATGGTGCGTTCTGAAGTGATGGTACGATCTGAAGTGATGAAGTGATGTGCGTTCTGAAGTGATGATGCGTTCTGAAGTGATGGTACGTTCTGAAGTGATGGTACATTCTGAAGTGATGAAGTGATGGTGCGTTCTGAAGTGATGGTACGTTCTGAAGTGATGGTACGTTCTGAAGTGATGGTACGTTCTGAAGTGATGGTACGTTCTGAAGTGATGAAGTGATGGTGCGTTCTGAAGTGATGGTGCGTTCTGAAGTGATGGTACCTTCTGAAGTGATGGTGCATTCTGACGTGATGGTACGTTCTGAAGTGATGGTACGTTCTAAAGTGATGGTGCGTTCTGAAGTGATGGTGTATTCTGAAGTGATGGTACGTTCTGAAGTGATGGTGCGTTCTGAAGTGATGGTACATTCTGAAGTGACGAAGTGATGGTGCATTCTGAAGTGATGGTGCGTTCTGAAGTGATGGTACGTTTTGAAGTGATGGTACGTTCTGAAAGTTTGATGGTAAGTTCTGAAGTGATGGTGCGTTCTGAAGTGATGGTACGTTCTGAAGTGATGGTACGTTCTGAAGTGATGGTGCGTTCTCAAGTGATGGTGCGTTCTCAAGTGATGGTGCGTTCTGAAGTGATGGTACGATCTGAAGTGATGAAGTGATGGTGCGTTCTGAAGTGATGGTGCGTTCTGAAGTGATGGTACGTTCTGAAGTGATGGTACATTCTGAAGTGATGAAGTGATGGTGCGTTCTGAAGTGATGGTACGTTCTGAAGTGATGGTACGTTCTGAAGTGATGGTACGTTCTGAAGTGATGAAGTGATGGTGCGTTCTGAAGTGATGGTGCGTTCTGAAGTGATGGTACCTTCTGAAGTGATGGTACGTTCTGAAGTGATGGTGCGTTCTGAAGTGATGGTACGTTCTGAAGTGATGAAGTGATGGTGCGTTCTGAAGTGATGGTGCGTTCTGAAGTGATGGTGCGTTCTGAAGTGCTGGTACATTCTGAAGTGATGGTACGTTCTGAAGTGATGGTACATTCTGAAGTGATGAAGTGATGGTGCGTTCTGAAGTGATGGTGCATTCTGAAGTGATGGTACGTTCTGAAGTGAAGGTACGTTCTGAAAGTTTGATGGTAAGTTCTGAAGTGATGGTGCGTTCTGAAGTGATGGTGCGTTCTGAAGTGATGGTACGTTCTGAAGTGATGATGTGATGGTGCGTTCTGAAGTGATGGTGGTTCTGAAGTGATGGTACGTTCTGAAGTGATGGTACGTTCTGAAGTGATGGTACGTTCTGAAGTGATGAAGTGATGGTGCGTTCTGAAGGTGCGTTCTGAAGTGATGGTGCGTTCTGAAGTGATGGTACGTTCTGAAGTGATGAAGTGATGGTGCGTTCTGAAGTGATGGTGCGTTCTGAAGTGATGGTGCATTCTGAAGTGATGTGCGTTCTGTAGTGATGTGCGTTCTGAAGTGATGAAGTGATGGTACGTTCTGAATTGATTGTACGTTCTGAAGTGATGGTGCGTTCTGAAGTGCTGGCGCATTCTGAAGTGATGGTGCGTTCTGAAGTGATGGTGCGTTCTGAAGTGATGGTACGTTCTGAAGTGATGAAGTGATGGTGCGTTCTGAAGTGATGGTGCGTTCTGAAGTGATGGTGCGTTCTGAAGTGATGGTGCGTTCTGAAGTGATGTGCGTTCTGAAGTGATGTGCGTTCTGAAGTAATGGTGCGTTCTGAAGTGATGGTACGTTCTGAAGTGATGGTACATTCTGAAATGATGAAGTGATGGTGCATTCTGACGTGATGGTGCGTTCTGAAGTGATGGTGCGTTCTGAAGTGATGGTACGTTTTGAAGTGATGGTACGTTTTGAAGTGATGGTACGTTCTGAAAGTTTGATGGTACGTTCTGAAGTGATGGTGCGTTCTGAAGTGATGGTACGTTCTGAAGTGATGAAGTGATGGTACGTTCTGAAGTGATGAAGTGATGGTGCGTTCTGAAGTGATGGTACGTTCTGAAGTGATGGTATGTTCTGAAGTGATGAAGTGATGGTGCGTTCTGAAGTGATGGTGCGTTCTGAAGTGATGGTACCTTCTGAAGTGATGGTACGTTCTGAAGTGATGGTACGTTCTGAAGTGATGAAGTGATGGTGCGTTCTGAAGTGATGGTGCGTTCTGAAGTGATGGTACGTTCTGAAGTGATGAAGTGATGGTGCGCTCTGAAGTGATGGTGCGTTCTGAAGTGATGGTGCGTTCTGAAGTGATGGTACGTTCTGAAGTGATGGTACGTTCTGAAGTGATGAAGTGATGGTGCGTTCTGAAGTGATGACGTGATGGTACGTTCTGAAGTGATGAAGTGATGGTGCGTTCTGAAGTGATGGTGCGTTCTGAAGTGATGGTACGTTCTGAAAGTTTGATGGTAAGTTCTGAAGTGTTAATCCTGCGCATAAAGCCATGTTTTCAGCCTTTTTTTAAATACTGAGACATTGCTTAAGGCGCAGAGCTCAAGAAGCAGTTTATTCCAGGCCACTGGTCTAAGATGGGCAAGAGACCTACCACCCGCTCTGACACGCCAAATTCTGGGAGTCATAGGATTTACTTATTTATTTAATGTTTCCTATTCCGTCATCTGTCGACTTAACTGCCCCACCATGCTTACCTGCACAGACTGCCGCTGCTGGTAGCAGTTTATTGGTCGACCTCAGGTATCTTCATGGGGCATAGAAACTGAACCTTGTTCTGAGGTCGGCCACGCCTGTCTGGCACGATGCCTCGTGACCTAGGACAAGTGCCTTGAACAGGATTCTTTTCCTGATCGGAAGCCGGTGGAGAGGTGCAGATGGGGCACAAAGGCGCTCGAGGTGACAGATGCAAAAGAAACGAGCAGCCGAGTTTGGACTACCTGTAGCCTCTCCAGCAGGTACTCTGGATAACCAAAATGAAGGCCATCACCGTAGTCCAACCTCGAGGTTGCCGGGCCTGGTAATCCGTTTTTAGTGAGGGACAGATAGTGTCGAAACATTTCAAGAGAGCGCAGTATAGCAGATCAAGAGCCAACCGCTGATATCATTTGTGGCTTAAAGAACAGATTATCAACAAATGTGACCCCTAAATGCTTGACTATGCCTCCCTGAGGGCCTGGAGGGGTGGCATTCTCGGGACAGAAAGTCTCCGTATTTCTGGAAAAGTATTGCCAAAAAAGAGAATTTCTGTTTTGTCAGCATTGCATGAACTTGAGCTGGTGTTCAGCCATCCAATGAAAGATTGCAGTCAGGCAGGTTTTAATCAGCATCCCTAAAAACACTCCTCCCTTGCCACATGAGCACAACAGCTGAGTATTATCAGCATAAGATATCACTTTTGACCCCAGGGCTTCTGCAATCTGACGTGAATGTGGCGGAAAACACTCTGGGGCACGTCTACAAAGAAATCACGCAGCGCAGCAAAGTGCAGCACAGCGCAGTAAGCCACCTTGTTGTGCTGCGTGATTGGGAAAGGGCTGGAATGCACCATATTTAATATTATACAGCGCATTCCTGTCTTTTACCTGCACTGGCGCACATGTGCTTCCTAGTGCCAACGCAGGCACCCTTGCACCATGGTGCATTGTAGAAGGATTGTTTTTGTGCAAGGAGGGGCACCTTCCTGCAGAAAAACAACCCCCAGAGGCATTTTCTCTTTCTATGTTTGCTGCAGAATGCAGCACATATGGAAAGAGGCAGTAACAAGGACAAATAAAGATAGTTCTCCTTGTTACGCCTCACCTGGGGAAGCGTAGCATTTTAACACATTCCCAGGTCTACCACTCTTGGTAAATCTGGGGATGCACCAAAATCCATGGGTGGATGCGTGAGACCACCTATGTTCCACCCATGGAACGCCTCCTGGGGGCAAGTTGCGTTACTCTAGATTTATCAATGTGGCCTTGCGTGGCTTGATAAATCCCTCTTAGTAGTTGTGTCGCCCTTGTATTCCCTTGAGTTTGCCCAAGGGTGCCGCAAAACTTTGATAAACATGCCCCTTTGGGGCAGTCAGCGATAGTAAAATGAGGAGCGGACAACCACTTCTACTATGCCACGGACGTCCGGTCCCACAGTCTGTGTTAAGACCTTGTCCTGCTTGCGATCTGTGAGCTGGGATTAGTGGCGGGCCGGACTGGGAACCATGGACTTCCAGTCCCACAGTCTGTGTTAAGACCTTATCCTGCTTGCGGTCTGTGAGCTGGGATTAGTGGGGGCCGGACTGGGAACCACGGACTCCCGGTCCCACAGTCTGTGTTAAGACCTTGTCCTGCTTGTGGTCTGTGAGCTGGGATTAGTGGCGGGCCGGACTGGGAACCACGGACTCCCGGTCCCACAGTCTCTGTTAAGACCTTGTCCTGCTTGCGGTCTGTGAGCTGGGATTAGTGGCGGGGCCGGACTGGGAACCACAGACTTCCGGTCCCACAGTCTGTGTTAAGACCTTGTCCTGCTTGCCGTCTGTGAGCTGGGATTAGTGGCGGGCAGGACTGGGAACCACAGACTTCCGGTCCTACAGTCTGTGTTAAGACCTTATCCTGCTTGCGGTCTGTGAGCTGGGATTAGTGGCGGGGCCGGACTGGGAACCATGGACTTCCAGTCCCACAGTCTGTGTTAAGACCTTGTCCTGCTTGCGGTCTGGAGCTGGGATTAGTGGCGGGCCGGACTGGGAACCACGGACTTCGGGTCCCACAGTCTGTGTTGAGACCTTGCCTTGCTTGCGGTCTGTGAGCTGGGATTAGAGGCAGGTCTGGACTGGAAACCACAGACTTCCGGTCCCACAGTCTGTGTTAAGACCTTGCCTTGCTTGCGGTCTGTGAGCTGGGATTAGAGGCGGGCAGGACTGGGAACCACGGACTTCCGGTCCCACAGTCTGTGTTAAGACCTTGTCCTGCTTGTGGTCTGTGAGCTGGGATTAGTGGCAGGCTGGACTGGGAACCACGGACTCCCGGTCCCACAGTCTCTGTTAAGACCTTATCCTGCTTGCGGTCTGTGAGCTGGGATTAGTGGCCGGCCGGACTGGGAACCACGGACTTCCGGTCCCACAGTCCGTATTAAGACCGTATCCTGCTTGCGGTCTGTAAACTGGGATTAGTGGCGGGGCTGGACTGGGAACCACGGACTCCCAGTCCCACAGTCTGCGTTAAGACCTTGTCCTGCTTGTGGTCTGTGAGCTGGGATTAGTGGCGGGGCTGGACTGGGAACCACGGACTCCCGGTCCCACAGTCTGTGTTAAGACCTTGTCCTGCTTGCGGTCTGTGAGCTGGGATTAGTGGCAGGGCTGGACTGGGAACCACGGACTCCCGGTCCCACAGTCTGTGTTAAGACCTTGTCCTGCTTGCGGTCTGTGAGCTGGGATAAGTGGCGGGGCCGGACTGGGAACCACGGACTTCCGGTCCCACAGTCCGTATTAAGACCTTATCCTGCTTGTGGTCTGTGAGCTGGGATTAGTGGTAGGTCTGGACTGGGAACCACGGACTTCCGGTCCCACAGTCTGTGTTAAGACCTTGTCCTGCTTGCAGTCTGTGAGTTGGGATTAGTGGTAGGTCTGGACTGGGAACCACGGACTTCCGGTCCCACAGTCTGTGTTAAGACCTTGTCCTGCTTGCGGTCTGTGAGCTGGGATTAGAGGCGGGGCCGGACTGGGAACCATGGACTTCCGGTCCCACAGTCTGTGTTAAGACCTTGTCCTGCTTGCGATCTGTGAGCTGGGATTAGTGGCGGGCCGGACTGGGAACCATGGACTTCCAGTCCCACAGTCTGTGTTAAGACCTTATCCTGCTTGCGGTCTGTGAGCTGGGATTAGTGGGGGCCGGACTGGGAACCACGGACTCCCGGTCCCACAGTCTGTGTTAAGACCTTGTCCTGCTTGTGGTCTGTGAGCTGGGATTAGTGGCGGGCCGGACTGGGAACCACGGACTCCCGGTCCCACAGTCTCTGTTAAGACCTTGTCCTGCTTGCGGTCTGTGAGCTGGGATTAGTGGCGGGGCCGGACTGGGAACCACAGACTTCCGGTCCCACAGTCTGTGTTAAGACCTTGTCCTGCTTGCCGTCTGTGAGCTGGGATTAGTGGCGGGCAGGACTGGGAACCACAGACTTCCGGTCCTACAGTCTGTGTTAAGACCTTATCCTGCTTGCGGTCTGTGAGCTGGGATTAGTGGCGGGGCCGGACTGGGAACCATGGACTTCCAGTCCCACAGTCTGTGTTAAGACCTTGTCCTGCTTGCGGTCTGGAGCTGGGATTAGTGGCGGGCCGGACTGGGAACCACGGACTTCGGGTCCCACAGTCTGTGTTGAGACCTTGCCTTGCTTGCGGTCTGTGAGCTGGGATTAGAGGCAGGTCTGGACTGGAAACCACAGACTTCCGGTCCCACAGTCTGTGTTAAGACCTTGCCTTGCTTGCGGTCTGTGAGCTGGGATTAGAGGCGGGCAGGACTGGGAACCACGGACTTCCGGTCCCACAGTCTGTGTTAAGACCTTGTCCTGCTTGTGGTCTGTGAGCTGGGATTAGTGGCAGGCTGGACTGGGAACCACGGACTCCCGGTCCCACAGTCTCTGTTAAGACCTTATCCTGCTTGCGGTCTGTGAGCTGGGATTAGTGGCGGGCCGGACTGGGAACCACGGACTTCCGGTCCCACAGTCCGTATTAAGACCGTATCCTGCTTGCGGTCTGTAAACTGGGATTAGTGGCGGGGCTGGACTGGGAACCACGGACTCCCAGTCCCACAGTCTGTGTTAAGACCTTGTCCTGCTTGTGGTCTGTGAGCTGGGATTAGTGGCGGGGCTGGACTGGGAACCACGGACTCCCGGTCCCACAGTCTGTGTTAAGACCTTGTCCTGCTTGCGGTCTGTGAGCTGGGATTAGTGGCAGGGCTGGACTGGGAACCACGGACTCCCGGTCCCACAGTCTGTGTTAAGACCTTGTCCTGCTTGCGGTCTGTGAGCTGGGATAAGTGGCGGGGCCGGACTGGGAACCACGGACTTCCGGTCCCACAGTCCGTATTAAGACCTTATCCTGCTTGTGGTCTGTGAGCTGGGATTAGTGGTAGGTCTGGACTGGGAACCACGGACTTCCGGTCCCACAGTCTGTGTTAAGACCTTGTCCTGCTTGCAGTCTGTGAGTTGGGATTAGTGGTAGGTCTGGACTGGGAACCACGGACTTCCGGTCCCACAGTCTGTGTTAAGACCTTGTCCTGCTTGCGGTCTGTGAGCTGGGATTAGTGGCAGGTCTGGACTGGGAACCATGGACTTCCGGTCCCACAGTCTGTGTTAAGACCTTGTCCTGCTTGCGGTCTGTGAGCTGGGATTAGAGGCGGGGACGGACTGGGAACCACGGACTTCTGGTCCCACAGTCTGTGTTAAGACCTTGTCCTGCTTGCGGTCTGTGAGCTGGGATTAGTGGCAGGGCTGGACTGGGAACCACGGACTTCCGGTCCCACAGTCTGTGTTAAGACCTTGTCCTGCTTGCGGTCTGTGAGCTGGGATTAGAGGCAGGTCTGAACTGGAAACCACAGACTTCCGGTCCCACAGTCCGAGTTAAGGCCTTATCCTGCTTGTGGTCTGTGAGCTGGGATTAGTGGCGGGCCGGACTGGGAACCACGGACTTCCAGTCCCACAGTCTGTGTTAAGACCTTGCCTTGCTTGCGGTCTGTGAGCTGGGATTAGTGGTAGGTCTGGACTGGGAACCACGGACTTCCGGTCCCACAGTCTGTGTTAAGACCTTATCCTGCTTGCGGTCTGTGAGCTGGGATTAGTGGTGGGGACGGACTGGGAACCACGGACTTCCGGTCCCACAGTCTGTGTTAAGACCTTGTCCTGCTTGCGGTCTGTGAGCTGGGATTAGTGGCAGGTCTGGACTGGGAACCACGGACTTCCGGTCCCACAGTCTGTGTTAAGACCTTGTCCTGCTTGCGGTCTGTGAGCTGGGATTAGTGGCAGGTCTGGACTGGGAACCATGGACTTCTGGTCCCACAGTCTGTGTTAAGACCTTGTCCTGCTTGCGGTCTGTGAGCTGGGATTAGTGGCGGGCCGTACTGGGAACCACGGACTTCCGGTCCCACAGTCTGTGTTAAGACCTTGTCCTGCTTGCGGTCTGTGAGCTGGGATTAGTGGCTGGGCCGGACTGGGAACCACGGACTTCTGGTCCCACAGTCTGTGTTAAGACCTTGTCCTGCTTGCGGTCTGTGAGCTGGGATTAGTGGCAGGGCTGGACTGGGAACCACGGACTTCCGGTCCCACAGTCTGTGTTAAGACCTTGTCCTGCTTGCGGTCTGTGAGCTGGGATTAGTGGCAGTTCTAGACTGGGAACCACGCACTTCCGGTCCCACAGTCTGTGTTAAGACCTTGTCCTGCTTGTGGTCTGTGAGCTGGCATTAGTGGCGGGCCGGACTGGGAACCACGGACTTCCGGTCCCACAGTCTGTGTTAAGACCTTGTCCTGCTTGCGGTCTGTGAGCTGGGATTAGTGGTAGGTCTGGACTGGGAACCACGTACTTCCAGTCCCACAGTCTGTGTTAAGACCTTGCCTTGCTTGCGGTCTGTGAGCTGGGATTAGTGGTAGGTCTGGACTGGGAACCACGGACTTACGGTCCCACAGTCTATGTTAAGACCTTGTCCTGCTTGCAATCTGTGAGTTGGGATTAGTGGTAGGTCTGGACTGGGAACCACGGACTTCCGGTCCCACAGTCTGTGTTAAGACCTTGTCCTGCTTGCGGTCTGTGAGCTGGGATTAGTGGCAGGCTGGACTGGGAACCACGGACTCCCGGTCCCACAGTCCGTATTAAGACCGTATCCTGCTTGCGGTCTGTAAACTGGGATTAGTGGCGGGGCTGGACTGGGAACCACGGACTCCCGGTCCCACAGTCTGTGTTAAGACCTTGTCCTGATTGTGGTCTGTGAGCTGGGATTAGAGGCGGGGCCGGACTGGGAACCATGGACTTCCGGTCCCACAGTCTGTGTTAAGACCTTGTCCTGCTTGCGGTCTGTGAGCTGGGATTAGTGGCGGGCCGGACTGGGAACCACGGACTTCCGGTCCCACAGTCTGTGTTAAGACCTTGTCCTGCTTGCGGTCTGTGAGCTGGGATTAGTGGCAGTTCTAGACTGGGAACCACGCACTTCCGGTCCCACAGTCTGTGTTAAGACCTTGTCCTGCTTGTGGTCTGTGAGCTGGCATTAGTGGCGGGCCGGACTGGGAACCACGGACTTCCGGTCCCACAGTCTGTGTTAAGACCTTGTCCTGCTTGCGGTCTGTGAGCTGGGATTAGTGGCGGGCCGGACTGGGAACCACGGACTTCCGGTCCCACAGTCTGTGTTAAGACCTTATCCTGCTTGCGGTCTGTGAGCAGGGTTTAGTGGCGGGCCGGACTGGGAACCACGGACTTCCGGTCCCACAGTCTGTGTTAAGACCTTGTCCTGCTTGCGGTCTGTGAGCTGGCATTAGTAGCGGGGCTGGACTGGGAACTACGGACTCCCGGTCCCACAGTCTGTGTTAAGACCTTGTCCTGCTTGCGGTCTGTGAGCTGGCATTAGTGGCGGGGCTGGACTGGGAACCACAGACTCCCGGTCCCACAGACTGTGTTAAGACCTTGTCCTGCTTGCGGTCTGTGAGCTGGAATTAGAGGCGGGCCGGACTGGGAACCACGGACTTCCGGTCCCACAGTCTGTGTTAAGACCTTGTCCTGCTTGCGGTCTGTGAGCTGGGATTAGTGGCAGGGCCGGACTGGGAACCACGGACTTCCAGTCCCACAGTCTGTGTTAAGACCTTGTCCTGCTTGCGGTCTGTGAGCTGGGATTAGTTGCGGGCCGGACTGGGAACCACGGACTTCCAGTCCCACAGTCTGTGTTAAGACCTTGTCCTGCTTGCGGTCTGTGAGCTGGGATTAGTGGCGGGCCGGACTGGGAACCACGGACTTCCGGTCCCACAGTCTGTGTTAAGACCTTGTCCTGCTTGCGGTCTGTGAGCTGGGATTAGTGGCAGTTCTAGACTGGGAACCACGGACTTCCGGTCCCACAGTCTGTGTTAAGACCTTGTCCTGCTTGCGGTCTGTGAGCTGGAATTAGAGGCGGGCCGGACTGGGAACCACGGACTTCCGGTCCCACAGTCTGTGTTAAGACCTTGTCCTGCTTGCGGTCTGTGAGCTGGGATTAGTGGCAGGGCCGGACTGGGAACCATGGACTTCCAGTCCCACAGTCTGTGTTAAGACCTTGTCCTGCTTGCGGTCTGTGAGCTGGGATTAGTTGCGGGCCGGACTGGGAACCACGGACTTCCAGTCCCACAGTCTGTGTTAAGACCTTGTCCTGCTTGCGGTCTGTGAGCTGGGATTAGTGGCGGGCCGGACTGGGAACCACGGACTTCCGGTCCCACAGTCTGTGTTAAGACCTTGTCCTGCTTGCGGTCTGTGAGCTGGGATTAGTGGCAGTTCTAGACTGGGAACCACGGACTTCCGGTCCCACAGTCTGTGTTAAGACCTTGTCCTGCTTGCGGTCTGTGAGCTGGAATTAGAGGCGGGCCGGACTGGGAACCAAAAGCAGACTTGGCAAAAACGTTCAAACCAGCTCTGCTCTATTCCTCCTTACTCTTTTTTCTATCTCTCCGTAGCTCCGTCTCTCCTTCCTCTGTCCCCTGAAGCTTCCCTGTGCCTGCTACAGTTACCTGGGGCAGACGGAGAAAGTGTCAGGCACCAGCGGGGGGCCCCTGTCCTAAAGGCCGGCCTTCAAAGACTCCAGCCCTCTGGAGAAATGCCCCAAAAACGGCCAGTCCAAGCCTGTTTAGGGGGATCAGTGTGCTGTGGGAAGAGCTCACATTAAGACCATCTTGAAAGCTCTCACTTTTGGGCCTTGTGGAAGCTGCACCAGTCTGTGCCCCTCAGCACACAGTGTTCTAAATCTTCAGTGTTTGCCTGCAACGACTCCACACATTGGATGTGCCCCTGAGCCCTTAGAGCACAGGTCTTCAAACTGGGGGGCTGCCCCCCCCCGGGCCTCAAGTGATCCAGGGGGGTACCAAGATTTGGCCTAAAGAAGCAATATGCTGATAACAGTGCTTTATTTTAAGCGGGAAAAAAAGAGCGTCAGTAAGCCGCTCTGTAATGGGCCCTCAATAACAGCTTTTGTCATTTATATCCAAGCTGGGAGTATGTGTCAAAAGGGAAGGGACTCCAAATATTCTTCAGTTTCCCACCCCCATTTCTAATAATCATACTGTGGATACTTTTACACATTAGTAAGCCCTGCCTTACCAGAATGGTATGTTTGTCAATCATGTGTGCTCCAAACCGCTAAAACAAACGCCCTGGCCCTTCGCCTGGAAGCCAACTCAAATCACAGCATGGAACTGTTCTGCATCACCAAGGAGTTCTCTAACCCCCCAGCCACCGAGAGCACCATTGCCCCCTCACAGGAGCTCAGCAGCACCCTCGCCGACTTCTTCTACACCACAATTGCCACCATCTACGAGAACTTTGACCACCAACTCCCAATAACCAAACTCAATGGGCTTTTCAGCAACCTCGACCCCCAGGAAAGATCCTTAAATGCATGGGAATCTCTCTCTGCGGACACAACTGCTGCCATTATGGGTGCCATCCACTCAGGAGCCCCCGAGGATCCTTGCCCCCCTGCATGTTCAACCTAGGACAAAGCACCATCAGCAAAGAGCTCACCACAATCATCAATGCTTCCATCACATCCGCCTCTTTCGATGAAGGATGGCAACACGCAGAAATCAAACCGCTCCTCAAAAAACCCACCGTAGACCCCAAAGACCTAACAATCTACAGCCCGATCACCCTACTGCCTTTTCCAGCCAAAGTCCTAAAGAAAGCAATAGACCACACCTCACCGCCCACCTGGAGAAGAACAACCTTCTAGACCCCCTCCCAAACCGGATTTCACTCAAATCACAGCACTGAGACTGCCCTGATTGCAGCCACAGAAGACATCAGGACCCTCCTAGACAGGGGAGGGATCGCCAATCTTATCCTCCTCGATCTCTCGGCAGCGCTCGACACTGTGTACCACCACACCTGCCTGCACGGTCTCCACCAAATGGGAATCCAAGGGAAAGTCCTCAAATGGGTCTCTTCACTTCTCTCCGGATAAAACCCAAAGCGTCCACCTTCCACCTTTCTTCTCGGGACCGAAAAACATCATCTGCGGTATCCTACAAGGATGCTCTCTAAGCCTGACCCTTTTCACTACTTACATGGAACCCCTGGCCAGATCCCGCTGCATGAACATAATCTCCTATGCTGACGACACTCAGTTCATCCTCTCACTCTCCACCGACGCGACCACAGGTGCATGACTAGCGTCACAGGCTGGAAGCATAGCAGATGCCTCAAACTCAACACAGACAAAACAGAAATACTCATCTTCAGGAGCAGCAGCTCCCTGTGGGACACTCCTGGTGGCCAACGGAGCTCGGCCCTGCAAACACACCCACAGAGCACGCTAGAAACCATGGAATAAAACTCGACAGCAAGCTCTCGATGAGGAAGCAGATAAACACTGTCTCATCCTCTTGCTTTCTCATCCTGCGCTTAGAAAACTCTTCAAATGGCTCATCTTCGACATCAGATGCACCGTCCCCCAAGCCCTCATCACCAGCTGCCTGGACTACGGCAACTCCCTCTACGTGGGAATCACTGCTCAACCACTAAACAGACTCCAGACCATCCAAGACGCAGCAGCCAGGCTCATCCTCGACCTCCCGAGGCAGACCCACATCTCCTCCCACCTCAAAGCCCTAACCTGGCTCCCCGTCAGCAAACGCTGCCAGTTCAAACTACTCACCAACGCCTACAAAGCCCTTCTCAACAAGGGTCCAGCCTCCCTCAACCACAGGGTGAACTTCCACCAACCCACCCGCATTATTCGTTCCTCATCCCTCTTCCTGGCCCACACCCCCACACCCACAGAAGCAGGAGCAGAGGCCCCGCCTTCTCACACCTGGCGGCCAGGTCCTGGAACGACCTCCACCGCCATACTTGCCCCCCCCCCCCTGCAGGAGTTCAGGAAGGAGCTAAAGACCTGGCTCTTCAGCAGCATCGTACCTGCTCCCCAGCGCCTGGATACCCTCAGGGGAGATAAGCAGCGCTATAGAAATCGTATTTGGTGATTGATTGATTGCATTTTTAAAAGAATAACAGAACTTAACTGCAATGTTTAAATGAGCCCAGACATATTTAAACATTGCCAATGTAATAGAATAATTGTGAAAGATTCTGAGGGGCCCAGTGATTTGGTTTTCCTCTGGGGGAAGGGGCAGGGCATTAAAATGTTTGAAGGCCACTGCCTTAGAGGAAGTGAGGATGTGCTTGAGTGAATGACCCAGCGGAAGGGCTGGAGGGGGTGGACCATTCCAGTGACCTCTGCGAGCCTCTTGAAGGCCCCAGGGGGTGAAGAGGCGCTATGCTGTCGCTGAAAAGCACACTTCCTCCCACTGGAGTGGGTTCGTAGACGGGGCAGGGATAATGACTCCGGCGCCCTCTGCTGGGGCAGAATGGTTTCCTGCTCTAACGCCGGTCGGACGAGGTTTGTCTGTTTTGGGGTGCACTGGGGGTTTCAGAGAACGCTCAGCAGCTCT
This sequence comes from Calotriton arnoldi, assembly GCA_963921515.1. Lineage (NCBI taxonomy): Eukaryota > Metazoa > Chordata > Amphibia > Caudata > Salamandridae > Calotriton > Calotriton arnoldi. The sequence goes on along the minus strand of CAWUFW010008036.1, from coordinate 499,293 downwards.
GGTTAAAGTCAAAATGGAGATTTCCTAGTTGGGCCTGAATGGCTGTTAGGGTTGGGGTAAGTCAATCACATGACGTGGCAGCTTGACATGTGAGAGGGGACCGGCCTGATGCATTATCCAGTACCAGCTCTAGCCTCTCGCAGTCCTGGCGTGTGACTGATCCTGCCCCACTCCTACCAGCCCACCAGAGACGCACCTGCCTTCCATGTTTTGAGTCATGCCAAGCTCTGTCAGTACAAAGACCGTCAAGGCAGAGGCGTGGTGTGTGCCCTATTCACCCCAACCCTACCGTCCTGTCGGTAGATTTACTTCGTTCCTTTTTATACATTTTTATGTTTTGAGGGGGGTCATAAAGCGCCACACATTGCCTTACCACTGCTTCCTGGCACTCAGTTCTCCCTCTCAAGCCCCTCTGGTGAGGCCTCCTACTGCCCAAGGCTTCTGGGCACTACACTATACATGCCATGATGCCACTCTCCAGATGTTGAGCCAAGCGGGGTTTTGACTTTCTCCTTCCCAAATGACGCCGCCCACCGCCCTCTCTCCATCTGAAAAGCGTCCCTGGGTGTTCCCAGAGGTTGGCATGTATGCACGAGCTCTGGCAGGGGCGGGGGTCTCCCCCTGGAGGGCCACCCACCCACAGGACACCCCTCCTGCCCCGTGACATGACACGAGCACAAAGCGCCCATTAAGCGCTGTATGAACCACGCAGGGAGTAATCAGGGGCCGCGATTCCCCCAATAAAGGGAAACGCATGCGGGGCCCGATCAATGGGGCCGGATAATGCCGCAGCCAAACAAACTGAAAATCAATTAGGCGCCTTGTTCCCTTTCACACCCGCCCTCCAGCGCAGGCAATTACTTGTTCGTTAGGGCTCATTTACCAGCGGGGCGGCCCTGGCAACGGGGCGACCCCGACAGCCCCGGGCCTGAGTGACAGCCTGAGTGACAGGGCCGGTGGAGGGGCGAGAGGGGAGCCAGCGAGGGCAGGACAGGGAGGACAGGACAGGGAGGGGAGGACAGGGCCGGTGGAGGGGCGAGAGGGGAGTCAGGGAGGGCAGGACAGGGCCGGTGGAGGGGCGAGAGGGGAGCCAGCGAGGGCAGGACAGGGAGGACAGGACAGGGAGGGGAGGACAGGGCCGGTGGAGGGGCGAGAGGGGAGTTAGGGAGGGCAAGACAGGGCCGGTGGAGGGGCGAGAGGGGAGCCAGCGAGGGCAGGACGGGGAGGACAAAGCCGGTGGAGGGGCGAGAGGGGAGCCAGCGAGGGCAGGGCGGGCAGGACAGGGCCGGAGGAGGGGCGAGAGGGGAGCCAGCGAGGGCAGGACAGGGCCGGTGGAGGGGCGAGAGGGGAGCCGTCGAGGGCAGGACAGGGAGGACAGGACAGGGAGGGGAGGACAGGGCCGGTGGAGGGGCGAGAGGGGTGTCAGGGAGGGCAGGACAGGGCCGGTGGAGGGGCGAGAGGTGAGCCAGCGAGGGCAATACAGGGCCGGTGGAGGGGCGAGAGGGGAGCCAGCGAGGGCAGGACAGGGAGGACAGGACAGGGAGCGGAGGTCAGGGCCGGTGGAGGGGCGAGAGGGGAGTCAGGGAGGGCAGGACAGGGCCGGTGGAGGGGCGAGAGTGGACCAGGGAGGGCAGGACAGGGAGGAATGGACAAGGAGGGGAGGACAGGGCCGGTGGAGGGGCGAGAGGGGAGCCAGGGAGGGCAGGACAGGGAGGACAGGACAGGGAGGGGAGGACAAGGCTGGTGGAGGGGCGAGAGTGGAGCCAGGGGAGGGCAGGACAGGGAGAGAAGGACAGGGAGGCCAGGACAGGGCCGGTGGAGGGGCGAGAGTGGAGCCAGGGAGGGCAGGACAGGGAGGGCAGGACAGGGCCGGTGGAGGGGCGAGAGTGGATACAGGGAGGGCAGGACAGGGAGGACAGGACAGGGAGGGGAGGACAGGGCCTGTGCAGGGGCGAAAATGGAGCCAGGGAGGGCAGGACCGGTGGAGGGACGAGAGGGAAACCAGGGGACGGCAGGACAGGGAGGACAGGACAGGGCCGGTGGAGGGGCGAGAGGGACCCAGGGAGGGTAGGACAGGGAGGACAGGACAGGGAGGGGAGGACAGGGCCGGTGGAGGGGCGAAAGGGACCCAGGGAGGGCAGGACCGGTGGAGGGACGAGAGGAAAACCAGGGGAGGGCAGGACAGGGAGGACAGGACAGGGCCGGTGGAGGGGCGAAAAGGGAGCCAGGGAGGGCAGGACAGGGAGGAAAGGACAGGGCCGGTGGAGGGGCGAGAGGGACCCAGGGAGGGCAGGACAGGGCAGGTGGAGGGGCGAGAGGGGAGCCAGGGAGGGCAGGACAGGGAGGACAGGACAGGGAGGGGAGGACAGGGCCTGTGCAGGGGCGAAAATGGAGCCAGGGAGGGCAGGACAGGGCCGGTGGAGGGGCGAGAGGGGAGCCAGGGAGGGCAGGACAGGGCCGGTGGAGGGGCGAGAGGGGAGCCAGGGAGGGCAGGACAGGGCCGGTGGAGGGGTGAGAGGGGAGCCAGGGAGGGGAGGACAGGGAGGGCAGGACAGGGAGAGAAGGACAGGGCCGGAGGAGGGGCGAGAGGGGAGCCAGGGAGGGCTGGACAGGGCCAGTGGAGGGGCGAGGGTGGAGCCAGGGAGGGCAGGACAGGGAGGACAGGGAGGGGAGGACAGGGCCTGTGCAAGGGCGAAAATGGAGCCAGGGAGGGCAGGACAGGGCCGGTGGAGGGGCGAGAGGGGAGCCAGAGAGGGCAGGACAGGGAGAGAAGGACATGGCCGGTGGAGGGGCGAGAGTGGAGCCAGGGAGGGCAGGACAGGGAGGACAGGACAGGGCCAGTGGAGGGGCGAGAGAGGAGCCAGAGAGGGCAGGACAGGGAGAGAAGGACAGGGCCGTGGAGGGGCGAGAGAGGAGCCAGAGAGGGCAGGACAGGGAGAGAAGGACAGGGCCGGTGGAGGGGTGAGAGTGGAGCCAGGGAGGGCAGGACAGGGAGAATAGGACAGGGCCGGTGGAGGGGCGAGAGGGGAGCCAGGGAGTGCAGGACAGGGAGGATAGGACAGGGCCGGTGGAGGGGCGAGAGAGGAGCCAGAGAGGGCAGGACAGGGAGAGAAGACAGGGCCGGTGGAGGGGCGAGAGTGGAGCCAGGGAAGGCAGGACAGGGAGAGAAGGACAGGGCCGGTGGAGGGGCGAGGGTGGAGCCAGGGAGGGCAGGACAGGGAGAGAAGGACAGGGCCAGTGGAGGGGCGAGAGGGGAGCCATGGAGGGCAGGACAGGGAGGACGGGACAGGGCTGGTGGAGGGGCGAGAGGGGAGCCAGGGAGGGCAGGACAGGGAGAGAAGGACAGGGAGAGAAGGACAGGGCCGGTGGAGGGGCGAGAGGGGAGCCAGGGAGGACAGGACAGGGAGAACAGGACAGGGCCGGTGGAGGGGCGAGAGGGGAGCCAGGGAGGGCAGGAGAGGGCCGGTGTAGGGGCGAGAGGGAGGCCTAGGAGATGAGGACAGGGAGGGCAGGACAGGGCCAGTGGAGAGACGAGAGGGAGGCCTAGGAGGGCAGGACAGGAATGGCAGGACAGGGCCGGTGGAGGGGCGAGAGGGAAACCAGGGGAGGGCAGGACAGGGATGACAGGACAGGGCCAGTGGAGGGGCGAGTGTGAAGCCAGGGAGGGCAGGACAGGGAGGGCAAGACAGGGCAGGTGGAGGGGCAAGAGGGACCCAGGGAGGGCAGAACAGGGAGGGCAGGACAGGGCCGGTGGAGGGGCAAGAGGGGAGCCAGGGAGGGCAGGACCGGTGGAGGGACGAGAGGGAAACCAGGGGAGGGCAGGACAGGAGGGCAGGACAGGGAGGACAGGACAGGGCCGGTGGAGGGGCGAGAGAGGAGCCAGAGAGGGCCGGACAGGGAGAGGAGGACAGGGCCGGTGGAGGGGCAAGAGGGGATCCAGGGAGGGCAGGACAGGACAGGGACAGTGGTGGGGCAAGAGTGGAGCCAGGGAGGGCAGGACAGGGCCAGTGGAGGGGCGAGAGTGGACCAGAGAGGGCAGGACAGGGCCGGTTGAGGGGCGAGAGGGGAGCCAGGGTGGGCAGGACAGGAGGGCAGGACAGGAGGGCAGGACATGGAGGGGAGGACAGGGCCGGTGCAGGGGCAAAAATGGAGCCAGGGAGGGCAGGACAGGGAGAGAAGAACAAGGAGGACAGGACAGGGCCGGTGGAGGGGCGAAAGTGGAGCCAGGGAGAGCAGGACAGGGCCAGTGGAGGGGCGAGAGGGGAGCCAGGGTGGGCAGGACAGGAGGGCTGGACAGGGCCGGTGGTGAGGCGAGAGTGGAGCCAGGGTGGGCAGGACAGGAGGGCAGCACAGGGTCGGTGGAGAGACGAGAGTGGAGCCAGGGTGGGCAGGACACGAGGGCAGGACAGGGCCAGTGGAGGGGCGAGGTGGAGCCAGGGTGGGCAGGACCAGTGGAGGGGCGAGAGTGGAGCCAGGGAGGGCAGGACAGGGCCTGTAGAGGGGTGAGAGGGGAGCCAGGGAGGGCAGGGCAGGGCTGGGCCACAACCGATAGGGCAGGACAGGGGGATAGACCTGAGGTAAACATAGGAGGGCAGGACAGGGAGGGCAGGACAGTAAGGACAGGACAAGGCCGGTGGAAGGGTGAGAGGGGAGCCAGGGATGGCAGGACAGGGCCGGTGGAGGGGCGAGAGGGGAGCCAGTGTGGGCAGGACAGGAGGGCAGAACAGGGCCGGTGGAGAGACGAGAGTGAAGCCAGGGTGGGCAGGACAAAGAGAGAAGGACAGGTAGGACAGGACAGGGCCGGTGGAGGGGCGAGAGTGGCGCCAGGGAGGAGGGCCGGTGGAGGGGCGAGAGGGGAGCCAGGGTGGGCAGGACAGGAGGGCAGGACAGGGCCGTTGGAGAGACGAGAGTGGAGCCAGGGTGGGCAGGACAGGGCCGGTGGAGGGGCGAGGTGGAGCCAGGGTGGGCAGGACAGGGAGGGTCGAGAGTGGAGGCAGGGTGGGCAGGACGGGGCTGGTGGAGGGGCGAGAGGGGAGCCAGGGAGGGCAGGACAGGGAGGACAGGACAGGGCCTGTGGAGGAGCGAGAGGGGAGCCAGGGAGGGCAGGACTGGTTGAGGGGTGAGGGTGGAGCCAGGGAGGGCAGGACAGGGCCGGTAGAGGGGCGAGAGGGGAGCCAGGGAGGGCAGGGCAAGGCTGAGCCACAACCGAGAGGGCAGGACAGGTCGATAGACCAGAGGGAAACATAGGAGGGCAGGACAGGGAGGGCAGGACAGGAAGGACAGGACAGGGCCGGTGGAGGGGCGAGAGGGGAGCCAGGGAGGGCATGGCAGGGCGGGTGGAGGGACGAGAGGGAGGCCTATGAGAGTAGAACAGGGGGACAGAAGAGATGGCGGCCTAGGAGGGTAGGGCAGGACCACAACCGTGAGGGAAGGACAGGGGGATAGACCAGAGGGAAACGTAGGAGGGCAGGACAAGGAGGACAGGACAGGGCCGGTGGAGGGGCGAGAGTGGTGCCAGGGAGGGCAGGACAGGGCCGGTGGAGGGGCGAGAGGGGAGCCAGGGAGGGCAGGACAGGGCCGGTGGAGGGGCGAGAGGAGAGCCAGGGGCAGGGAGGGCAGGACCGGTGGAGGGGCGAGAGGGCGGCCAAGGAGGGCAGGACAGGGAGGGCAGGACAGGGCCAGTGGAGGGACGAGAGGGAAACCAGGGGAGGGCAGGACAGGGAGGGGAGGACAGGGTCGGTGGAGGGGCGAGAGGGAAGACAGGGAGGGCAGGACAGGGAGGGTAGGACAGGCAGGACAGGGCCGGTGGAGGGGCGAGAGTGGAGCAAGGGAGGGCAGGACAGAAGGGCAGGACATGGAGGACAGGACAGGGCCATTGGAGGGGCGAAATTGGAGCCAGCATGGGCAGGTCTGGGCCGGTGGAGGGGCGAGAGGGCAGCCTAAGAGGGCAGAACCGTTGGAGGGGGAGAGGGCAGCCTAGGAGGGCAGGATAGGGAGGGCAGGGCAGGGAGCGGTGGACAGGGCCGGTGGAGGGGCGAGACAGGAGCCAGGGAGGGCAGGATAGGGCTGGGGGAGGGGTGAGGTGGGAGCCAGGGAGAGCAGGACAGGAAATACAGGACAGGGCCGGTGGAGGGCCGAAAAGGGAGACAGGGAGGGCAGGACAGGGCCGGTTGTTGGACTGAAAAATATGTCTAGCTGACTCCTTCTAGCATTGTGCGAGTTAAGTTAGCATTTGTGGCACCATTTTGTATTCAGCCGCCATTTTGTGCCATGATTGAAATGAAGCTTCTGTCTCATACTGTCTGCCTCAGCAGAAAGCAGCCTCAATTGTTTCTTTTTATTATTCAAGGTTGAGCTTCGTTGCACTAATGAATAGTTTGTTCAGTGTTTGCATGCCTTTCCTTGTATGTAGCCCTGCTCCCACTCTCAGAGAGACGGGCACGGGCTGAGTAACCTTGAAGCTAAGATAGTGTGTACCCGGTCTCAGGATGGTAGCTCATCCTTCTGTACCTCCTTTGTTCATCAGTGCCCAGGCTGGAAAATTCCAGTCTGGCCTTGTCTTAGGGGTGTTGAAAATGTAAATCTAACTTTACCTTGGGGACGGGGGTCAGTCCCTCTGCAGCTATCTAAGGAGGCTGGTCAGACTGGACTCCGCTCGAGCGCATATTAATAAAATACTTTTGTTTGTATTCTCTTCTGTCTGACCGACTCTTCATTTGTATGGAAGGCTGAGAGGTGGTCGCGAGTGACCCCGGTGGCCCTAATCGGGTCACTTCCTTCAGTTTGGCGCCCGAACAGGGACCCCATCGGGTGAGTGACCCATCGTTGCCCGCAGACGGGTGAGGAGGACGGGGCCACGTCGGGTCGGACGGGCGGACCGGGGATCCCTGCACGAGAGTCTGGTACTCGCAGCTGCCCCGTCTGTCTGACCGGGCGGTGCCTCACCCAGTGGTCATCCTGGCTGGGGTCCTGAACGGCAAAACCCTTGGATCTGACCGTTTGGTCCGAAGAGTCGGCAGAGGAGAATAACTTCGTTTGACCTGTGTGCACCAGGTGAGTTTGCTTTGGGCCATGGCGTCACTTTGGTTTGAGTTTGGTACGGTCTGAGGATCGTTTTTGGACAAGCGCTTGAATTTGTTTGAGTTCTTTGTGAACATGGTATTGTTTTGATCCAGGTTTGGTGAGATCTGCGGTCGATTTTGGTAAGACATTTGCAAATATCTGCTTGGCATCGATAGTGAAAACTTTTTCGTTTCAAGATGCCTTGTTTTAGTAGGTTATGTTGTATGAGTTGTCGTTGTTGTTCTGCTGATGCTCAATTGGAGGAAAGGCAGCCTGCGCCTCCGGAGGGCACCCCGAACTTTGACATGTATGTCAAACATGGCCTTGGCCCTATTATGTTTAGTACATTATGGCACAAATATACGAGGGACAATGCCGAGTTACAGTGGCCGTTAACAGGTACCTTTGATGTACAAAAACTGAATTTCCTGCAGGATAAATTGTTTGCAAAACGGAGTAGGATGTCGATGTTTGATTCTCTCCAGGTATGGCAGAAGGAAGCTAAGCAGAGGCGAATGAAGGCAGAAAAAGAGGCCCAAAAAGGGAGAATGCAGATAGTGACGCAGAAAGCAATAGCGTATGATAGAAAGTGGAAAAAAAGTATAGAGTGTGCTGATAGAAAGTTTTGATTGCAATGTGACAAGTCCTATGTTGCCCGAGAGGAAGGCGATGCATTTGTGGAGGAATTGTTAGGCACCCGACCTCCGCCTCCATATGCCCCGCAGAGAGTATACCCTGTTGTGCCACAGCCTCAGTCGCCTGTCTCTTCTGCCCCTGCTTTTTCTGTTTCTTCTGTTATTGACTCAGTTGCTTTAACAGCTGTGCCTCCTGTCGATTCTGTGGCTTTGCCCTCCTCGCCTGCTATGACTGCTGGCCTCTCTGCTATGCCTATCGTGTCCATGTCTTCTCTTTCTCCAGCCCTTACACCCACAACACAGCCATTAAAGACATTGGTGCCTACCCACTCGGTTACTACCCCTTCCCTCTTCCCTCACTCCCCGGCAGTACTAGGTAGTGGAACGCCAGTATGAGGACTGGGGGACGGGGGCTGGGCGACAGCTAGGGAGCGGTTGGGACGAATTTTAATATGATCTGATGTGGGGGAGGAAGAAAAAAGGGCGGTAGCGAATCAGGCTGCTCAGTGGGCCCGTCATCCAATCTATAGTACTGAAGATGTGTGGAGTGTAATGAGAGATTATGAGCCGTTTCTGCAACAGCATGCCCTCAAGCACATGTCAGCTACATTGATTGGGTTGTGGGAACAGTGCTTTAATGCTATAGCGCCCCAGATTATTTATGATATTAGAGATAATGTATATGTGGCGGGTATGGCACATGAGGATGTTTTCGGAAATGTTGCGACATTGGTAGCGTACTGAGGTAGGCTGTTTGAGAAGAGCCCGAAGACAGTGTCCCAGTTTCCGATGAGGGAAGTCCACCCCATATATCACCCTGAGTTGCCAGAGCTTCGAGATCAGCATGATGCTGTCATTAGACCAAAGGTAGAGGCCCGTTTCCAAGAACAGTGGGTTTATACCCCATAGAAGAGGAGTGAGGTGTTATCCCTTAAGACTCAGTTACCTAACCCTAGGAAAAATCCCACTGCATACTATAAGGAATTGACAGAAGCCACTTCATCGACAGTAATGACGCTTGCGGATATTGAAATGTTCTTTGGTCTGCTGGTGCCCGTCGACATTTGGAGGCAGGTGCACCCGCAGGACCAAGCTGTGGAATTGGGTGGTACATGGGACCAGATTAAAGCATGGCATAAGGAAAGGAAGCCTGGAGAGAAGCCAAAGGCTGAGATACTAGCTTTACCCGGTCAAATTATCACGTATATGCACTCCCTTATTCCTCTGAGAAGGGTAGATTGGGACAAGTTAGCGGCATGTCGCCAGAAGAAGGATGAAAGTGTGTCTGATTTTTTCACGCGGTTCGAGGGGGTGTTTTTGGATTTTAGTGGACAGGATTTGTCAGTGGAAGGGGGTGTCCAGTTGTTCGTCAATAGATTTGTTACGAATTTGCTCCCCGAGATTGCAGCTCGGTTGCAGGCTTCGGAGAGCACTTGGATGACATCCTCCCCTTCTGTTATATTGAGTATGGTGCAGTATTATGGGCACAGGGAGAACGAGGAGAAGGAGAAGGTGGAAAAGAAGCATGAGGAGTTGAAGACGAAGGTGTTGTTTCAGCAGTCGTCTACTGGTAACGGTAGAGGACGTAGAACCGGTCCGGCCTGGCAGCTTCCCCATACTAGTAGGAGCACTGCGCCTATGGGGCCGAATCAGTGTGCGTATTGTAAGGAGGAGGGGCACTGGTGCAGCGAGTGTTCGTGTCGTTGCAGAAAGTTGCGGCGCCCAGAGGATAAGGTTTTCGTGGGCGGGGCCGTGGACCAAGTGGTCAGGCTGGGGCTTGGGAGGATGGGACATCGTAGGGTCGCTCTGATCAGAACTATTTTGATGACCCTCGAGGGAAACAGTATTACCACGATGATTATAATCTGGACAGGGTGACAGGGATGACTCACAGCTAAGACATCCAGGCACAGGTTGAGGGACCAGTTCAGATACCTGTAGATCAGTGCGGTCCTTATGTCACCTCAGATTTGCAAGGCTCAGGTAAGAAATTCTTAGTGGACACAGGTGCAATGAATAGCGCTGTTTCTCGTTCGCTGGTCCCCGGGGCAGCTCTGTCTGGCCAAAATAATGTTTCGGTATGCTTTTCAGGTGTACCAGTTGTGAGCCCCATTTCCAAACCACTTGCCTTGACTATCGGTCCCTTTACTGTGGATTCGCCTTTTCTATTGACATCCAATTGTGGGGGAAATCTAATGGGCTTAGATTTATTAAAGAATTTGCATGCAACAATTTTTTGTTCTCCGGATGGTGTTTAAATGACAATGGGACCAAATGTGATTAGCTCTAAGCAGGTCCTGTCCAAAGATGCGCCCCTCCCTGCTGGTTTTCAAGCTGTGCCGCCCACTTTGTGGGCAACAGGTGATACGGACGTAGGATTACTGCAGATTCCCCCAGTTTCCATTAAGGTTAAAGATAACGCCATCTTGCCCCGCATTCCTTGGTACAAAACACCACAAGCGGGATAGCGAGCTTTGTTGCACATTATACAGGGTCTGATTGAGTCGGGGGTGGTTGAGGAGACAGCATCGAATGTTTGTAACAGCCCTATTCTCAAAAAGACATCCTCAGACTCCCCCGATGACACTGCAGACGTTTATCGTTTTGTGATTGATTTGCGCGCAGTTAACAAAATAGTGGTTCCTCAGTTCCCGGAGGTCCCTGACATTACTACCCTTCTCACAATGATTCCTTCCTCTGCCTAATTCTTCTCTGTCATTGATTTGAAAAATGCGCTCTTCAGTATCCCAATCCCAATTCATCCTGATAGCCGCCACTTGTTCGGTTTTACCCTCGCTGGCAGAAGCTTTAGATTCTGCCACACTCCTCAGTTCGATACTGAAAGCCCTAGTATATATAGCCAAGCCTTGAAAGCCCAATTGGACTCCCTCACGCTTCCCTCAGGTAATGCATTGCTTCAGTATGTGGATGACATATTAATTGCGTCTGACACTGAACAGGGATGCAAAGACAGTACGGTTAAGTTGTTGCTACATATGGCTCACCACGGACATAAAGTGTCCCTTTCTAAATTTCAGTATTGTCGACAGGAGGTCACCTATTTAGGTCACCTACTGTCGAAGGAGGGTAGGAGATTGACACCTGAGCGCATTAGCGCCATTGTTAAAATGCCCATCCCTAGAACTCAGAGGGATGTACGCAACTTTATTGGCATCACTTCCTACTGTCGACATTGGATCCCTAATTATTCATTACTAATAAAGTGTCTGCTAGCGCTAACCACTAAAGACGTGCATGAGCCCCTGCCTTGGACGCATGAATGCTAGCAGTCCTTTGAGCAACTAAAAATTGCGCTTTGCTCTGCTCCTGTGCTTGGCACGCCTGATTACGCAAAGCCGTTCGTGTTGTACGTACACGAGACAGCTAGTTGTGCGCTTTCTGTTTTAACACAGGCCTTTGGAGGTAAGCAACGGCCGTGTGCTTATTTTTCTGCTTTGCTTGACCCAGTCGCCAGAGCCCTCCCGAGCTGTCCAAGAACAGTTGCGGCCGTGGCCATCTCTATAAGGCAATCAGCTGGGCTCGTACTTGACACTGACCTCACAGTCATGGTACCGCATGCTTTGGACACTCTTTTGAACAAGACCAAGACGCAGCACCTTACCAGTGCACGTCTGACCGGCTTAGTTAACTCTTTTTGCCCCGCATATTACAATAAAAAGATCTGCCACTCTGAACCCTGCCACGTTACTACCCCTCCCTTCCGAGAGTGAAGGAAAAGACACACATGATTGTCTTTTTCGGACGGAGGAGGAGACAAAGGGACGGGTAGACCTGACTGATGTTCCCTTATCTGACCCCCAAGGGGAACTATATGTTGATGGCTCTTGTTGCAAATTACCAGATGGCACTACCACCGCAGCATATGCACTCACTACACTGCATATAGTAGTTGAGACATCACGGGTTCCTTATCAGTCCGCCCAGGCAGCTGAGTTAGTCGCTCTTATTAGAGCTTGCGAGTTGAGCGAGGGACTGGCTGTCAATATCTACACTGACAGCCAGTACGCCTTTGGGGTCGCCCATAATTTTGGGCGGCTTTGGGCAGAGAGAGGGTTTCTCACATCCCATGGGACAACCATTCAGAATGGGCACCTTATACATAGGCTTTTGCCTGCCCTGACACTCCCTAAGAAATTGGCTATAGTGAAGTGCAGTGCCCACAAAGCAATCACCGATGATGTGGTGAGGGGAAATGCATTTGTAGATCAGATAGCTATGGAGACAGCTCGAACGAAGCTAAAAAAGATGTTTGTAGCGGGTCCTGCTAGATGGGTACCCGAGGCCACCATGTTTGAGGACACTCTGGACAATGTCAAGGAGATCCAGAGTGAGGCAACGATTGAGAAGTTAGCAGTATGACAGGAAAGTACAGCACGTTTGGATGAGGATGGGTGCTGGACTGACAAGTCAGAAAAGCAGAGATGCATTACCGGATGCATATGTTCTTCCTGTGGTCACTATGGCGCACGGGCCAGCCCACATTAGTGCGAAGGGAATATGTAAGCTGTTAGATCCTGTATGGCAGAACATTCCCAAGGTTGCTGCTCACTTAGTAAAGTACTGTATGGTATGCATGATGTATAATCCTGGAAAAGGCACCCCTACACCGCCTGGTAATTTCGCACCGCCTTCTTTCCCTTTCGAGGTTCTCCAGATGGATTTCATCGAAATGGAACGAGTTAACAATCTGAAATATGTGTTGGTGGTTGTTTGTGCATTCAGTAAATGGATTGAGGCTTACCCCACTAAATAGAACACAGCCATGGCGACGGCGAAGGCACTTTTGAAAGAGTTCTTCCCGCATTTTGGTTTGCCCCGTTTGATTTGGAGTGACAACGGAAGTCACTTCAACTCAAAGGTTATCCAGCTAGTGTGCGATGGTCTGCACATCAAGCAGAAATTTCATGCCGCAAACCACCCCCAGTCAGCAGGACTGGTTGGGAAGTACAATGGTACTCTCAAGCTGAAACTGGCAAAGATCAAAGAGAGCCCAGGATTGCAGTGGCCAGATGCTTTACCATTAGCTCTTTTGTCTACAAGAGCTACGGCTCACTCTAGGACAGGATTGTCACCGTACGAGGTCGTGTTCGGACACCCGGCGAATGTCTGGGGCGTCCCACGACCTTGACGGTTCTCTGAGATAGAATACCCTTTACTTGTGGATTATTTATATGAGTTGACTAAAAGCTTGTGTTCTATTCACCAACAGATCCATGACGTCTTGCCACCAGCTCCCGAGGGGCCAGGCCATGATATCCGGCCTGGGGACTACGTTCTGGTGAAAAGTTTTCAGAGGAAAGGCAGTTTGGAGCCCCGCTGGAAAGGGCCTCTCCAGGTCCTCCTTGCCACTCGCAAGGCAGTGAAGGTGGAAGGTCGGAAGAACTGGGTCCACTCTAACCATCTAAAGAAGGTGCCTCTTCCGTTGCCCTATGACCACTGGGTGCTCGATGGGATCGCCGACTCTGAAATGGGGCAAGTGCCTCATTTTGTTCCCTTCTCAGATGCACGACTGACGTGGGCACCCACCAAGGAGGAGAGCAACACAGTGTTGAACGAGGCGGTGTCACCTGAGGTTAAGGCCATCCAGGAGCCCCAGCCTGTTGGCCCATCTGTGCTTGAGCCCCAGTCCATTGGTCCCTCTGAGTCTGAGCCTTTGTTTGTAGGCCCCTCTGCCCCTGGAGTAGTTAGGTACAATCTGCGCCCCCGACGGAAGAACAGTGCACCAAAGGAAAAGTCAGACTAGTAGGGATGGACTGCGAGGAAAAACAATAGGGTGTACCTTGCCTGTGGTACCAACGGTAGTTTAGCGAAAGGGGGATTGGTGCATTGTTCAGACATTGGACAGGGTGAATTCTATATGCTCCCCCGGAAAAAGGGGGGTACACTACCCTGAACGACGTGGGATTTCTTCAGAAAGGGCTGCGATCACGCAGCTCCACCGAAAGTGCTCAACAACACCACCGTATATGAACAATAGGAGTCTGCCAGCGAGACTCTGACGGACGCTCGCAACTTTGCCCCTTTCTTGCTTTATGATCGATGGCTCCATTGCATGTCCTTTCCTCTGATTCACAAATGTACCCATTTGGCCGTCCTATTATGGAGGAAGAACAGCCCTTTGCGGCCCCCCCGTTTCGGGCAGAATGGTCCTGGTTGGTCTAGTTGGTCCACTAAGAGTAAAATTGTTTTCGTAGTAATTATCCTGATCTTTCTGATAACAGTACTTGGAATAATGTGGTTCCCTGAGGAGAAATATCCTGTGCACTCTTTGATTGGTACAACGCCCGTTCCCCTTGAACACATGTTTGTTACTTTGGCCCCTCATAAAGGCGAGCACAGAAAAACATATGTTGATAATGTTTTCTTACAGATGCTCCACCAGGCACACCATACCTCAGATGTTACTAATTGTTGGATTTGCGGCCTGCTCCCTTCGTGATCCATAAGAACGATATATTACTGTCCCTGCCGTTTTCCTATCTGGGAAGCTGCGAGGCCTGGTTCCAGCTGTTTACCATGGTGTATACCCATTTCCATGCTGATGCCATGAATATGACATATGCTGACTATGATGCTGTGTTAGAATACATACGTGTTCACCAAGGGTTTACTCCAGGAGAGCGAGGGGCCCCTGATACACTGTCTCCAACAGCCTGTATGAATATATATGAGAACGAAAAAAGTGTAACATGGCTTCGAAATGAAATGTTGGATTTTCAGGGATTTAACGTCACTGAATATTTTAGGGCTTTCCAGATGCGCAATATTACTTAGGATGAAGCAATGCCAGTGCCGGTAGTTAACACAACAGCTAGTTTTTGTGTTCAAGGTCTTGGGACTGTTCAAGTGGGCAGAGTAATTGCAACTATACCTATGTGTTGAGCACAACAAGTAGCCCACTTTACTTCCGGGTCACTTTCTTCACGGTGGAGGGACGAGAGTGGAGCCAGGGAGGACAGGACAGGGAGGGCAGGACAGGAAGGACAGGACAGGATAGGGCCGGTGGAGGGGCGAGAGGGACCCAGGGAGGGCAGGACAGGGCCGGTGGAGGGGCGAGACGGGAGCCAGGGAGGGCAGGACAGGGAGGACAGGACAGGGCCGGTGGAGGGCTGAAAAGGGAGCCAGGGAGGGCAGTACAGGGCCGGAGGAGGGGCGAGAGTGGAGCCAGGGAGGGCAGGACAGGGAGTGTAGGACAGGGAGGACAGGACAGGGCCGGTGGAGGGGCGAGGGTGGAGCCAGGGTGGGCAGGACAGGGCCGGTGGAGGGGTGAGAGTGGAGCCAGGGAGGGCAGGACAGGGCCGGTGGAGGGGCGAGAGGGAAACAAGGGGAGGGCAGGACAGGGAGGAGAGGACAGGACCGGTGGAGGGGCGAAAGGGACCCAGGGAGGGCAGGACCAGTGGAGGGATGAGAGGGAAACTAGGGGAGGGCAGGACAGGGAGGGGAGGGGAGGACAGGGCCGGTGGAGGGGCGAGAGGGACCCACGGAGGGCAGGACAGGGCTTGTGGAGGGACAAGAGGGAAGCCAGGGAGGGCAGGACAGGGAGGGTAGGACAGGCAGGACGGACGCGAGGGAGGCCTAGGAGGGCAGGTCAGGGCCGGTGGAGGGGCGAGAGGAGAGCCAGGGAGGGCAGGGCCGGTGGAGGGGCGACAGGGCCATCTAGGAGGGCAGGACAGGGAGGACAGGACAGGGCCGGTGGAGGCCCGAGAGGGAAACCAGGGGAGGGCAGGACAGGGAGGGCAGGACAGGGAGGGGATGACAGGGCCGGTGGAGGGGTGAGAGGGAAGCCAGGGAGGGCAGGACAGGGAGGGTAGGACAGGCAGGACAGGGAGGACAGGACGGGGCCGGTGGAGGGGCAAAATTGGAGCCAGGGTGGGCAGGATAGGGCCGGTGGAGGGGCGAGAGGGCAGCCTAAGAGGGCAGAACCGGTGGAGGGGAGATGGCAGCCTAGGAGGGTAGTCAGGGAGAGCAGGACAGGGAGGGGAGGACAGGACCATTGGAGGGGCGAGATGGGAGCCAGGGAGGGCAGGACAGGGCCGGTGGAGGGGCGAGACGGGAGCCAGGGAGAGCAGGACATGGAGGACAGCACAGGGCTGGTGGAGGGCCGAAAACGGAGCCAGGGAGGGCAGGACATGGAGGGCAGGACAGGGCCGGTGGAGGGACGAGAGGGAGGCCTAGGAGGGCAGGACAGGGAGGGCAGGACAGGGAGGACAGGGCCGGTGGAGGGCCGAAAAGAGAGCCAGGCAGGGCAGGACAGGGAGGGCAGGACAGTGCCGATGGAGGGGCGAGAGGGACCCAGGGAGGGCAGGACAGGGCTGGTGGAGAGACGAGAGGGAGGCCTCGGAGGGCAGGACAGGGAGGGCAGGACAGGGAGGACAGGGCCGAAAAGAGAGCCAGGCATGGCAGGACAGGGAGGGCAGGACAGTGCCGATGGAGAGGCGAGAGGAACCCAGGGAGGGCAGGACAGGGAGGGCAGGACAGGGAGGGCAGGACAGGGAGGACAGGACAGGGCCGGTGGAGGGCCGAAAGGGAGCCAGGGAGGGCAGGACAGGGCCAGTGGAGGGCCCAAAAAGGAGCCAGGGAGGGCAGGACAGGGAGGGCAGGACAGGGCCGGTGGAGGGCCGAGAGTGGAGCCAGGGTGGGCAGGACAGGGAGGACAGGACAGGGCCGGTGGAGGGGTGAGAAGGACCCAGGGAGGGCAGGACAGTGTTGATGGAGGGGCGAGAGGGACCCAGGGAGGGCAGGGCATGTGGAGAGAGACAAGAGGGAAGCCTAGGAAGGCAGGACAGGGAGGACAGGCAGGACAGACGAGAGGGAGGCCTAGGAGGGCAGGACAGGACAGGGTTGGTGGAGGGGAAGAGGGGGAGCCAGGGAGGTCAGGATAGGGAGGGTAGGATAGGCAGGACAGACGAGAGGGAGGCCTCGGAGGGCAGGACAGGGCTGGTGGAGGGGTGAGAGGGGAGCAACGGAGGGCAGGACCGGTGGAGGGGTGAGAGGGGAGCCAGGGAGGGCAGGATCTGTGAAGGGGTGCGAGGGGAGCCAGGGAGGGCAGGGCAGGGCTTGTGGAGAGACGAGAGGGAAGCCAGGGAGGGCAGGACAGGGAGAACTGGACAGGGCCAGTGGAGGGGGGAGACGGGAGCCAGGAGCCAGGGAGGGCAGGCCAGGGAGGACAGGACAGGGCCGGTAGAGGGGTGAGAGGGAGGCCTAGGAGGGCAGGACAGGGAGGACAGGACAGGGCCGGTGGAGGGGTGAGAGGGAGGCCAGGGAGGGCAGGACAGGAGGGCAGGACAGGGAGAACAGGACAGGGCCAGTGGAGGATGAGAGGGAAACCAGGGAGGGCAGGACAGGGAGGTGAGGACAGGGCCGATAGAGGGGCGAGAGGGACCAAGGGAGGGCAGGACAGGGAGGGCAGGACAGGGCCCATGGAGGGGCGAGAGGGACCCAGGGAGGGCAGGGCAGGGCTTGTGGAGAGAGACAAGGGGGAGCCTAGGAGGGCAGGACCGGTGGAGGGACAAGAGAGACCCAGGGAGGGCAGGACAGGGAGGACAGGACTGGGCTGGTGGAGGGGTGAGGGGGAAGCCTAGGAGGGCAGGACCGGGAGGGCAGAACAGGGAGAATGGGACAGGGCCACTGGAGGGGCGAGAGGGACCCAATGAGGGCAGGACAGGGCTGGTGAAGGGTCGAGATGGACCCAGGGAAGGGCAGGAAAGGGAGGGCAGAACAGGGATGACAGGATAGGGCCGGTGGAGGGGCGAGAGGGGAGCCAGGGAGGGCAGGGCCAGTCAAGGGGCAAGAGAGCAGCCTAGGAGGACAGGGCCGGTGGAGGGGTAGAGGGCAGTCTAGTAGGGCAGGGTCAGGCAGGGCTGGTGGAGGGGCGAGAGGGTGGCCTAGGAGGGCAGGGCAGGGCCACAACGAGTGGGCAGGACAGGGGGATAGACCAGAGGGAAACGTGGGAGGGCATGACAGGGTGGGCAGGACAGGGAGAACAGGTCAGGGCCGGGGGAAGGGCGAGAGGGAGGCCTAGGAGGGCAGGACAGGGGGACAGGCGATAGGGCAGCCTAGGAGGGCAAGGCCGGTGGAGGGGCAAGACGGAAGCTTTGGAGGGCAGGACAGGGGGGCAGACGAGAGTGCAGCCTAGGACGGCAGGACAGGGCTTGTGGAGAGACGAGAGGGAGGCCTATGAGAGTAGGACAGGGGGACAGAAGAGAGGGAGGCCTAGGAGGGCAGGGGCACAGACGAGGGCAGGAGGGGATAGATGAGAGAGAGGCCTATGAGAGTAGGACAGGGGAATAGACGAGAGCGAGGAGGGCAGGGCAGGGGGGATAGACCAGAGGGAGGCCTAGGAGAGCAGGGCCGGTGAAGGGACACAAGGGAATCCTAGAGGGTAGGGCAGGGGGGTAGACCAGAGGGAGGCCTAGAAGAGAAGTGCAGGGGGATAGACAGAGTGGAGGACCACGTCTCCTAAGAGAGGCAGATGGATAGGCGGTGGGATAGATAGAGAGGGAGACTCCCAGGAGAGCAGGGTAGGGGGGATACAGAGTGGGGGACAGAGACTCCTAGGAGAACCCAGAGGGACAGGGCAGGGGGATAGAGAACATGGGGCACCACGACTCCTAGCAGAGGCGGGACTTAGTGCTTAATTTGAGCTGGTGATTTTCGGTGCTCGGCACCAGCACTTAATTGTCAGCATCGGCACTTATGACAGCTGGCACTACTTGTGTGATTTAGAGATGAACAGAACAGTTGTTTATTAATTTAATATACATGAAATACAACGAACACCTGCCGCTCAAGCCTTTCTTATAGCTTTGGTGGCCACAAGCAGTCTGAATTGTCGCACTAGTAGCAGTGTGATGGTTTGTAGTGTGCTGGTACTGTGATGGCAGCGCAGACAGGGTAATGGGTGGAGCAAACTGTGGTGGCCCTGACGAGGGCCCTGGCATTTATTTTGTTTACAAATTAAGCACTGGCCATGGGAGGATATGCAGTGGGATACAGAGTGAGGTTCTAAGGCTGGCTCCTGGTAGAGGAAAGGGACAGGTCGGGGGGAGAGAGATAGAGAGAGAGAGAGAGAGAGAGAGAGAGAGAGAGAGAGAGAGAGAGAGAGAGAGAGAGAGAGACTGATGCTTCTATGAGAACCAGAGAAACAGGGTCGTATGAATACAGAGATACAGAGGGAGGGCTGAGACCCCTAGGAGACTGGGGGGGTGAAGAAGAGAGAGAGACGGAGAGATGAAACTGGAGGGACAGTCCAGGATGGATACAGAGAGAGAGACAGGGGGACTTATGTTCCTAGGAGAACCAGTGGGACAGGGCAGGAGGGAAACAGAGAGAGAGAGAGAGAAACAGACAGACCAACACTCGTAGGAGAACTGAAGGGACAGTGCAGGATGGATACAGAGAGAGAGAGGGGGACTGAGGCTCCTAGGAGAACCAGAGGGACATGGCAGGAGAGATACAGAGAGAGAGACCTAGATTCCTAGACTAACTGGATGGACAGGGATGGACTGATACAGAGAGGGGGGACAGTCCAAGACTTCAAGAAGACAGAGAGGGACAAGGCAGGATGGATACAGAGAGGAGGGGGGGACCGAGACTTCTAGGAGATCCAAAGGGGCAGGGGAGGACGAAAACAGAGAGGGGGACTGAAACTTCCAGGAGAACCAGAGGGACAGATCGGGACAGATACAGAGAGAGGGGGGGGACTGAAGCTCCCAGGAGAACCAGAGGGACAGGGCAACAAAGACAGATAGAGAGGGGGGACCACGGCTTCTGGAAGAACCAGAGGAACAGGGCAGGGGGGATACAGTCCCACAGAGCGTGATTGCTGAGAGGACTTCGGAAACCATGCCCCCTTTCTCCACTACTCTACAAACGCGCCTCCTGGTGCACTGCTGGTTGGGGGATGAAATCCCCTTGGATGCCGAGGGATCTTGGGGGCCTAGAAACCCTCCTGTTACTTCCAGTAAGTCAGACACAGCAGGATTCCTGAGAGTTTGTCAGAGGCCCCGCTCCCTTTGCCCACCACTCTGCAAACGTGACTACTAGTTAAACATTTTTAGAAATTCACTTAAAAAACAAAAGGTTACAAGGACGCTATAGTTAGGAAATGGGTTTTGAAAACCTCCGAAATTCACTTTAAAAAACAAAGGTTACAGGGACGTTATAGTTAGGGTGAGATTTTACTCAAACAAAACCAGACAAATTCAGCTGTTATAGTTACCTGAGTTAACTATAACTTGTGCCCCTGCAATGCACTGCTTATGACCTCACATATTACATCACTCATGCCATGGTCAGTGTCATCACTGATGACATTCAAAGGACATCACTGATGACATCATCCACAAAACCACTTACATACCTACTCAGACCCCCATACAACCTCTTGTACCCCCACTCACATACCCGTACAACAACTCACATACCCTTTCACAGACCTATGCCAATACTCACACCCACTTACTCCTCCATAGAGCCACTCACACACCCACTCCCTCATTGACACAGCCATTCACTGAACCATTCACGCACCCATGCAGCCACTCATACAACCAGTTACTCACCCATATAGCAAGTCATATCACCACACACTCACCCATACAGCTACTCACACACCCACTTATTTACTTATAAAATCACTCAGACACCCACTCACTCACCCCATCGGCCTCTCAACACAGACCCTTACTCACCTATACAAGCCCTCACACATTCACTCACACAACCACTTACATACCCATTCATACATCCATAAAAGCACTCACACATCCCCGTACTCACCCATACAGCCATTCACACAGACACTCTCTCTCCAATAGAGCCACTCACACACCAACTCACTTAATGAAACACGCATTCAAACAGCCACTCACTTACCCATGCAATGACTTATACACCCAGTCACTCACTCATACAGCCATTCAGACACCCACTCATCCATACAGTCACTACACACCTACTTTCCCACCCATAGAGCCATTTACACTTCCACTCACTCATCCATACAGCCACTGACACACCCAATCACTCACCAATTCAGCCACTCACGTAGCATCTCACTCTCCAACACAGTTGCCCACACACCCACTTACACACCCATACAACAGCTCAGAGACCCATACACACAAGGATATATACAGACACACAGCCACTCACATAATATATATTAAAAGTAGTATCACTCATTAGTAGTACAGCTAGTATACTACTTTAAGTTTTGTAGTACCTTAGTATGTATGTTTAACAATCATAAACTCTTATAAAATACTTACACTCACTGGATGGTGTCATCAGTGATGTCATTTGAGATGTCATCAGTGATGTCACTCAGATCATGTCATGAGTGATGTAATATGTGAGGTCATAAGCAGTGCCGTGCAGGGCGTAAGTTATAATTATCTCAGGTAACTATAACTGCCAAATTTTACTGGTTTTGTATGAGTAAAATCTGAGTCTAAGTATAATGTCCCTTTAACCTTTTGATTTTTCAGTGACTATATATATATTTAGTATATATATATATATATATATATATATATACATTATCTACTGGCGGTCGCCAGTAGATAGTTATAGTTAGGACCTATTTTCCATAGGAAATCCGCGACATTCTATTTGAAATAACTCTCTTGCCGGTTGACGTATCTTCGCGACATTTTCAAACTTTGTGGGGCGCTCCGGTCCGCTCCTACCCTGAAAGTCTCGGGGTGATTCGTTAAGCGGTGGCCCGAGAAAAAAGGGGGGTCCCAAAACACGTTTTCCCCATTCATTTTTCCATAGGAAACTTTAGACACGGCTACAGCCCGAACTGCTGAACGGAATTACACCAAATTTGGCAAAGAGGTAGTTCTTGGTTCAGAAAGAACCCTGTTTGTTAAATGGTGTAAATCCGTTCAGTAGTTGCTGAGAAAATCAAAAGTAAAAGTACATATATATCTATGGGCACGGAGGATCCGCGCACCCTCCCGATCACGAGCTGTCTGCTAATTGGCTGTCAACACTCCAAACCAGGAAGTGTTGGCAGCCATCTTGTTCCTCGGTAGAACCGAGGAACAAGAAAGCAGTAAAAAAAAGTGCGCAAAACGCACAAAGGGGGTAGGGTAGAAACACCCTGACCCCCTAGGTCTGCTCAGGGGGACCCACAAGGACCCCCTGGGCAAAAAAAAGCATTTTTAAAAAAAAAAAAATCGGCAGGATGCGCTCTGGGTGCGCGGATCCTGCCGATAAAAAAAAAAATGTTAATTTGCCCCCGGGTGGGCCAAGTCCCGGGGGCATGTTGAGGGGGTTATTTTATGTATGGGGGGCCTCTAAGGGCCCCCAAGCCCCGGGACTGCCACCCCCGGGGCTTTATTTGAAAAAGTAGCGGGAGGGCTCTGAGCCCTCCCGCAGCCCCGGGGACCACCACCTCCCCGGGGCTTCTTTATTTTTAAATTAACATGTGTGGGGGGCTCCAGCCCCCCACACGCCCGGGACCACCACCTCCCGGGGCACTAACAGAATTGAAAATGGGGGTCCGTTAAGGACCCACGAGCCCCGGGGACCGCGCGGCCCCCCTCCTGGAGCCTGTGGTGGCCCTGGGGACCGCCACCCCCCAGGGCCGGCTCCTGCAGTGTCCCGGGGTGCCTACCCCGGGACACTGCTGTTTGCAATGACAGGACGGGAGCCTCGCGGCTCCCGTCCTGTCATTGCAAACTGCTTTGGATATTGGAAGAGAGAGCAGGAAACCTGCTCTCGCTCCAATATCCAAAGACAATTGCTTTCCACACGGGGAGCAGCATGTTAGCTGCTCCCCATGTGGAAAAAGCAATGAATGCCGGCTCCCGTAGGACACGGGGAGCCGGCGGGACTGTGGGGGTTTGGGGACCCCCACAGTCCCCAACCAGAGGCCAGGCCCCGGGGGATGGGGTCCCCGGGACAAGTAGTGGCCCCCCTCCCCAGAAATAATTTTTTTTAAAAAGGCCTGCCCCGGGGAATGGGGTCCCCGGGGCAAAAGGAGGCCTGAGGAGGGGGCCAGAGCAGCCCCCTCCTTAAAAATTAATGTAAAAGTGTGGCCATGCCCCGGGGGATGGGGTCCCGGGGTAGGATTCATCCAGGGAGGGGGCCACGCGGCCCCTTCCCGTTTAATTTAAAAAAAAAAAAAGGGGATAAGGCCCTGGGGGATGGGGTCCCCAGGGCCCAAAAATAGGAAAAAGGAAGGGGGGCCACACAGCCCCCCTTCAGGGGAAGAAAAAAAAAACGATCGTGCCGCAGGCCCCGCCCCCTTCCTTCACCACTCTGGCGCGTTTGCAGATGGGGAAGTAATTCCCCTTCAATACTGGGGGTCCCTGGGGGCCAACTAGCCCACCAGGAACCTCCAGTATGCGCCAGGGGGCTGCCTTGCAGAGAGGTGTACAGAGGCTACGCCCCTTTTTACACCTCTCTGCAACGCAGCTCTGTGGCGCTTTTTGGATATACCTGTTGGGCTAGTTGGCCCCCAGGGACCCTCAGGAGTCAAGGGAGTTAATCCCCGACTTAAAACGCGCCACGGGGCGCGTTTGCACAGTGGTGAAGGGAGGGGGCGGGGCTTCAGGTGACATGTGTGCAAACAGGCCCTGTGGCGTGTTTTAAGATGGGGATTAAGTCCCCTTGAATCCTGAGGGTCCCTGGAGTCCAACTAGCCCACCATGTACTACCAAAAGCGCCACAGAGCTGCCTTGCAGAGAGGTGTAAAGGGGTGTGGCCTCTGTACACGTCTCTGCAACGCAGCCCTGGCGCATACTGGAGGTTCCTGGTGGGCTAGTTGGTCCCCAGGGACCATCATGATTAAAGGGGACTTAATCCCCCAACTTAAAACGCGCCACGGGCGCATTTGCACAGATGTCACCTCAGGCCCCGCCCCTCCCTTCACCATTGTGCAAATATTCCTCTAAAATCAGCCGAAATACGAATTCCGATTTACTCACCTGTTATCAGGAGAGACCTCAGTGCTGCATTTTTCAGTCCAGTACTGATCCTGAAAAGTAATTTTAACCGTACTTACCAGTAAGTTGAATTTCCTTCCATAGGATATCATTGCCTGCTTTTTGCTGAATAAGTTTCTAAGTGTCGATTTTTGAAACATATAAATATTCCTCTAAAATCAGCCGAAATACAAATTCCGATTTACTCACCTGTTATCAGGAGAGATCCCAGTGCTGCATCTTTTAGCCCAGCACTGACCCTAAAAAGTAATTTTAACCGTACTTACCAGTAACTTGTATTTCCTTCCATAGGAATCCATTGTCTGGTTTTCAGCAGAAAAGTTTCAAAGTGTCGATTTTCACAAACTACAAATATTCCTTAAAAATCGCCTGTATGACTTAAACGCATTCTTTCAACTGTTTACAGGAGATGCACCAGTGCTGGATCCAGGATCCACCACTGAGTGAGAAAAAGTCACGATAACACTACTTACCTGCTAAGTGAATTTCCTCCCATAGGATAACATTGGTGATTCTATGTGAAAAAGTTTCTAAGTGTCAACTTTTAAAATACAATAATATTCCTTAAAAATCACTACTGTAACCAAAACGCTTTTACTCAACTGTTTACAGGAGATGTCCCAGGACTGAATCTAGGATTCAGTCCTGTGGTTAGAAAAGTAATCCATAAAGTAACTAATTGCATATAGCTAGAAATTCACATTGAGCTCAATGTTGCATTGTGTTTGAAATTGTGTTGCCCATTGCAACAACTGTAACTACTGTACTTAAAAGTCTATTGCCTATTTGCAAAGTATTTAAAGTAAATTAATTCATTCTGAGAAAGTATATTTTGTAATGTAATGTATAATGTAATTACAATGTAATTTAAAAAATAAAATATCTAAAAATAAATAGTTTAAAAAAATGTAGTAAATCAGTATGAAAAAAATAAAAATAACAATTAATACATTTAAAAATTGGCATTTACAAAACCTTTAAAATTCACTGAAAAAACCACAGGTTTCAGACATGTTATAGTTAGGAATTAGCATTTAAAAACCTTTGAAATTCACTGAAAAAACCATAGGTTTCAGACATGTTATAGTTAGAAATTAGCATTTAAAAACCTTTGAAATTCACTGAAAAAACCATAGGTTTCAGGCACGTTATAGTTAGAAATTAGCATTTAAAAAACCTTACAAATTCACTGAAAAAACCATAGGTTTTAGGGACAGTTATAGTTACTTGGACATTGCACTCGTACAAAACCCGTGAAATTCCCCCGTTATAGTTAGTTCAGCTAACTATAACTCGCGCCCCGCAATGCACTGCTGATGACGTCACATATTACATCACTCATGACATGGTCAGTGACATCACTGATGACATCACTGATGACATCTCAAATGACATCAATGATGACATCATCCATGTGATATGAGAAAACAGTCCCGGGCACACGTATTGAGGATATAAATGGAACAAGGAGTCTCTTTAAAGATCAAATTGCTTGGGTCGACACCAGAGTAATTGTTAAAAGATTTTTAATAAGGCAACATCAAAGAGAGCAACCAGCCGACACGTGTTTCGTCATACGGGAAGGATCCCGTGACTCTTCAGGGCTGGGGAGGATACAAAACATGAGGTGAGGGAATTGAAGTGCCACAATGTTGCTATATCTAAAAGGGAACACTAAAGGGAGAGGGATGACCCTAAGTGTGTGTGAACCCTACGTACCACGGTGCGAGGGTGACAAGAACAGTGACATGAGTGTATGTGCCGCTTTCATGATATAAAATCATGACAAAATCGCGGAAAAAACAGGGTACACAATTTGAGTGACTCAATATAAAGGTGTCTGCTATCGTGCGGAAAGGTTGCGTGGTGGGTGTGAAGTGTAGGGGGAAAAGAAAAGGAGAGAACCATACACACAGCAGAATAAAAAGTACAGAACACACTGAAGCATACAAAACATAATAAATAATAATTAATAATAATAACATGGGGAAGAGCTGGGCGTAAGCCGGGTGAAATGAGAATAGACACTGGAAATGACAAAAACATCAAAAAATGAAAAAGGAAATATCAGGAGACAAAGGTTATCAGTAGTGGATGAGACAAAAAGAATGCCAAATTGTAGGATCAGAACGAAAGGGGTAGGTACAAAACAGAACTATGGATAGAAAAAAATAAAATTTATAGCACACATCATGAATACCTGTATTGACAGTGACGAGTAAATGCCAGAATGGCTGGGTAAAAGGAATATGGTTCCTAAAGGGAGGAGAGAACAGCGTAAGCACAGAAGTGCGTGAGATAATATGAAAGCTATGTAGAAAAGAAGTACACATGGGAGGCAGAGTCAAAAAACTCAAGAAAAACTCACCACAAGGCCAGTAAAAATGAAATGCCTAGTCGGGGGATCTAGGAGGACAAGTCTGGCCCTGTGTAGAGACGTGACCTGGAGGTCAAACAACCTGTGGAGGCGAGCAAGGGCGGGTGCGCCTGGACGTAAGGGAAAGTAGATGGCTGTGAGTAGAAGGAAAGCAGGAATAATGAAGCGCAAGGGTAAGGAGGGGGAGGCTGGAGTAAAAGGACTAGACCTTACCCTGAATAACAGAACCAGGTGACCATCCAGTGTCCGTATCGAGGGAGAGTAAAGGCAGGAAAGCCGTGAGATGGCAGGATAAAATTAAAACTGGAAACAAAAAGTGCAAGTTAGGGAGATGGAAAGGAAGCCAGAGAAATGCAAGAGAAAGGGCATGATGTGAAGGGGTCTTACCCTGGGTAAATCACGATGGAAGGAGTCCTGGTGATAGAAGCAAGGTGGCGGGTGCGCCGGACTGTAAGGCGGGGAGGGGAGGGAAAGAAAAGCAGTCAGTGTGTGCAGGACTCAAGCACAGCGGCTTGAGAGAATAAAAAGGACAATGACAATGTAAGAGGATAGCAGTGGCTGAGTACAGCTTACCAGATATCAGCGTGGTGTATGCCGAAGGAGACTGGTCTCGTCTGTGTAACCGGATGCGGAAGTAGACGGGAGCCAGGACGGCCAAGAAGTACCGGCGCGCAAGGCAAGACTAGAGCGCGCACCGGCCTCTGCAAACAGGACGGAAATGGCTGCCGGAGGAGGATGGCACGTAATGAAGGAATGGCGCATGCGTGAATGCACACAAGAAAACTAGACCGCGAGTAAAGCGGTACAAAGGTGGCTGATAAAGGACACGCATGCGCAAATGAAAATGGAAGAACATGGAGAGGCAATCTCATTGAAAATAATGTTGTCAGAGAGGGTGGATCGAAAAAGGAGCGTCACTAGCTAGGGACGGGAAGAGTGTAAGAGGAAGGGAGAAAGCAGAAAAAAAGGGGGATAGGAATGGGATGAGAGGGACTGGGTGGGATCAGATATGAAGTCGAGAGATGCAAAAGCTCAGGGTAGAGTGAGACAGAAGAATGAAAAAATGAAAAAAATGAAAAAAGGGGATGCCTAAGGACACAGCACAGTGCCCGATAAACAAAATAGGTCGAGAAGGGAAGGAAACAAATGGGAATAAGGTGGATGAAAACCATCACTGACCCATATAAGATTGTATTGTCACATGGGAAAGGGGTTTACATAACAATAACAATAACAATAACAATAATTAACAGTGCACTCTCTCCCTTTAGTGTTCCCTTTTAGATATAGCAACATTGTGGCACTTCAATTCCCTCACCTCATGTTTTGTATCCTCCCCAGCCCTGAAGAGTCACGGGATCCTTCCCGTATGACGAAACACGTGTCGGCTGGTTGCTCTCTTTTGATGTTGCCTTATTAAAAATCTTTTAACAATTACTCTGGTGTCGACCCAAGCAATTTGATCTTTAAAGAGACTCCTTGTTCCATTTATATCCTCAATACGTGTGCCCGGGACTGTTTTCTCAAATTCCAGTGTGGGTTATTTGACTCATACACCAACGGGGGTTATAGGGTAGTTCCCCGACCTGGCAGCACCGTACACATTGTAGCATATTCACACCACGCGTATTTGTCCGTGCGCCATTCTCCCTGATTTATTAAAAACCCTGCATTCAGATATAACCTTAAGGTTTCTGGGAGGGCAGCCGCAGCGTAGTAACACTTATATAATCACACCTTCATAGTAGGTTATGGATAGAGATAGGGTCGCATCGGAACTCTTCGAGAACTTGTCTAAGGGAATCACAAATAGTACAGCATCCACTAGTGGTAACCCCCAACGTAAAGAGGGTCTTAAGGATAAATTCTTAAAACTAGAGAGGCTTAGGAAGACTGAGAACTCCAGGTGGTGGGATAGTGCCACCCTCAAACAGTATTTGAGACTTAGCAGAGTACCAAGGGGTCTACGTTCTCAGATCTTCCCCACGTTCGATGATTTAGATGACGATCTACTAGGTAAATGGGAAGAAACTCTCACTTCCAACTCGAACACACTGATCAACATTTTAATAGAGAACGCTGAACGTAAGGTAGCAAAACTCCAGATCGAAATAGCAAATCTTGAAAAGGAAATAACTGATCTAAACCTGAAGGAAGCGACAGAAAAAAACTACGTCATTTTGAATGACATTTTGACAAAACACCAGAACGAAATCAAAGATAGAAAAGCAAGACAATTAAAAAGGGACGAAGCGGATTACAGGGAGGGACGTGTATTCACCTTCGCCAGGAAATACGATAGGGTAGTTCAGATTGCCCCACAAGGAGATAGACAAACAAGAACAGTCACTCCGTCTCTCTCTTCCAGTTTATCCTCTCTCAACACCATCTCAACTAGTGACAGTGAAGGTGAGAATTCTACCAACAATTCAAGCAAACAAGGCCCAACTACATCGTCTTTTTTAAAGGAGGTTCTAGCCATACGAAGGGAAAACAGGACACAACAGAGACAAGGATTCCAAGACAGAAAACACGTAGAGGAAAAAGGGCAGGCTCCAGAAGATTACAAAAAGAAACTGAGGTCTGGGGACGGGAAGAACAAGTAGACCAGCCAGATCTCGGTATACAGGTGGTCAACCTTTCCTCTCAGAATCTCGATAGTGGGATGATCTCATTACTTAGCAGAGGCTTGAGCTTCAATCCCCATGAACAAGGTGACACATGCAGACACAAAGTAGATCTGTTCAAATTTGTCAGAGGCTTAAAAATCAAAAAACACTTTTGTGGTACTCCACCCATGACTAGGAATATCAAAAACATTTGCATAGAAAATTCATCTGGCATGCAAAGCATTAGGGACATCCAAGACACACATTTACTTCTATCCCTTACGGACTCAGATGATACACCCATCAACATGGAGAATCTTCTACATGAACTTGATATTGAAACAGACCTGACGCAGAGCAGTGGCCTTAAGACTAAGTCCAAATGGACGCCTACACTCCCAGGGGGCAATTCCGTAGACACTTTTTACAATCTAGTTTTGGCGGACATGGAGAAACACGAAGAAAAGGTACTCAACAACAAACATAGGACCAAAGATAACTTACGCAGAGAGGAAAGAGTAGCTTTGAAGACTTTAACATCCAACACTAACATCATAATTAAAGAAGCCGACAAAGGCGGTAATGTGGTAGTCATGGACCGGGCTGACTACCACAATGAAATCTTGTCTCAATTACAGGACACGTCCTGTTATGAGCGACTCACCTACAATCCCACGAGCATACTTGTCACCAAAATCAACAAATGCCTCTTAGAGTGGCACGTATTGGGTCTCATTGATGATCAAGAGCTTCTTTATCTCAAGATACATAGGCCTGCATTCCCTTGGCTATACACCTTACCCAAGATACACAAGTCAGCGCCATTTCCACCGGGGAGACCCATTGTTTCTGGTATTGGCGGTCCAACGGAAAAACTCGCGCAATACGTCGACCTTTTCCTTGGCCCTATGGTCAAAAACCTGCCTTCTCACATCCAGGACACCAAACACATTCTGAGTATCCTGGATGATTTACAATGGCAACCAGGTATGATATTTGCTACTCTTGATGTGGTTTCCCTCTACACCACCATTGAACCTAAGTTAGGACTGGAAGCTATCACCAGCTTGCTACACAATAGGCCAGCCACCCTATGGCAACATACGAACATGCTCATTGCCATGATGGACATCATCTTGAACAATAACTTCTTCATATATGACAACATCTGGTATAAACAAAACAAGGGTGTGGCCATGGGCTCCAAGTTCTCACCATCGTTTGCCAACCTGTACATGGGTGTCCTGGAATCCAAATGGATTTGGAGTCCCTTAGGTGCACCATGGGTTGATTCCATAATCTACTGGGGGCGCTATATAGACGATTGTCTGTTATTATGGTCAGGGTCACAACACAAACTTGATGAATTTTGCAGACATCTGAACTCCAACGCCATGAATATGAGATTTACTAGCCACTCTAGCACCTCCTGCATCACATTTCTGGATGTGGAGATTTACATCAAATCAGACACATTACACAGTCGGTTACATAGAAAGGAAACATCATGCAATTCCATCCTACACGCTGAAAGCTCCCACCCGTCCCATCAAATTGAAGCAATCCCGTATGGGGAATTTGTCAGAGCTAGGAGAAATTGTAGTGATCAACTGGAGTTTCAAATATGTTTGGCCGACATGAAACAGAGATTCAAAGCCAGAGGCTATAATGCTCACACTATTTGCAAAGCAGAAAAGAGAATCAACAACATAGACAGGCAGGGCACACTACTCAACGCAAGGACAGTCACCCAACATGACCAACCTGTCAGACTTATCACTGACTATAGTGACATGGGCCTTGCCATGAGGAAAAGCCTCAATAAACACTGGGGCATTCTACAGGCAGACACCACTCTCAGAGAGGTTATTACCACCAGACCACAAATTACCTACAGGCGGGGTAGAACATTAAGAACCAGGCTCAGCCCTAGTGTACCATCTCCCCTTATCGATCATTCATGGCTCACTCCTCACACACTGGGGTTTTTCAAATGTGGTTGCTGCGGGGTGTGCAGACTAGCCAATGATGGAGTCAGAATGTTCACAGCCGTGAACAAGCAACAATACAAAATCAAGTACAACATCAACTGCAATACCAAATTCGTGGTTTACAGCCTTGAATGTGTCTGCAAACGTTGGTACATTGGTAGCACCATCAGACCATTAAAGGAACGAATTGGGGAACATATCAGAGCTTTGAATCAACAGGACACTAGATATCCTATGGCAGTACACGCGGCCACCTGCCCCAGTCAAGGCGCAAAGAAACGATTCGCTTTCTTCGGATTTGACGTAGCAGCGAACTATGCCAGGGGCGGCAACAGAGAACTGAGGCTCAGGCGTCTTGAAGCTACATGGATCATGCGTCTACGGACAGTACAACACGGACTTAACACTGATCATGAACTGCATTACTTTTTGGGTGAATGACTGCCTAATTATCAACTTCTTTTTGCCTCTTCGCAGTAAATTGTAGAGTGTGTACATGCTAACCCCTCTTTTTTTTTTTTTTTCTCCCTTGGGCAATCCAGTTACACAGGCATGGTGCCAGTACTCCTCCACCCAAGTTGCATTGGGTGCATGTTTGCCCCACTATGAACTGCTTTTTGCCGATTCAGAGTACACTGTTAATTATTGTTATTGTTATTGTTATTGTTATGTAAACCCCTTTCCCATGTGACAATACAATCTCATATGGGTCAGTGATGGTTTTCATCCACCTTATTCCCATTTGTTTCCTTCCCTTCTCGACCTATTTTGTTTATCGGGCACTGTGCTGTGTCCTTAGGCATCCCCTTTTTTCATTTTTTTTCATTTTTTTCATTTTTTTCATTCTTCTGTCTCACTCTACCCTGAGCTTTTTGCATCTCTCGACTTCATATCTGATCCCACCCAGTCCCTCTCATCCCATTCCTATCCCCCTTTTTTTCTGCTTTCTCCCTTCCTCTTACACTCTTCCCGTCCCTAGCTAGTGACGCTCCTTTTTCGATCCACCCTCTCTGACAACATTATTTTCAATGAGATTGCCTCTCCATGTTCTTCCATTTTCATTCGCGCATGCGTGTCCTTTATCAGCCACCTTTGTACCGCTTTACTCGCGGTCTAGTTTTCTTGTGTGCATTCACGCATGCGCCATTCCTTCATTACGTGCCATCCTCCTCCGGCAGCCATTTCCGTCCTGTTTGCAGAGGCCGGTGCGCGCTCTAGTCTTGCCTTGCGCGCCGGTACTTCTTGGCCGTCCTGGCTCCCGTCTACTTCCGCATCCGGTTACACAGACGAGACCAGTCTCCTTCGGCATACACCACGCTGATATCTGGTAAGCTGTACTCAGCCACTGCTATCCTCTTACATTGTCATTGTCCTTTTTATTCTCTCAAGCCGCTGTGCTTGAGTCCTGCACACACTGACTGCTTTTCTTTCCCTCCCCCTCCCCGCCTTACAGTCCGGCGCACCCGCCACCTTGCTTCTATCACCAGGACTCCTTCCATCGTGATTTACCCAGGGTAAGACCCCTTCACATCATGCCCTTTCTCTTGCATTTCTCTGGCTTCCTTTCCATCTCCCTAACTTGCACTTTTTGTTTCCAGTTTTAATTTTATCCTGCCATCTCACGGCTTTCCTGCCTTTACTCTCCCTCGATACGGACACTGGATGGTCACCTGGTTCTGTTATTCAGGGTAAGGTCTAGTCCTTTTACTCCAGCCTCCCCCTCCTTACCCTTGCGCTTCATTATTCCTGCTTTCCTTCTACTCACAGCCATCTACTTTCCCTTACGTCCAGGCGCACCCGCCCTTGCTCGCCTCCACAGGCTGTTTGACCTCCAGGTCACGTCTCTACACAGGGCCAGACTTGTCCTCCTAGATCCCCCGACTAGGCATTTCATTTTTTACTGGCCTTGTGGTGAGTTTTTCTTGAGTTTTTTGACTCTGCCTCCCATGTGTACTTCTTTTCTACATAGCTTTCATATTATCTCACGCACTTTCGTGCTTACGCTGTTCTCTCCTCCCTTTAGGAACCATATTCCTTTTACCCAGCCATTCTGGCATTTACTCGTCACTGTCAATACAGGTATTCATGATGTGTGCTATAAATTTTATTTTTTTCTATCCATAGTTCTGTTTTGTACCTACCCCTTTCGTTCTGATCCTACAATTTGGCATTCTTTTTGTCTCATCCACTACTGATAACCTTTGTCTCCTGATATTTCCTTTTTTCATTTTTGATGTTTTTGTCATTTCCAGTGTCTATTCTCATTTCACCCGGCTTACGCCCAGCTCTTCCCCATGTTATTATTATTAATTATTATTTATTATGTTTTGTATGCTTCAGTGTGTTCTGTACTTTTTATTCTGCTGTGTGTATGGTTCTCTCCTTTTCTTTTTCCCCCTACACTTCACACCCACCACGCAACCTTTCCGCACGATAGCAGACACCTTTATATTGAGTCACTCAAATTGTGTACCCTGTTTTTTCCGCGATTTTGTCATGATTTTATATCATGAAAGCGGCACATACACTCATGTCACTGTTCTTGTCACCCTCGCACTGTGGTACGTAGGGTTCACACACACTTAGGGTCATCCCTCTCCCTTTAGTGTTCCCTTTTAGATATAGCAACATTGTGGCACTTCAATTCCCTCACCTCATGTTTTGTATCCTCCCCAGCCCTGAAGAGTCACGGGATCCTTCCCGTATGACGAAACACGTGTCGGCTGGTTGCTCTCTTTTGATGTTGCCTTATTAAAAATCTTTTAACAATTACTCTGGTGTCGACCCAAGCAATTTGATCTTTAAAGAGACTCCTTGTTCCATTTATATCCTCAATACGTGTGCCCGGGACTGTTTTCTCAAATTCCAGTGTGGGTTATTTGACTCATACACCAACGGGGGTTATAGGGTAGTTCCCCCGACCTGGCAGCACCGTACACATTGTAGCATATTCACACCACGCGTATTTGTCCGTGCGCCATTCTCCCTGATTTATTAAAAACCCTGCATTCAGATATAACCTTAAGGTTTCTGGGAGGGCAGCCGCAGCGTAGTAACACTTATATAATCACACCTTCATAGTAGGTTATGGATAGAGATAGGGTCGCATCGGAACTCTTCGAGAACTTGTCTAAGGGAATCACAAATAGTACAGCATCCACTAGTGGTAACCCCCAACGTAAAGAGGGTCTTAAGGATAAATTCTTAAAACTAGAGAGGCTTAGGAAGACTGAGAACTCCAGGTGGTGGGATAGTGCCACCCTCAAACAGTATTTGAGACTTAGCAGAGTACCAAGGGGTCTACGTTCTCAGATCTTCCCCACGTTCGATGATTTAGATGACGATCTACTAGGTAAATGGGAAGAAACTCTCACTTCCAACTCGAACACACTGATCAACATTTTAATAGAGAACGCTGAACGTAAGGTAGCAAAACTCCAGATCGAAATAGCAAATCTTGAAAAGGAAATAACTGATCTAAACCTGAAGGAAGCGACAGAAAAAAACTACGTCATTTTGAATGACATTTTGACAAAACACCAGAACGAAATCAAAGATAGAAAAGCAAGACAATTAAAAAGGGACGAAGCGGATTACAGGGAGGGACGTGTATTCACCTTCGCCAGGAAATACGATAGGGTAGTTCAGATTGCCCCACAAGGAGATAGACAAACAAGAACAGTCACTCCGTCTCTCTCTTCCAGTTTATCCTCTCTCAACACCATCTCAACTAGTGACAGTGAAGGTGAGAATTCTACCAACAATTCAAGCAAACAAGGCCCAACTACATCGTCTTTTTTAAAGGAGGTTCTAGCCATACGAAGGGAAAACAGGACACAACAGAGACAAGGATTCCAAGACAGAAAACACGTAGAGGAAAAAGGGCAGGCTCCAGAAGATTACAAAAAGAAACTGAGGTCTGGGGACGGGAAGAACAAGTAGACCAGCCAGATCTCGGTATACAGGTGGTCAACCTTTCCTCTCAGAATCTCGATAGTGGGATGATCTCATTACTTAGCAGAGGCTTGAGCTTCAATCCCCATGAACAAGGTGACACATGCAGACACAAAGTAGATCTGTTCAAATTTGTCAGAGGCTTAAAAATCAAAAAACACTTTTGTGGTACTCCACCCATGACTAGGAATATCAAAAACATTTGCATAGAAAATTCATCTGGCATGCAAAGCATTAGGGACATCCAAGACACACATTTACTTCTATCCCTTACGGACTCAGATGATACACCCATCAACATGGAGAATCTTCTACATGAACTTGATATTGAAACAGACCTGACGCAGAGCAGTGGCCTTAAGACTAAGTCCAAATGGACGCCTACACTCCCAGGGGGCAATTCCGTAGACACTTTTTACAATCTAGTTTTGGCGGACATGGAGAAACACGAAGAAAAGGTACTCAACAACAAACATAGGACCAAAGATAACTTACGCAGAGAGGAAAGAGTAGCTTTGAAGACTTTAACATCCAACACTAACATCATAATTAAAGAAGCCGACAAAGGCGGTAATGTGGTAGTCATGGACCGGGCTGACTACCACAATGAAATCTTGTCTCAATTACAGGACACGTCCTGTTATGAGCGACTCACCTACAATCCCACGAGCATACTTGTCACCAAAATCAACAAATGCCTCTTAGAGTGGCACGTATTGGGTCTCATTGATGATCAAGAGCTTCTTTATCTCAAGATACATAGGCCTGCATTCCCTTGGCTATACACCTTACCCAAGATACACAAGTCAGCGCCATTTCCACCGGGGAGACCCATTGTTTCTGGTATTGGCGGTCCAACGGAAAAACTCGCGCAATACGTCGACCTTTTCCTTGGCCCTATGGTCAAAAACCTGCCTTCTCACATCCAGGACACCAAACACATTCTGAGTATCCTGGATGATTTACAATGGCAACCAGGTATGATATTTGCTACTCTTGATGTGGTTTCCCTCTACACCACCATTGAACCTAAGTTAGGACTGGAAGCTATCACCAGCTTGCTACACAATAGGCCAGCCACCCTATGGCAACATACGAACATGCTCATTGCCATGATGGACATCATCTTGAACAATAACTTCTTCATATATGACAACATCTGGTATAAACAAAACAAGGGTGTGGCCATGGGCTCCAAGTTCTCACCATCGTTTGCCAACCTGTACATGGGTGTCCTGGAATCCAAATGGATTTGGAGTCCCTTAGGTGCACCATGGGTTGATTCCATAATCTACTGGGGGCGCTATATAGACGATTGTCTGTTATTATGGTCAGGGTCACAACACAAACTTGATGAATTTTGCAGACATCTGAACTCCAACGCCATGAATATGAGATTTACTAGCCACTCTAGCACCTCCTGCATCACATTTCTGGATGTGGAGATTTACATCAAATCAGACACATTACACAGTCGGTTACATAGAAAGGAAACATCATGCAATTCCATCCTACACGCTGAAAGCTCCCACCCGTCCCATCAAATTGAAGCAATCCCGTATGGGGAATTTGTCAGAGCTAGGAGAAATTGTAGTGATCAACTGGAGTTTCAAATATGTTTGGCCGACATGAAACAGAGATTCAAAGCCAGAGGCTATAATGCTCACACTATTTGCAAAGCAGAAAAGAGAATCAACAACATAGACAGGCAGGGCACACTACTCAACGCAAGGACAGTCACCCAACATGACCAACCTGTCAGACTTATCACTGACTATAGTGACATGGGCCTTGCCATGAGGAAAAGCCTCAATAAACACTGGGGCATTCTACAGGCAGACACCACTCTCAGAGAGGTTATTACCACCAGACCACAAATTACCTACAGGCGGGGTAGAACATTAAGAACCAGGCTCAGCCCTAGTGTACCATCTCCCCTTATCGATCATTCATGGCTCACTCCTCACACACTGGGGTTTTTCAAATGTGGTTGCTGCGGGGTGTGCAGACTAGCCAATGATGGAGTCAGAATGTTCACAGCCGTGAACAAGCAACAATACAAAATCAAGTACAACATCAACTGCAATACCAAATTCGTGGTTTACAGCCTTGAATGTGCCTGCAAACGTTGGTACATTGGTAGCACCATCAGACCATTAAAGGAACGAATTGGGGAACATATCAGAGCTTTGAATCAACAGGACACTAGATATCCTATGGCAGTACACGCGGCCACCTGCCCCAGTCAAGGCGCAAAGAAACGATTCGCTTTCTTCGGATTTGACGTAGCAGCGAACTATGCCAGGGGCGGCAACAGAGAACTGAGGCTCAGGCGTCTTGAAGCTACATGGATCATGCGTCTACGGACAGTACAACACGGACTTAACACTGATCATGAACTGCATTACTTTTTGGGTGAATGACTGCCTAATTATCAACTTCTTTTTGCCTCTTCGCAGTAAATTGTAGAGTGTGTACATGCTAACCCCTCTTTTTTTTTTCTCCCTTGGGCAATCCAGTTACACAGGCATGGTGCCAGTACTCCTCCACCCAAGTTGCATTGGGTGCATGTTTGCCCCACTATGAACTGCTTTTTTGCCGATTCAGAGTACACTGTTAATTATTGTTATTGTTATTGTTATTGTTATGTAAACCCCTTTCCCATGTGACAATACAATCTCATATGGGTCAGTGATGGTTTTCATCCACCTTATTCCCATTTGTTTCCTTCCCTTCTCGACCTATTTTGTTTATCGGGCACTGTGCTGTGTCCTTAGGCATCCCCTTTTTTCATTTTTTTCATTTTTTTCATTTTTTCATTCTTCTGTCTCACTCTACCCTGAGCTTTTGCATCTCTCGACTTCATATCTGATCCCACCCAGTCCCTCTCATCCCATTCCTATCCCCCTTTTTTTCTGCTTTCTCCCTTCCTCTTACACTCTTCCCGTCCCTAGCTAGTGACGCTCCTTTTTCGATCCACCCTCTCTGACAACATTATTTTCAATGAGATTGCCTCTCCATGTTCTTCCATTTTCATTCGCGCATGCGTGTCCTTTATCAGCCACCTTTGTACCGCTTTACTCGCGGTCTAGTTTTCTTGTGTGCATTCACGCATGCGCCATTCCTTCATTACGTGCCATCCTCCTCCGGCAGCCATTTCCGTCCTGTTTGCAGAGGCCGGTGCGCGCTCTAGTCTTGCCTTGCGCGCCGGTACTTCTTGGCCGTCCTGGCTCCCGTCTACTTCCGCATCCGGTTACACAGACGAGACCAGTCTCCTTCGGCATACACCACGCTGATATCTGGTAAGCTGTACTCAGCCACTGCTATCCTCTTACATTGTCATTGTCCTTTTTTATTCTCTCAAGCCGCTGTGCTTGAGTCCTGCACACACTGACTGCTTTTCTTTCCCTCCCCTCCCCGCCTTACAGTCCGGCGCACCCGCCACCTTGCTTCTATCACCAGGACTCCTTCCATCGTGATTTACCCAGGGTAAGACCCCTTCACATCATGCCCTTTCTCTTGCATTTCTCTGGCTTCCTTTCCATCTCCCTAACTTGCACTTTTTGTTTCCAGTTTTAATTTTATCCTGCCATCTCACGGCTTTCCTGCCTTTACTCTCCCTCGATACGGACACTGGATGGTCACCTGGTTCTGTTATTCAGGGTAAGGTCTAGTCCTTTTACTCCAGCCTCCCCCTCCTTACCCTTGCGCTTCATTATTCCTGCTTTCCTTCTACTCACAGCCATCTACTTTCCCTTACGTCCAGGCGCACCCGCCCTTGCTCGCCTCCACAGGTTGTTTGACCTCCAGGTCACGTCTCTACACAGGGCCAGACTTGTCCTCCTAGATCCCCCGACTAGGCATTTCATTTTTACTGGCCTTGTGGTGAGTTTTTCTTGAGTTTTTTGACTCTGCCTCCCATGTGTACTTCTTTTCTACATAGCTTTCATATTATCTCACGCACTTCTGTGCTTACGCTGTTCTCTCCTCCCTTTAGGAACCATATTCCTTTTACCCAGCCATTCTGGCATTTACTCGTCACTGTCAATACAGGTATTCATGATGTGTGCTATAAATTTTATTTTTTTCTATCCATAGTTCTGTTTTGTACCTACCCCTTTCGTTCTGATCCTACAATTTGGCATTCTTTTTGTCTCATCCACTACTGATAACCTTTGTCTCCTGATATTTCCTTTTTTCATTTTTGATGTTTTTGTCATTTCCAGTGTCTATTCTCATTTCACCCGGCTTACGCCCAGCTCTTCCCCATGTTATTATTATTAATTATTATTTATTATGTTTTGTATGCTTCAGTGTGTTCTGTACTTTTTATTCTGCTGTGTGTATGGTTCTCTCCTTTTCTTTTCCCCCCTACACTTCACACCCACCACGCAACCTTTCCGCACGATAGCAGACACCTTTATATTGAGTCACTCAAATTGTGTACCCTGTTTTTTCCGCGATTTTGTCATGATTTTATATCATGAAAGCGGCACATACACTCATGTCACTGTTCTTGTCACCCTCGCACCGTGGTACGTAGGGTTCACACACACTTAGGGTCATCCCTCTCCCTTTAGTGTTCCCTTTTAGATATAGCAACATTGTGGCACTTCAATTCCCTCACCTCATGTTTTGTATCCTCCCCAGCCCTGAAGAGTCACGGGATCCTTCCCGTATGACGAAACACGTGTCGGCTGGTTGCTCTCTTTGATGTTGCCTTATTAAAAATCTTTTAACAATTACTCTGGTGTCGACCCAAGCAATTTGATCTTTAAAGAGACTCCTTGTTCCATTTATATCCTCAATACGTGTGCCCGGGACTGTTTTCTCAAATTCCAGTGTGGGTTATTTGACTCATACACCAACGGGGGTTATAGGGTAGTTCCCCCGACCTGGCAGCACCGTACACATTGTAGCATATTCACACCACGCGTATTTGTCCGTGCGCCATTCTCCCTGATTTATTAAAAACCCTGCATTCAGATATCATCCATGTGATAATTTCATGCATCTTCTCACACCCTAATATAACTTTTGATACACCCACTCTAAATTACAGACTGCCATTCTCAAAACCATAGACACTCCAATACCAATAACTACATACCAACTCACTGATTCTTAGGTCTACACACACATCCACTCACTCACCCGTACAGTCACTCATACTTACAGTCACTCAGTACAGGACTATCATATGCACTCATACACCTATATAAACACTGACACACCGCCACTCATCCATAGAGGTACTCACACACCTAGTCAGTCATGCAAAAAATGTATCACACACCCATTTACTCACCTATAGAGTTATACACACACCAGCTCAATAACTCATACAAATACTAGCACATTCTTACGCTCTTATACAATAACTGATACAAGCACACACGCATCCATACAGCCACTCTCACAATCACACACTCTCACGTATAGCCTTTTAAATACTCTAACACACATATATACTTCCTTTTACATATGTAGTTACTCGCACATGTACCACTGAGATATACATTCACTCACTAACACACCCATACACACACCCACCCAAGCAGTCCATCACAGACGCACTCTTCAAATCATGCACCCAGTGAATCACCCACTCACACATCTATGTACAGAGTCGCACACACCCCACCCACACAAACACTCAGGCACCCATACAGATACTCAGACAACCAATCAATAACTCATATAGACACTCTTCTAGCTATTCACAAACCCATGCAGCCACTTACACAGCAACAGACAGACGGATACAGACATTCACCCAGTTTAGTCACTAACCCATGCATTCACTAAGATACGTTTAATCACTCACTTATACAGTTAGTCACGCACCTACTAAATCATCCATTCAGACACTTATACACCCACTCACTCTTCAATACGCCTTTCCCTATATATATTAAACATATTTAAACTTTACAGAATCACCCACTCACACATCTATGTACAGAGTCGCACACACCCCACCCACACAAACACTCAGGCACCCATACAGATACTCAGACAATCAATCAATAACCCATGTAGACACTCATGTAGCTATTCAGAAAGCCATGCAGCCGCTTACAAACCAACAGACAGACGGATACAGACATTCACACAGTTTAGTCACTAACCCATGCATTCAGTAAGATACATTTAATCACTCACTTGTAGAGTCAGTCACTCACGTACTAAATCATCCATTCAGACACTTATACACCCACTCATTCTTCAATACGCCTTTCCCTATATATATTAAACATATTTAAACTTTACAGAAACACACAGTCACTGGATGATGTCATCAGTGATGTCATTTGAGATGTCATCAGTGATGTCATCAGTGATGTCACTGACCATGTCATGAGTGATGTAATATGTGACGTCATCAGCAGTGCATTGCGGGGCGCGAGTTATAGTTAGCTGAACTAACTATAACGGGGAATTTCACGGGTTTTGTACGAGTGCAATGTCCAAGTAACTATAACTGTCCCTAAAACCTATGGTTTTTTCAGTGAATATATATATATATAGCCGTGAGAAAGGCTCTGTGAGGCAGAACGCATTGGTGGAGAGCGAATGTTCTTAGGAATTCAGAATAAATGAAAATACAATCAGGATTTATCAAGTGCGGTGTAATTTTCGGTTTCAAAATTGATGTTGGACTAATTGGTTCAGCCCCACGCCAGCACCCTCTGTTGAGCGTGCTGAGAAAGAACCACATTATTTGCAAGCAATATATATATATATATATTGTAGGTGTTACATGCAGCCTGTGATCAAGGATTCGAGAGAAAACCAAAATGTGTAAGGCAACAAAAAGCATGGATTCCAGAAGCACTGGTTTTGTCCTTACCTGCAATTAATTTCATGTGAGTGCAGCTTTGTTTTTGGGACAAATATGTGATATATATATATATATATTTTTTTCTCCCACTGGCGGTCGCCAGTAGGAGTTATAGTTAGGACCTTGTTTCTATTCAAAAAGTGTTTTTCTTTTGCCAATATCTTTTCCGCCGTTTGACAAATCTTCGCAAAAGTTTCAAAACTAATGGCCCACTCACTCTAGCTGCTGTGTTGAAAGTTTTGGGGTGATTCGTCAAGCGAGGCCGAGAAAAAGGGGGGTCCCAAAACGCATTTTTTCCATGTTAATTTCCATAGGAAACTTTAGACACGGCTACAGCCCGAA
Organism: Calotriton arnoldi; assembly: GCA_963921515.1. Lineage (NCBI taxonomy): Eukaryota > Metazoa > Chordata > Amphibia > Caudata > Salamandridae > Calotriton > Calotriton arnoldi. Next base: position 457,499 of record CAWUFW010008036.1, on the reverse strand, counting down.
CTGCTGAACCGAATTACACCAAATTTTTCAAAAAGGTAACTCTTGGTTCAGAAAGCACTCTTTTTGTTAAATGGTGTAAATCTGTTCAGTAGTTCCTGAGAAATTTAAACATTTCTCAGCTATACAAATATGGCCATGGAGAATCCGCGAACACTTCCAATCTCTAGCCTGGGCTCTGATTGGCTGCCAACAGTTCCAACCAGGAAGTGTTGGCAGCCATCTTGTGACTTGGCTGAACCGAGTCACAAGGAAAAAGGTTCAAAAACATTAAAAATAAAGAAAAGGGGGCATGGTAGAAACACCCTGACCCCCTAGGCCTGCTCAGGGGGTCCCACAGGAACCCAGAGGGCCAAAAAAAGCATAAAAAAAAAATATTCAGCGGGATTCGTGCTGGGTGCGCGAATCTGGCAGAAAACTTTTTAAAAAATGAAGCGAGTGCTCCCGCGCTTCGTTTTCTTTAAGGCCCCGGGTGGGCCAGTTCCCGGGGGCAATTATCTAAATAGATGCGGGGGCCCACGCGGACCCCCGCAGCCCCAGGGACCGCCACCTCCCCAGAGCTTTTAAAAATAAATAAATGCGTGGGGGGGTCCTTCCCCCCATGCAGCCCCTGGGACTACCACCTCCCCAGGGCTAATTTTGTTAAATGCAGGGGGCCACACCCTCTCCGCAGCCCTGGGGGCCACCACCTCCCTGTTGCTACATTGGAAAGATCCGTGGGGGGGCTCTAGCCCCCCACAGAGCCCCAGGGACTGCCACCTCCCCGGGGCTGAAGTATTATAATGTGGGGGGCCATGCGTCCCCGCTGCCCCAAGGACCACCACCTTCCTGGGGCAAGATTTCAACATGCGTGGGGGGGCTCCAGCCCCCCACACAGCCCCGGGGACCACTACCTCCCCAGGGCACAAAATAAATAAAGACGGGGATCCATTGCGTCCCCCGGCCCCAGGGACCACCCCGTCTTCGGGACTGCAGAGTCCACTTTACTCCTGAGGGACCTTGGGGGCCAAGAAGCCCTCCTGGTACCTCCTGTAAGTACTATGCAGCGGAATTCCTGAGCGGTGGTTGGAGGCCCAGCCCCCTTTCTCCACCAGTCTGCAAACAGGACTGCTAGTTAAACAACCATAGAAATTCACTGAAAAAACCACAGGTTTCAGGGATGTTATAGTTAGAAATTAGCATTTTAAAAACCCTTAGAAATTCACAGAAAAACACAGGTTTCAGGACCGTTATAGTTAGGAATTAGCAATTAAAAAACCTTAGAAATTCACGGAAAAAGTCAAAGGTTACAGGGACGTTATAGTTAGGCTGACATTTATCTTGTACAAAACCAAAGAAATTCAGATGTTATAGTTAGCCGAGCTAACTATAACTCACGACCCCATAATGCACTGATTATGACCTCACATATTACATCACTCATGACATGGTCAGTGACATCACTGTTGACATCACTGATGACATCTCAAATGACATCGCTGATGACATCATCCAGTGACTGTTTTAAAAAAGTTTATGAGTGTTAAATATATATAGCAAGGTGTATTGTTGAATCGGTGGATTTATGAGTGACTGTATGGATGACTCAGTGGGTGCGTGACTGACTATATAAGTGAGTGATTAGGTGTCTCAGTGAATGTATGGGTGAGTGACTGGTTGTGTGAACGTGTGTATCTGTCTGTCAGCTAATGTCTAAGTGGGTGTATGATTATGTTAGTGGGTACGTGAATGGCTATATTGGTGATTGATTGGTTGTCTGACTATGTTTATGGTTGTCTGGGTGTCTGTGTTTGTGGGTGAGGAGGTGTGTGACTGCCTGTATGGATCAGTGAGTGGGTGAGTCAGTGGCTGTATGGGGTACTGTTGCGTGTGTGAGAAGATGGGTGAGTGAGTGTCTATGACTGTGTCGGTGATTGAGTGCATGTGTCACCATGGGAGAGTATCTGAGTATGTGAAAGGCAGAATACGTGAGTGATGGGATATATGAGTGACTGTATGCATGAGTGAGTGAAGGTGAGAGTGGCTACATGGATGGGTGCATGCTTCTGTAAGTGACTGTATAGCTGAGTGAGTATGTGTTACTATTTGTATGAGTAAGTAAGTGGGTGGGTGTGTAACTGTTTGGGTGAGTAAGTGGCTGTATGATTGACTGTATGGATGAGTGTCTAGGTGTGTGAGTAGTTCTATGGGTGAGTCACTCAGTGTGTGAGCGCCGGCATGGCTGCCTGAGTGGATATGTCAATGGCTGTATTAGTGAGTGTAACCTTTATTTGGAATACCGTGACCCCCCTAGGGCTGCTCAGGGGGTCCCAAAAAAACATTTTTTTTTTCAAATGTGGCGGGATTTGCGTAGGGTACGCGAATCCCGCCGAATTCTTTTAAAAAGAAGCACGGGCCCCCCGCAGCCCCAGGGACCACAACCTCCCAGGGCTTTTTCTGTAAAAAAAAATGCGTGGGGGGCTCCTGCCCCCCCACGCTGCCCCGGGGACTGCCACCTCCCCGGGGCTTTAATTTATTTAATGACGAGTGGGGGGGCTCCTCCCCACACCCCCCCCACACTGCCCCAGGGACCACCACCTCTCCTGGGCATTCATTAATTAACATACGGAGGTCGATAGCAGACGCCCGGCCCCAGGGACCACCACCTCCCCGAGGCTTTAAATCTAATGGAGGGGGGCCACTCGGCCACCCTCCCCTTTTTAAGTAAGGCTGGGCCCCGGGGGATAGGGTCCCCAGGGCCAAAATTGGCTTCAGGAGGGGGGCCCCCCTCCAAAATTTAAAAAAAGAAAGGCTGGGCAGGCCCCGGGGGATGGAGTCTCTGATGCCAAAAGTGGCCCAGGGAAGGGGGGCCACTCGACCCCCCTCCCCTTCAAAAACATAAAAATAAAGAAAGGCCTAGCCCTGGGGGATGGGGTCCCTGGGGCCATAATCAGCCTTGGGAGGGGGCCCTCATGCCCCCCTCCCTTTTCAAATTAAAAAAATAAATAAAATGGCTCAGGCCCCGGGGGATGGGGTCCCTGGGGCCTAAAAGGTTCAAGGAAAGGGGGGCCACACAGCCCCCTTCATAAAATAAAAATAAAAAAGAAACCGGAAACTCGCCGGAAGGCCCACCCTCTCCCTACACCACTCTGCAAACGCGCCTCCTGGTGCATTCGGGGATGAAGTCCCCTGCGCTGGTGAGGGTCCTTAGGGGCCAACTAGCCCACCAGGTACCTCCAGTATGCCCCACACAGTGGGATTGCTGAGAGGTGGTAGGAGGTCACACCCCTTTTTACACCACTCTGCAAACATACCTCTTGGCACACTGCTGGTGGGGCGATGAGGTCCCCTTGTGTCCTGAGGACCTCAGGACTAAAGTGGACTTCATCCCCCAAGCAGCAGTGCATCAGGAGGTGCGTTTGCAGAGTGGTGTAAAAAGGGGCATGGCCTCTGACCACTTTCAACAATCCAGCTGTATGGGGCTTACTAGAGGTAACAAGAGGGCTAGTTGGCCCCCAGGGACCCTCAGGAGGCAAGGGGACTTCATCCCCCAACCAAGAGCGCGCCAGGAGGTGCATTTGCAGAGTGGTGGAGAAAAAGTCTGTGGCCTGTGTACACCTCTCAGCACTCCCACTGTGTGGGGCTTACTGGAGGTAATAGCTGGGCTAGTTGGCCCCTAAGGACCCCCAGCAGCAAAGGGGACTTCAATCTCCATCCAAGAGCATGCCAGGGAGCGCGTTTTCAGAGTGGTGGGAAAAGGGGGCGTGGCCTGCTATGAGAATTTAGCGATCCTGCTGTGTGGGACTTACTGGAGGTAATAGGAGGGATAGTTGGCCCCCAAGGATGTCCTTGGGGGCCAACTACCCCTCATATTACTTCCAGTAAGTCCCACACAGTGGGATTGCTAAGAGGTCTTCGAAGGCCACGCCCCCTTTCTCCACCACTCTGCAAACACGACTACTAGTTAAAGAAGCATTTGCAATGTAATAGGTCTCGCATTTGCAAAAGTTAGGGCTATTGGCGTTGTAAATGTAAAAGTTTTTTACTATTGTTTTTTGGAGTGGAGTGGATGTATGTTATGTGTAGTGGAATTATGTGGTATGTTGTGGAGTGAAATTATGTGGATAGAAAGTATGTAGTATTTAGTTTACAGGAATTATGTAGAGTGTGATTATGTGTTATGGAGAGTAATTATGTGGTATGGTAGTCTGTATTGTGGAGTGGTAACATCAGATTTAGTCTTCCTCGTTTCCATAGAAGCTAAACTATAAACTCAATGAGACACAAAAAGAAACAACCACAGAGGAGCACTTCTGGACCTAGTCGGAGGTATGAGCAGGACCACTGTAATTATGCGACTGTTCGGCTGCACTGATTTTTGCACAATTATACATTTTCCACATTTCCCACATAATCCATCATCTGCTGCATAATCTGCAGATTTGAAACAAAAAAAAAACTTGTTTCTAGCTCAAACGGCTCAAACGTTACCAAAAATGCAGCGACAAGTGTTACAGCGTGGTGGAAGACCCTTTGCAAACCTGGAATGGTCACCTGTTACTTATTGCTAAGTGGGTGTTAAATTGGTACTAATGGTGCGCCAACCATTCTTGCTTCCTTCTGTGCCTCTCTTGCCTCTTTTTGAATTTCTCTTTCTTCTTTATGCACCTTTCTTCCTTTTTCTGCAGTTCTCTTGCCTCTTTCTGCACATCTTTCTGCTTTCTACACCTCATTTCTTTCTGTACTTCTCTTGCTTCTTTCTGCACCTCTCTTGCTTCTTTCTTCTGCACCTCTCTTCCCTCTTTCTGTACCTCTCTTGCCTCTTTCTGCACTTCTCTTGCCTCTTTCTGCACATTTCTTACTCTTTCTGTACCTCTCTTGTTTTTTTCTGCACGTCTCTTGCTTCTTTCTGTACTTCTCTCGCCTCTTTCTGTACTCAAACGGGAAGTGCAAGATGTCAAGTTTAAAGGTCTGCGTGCTCTCGTGACTGAGATATATGTCTATTTGTACATGTATTCTCACATGTGTTATGCATCTGAAGATGGTAGCTTAAAAAGCGGGTAGCTTCTTCTGCACCCCTGTTCCCTCTTTCTGCACCTATCTTGCCTCTTTCTGCATGTCTCTTGCTGCTTTCTGCACCTCTGTTGCTTCTTTCTGCACTTCTCTTGCCTCTTTCTACACCCCTCTTGACTCTGCACCCCTCTTCCCTCTTTCTGTACCTTTCTGGCCTCTTTCTGCACCCCTGTCCCCTCTTTCTGTACCTCTCTTGCCTGTTTCTGAAACTCTCTTGCCTCTTTCTGCATTTCTCTTGCCTCCTTCTGTACTTCTGTTGCCTCTTTCTGTACCCCTCTTGCCTGTTTCTGCACCTCACTTGCCTCTTTCTGCACCTCCCTTGCCTCTTTCTGCACCTTAAAGAGATGGTCTACCTGGAATCAGACCAGAGCCGCCATTGGGCTACTTATCAACCCTGTCGGATACCCTGGTGTACTTGAGACACCAACCACCTCCATTCACGGACTGTGGCTACTTCAATTCATTTACAGAGCTTACAGGCCCATCTTTCAAAACACAGCCAGATTCTTCGTGCTGTCTCCCATTGGTGCTTTCGTCCCCCCCCTTCACGAGTCCCCCATGGTCCTGATGAAGACCCCCCAATAAGGCTGAAGTCACCTTTATGATTACAGGGGTCGAAACGTCGACATATTGTGTTTTGTATCAAACATAGGTGACAGAGATTCTGTATCTGTACCTACTATGTTATGTTTTGTCTTATATGTAGTTGCCAAGTAATAGGCGGGATAGGTAATACAATTCTTGGATGTATGTATAACACAATACCTTCCCCCCTTTACACCATCACGCAATCCTTCCTAAACACTCACCCCCCTTTCCTTTCTTCTTGAGCACCAAGTTTATGACTCTAAATTCGTACATTTATTGTATTATCTATTTGATTCATTCTTACTTTCTCTATGTTTGTGATGAAAATTAAATCACAATTATTCATTGATTTCTTGTGGTGATGTCTAAATTGTTGTTTTTATGCATGCTTGAATCTGTCTCTTTCAAGTTGGAATGTAATTGAATTCCACTGTAAACATCTCTTTAATGTACAATATAAATACCCGGGTCCAGTGGTGTCACGGGTCACCCCATTCATATATAACTCTTTCTGCACCTAGCTTGCCTCCTTCTACACTTCTCTTGCTTTTTTCTGCACCTCTCTTGTTTCTTTCTGCAACTCTCTTGTCTCTTTCATCACTTCTCTTGGTTCTTTCTGCACCTCTGTTGCTTCTTTCAGCACTTCTCTTGCCTCTTTCTGCACTTCTCCTGCCTCTTTCTGCACCTCTCTTGCCTCTTTCTGTACCTCTGTTGCCTCTTTCTGCACCCCTCTTGCCTCTTTCTGCACCCCTCTTGCCTCTTTCTGTACCGCACTTGCCTCTTTCTGCACCGCTCTTTCCTCTTTCTGTACCTCTCTTGTCTCTTTCTGCACCCCGTTCCCTCTTTCTGCACCTCTCTTGCCTGCTTCTGCACCTATCTTGCCTCTTTCTGCACTTCTCTTGCTGCTTTCTGCACCTCTGTTGCTTCTTTCTGAACTTCCCTTGCATCTTTCTGCATTTCTGTTGCTTCTTTTTACACTTCTCTTGCCTCTTTCTGCATTTCGGTTCCTTCTTTCAGCACTTCTCTTGCCTCTTTCTGCACCTCTTTTGCTTCTTTCAGTTCTTCCCTTGCCTCTTTCTGCACCCTTCTTGCTTCTTTCTGCACCGCTGTTGCCTCTTTCTGCAGGCATCTTCCCTCTTTCTGCAACCCTCTTGCCTCTTTCTGTACCTCTTATGCTTCTTTCTGCACAGCTCTTGCTTCTTTCTTCACTTCTCTTGCTTCTTTCTGCACAACTCTTGCCTCTTTCTGCGCCCCTCTTCTCTCTTTCTGCACCTCTCTTGCCTCTTTCTGCACTTCTCTTACCTCTTTCTGCACTTCTCTTGCCTCTTTCTGCACATTTCTTACTCTTTCTGTACCTCTCTTGTTTTTTCCTGCACGTCTCTTGCTTCTTTCTGTACTTCTCTCGCCTCTTTCTGTACTCAAACGGGAAGTGCAAGCTGTCAAGTTTAAAGGTCTGCGTGCTCTCGTGTCTGGGATATATGTCTATTTGTACATGTATTCTCACATGTGTTATGCATCTGAAGATGGTAGCTTAAAAAGCGGATAGCTTCTTTTATAGGTGGTCAAATCTTCTCAGTTCTGCTCTGTCATTCGGTTGCACAGGCAGACATGTCTTATGTATGCACAACGCACTCACAACCGGTGCCGGCATTCGGGCCGAATCAAGCCCACGTAAATTTTTATCACCAAAGAAATTATGCAGCACTCCTTAATCACACCACCAACACCTTTTTTTTTAGATGTTCAAAATATTTAATCACACCACCAACACCAACGCGTTTCGAATAAAGAGTTGGGTGAGTCCTACTTTCATTTAATTATATACAGACAAGCCCACTTGGCTATTAATGAAACATTGTGGGATATGTAGTTTTGACAATTTTTTAAAGAAAACCTTTTATGTTTTACTTCAAAACATCATATGTTTAATTTTGATACATTTAACAATCAAGGTCATTATAACCCACTCACATCAATTCATTACCACTTTCAAATATATGATTTACTAGCCATCTGACTTCATACATATATTTACTGTGTGCTTTCTGCTCTGTGCATTTTGAATCAATTTCTCTTCACCCAATTTATGGCAAAGTGCCATTTGTCAAGGACATTATTCATATGGCATGGCGTGTTCATTTACCAACTCCCATAAATACTCCTGGAGTGCGGCATAACTTCTTTGGTGATGAAAAAAATTTAAATAAAATAGATAAATATATATATATATATATATACATACACACATATACACACACACATATATATATATATATATATATATATATATATATCCACAATGTACTTCAAATAAGGGCGCACACTCGAAAGTCCTTTGCAAAAAGCAGATAGCTTTATTCCTCAAACGTATATATATATATATATGTATGTATGTATGTATATATATATATTCACTGAAAAAACCATAGGTTTCAGACACGTTATAGTTAGAAATTTGCATTTAAAAAACCTTTGAAATTCACTGAAAAAACCATAGGTTTTAGGGACAGTTATAGTTAGTTGGACATTGCACTCGTACAAAACCCGTGAAATTCCCCCGTTATAGTTAGTTCAGCTAACTATAACTCGCGCCCCGCAATGCACTGCTGATGACGTCACATATTACATCACTCATGACATGGTCAGTGACATCACTGATGACATCACTGATGACATCTCAAATGACATCACTGATGACATCATCCAGTGACTGTGTGTTTCTGTAAAGTTTAAATATTTTTAATATATATAGGGAAAGGCGTATTGAAGAATGAGTGGGTGTATAAGTGTCTGTATGGATGATTTAGTAGGTGCATGACTAACTCTATAAGTGAGTGATTAAACGTATCTTACTGAATGCATGGGTTAGTGACTAAACTGGGTGAATGTCTGTATCCGTCTGTCTGTTGCTGTGTAAGCGGCTGCATGGGTTTGTGAATAGCTACATGAGTGTCTATATGAGTTATTGATTGGTTGTCTGAGTATCTGTATGGGTGCCTGAGTGTTTGTGTGGATGGGGTGTGTGTGACTGCACATAGATGTATCAGTGGGTGATTCACTGGGAGCATGGTTTCAAGAGTGCATCTGTGATGGACTGTATGGGTGGGTGAGTGTGTGTATGGGTGTGTTAGTGAGTGAATGTATATCTCAGTGTTACATGTGTGAGTAACTACATATGTAAAAGGCAGTATATAAGTGTGTTGGAGTATATAAATGGGTATAAGTGAGAGTGTGTGATTGTGAGAGTGGCTGTATGGATGAGTGTGTACTTGTATTAGTGATTGTATAAGAGCGTAAGAATGTGCTAGTATTTGTATGAGTAAGTGAGCTGGTGTGTGTATAACTGTATAGGTGAGTAAATGGCAGTGTGATTAATTATTTGCATGACTGACTAGGTGTGTGAGTACCTCTATGGATGAGTGGCGGTGTGTGAGTGTCTATGTAGGTGTATGAATGCATATGATAGTCCTGTACTGAGTGACCGTAAGTATGAGTGACTGTACAGGTGAGTGAGTGGATGTGTGTGTAGACCTAAGAATCAGTGAGTGGGTATGTAGTTATTGGTGTTGGAGTGTCTATGGTTTTGAGAATGGCAGTCTGGGTGTATCAAAAGTTATATTAGGGTGTGAGAAGATGCATGAAATTATCACATGGATGATGTCATCAGTGATGTCATCAGTGATGTCATTTGAGATGTCATCAGTGATGTCATCAGTGATGTCACTGACCATGTCATGAGTGATGTAATATGTGACGTCATCAGCAGTGCATTGCGGGGGCGCGATTTATAGTTAGCTGAACTAACTATAACGGGGGAATTTCACGGGTTTTGTACGAGTGCAATGTCCAGCTAACTATAACTGTCCCTAAAACCTATGGTTTTTTCAGTGAATTTCAAAGGTTTTTTAAATGCAAATTTCTAACTATAACGTGTCTGAAACCTATGGTTTTTTCAGTGAATTTCAAAGGTTTTTAAATGCTAATTTCTAACTATAACGTGCCTGAAACCTACGGTTTTTTCAGTGAATTTCAAAGGTTTTTTAAATGCTAATTTCTAACTATAACGTGCCTGAAACCTATGGTTTTTTCAGTGAATTTCAAAGTATTTTTAAATGCTAATTCCTAACTATAACATGTCTGAAACCTATGGTTTTTTTCAGTGACTTTCCAAGATTTTGTAAATGACAATTTTTAAATGTATTAATTGTTAGCTTTATTTTTTTTATACTGATTTACTACATTTTTTTAAACTATTTATTTTTAGATATTTTAAGGCCCATTACGATACCCGGCGTAAAAAAATCCGCCACGCATGAAAGCGGCAAAAATCCGCCCGCACACACCGTCTGAACACCGACCACGCCATTACGATGACACAAACCGAAAACCGCCATCGGCGGAAAAATCACACAAGATACCGCCCGCCCCCGTCCGAGTCGGAGTCAAACCGCCCGCCACGGACGGAAACACGCACGACAACACAAAACCGCCCGCCCTCACGGCCGACACACCGCACGTGAAATTACGATCGCTCCGCCATGAGCGCGGCTAAACCACAAAAATACCGCCCGCCAGCGCAAACAACGCCGATGAGAATTGACACGGCAGAAGCCATGGCGCCCACGTCCCTGCACAGAAAACATCCGCTGACAAAAATAATCGCACACAACATGGCCAACAAGTCCACACAGCAAGGCACGCACAAATACACAAGCACAGTACACATCCCGAAAACACCCCCTGGACAAACAAAAAATACAAAGGCCAGAACACCAGACACAACACACCTGAAAACAACAGACCATGAGGACACACCCACATAGGTAAGTACAAAAGCAGCACTCCCACAGACCACAACCCCTTGCAACATTGCAAACTAGAGAGGAGAGGAGAGGACACAGTGACACAGCAAGGACAGCAGCACACCACAGAAACGCACACATCACAACCACCACCACCACCACCACCACCACCAAACACCGGCACCACAAACCCCCTGCACATTACACAACACACACCGCACCAGCACCACAAACACCATGGCACCACAAAGAATGCCCAAGTTCCCGCCCATTGAGCTGACGGTCATGGTCGACGAGATTATCAAGGTGCACCCACAAATCTATGGGAACCTGGTCCAGCACACACCACTAGCCACCAGAAACAGAATGTGGAACCGGATCGTAGACCAGGTCAATGCAGTCGGGACCCTGCCCAGGAACAGAGTTGAAATCAACAAACGGTGGAATGACGTCAAGAGCCTGGTCAAGAAGAAGGAGAGCAAGAACAGAGAGCTGGCTGCCGTCACTGGCGGAGGGAATCCCGCGCTCTTCAAGACCTTCAAAGCGTGGGAGGAGAAGGTGCGAGTCATTATACATCCGGAGATCCTCGCCGGATTAGCAGGGGAGTGGAGGCTGGTAAGTACAAACTAATGTATACCAGCACACCGCTATGTACTCACATGCACTACCACCATGCCACAGCTCCCAGGGACAAACACCCCCATGTCCAGCACACAATACACAACACATCACACACACATGCAACAGACACCACCACACACAGCCCAAACCTAACAACTATAAGATACGTGGGGGCATGTGTACACTCAGCCAGCCACGTAACCACCAACAGGTCCCCAAGTATGCCAGAAGCGCCACAACGAGCACCCACCACACCCATGTGTCCGCCATAGCTGCACTAACCGACAAGTAACAGGTAAGTGGCAGGAACACAAAGTGCAGTGGGTGGGAGGGTGGACAGCTCAAGTACAACACACACCAGGCCCCTAGTCCCACAGCACAGCAAGGAGGAGCATCCCCCACACCCCACACCCACGTGTCAGCCACCGCAGTGCACACCGACAGCCGAAAGGTAGACATCACGGTCCACAACAATAGGTGTCAGTGGGTGTCCAGCCATCACCACGACCCACAACACCGCCCCCACCCCCACAGACCTGCAACATGGAGCACCCCCGCTTAGAACCATGTGGCATCCAGTACAGTGCACGCACGAACAACCTGCAGGTGGGAAACTGGACAGGGCTGGATTACTGGAGGCATGAGGACCGTAACACGACCAACACATGGGACATGTCACGTAGCAGACGAACACGCAGCACCGCCCACTGTCACGAACAAGTGAACAATGTGCACACGGACATGAACCACAGACTCACACCCCACATGACCCATCACAGACACAGCAACACCCAAGGAGCCACGTCTGCATGCACAAGCCACACTGAATATAGTACCACACGGCAGCCACTGTGCAACCCATCACACACAACCGAAACACCATTGAAGTCCTGTCCATGTAGCCCCTACTGCCTGTCAACCACACACCCCACAACTACGCCTATGTAAGACAAACAACACTAGACGCAACAGAGCGGAACAACATAAATGCACACGAACACCACTGAACCCATCAAACACACAGACACACCATGCACATACAACATACCATCCATCCCATCCGTCAGCCCCAGTCTCATGAAAGGCATGTCATCCGCACAGCTGCCACACATACAGCAGTCACGCTAAGAGACATGCCCATGACCAACCATGTGCCAGAAGTCAATGAAGCGCACGCCACACTGTGAGCAACAACACACAACATGGGCCACACCCCCCCGAGCACTGCAGTGATGCACATGGCACAGGGCAGCACGCACACCAAGGAGATGGGACAACTGCAATACGTCGGGTGGCACACAACCATCACACACTCATAACGATGCGTCCAATGCCATGTCCAGTAATCACAACAGACAGCAAATATGCAGGGCATGTCAGGCATGCACACACCTCAGACCATGCACTGTCATGCTGCCACAACACATGTCACGTTCGGCACCCATGGCTCACAGCATGTACCCCAAAAGCATATTCCATCCCAAATGCATTTCCGGGGCATGCCCCCATGTTGCCATATGCGTTCCTAAGCGTCCCATGTGAACACCAAAAGCAAAGTACAAACCAGACCCAGGATGGGCCAGGAGCCCGCATACACCAGAGTCACAATAAGTAGGGGCACAGCAACACACCCATCGGCATGGCCAATCTGTCCCATGCCACATGTGCACAGCACACAGTCCCATTGCCAAGCACACACAACTACAAATGGTACAGCCACACACACGCCTCCGGGAAACCCATGTACGAGATTGCACGAACTGTTAATGTCAGACGACAAATACATACTTCGCCAGGTGCAACACAATAACAAATCTCATTCTCTCCACAGGTGACGAACTGCTGGATGCTGGGGATGGAGACAGCAGCCAGCACAGCCAGCCTACAAGCCCCCAACGAGGACACACGGATGTGGAGGATCTGTCCTCCTCTTCGGACACGGACCACCAAGCAGGCCCATCTGGTGTGGCAGGGCCCAGCCGCTCCCCAGGACCCCTCCTACCCACCAACCCATCATCCAGGGCTGCTGAACATTCCCAGCCCCCTGCTGCCACAGTCGTTGCGGCCACACCCACGGTCATTGCGGCCACACCCACGGTCATTGCGGCCACACCCACGGTCATTGCGGCCACACCCATGGACATTGCGGCCACTACCACTGCCGCAACCGCCACCACGTCTTCGCTGGCCACAGCCCCAGCGCAGGTGGTGGCCCGGCCGACTGGATCCACCCTGGGAGCCAGGACAAGGACCGTGGTGAGCAATGTGGCTAGTGGGCAGGCCGGTGGCAGCAGGACTGGTAGGAGGAGCAGGGTCAGGGAAACGCCAGTCTCCCCTGGGAGCCATGCCCTGCCTCAAATGGCCAGAGTCCTTGGGGCCTATGAAGAGGCCCAAGGACAATGGGCCAGGTCTGCTACAGACACGCGTGAGGTGCTGGGGGTGCTGAGGTCCATGGACGCCCGTATGGGCCAACTCGTGGACCTCATGGGCCAGCTGGTGGTGGCGGTGAGGTCACATCCAGGGACAGCAGCTCCCCTCCGCCACCACCTGCCGGGGCGCAGGGTGGAGCAGCAGTGTCCAGTTCCCCTGCGTCCACAGCCAGTGAGCACACCTCAACCACCAGCAGGTCGCAAGCAGGCACCCCCTCGCAAACGTGGAAGGGGCCGTCCGAAGTGGAAACAGATCTCCCGGGAGGACTTCGCACGCTCCAAACGCAAGTGAGGCAGCCAGCCAGCCTTCCTTGACCACCCACTGCATTGACTTGGACTACGATCCCACTCCACACAGCCATCTGGATGGCATGTGTGTGTTGGACTATGGACATAGAACCAGTGGGTACACCCTGAGCATCTCGCAGCCATGACCGACAGCTCATTGTCACTGCACGCACCACTTTTGTCATCACCTTACACACAATCACATGTCACTGTTTGAAATAAATGCACCTTTTCCACAAACTGCTGTCTGTGCCCTGTGTTTTAATTGTACGGAATACAACGGCCACCTTGAGCGGAACGGCACCTGATGCGTGGCATGGCAATGGAACCGGAGGGCCTGTAGGGACCTAGGGGTGGGAGACAGAACAGGAGCACATTCAATGAGTGTGTCACACACCCATCACACAGTACATGTCAACAACTACAAGCAATGTACACACATCGCACAGAGCAATAGGGCACAATGCCACAGCCACCATCAGTGGCATACTAACCTGGGCATGGAGCGTTGACACACAGCATGCAGTGAACAAAAGGCCACCCTGACACAGCACACACACACCTGCACAAATACAGACACATCAGCCGTCGTACATGGACACTCACCGTCAAGTGAAGTAGCGGGCGATGAGCTGCTGGCGCACATTCACAGCTTCATCCTCTCCGCTGTCCTCCTCACTCGAGCTGTCCTGGTCTGCGGGCTGGGGCCCTGGTTGATCTCCGTCATCCACGATGAGGGGGATCTGCTTCCGAATGGCCAGATTGTGCAGCATGCAGCACGCCACCACTATCTGGCACACCTTCTGTGGGGAGTACGCCAGTGCACTCCCGGTGCGGTCCAGGCACCTGAACCTGGACTTGAGGAGGCCAAAGGTACGCTCGACCACACGTCTGGTCCTCCCATGTGCCTCATTGTAGCGATCGTCTGCTGGGGTGCGAGGATTCCTCAATGGACTGAGCAGCCATGCCCCATTCGGGTACGCAGAGTCACCTGGGTGTGAGGGACACAGAGAACCGTTGCTATTCCAACTGGACAGGGGACAGCATCGCACAGCCAGCACGCTACACCACTCCACATACTCACCGACAATAAAGCCACGGTCCTGTTGCAGATTGGACATCAGTCATGGCAAGATGCTGTTGCGCATTATGTGTGCGTCATGGGCCGAGCCTGGGAACTTTGCACACACGTGGGTTATCACCATGTCCGCAAGGCACACCACTTGCACATTCAGGGAGTGCGTGTGCTTCCTGTTGCGGTACAGGTGCTCAGTGGCCTGTGGTGGAACAAGGCCAACATGTGTGCAATCAATGGCACCAACGACGTGTGGGATCCTGCCAAGGGCATAGAATGCACCCTTCACTGCCGCCAATTCACGAGCCCTGGGGAATCTGATGTACCTGTTTCGGTACAGCATCATGGCTGCCAGTACATCCCTCAGCACCTTGCTGAACATGGGCTGGGACATCCCTCCTCCACTGCCCACTGTGTGCTGGAATGACCCAGTGGCGAAGAAATGCATGGCGGCCATCACCTTAGCCGTGGGGGTGAATGCTGTCGGATACACCCTGCGGGGACGGAGATGGGGTTCCAACATGGCACACAGTCGATGCAGGGTTGGCCTGTCCAGCCGAAACTTCCTTATGACCTCAGTATCTTCCATGTCCGCCAGCAACTGGTATGGGCAGTCAATGTTCGGTCTCCGCCTAGGGAAGATGGCAGTGGACACATGTCAAAGCAACACAACACATAGCAATTTCGCATTCACATCACTGACATGACTGAGCAAGCACATGAGTCACAGCCCAGCTGTCAAGCAGGGACGGCACGGCAACATGAATGTCTGCTGAGCATGGCACTGCTTCCGAGGCTGGATGAGTATGGCACACGACGACGACGATGTGGGCACAGGCTGAGCGGCCAAAACAAGTGGGACCTGTGGCACGAGGGGATATGAGACAGTAGTAGGTGTCAGCACTGCACCCTATGTACAGCACTGTACGGATCACACCTACCGAAACATTGACAGGTGTCCACATTGACAGCCCCATGCCAAGACGGCTGTGTGCTTGCAGTCACACGTCACAGGTGAGAGGTTACATTGCACGTGCCAGGTGGCAGACGTACATGGTGGGAGCTGGCATGTGTGTGCATGTGTCTCCTGTTCAGGATCCACCAGATGGGCGCTGACTCTGTACTGACCATTGGACACAGCATGTTCCGTGGAAGGCTTGTGTGTGTGGGATGGTGGCACTGGATGTGCCTCCGTTGGGTGGGGGCCATGCACAGGGCGGGTACGTCGATCGTTGCGCATTGTTGGTCACGGTGGGTGCACCCACTAAGATGTGTTGCCCTGTGTTCAATTCCTATGTCCGCATGATGATGGACTGTAGATGTGGGCAGACTACACATTGGACGATGTGCTGTCTATGTGCATGTGCCTTCACACCAGGCACAGCTGCCCCTGCTCATGTGACCCCTGCTGGACTCGCTGCTGGGTCTGTGGAGCTGATGCACCTTCTGTGCGTGGGGCGGACAGCTCACCTCACTTCCCTCATTGCGCATGTCATGACTTTGCCGCAGGTGACATGGATCATGGAGGGCCCACATGTACGCGTGGGTAGGCTACACATGTTTGTTCACTGGTCGCCACCCCCAGTCAGTGTTTCGAATGGGAAGGTTGTTGTGCTGGTGGTATATTCGATGTGGCGGATGGGTGGGCCTAGGTGCGGGCTTACATTCCGGACATGGGGGGTAGTTGGATTGGCGACTAGTTGCAGTACACACGGGACACGTCTCTTCCTTTCCACATCTGGGTCATCCCTTGTACTCACTGACAGTGATACAGTCATCTTCGCCCCAGCCCTCATGTCCTCCCCTCGCTCCCCCAATATGCATGTGCACCTGCGAGGCTAGTGCTTGCACAGGCAGCCCCAAGTTCGCACCAGAGAGGGCAAGGAGTGTATGTGTGGGTCCAGTTGCACGAGTGGGCTGTCTCAGGGTATGATGTGTGGCGGGACGCCGTCCACCTGCGTGGTGCCCCAAATGGAGACCCGGCCTGCATGGACTATGCATCACAGTCTTCGCCTTCCGGATCCGCCACCTGCGACACCCAGTGGCTGTGGCTGCCCTTGCGGCCAGGCCGCGTCCGTCTGTGACTGATGGCCCACACATTCACTCTTTGGCCTCTCTGGGGAGGGCTCGGGGGTGGTGGCGCACGCGCTTGCACTTAGTCGCAATGGCATGTGGCGTGGTTGGTATAATGGGCAATGGATGGGATGGTGCGAGCCACCTCCCGTGACGTCAGTGCTGCTCGTGCTGAGGTGCGTCCCCCTACACTTCCATTTGACTTGTGCCATGCTACACGTTGAGGTTCTATTGCCTGCATGATATGACCAGGAGGAGCGCGAGGAGACCTCTCACACACCATGCTCCACTGCCATCCCGTGCCCTGTATCGCCTGTGCGGATTGACTATGTTGGGGTTACACCTGGTCGACTGGGGCTGTGTGTGCCTTGTCAAGGGGCATGGCGGGCGCACAACAGGATCCAGCTAGTCCACGGAGGGTAGGCTGAGGTGTGCGCCTGGTTCCGCATTGTTCGTGTGCCCGGCTGCTGTGCACACACGTGTTCACTTTCCCCCCGACAGGTGTCCTCTCACAATGCCCAGGGAAGCGGTGGTATACTGTTCATGACCCCTCCCAACACGGCGTGCTACAACTTGGCATGTGCGCATCTACCCGTCGCACCCACCCACCTGAGCACTGCGTCCATACGACTTAACACGACACATGTGTGTCTTCCACAGTTGTGCTACTCATTTGCGTTGCCATCCAATACCAGTGGACTACATGGTCATGTCACGACTGCCGTGTACTTCACATACTCTCATCCTCTCTCATTCGTACTTGTGAAATGAGTCAGCGGAGACAGTTTTGGTTTCAAACATTATATTGAGTCTTCTGTCCTCTGTGATGCAGTATAGTGGACACTACTGGCAGCGGAATACATGTTGAGGATATACTAAGCATGATTACAAATGGGATAGGGTGTGGGGTTACATGTGATTGGCTGTTGCATGTGGGATGTGGGCTTCAGAGTTACATCTGCTTGGCCAAGGCTGTGCTAATGTACATTTACGTATAGCTGCGGAGCTGCGGACTTTGACACAGACGGTATACAAGTAGCCTACCAGACCGCTTGGCATCATGGGCACAGTCCATCTCAGTTCCATGTGACAGGTTTGCTGCGGTTGTTCCTCATGCACGCGTGCATGTGAGATGACATCAGGGCATGTGCTTGCGTGCATGCAGCGGCGTGCCACTTGTTGCAATGTGGTGGTTACTGGACATGTCACAGTCACTGGGGTCGTGTTGTTGTTGTTTGCACTTGTCGTCCGTGCAAAGGTCCTGGTATGGGATTCCCGGGGCGGGGGTGGGAGGGTGCAGCACCCACAGACTCCAGGCGACCTATTCATGTCCACTGAGCGGTGTGTGTGTCCATGGGCGCTGGATCCATGTCGTGTCCTGGTTGTTCGTGCAGTTCCGTCCATGTGGGTGCGATACACAGACCCCATGCCACTGCCTCCCACGATGCATGCGGTGTTCCTGGATGTGATGGGGAACAGTGTGCATGTCCCGGTCATATCCGATGTCATGGCGATGTCGTTGATGGTGTGGTAATTGTTGCCGGTCGTTTGGTATGGCTGTTGTGGTGGTGACTGGCCAGTCCGTGCGGAAGCTGAGCATGGGTGCGGGGTTGGACATCATAGGTCAATCGGGGAACCTGCGTTGGGGTCCGACGAATTTACAGGTTGTCAGGTATGCGATGCCGTCCAGCAGGGCTTCCATGTCATTGGTGGTGTTTATGTTTGCCAGCCAATGTAGCGGATGGTGGCTCTCAAGGTGTTGTTCGTAAGTTGTCTCTTGGAGGACCATGATGGGGCATGCTGGGTGACATTCGATGTAGCTGTGCTCGATGATCCGTCGTGTGGAGGCACAGTGGTCCCATTTCAGTGCGGGTGCGATGTTGGCCACATACGCCATGCCCCCATAGGCAGAGCAGGCCCTGTTGTGTGCGTCCAGAGGGAGGAGTAGTGCTAGCAGGTCCGCCTTTAGACATGCCGGGTTGGAGAGACACATCTCCACGGGATGCTGGTAGGGACACCTCCGACAGTAGAAGACGGGTATGACGCAGCTGAACAATGTGATGCGGTAAGTCAGTCGGTAGCTTACGTTCAGCAGGGACAGGAGGTCGCATCCCAATATATGTGTCAGGTTGGTTTTGTACAGCTTGACCTGTCCGGCGTAGTTGGGTAGGTGTGTTGCGGTTGCTATTTTGCAGCGGTGCGTTGTGGTGGCGTGCTCCGGCTGTGTGTGCAGTCTGCAATGTGCACGCTCCGAGGTTGCTGTGAGCTCTGTGTAGTCGTAGGGAGACAGGACTTGTGTTCTGTTGGCTTGTGCGGAGGACACGGGCCCTCATCCCACATGCTTCTCAGACAGTTCAAGGTCAGTGATGTGTGACTCCTTCCAATTAACTTGCATGGGGCCGACATGGGGGAGTGTTTTCTTTTTCTTTCCTGTCCGTTGTGTTCTTCTGTGATATGCGCTATCTGCCCTGTGGTCGGTCTCCTCTGCATGCCTGTGTTGGTCTTTTATTGGACAATGGCTGTATTCACCGGCTTCTTTGGTAGGGCTGTGGTTTCGGAGTTGGAATGGAAGGTCATTCAGTGCTGTCTGCTCTCCCTTGTGTGGGCGGCAGGCTGCCTTTCCGCTCTGCGTTGGGCCTTGTGTGTGAATGTAATTCTTGGGCCACCTGTTGTCGGTCCCCGGGCTCTTTGTTGTTCCGTTTTGTATGTCCTGTTCATATGTGCAGGGTGGTATGGGTGTTTCAGTGTGGTACTGGCGTTCCTCTTCCCGAAGGGAGCCCTGCTTCTCCTAGTTGGTGTTGCCACCGCTGTGTGCTTCGCCATGTTTGTTGCACTGGGGTGTGTCCTGCTGTTGCGTGACTTCACTGACATGTGTGCGTCGGTTGTGTGACGTTGGGTGTTGTCCGTGAATTGGGCGTTGGGGACATGTCTGTGGCAGGCCTGTCACGTGTCATGTGCGTTCGGGGTGGGGCTGGTGTGTGTGCTGCTTGGTTGTGTCCCTGTGTCTGTGTGCGACGCATGCATGGCGCTGCGGTTGGCCTCTGCGTTGTGCGCATGTGTGGCAGCGTCATCGCCGCTTTGGGGCCGTGACGGGGTGGTTGGTTCCTAGTCCCAGGTGGTGTGTACACATGTGTTACGAGATGTTACAATTTGGCCTGTGTGTCATATGTGGATGCTATGGTAGATGTGTCGTGTACACGCGGGGGTGGGGGTTGTCCGCTTTTTCCGCCCTTGCACTGTGTGCGCTGTTTGCGTGCACTTGTTGTATGTGTGCCTACCTGCGTCTTCGCGGTACGTTGCGTCCTTGGTGGTGCATCAGATAGAGCATAGGGAGGGCCTGCAGTGCTGGATTCATGCTCGGGGTGCCGCTTCTTCGGTGTCCGTGCTCGGCGTTCGTGTTACCGCTTCGGTTTGACGTACGGTGTCTCTTAGCCGCGGGTTCAGTTTGTGTGCGGCATCGTAATTTGTACGCCGGGCGGTACGTGTTTCGTCGGACGGTGTGTGTCAGTTGTGCTGCGCCGCTACGTGTACGGGCGCACTTTGATGGCGGACGGTGTCGCTGGCTTGCCGGCGGTGTTTGGCTGACTTTTCGCATCGTAATCGGGCGGGCGTGTGGACTGCTGCATGCCGGCGGTAACTGGTCGTTTTGCATCCGCCAGCACGGCGGTAGTGCTTCCGCCCGACATCGTAATGGGCCCCTTTATTTTTAAATTACATTGTAATTACATTATACATTACATTACAAAATATACTTTCTCAGAATAAATTACTTTAGTTTAAATACTTTGCAAATAGGCAATAGACTTTTAAGTACAGTAGTTACAGTTGTTGCAATGGGCAACACAATTTCAAACACAATGCAACATTGAGCTCAATGTGAATTTCTAGATAAATGCAATTAGTTACTTTATGGATTACTTTTCTAACCACAGGACTGGATCCTAGATTCAGTCCTGGGACATCTCCTGTAAACAGTTGAGTAAAAGCGTTTTGGTTACAGTAGTGATTTTTAAGGAATATTATTGTATTTTAAAGTTGACACTTAGAAACTTTTTCACATAGATTCACCAATGTTATCCTATGGGAGGAAATTCACTTAGCAGGTAAGTAGTGTTATCGTTACTTTTTCTTACTCAGTGGTGGATCCTGGATCCAGCACTGGTGCATCTCCTGTAAACAGTTGAAAGAATGCGTTTAAGTCATACAGGCGATTTTTAAGGAATATTTGTAGTTTGTGAAAATCGACACTTTGAAACTTTTCTGCTGAAAGCCAGACAATGGATTCCTACGGAAGGAAATACAAGTTACTGGTAAGTACGGTTAGAATTACTTTTCTGGCTCAGTGCTGGGCTAAAAGATGCAGCACTGTGTTCTCTCCTGATAACAGGTGAGTAAATCGGAATTTGTAGTTCAGCTGATTTTAGAGGAATATTATAAAGTTCCAAAACTCCACACTTAGAAGAATTTCCAAGTGAAACCAGTCAATGTTAGCCTATGGAAGGAAATTCAAGTTACTGGTAAGTACGGTTAGAATTACTTTTCTGGCTCAGTGCTGGGCTAAAAGATGCAGCAGTGGGTTCTCTCCTGATAACAGGTGAGTAAATTGGAATTAGTAGTTCGGCTGATTTTAGAGGAATATTATAAAGTTCCAAAACTCCACACTTAGAAGAATTTCCAAGTGAAACCAGTCAATGTTAGCCTATGGAAGGAAATTCAAGTTACTGGTAAGTACGGTTAGAATTACTTTTCAGGATCAGTACTGGGCTCAAAGATGCAGCACTGAGGTCTCTCCTGATAACAGGTGAGTAAATCGGAATTCGTAGTTCTGCTGATTTTAGAGGAATATTTGCACAATGGTGAAAGAAGGGGGTGGGGCCTGAGGTGACATGTCTGCAAACACGCCCTGTGGCGTGTTTTAAGTTGGAGAATTAATTCCTCCTCAATCCCGAGGGTCCCTAGGGGCCAACTGGCCCACCAGATACCTCCAGTATGCGCCAGAGAGCTGCGTTGCAGAGAGGTGTTCAGAGGCCACGCCCCTTTTACAACACTCTGCAACGCAGCTCTGTGGCGCTTACTGGAGGTACCTGGTGGGCTAGTTGGCCCCCAGGGACCCTCAGGATTGAAGGGGATTTAATTCCCCATCTTAAAACGCGCCAGGGGGCCTGTTTGCACACATGTCAACTGAAGCCCCGCCCCCTCCCTTCACCACTGTGCAAACGCGCCCCGTGGCGCGTTTTAAGTTGGGGGATTAAGTCCCCTTGAATCCTCAGGCCTCCTTTTGCCCCGGGGACCCCATCCCCCGGGGCAGGCCTTTATTTTTCTTTTATTTTTTCTTCTTCTTTTGGGGGGGAGGGGGGCCATGTGGCCCCCCTCCCGGGCCACTACTTGCCCCGGGGACCCCATCCCCCGGGGCTGGCCCTCTCTGTTGGGGACCGTGGGGGTCCCCAATGCCCCTACGGTCCCAGCCGGCTCCCCACGTCCCTCGGGAGCCGGCATGGCTTTCCACATGGGGAGCTGCTGACATGCAGCTCCCCATGTGGAAAGCAATCTGCTTGCTTCATTGAAGCGAGAGCAGGTTTCCCTGCTCTCGCTTCAATGAAGCAAAGCAGTTTGCAATGGCAGGACGGGAGCCGCGAGGCTCCCGTCCTGTCATTGCAAACTACAGTGTCCCGGGGGTGGGCACCCCAGGACACTGCAGGAGCCGGCCCTGGGGGGTGGCGGTCCCCAGGGCCACCACAGGCTCCAGGAGGGGGGCCGCGCGGCCCCCCTCCCATCCAAATGCACAGCCCCGGGGAGGTGGTGGTCCCCGGGGCTCGGTGGTCCGTAACGGACCCCCTAATTTACATGTTAGTGCCCCGGGGAGGTGGCGGTCCCCGGGGTGTGTGGGGGGGCTCGAGCCCCCCCCCACACAGGTAATTTAAAAAAAAAAAAAAAAGAAGCCCCGGGGGGTGGCGGTCCCCGGGGCTGCGGGAGGGCAGAGAGCCCTCCCGCACCATTTTTTTTATTAAAGCCCCGGGGGGTGGCGGTCCCCGGGGCTTGGGGGGCCTTAGAGGACCCCCACACATAAAACTTAACCCCCGCATGCCCCCGGGACTTGGCCCACCTGGGGGCCAATTACCAAAGAAGCGAGGGAGCCCGTGCTTCGTTTTTTTTCCGCGCACCCTAAGCGCATCCTGCCGATTTAAAAAAAAAAAAAATGTTTGGGGCCCTGGGGGTCCTTGTAGGACCCCCTGAGCAGGCCTAGGGGGTCAGGGTGTTTCTACCCTGCCCCCTTTTTGCGTATTGCGCACTTTTTTTACTGCTTTCTTGTTCCTCGGTTCTACCGAGGAACAAGATGGCTGCCAACACTTCCTGATTTGGAGTGTTGACAGCCAATTAGCATGCAGCTCGTGGTCGGGAGGGTGCGCGGATCCTCCGTGCCTCTAAATATCGAAACTTTTATTTTGGATTTTCTCAGCAACTACTGAACGGATTTACACCATCTTTAAAAAGGGTGCTTTCTGAACCATGCACTACCTTTTTGCCAAATTTGGTGTAATTCCGTTCAGCAATTTTGCTGTAGCCTTGCATAAAGTTTCCTATGGGAAATCGATTTTTTCACTCTTATTTTTTGAATTTCTCCACAACTACTGAACGGATTTACACCATTTAAAAAAAGGTCGCTTTCTGAAGCAAGCGCTACCTTTTGCAAAATTTGGTGTAATTCCGTTCAGCAGTTCGGGCTGTAGCCGTGGCTAAAATTTCCTATGGGAATTAACATAGAGAAAACGGAGAAAACGCGTTTTGGGACCCCCCTTTTTTCTCGGCCGCCGCTTGATGAATCACCCCGAAACTTTCAAGACAGGAGCGGACCGGAGCGCCCCACTAGTTTTGAAAATTTCGCGATGATTCGTCAAACGACGCCAAACTTATTGGGAATAGAATGTTGCGGATTTCCTATGGATAAAGGTCCTAACTATAACTATCTACTGGCGACCGCCAGTAGATAATATATATATATATATTATTATATATATATATATATATATTGCACCCCAGGGACCCTCAGGATTCAAGGGAGTTAATCCCCCGACTTAAAACGCGCCACGGGGCGCGTTTGCACAGTGGTGAAGGGAGGGGCGGGGCTTCAGGTGACATGTGTGCAAACAGGCCCCGTGGCTCATTTTAAGATGGGGAATTAAATCCCCTTCAATCCTGAGGGTCCCTGGGGGCCAACTAGCCCAACAGGTACGTCCAGAAAGCGCCACAGAGCTGCGTTGCAGAGAGGTGTAAAAGGGGTGTGGCCTCTGTACATGTCTCTGCAACGCAGCCCCCTGGCGCATACTGGAGGTTCCTGGTGGGCTAGATTGGCCCGTAGGGACCCTCATGATTCAAGGGGACTTAATCCCCCTACTTAAAACGCGCCACGGGGCGCGTTTGCACAGATGTTACCTCAGGCCCCGCCCCCTCCCTTCACCATTGTGCAAATATTCCTCTAAAATCAGCCGAAATCCGAATTCTGATTTACTCACCTGTTATCAGGAGAGACCTCAGTGCTGCATCTTTCAGCCCAGTACTGGTCCTGAAAAGTAATTTTAACCGTACTTACCGGTAACTTGAATTTCCTTCATAGGCTAACATTGACTGGTTTCACTTGGAAATTCTTCTAAGTGTGGAGTTTTGGAACTTTAAAATATTCCTCTAAAATCAGCCGAAATACGAATTCTGATTTACTCACCTGTTATCAGGAGAGACCTCAGTGCTGCATCTTTCAGCCCAGTACTGATCCTCAAAAGTAATTTTAACCGTACTTACCGGTAACTTGAATTTCCTTCCATAGGATATCATTGCCTGCTTTTTGCTGAAAAAGTTTCTAAGTGTTGATTTTTGAAACATACAAATATTCCTCTAAAATCAGCCGAAATCCGAATTCTGATTTACTCACCTGTTATCAGGAGAGACCTCAGTGCTGCATCTTTCAGCCCAGTACTGGTCCTGAAAAGTAATTTTAATCGTACTTACCAGTAACTTGAATTTCCTTCCATAGGCTAACATTGACTGGTTTCACTTGGAAATTCTTCTAAGTGTGGAGTTTTGGAACTTTAAAATATTCCTCTAAAATCAGCCGAAATCCGAATTCCGATTTACTCACCTGTTATCAGGAGAGACCTCAGTGCTGCATCTTTCAGCCCAGTACTGATCCTCAAAAGTAATTTTAACCGTACTTACCGGTAACTTGAATTTCCTTCATAGGCTAACATTGACTGGTTTCACTTGGAAATTCTTCTAAGTGTGGAGTTTTGGAACTTTAAAATATTCCTCTAAAATCAGCCGAAATACGAATTCCGATTTACTCACCTGTTATCAGGAGAGACCTCAGTGCTGCATCTTTCAGCCCAGTACTGGTCCTGAAAAGTAATTTTAACCGTACTTACCGGTAACTTGAATTTCCTTCATAGGCTAACATTGACTGTTTTCACTTGGAAATTCTTCTAAGTGTGGAGTTTTGGAACTTTAAAATATTCCTCTAAAATCAGCCAAAATACGAATTCCGATTTACTCACCTGTTATCAGGAGAGACCTCAGTGCTGCATCTTTCAGCCCAGTACTGATCCTCAAATGTAATTTTAACCGTACTTACCGGTAACTTGAATTTCCTTCGTAGGCTAACATTGACTGGTTTCACTTGGAAATTCTTCTAAGTGTGGAGTTTTGGAACTTTAAAATATTCCTCTAAAATCAGCCGAAATACGAATTCCGATTTACTCACCTGTTATCAGGAGAGAACTCAGTGCTGCATCTTTCAGCCCAGTACTGATCCTCAAAAGTAATTTTAACCGTACTTACCGGTAACTTGAATTTCCTTCGTAGGCTAACATTGACTGGTTTCACTTGGAAATTCTTCTAAGTGTGGAGTTTTGGAACTTTAAAATATTCCTCTAAAATCAGCCGAAATACGAATTCCGATTTACTCACCTGTTATCAGGAGAGACCTCAGTGCTGCATCTTTCAGCCCAGTACTGGTCCTGAAAAGTAATTTTAACCGTACTTACCAGTAACTTGAATTTCCTTCCATAGGATATCATTGTCTGGTTTTCAGCAGAAAAGTTTCAAAGTGTCAATTTTCACAAACTACAAATATTCCTAAAAAATCGCCTGTATGACTTAAACGCATTCTTTCAACTGTTTACAGGAGATGCACCAGTGCTGGATCCAGGATCCAACACTGAGTTAGAAAAAGTAACGATAACAGTTTTTAACTTCTAAGTGAATTTCCTTCCATAGGATAACATTGGTGATTCTATGAGAAAAAGTTTCTAAGTGTGAACTTTTAAAGTACAATAATATTCCTTAAAAATCACGACTGTAACCAAAACGCTTTTACTCAACTGTTTACAGGAGATGTCCCAGGACTGAATCTAGGATCCAGTAATGTGGTTAGAAAAGTAATCCATAAAGTAACTAATTGCATTTAACTAGAAATTCACATTGAGCTGAATGTTGCATTGTGTTTGAAAATGTGTTGTCCATTGCAACAACTGTAACTACTGTACTTAAAAGTCTATTGCCTATGTGCAAAGTAATTAAACTAAAGTAATTCATTCTGAGAAAGTATTTTTTGTAATGTAATGTATAATGTAATTACAATGTAATTTAAAAAATAAAATATGTAAAAAAAATTGTTTCTAAAAAATTTGGAAATCAGTATGAAAAAAATTTATATAACAATTAATACATTTAAAAATTGTCATTTACAAATCCTTTGAAATTCACTGAAAAAACTGTAGGTTTCAGACATGTTATAGTTACAAATTAGCATTTAAAAAACCTTTGAAATTCACTGAAAAAACCATAGGTTTCAGGGACGTTATAGTTACAAATTAGCATTTAAAAAACCTTTGAAATTCACTGAAAAAACCATAGGTTTTAGGGACAGTTATAGTTAGTTGGACATTGCACTCGTACAAAACCCGTGAAATTCCCCCGTTATAGTTAGTCCAGCTAACTATAACTCGCGCCCCCGCAATGCACTGCTGATGACGTCACATATTACATCACTCATGACATGGTCAGTGACATCACTGATGACATCACTGATGACATCACAAATGACATCACTGATGACATCATCCACGTGATAATCTCATGCACCTCCTCACACCCTAATATAACCTTTGATACACCCACTCTAAATTACAGACTGCCATTCGCAAAACCATAGACACTACAACACCAATAACTACATACTCACTCACTGATTCTTAGGTCTACGCACACATCCACTCACTCACCCGTACAGTCACTCATACTTACGGTCACTCAGTACAGGACTATCATATGCACTCATACTCCTATATAGACACTCAAACACCGCCACTCATCCATAGAGGTACTCACACACCTAGTCAGTCATGCAAATAATTAAACACACTACCATTTACTCACCTATACAGTTATACACACACCAGCTCACTTACTCATACAAATAGTAGCACATTCTTACGCTCTTATACAATCACTGATACAAGCACACACTCATCCATACAGCCACTATCACAATCACTCACTCTCGCTTATAGCTATTTATATACTCCAACACACATATATACTGCCTTTCACATATGTAGTTACTCACACATGTACCACTGGGACATACATTCACTCACTAACACACTCTTACACACACTTACCCACCCATACAGTCTATCACAGTTGCACTCTTGAAACCATCCACCCAGTGAATCACCCACTCACACATCTATGCACAGAGTTGCACACACCCCTCCCACACAAACACTCAGGCACCCATACAGATACTCAGACAAGCATTCAATAAATCATATAGACACTCATGTAGCTATTCACAAACACATGCAGCCACTTACACAGCAACAGACAGACGGATACAGACATTCACCCAGTTTAGTCACTAACCCATGCATTCAGTAAGATACGTTAAATCACTCACTTATAGAGTCAGTCACGCACCTACTAAATCATCCATACAGACACTTACACACCCACTCATTCTTCAATACGTCTTTTCCTAAATATATTAAAAATATTTAAACTTTACAGAAACACACAGTCACTGGATGATGTCATCAGTGATGTCATCAGTGATGTCATTTGAGATGTCATCAGTGATGTCATCAGTGATGTCACTGACCATGTCATGAGTGATGTAATATGTGACGTCATCAGCAGTGCATTGCGGGGCGCGAGTTATAGTTAGCTGGACTAACTATAACGGGGAATTTCACGGGTTTTGTACGAGTGCAATGTCCAACTAACTATAACTGTCCCTAAAACCTATGGTTTTTTCAGTGAATTTCAAAGGTTTTTTAAATGCTAATTTGTAACTATAACGTCCCTGAAACCTATGGTTTTTTCAGTGAATATATATATATATATATATATATATATATATAGCCAACTTAGCCTCGCAAACAAGGAATGACGACGCTGTGTTCTGGCCAAAGAATTTTACTTTAATGTCGGCTGTTCGGACGCGTTTCGCCTGCCCAGCAGGCTTGCTCACCAACAAGATTGCATAAAGTTTTAACCATTTTAAATGCAGTGCTCATAACAGTGTCACGTGATGGACTACAAACATAGTGCAATGGAAGGCAGACTCGTAGTTTTTAAACAAGTTTACATTTCAAGACATGCCATTTTTTCTCCTATAGACTTTTACAGTTCAGTAAAGGATATTTGGACATGCCCATTTTTATACTCTTACAGAGAATATTAACACTGTAAATGTAATACTAATTTGCATTGCTCTCAACAATTCATAGTTATTAGGATCATAATTAAGCCCCAGTGGGCAGATCTTTAACCCCTGCCTGTTGATCATCAAACACAGAGATCTAAAATTGGCAGTGCACTAGAAAACACTTCGAAATTTGTGGATTCATTTCTTGCCCCTCTAGTGAAAACACTTCCATCCTATATTCAGGACACAGGTGATTTTCTTAAAAGAATTTATGATGTCCCTTGGGAAGAGGATCTTTTGTTGGAACAATAGATGTTACAACACTATATACCAGCATTAGGCATGATGATGGCTTGAAAGCTATGGGCGCATACACAAATGCTGATAGCAATGATTGCAACCTGTCTGAAAAACAATTTCTTCCTGTTCAATGGGGAGCTGTTCCATCAAACCTGCGGAACAGCAATGGGCACCTGCTTCGCCCCCAGCTATGCTAATTTGCATATGGGCTGGTGGGAGGAGCAGGTGGTCCAGGCAGAGTATCAGGAAGAATGGCAACACAACATATTACATTGGAGTCGATTCATTGGCGACCTGTTTGTTGTCTGGAAAGGCTCGGAACAATCAGCTAAGAGCTTTATTAAAAAACTACAAAGTAACAATCTGAATTTAAGGTTCACTAGTACAGTCAGTGCCACCTCAGTGAATTTTCTTGATTTAACTGTCTATGTAAAAAATGCAAAATTGCACACTATGTTGTACCGCAAATTGACGGCAGGAAACACGTTGCTTCAAGTTTTCACCCCACTAACCTGATCAGGAGCATCCCCTATGGGGAGTGCCTAAGAACAATGAGAAACTGTAGTGAAAAAGAAACCCTAGATAAAGAACTAGAATGCCTGAAAAGTCGATTTAAGATAAGAGGATACTCAGAAGACTGTGTCCAATCAGCCATATATAAAGCCAAGACAAAAACGAGAGAGGAAATTCTTTTCAATAAGAGTAAAACTAAAAAACAAAGTGAAGAGGCGAATAATAACCAGTGTAGAATGATCACCTCTTATAATAAACAACACAGTAAAGTGAGGAGTATCTTATGTAAACACTGGCATCTTATACGTAATGATCCCGTGTTAGGGAAAACAGTTCAGAAAAAACCTACTATCACATTCAGGCGAGCAAAATCTCTCAAACAGTCATTAGTAAGCAACATGATTCCCCAAGTACGATCAGTAGCCGCAAATTCATCATGGTTAAAAAGAAAAGAAGGCTTTATAAAATGTACAAAATGTAAAGCCTGTCTACATGGAAAGAACACTGCAGTATATAAAGCAGGCCTTTCAAAAAGAGAAAAGAAAATAAAGGGCCATTTCACATGCAAAACAGATTTTGCAGTGTACGTGCTTCAGTGCCCATGTGGCCTGAAGTACGTAGGCAGCACAATCCTTCCTGTTCACAAAAGAGTGCTACAACATCTAAGAGCCATAAAAAATGGCGATAAAACATACCCAGTAGCCCGCCATTTTGAAACACACCACAGCAAAAAAGTGCAAGGGCTAACCTATTTTGTGATCGATTCCATTCCAGCCAATATTAGGGGGGGTGATCGGGAGAAAAAATTAAGAAAGCTAGAATCCTGCTATATATTAGAACTCGACACAAGAACCCCGACTGGTCTAAATATGGAAGAAGATTTGCATACCCATTTGTAAATATTACTGTAGTTGCAAAAGATATTTCAGCACAACCCTCTCCAGAATCTCTGTTTTTAACCATTTATATACTGTTTGAAATTTTCTGTTTTGTTTTGATAAATTGCACATTAAACTGAAGGAGTCAGACATTTTGAAAGTTCATATGTGATATGATCAATAGTTTACATAAAAGATTTTTTTTCCATAATAACTAAAGTGCTAGCATGAAATTGCCCACTGGGGCTGAAATAGTTTTTAGATCTTTTTTGATTGAGTATAATGATCAACAGGTCAGTGTAAAATTGCCCACTGGGGCGGGATGTGTTTTAGATCTTTGTGTTTGATTATAATGATCGACAGGCAGGGGTTAAAGATCTGCCCACTGGGGCTTAATTATGATCCTAATAACTATGAATTGTTGAGAGCAATGCTAATTAGTATTACATTTACAGTGTTAATATTCTCTGTAAGAGTATAAAAATGGGCATGTCCAAATATCCTTTACTGAAATGTAAAAGTCTATAGGAGAAAAAATGGCATGCCTTGAAATCTAAACTTGTTTAAAAACTACGAGTCTGCCTTCCATTGCACTATGTTTGTAGTCCATCACGTGACACTGTTATGAGCACTGCATTTAAAATGGTTAAAACTTTATGCAATCTTGTTGGTGAGCAAGCCTGCTGGGCAGGCGAAACGCGTCCAAACAGCCGACATTAAAGTATAATTCTTTGGCCAGAACACGGCGTCGTCATTCCTTGTTTGCGAGGCTAAGTTGGCAATTAATCGGACCTGGCTTGGTTGGTCCGCGACGACGACACGCCCCCTGATTAGG
Source organism: Calotriton arnoldi (assembly GCA_963921515.1). Taxonomy (NCBI): domain Eukaryota; kingdom Metazoa; phylum Chordata; class Amphibia; order Caudata; family Salamandridae; genus Calotriton; species Calotriton arnoldi. The sequence goes on along the minus strand of CAWUFW010008036.1, from coordinate 426,350 downwards.
TGTGCGACGGATGTAAACAAGAAACGAGACGGCAATATATATATATATTACCTACTGGCGAACTCCAGTAGGTAGTTTTAGTTAGGACTCAGAGTTTCAATGGGAAAAGCATTTTTTGACTTGCCGATAACTTTGCCGTTATTTGAACAATCTTCATGAAAGTTTCCCCAAAAAGTGTCACAGTAGGTTCTGTGTGTCATAGAAAGTTTGGGGGTGATCTGTGCTGGGGGGCCTGGGAAATAGTGGTGCGAAAAAAAGCTGCATTTGTAATGTTAATTCCCGTAGGAACGCGTTGTCGAACCTACAGCCCGAACTGCTGGACGGAATTCCACTAAATTTTACAGAAAGGTAGATGTTGTTACACAGATTGTGCTTTTTGTTATTTGATGAAAATCCGCCCAGTAGTTTTTGAGAAATATAAGTCGAAAATTATAGATATATCTCTGGCCGTCGATATTTGGTGGTGGTTATGCCATTAATCGGGGATGCGCACACCAAAGGGAATGCTTTGATTGGCTGGACACAACATGAACAGAAAGTTGTGGCCGCCATTTTATCATTCAGAAACGGTTCTCTGGGCTGAAAATTTGTGTGAAAGCTAACATAAGGTGTCAGAGTGGGGATACTCTGACCCCATGTTTGAGAAATCGGTGTATTAGTGACACAAGTTATGTGTCTAAATAGATTTTTGGGTCGCACGTGATATCCGCGACGACGCCACGATCATCAGCGTGGCCCCCTTGTACCGCTGCAGGGACATTGCGAATATCGCGACATCATCGTGAATATTGGTAAAAATATCAAAAATATATTTATATATTTGTGCACACTCGCTGGTCACTGTCACACACTCGTGTACACACTCACAAACTCACTCAGACACTTATACACCCATTCACATACCCACTCACACACTTATACATCCAGTCACATACCCACTCAGATACTCATGCACCCACTCACATACCCATCCAGGTACTTATGCACCCACTTACAGACTCACTTGGAGAGTGATGCACTCATGCACAGATCCACTCAGAGACTCATGCACCTACTTAGAGACTCAGTCATAGACTCATGTGTACAGTTTCATACCTACTTAGAGACTCCTACACCCACTCAAAGAACTACCTGGGCACTCATGCACCCACTCACAGACCTACTCAGATACTCATACACCCACTTACAGTCTCACTTGGGGAGTCACGCACCCACATACAGACCCACTCAGAGACTCACGCACCCACTTACAGACCCACTCACACACTCACATATACACTCACACACCCACTGAGACTCTTATACACCTACTAACAGATACACTCAGACACTCATACACACACCCATACATTCACTCTCACACTGTCACAGACTCTCTCAGAGACTTATGGACAGAGTCACTCACTGAAACACTCAGAAAGTCACACACCCACTCACAAACTCACTCAGATATACACGCACCCACTCACTCACTCAAGGCTCATGCATCTACTCACAGAGCCACCCAGACACTTGCCCTCCCAGTTACAGACCCACTCATGCATGCACCCATTCACTTTCCCTCTAAGAGACTTATGCTCTCACTCACAGACACATTGAGACACTCATACACCCACTCACAGAGTCACTCAGACACTCATAAACCCACTCACAGACACTCAGGCACTCACACAACCATACAGTCACTCACACACCCTCTCACAGACCCCATCAAAGATAAATGTACCCAGTCACTCATACACTCAGAGACTCACACACTCACTCGCACTCCCACTCAGAGATCCACTGACCCACTCATAGAACCACTCACACACTCACGCTCCCAGTCATAGACCCACTCAGACACTCATGCACCCACTCACTGACCCACTCAGACACCCACTTAAACACTCATGTATCCATTCACAGATCCAATCAAACAGTTATATACTTACTTACAAGTGCACAAAGGTACTCATGCTCCTACTCACAGATTGACTGAGTCATGCAATGAATCACAGACCCATTGAGACACTCATGCATCCACTCATAGATGCACTGAGACAGTCACGCAGTTTGTTACAGAAGCGTTGATATACTGATGCACCGTCTTACAGATTCACTGCAATAGTTATACAGTGAATGAGAGACTTACTGATACAGTGATGCATGCAGTTATAGATTACACTGAAAAAGTTATGCACTGCGATATTAAGGGAGTTGTACATGCTATTATACAGTCATTTAGATAGTAATGTGTTTAGTCTGTTGGTTATAATTCATTTTGCAGTTATAAGTTTTTAATGTGGTGTTGGCTATTAAACCTCTGCATTTGTTTTGTCATTTTGCGACATATATTTGCGGCAATTGCGACTACCGATATCATCCCGACACCCAACGTCACAGCAAAAACAGAAAATTGGTTTAAATTATTGTTTTTATACAAACTCCCTACATAAATATGGATTTAAACAGTGAAATAATAAACCCCTAGTGTCTAAAATGATTCACTGACAAAACATCGAAGGTCAAAAAATCGACCTACAAAAATATCGGAGCAAGAATATCGATGTCAACAATATCGATATCCTATCTACAACATGGTAAGTAAAAAAATATCGAGAAAAAAATATCGATGTCAAAAATATCGTAATTAAAAATATTGGTTTTTTTTGTTAAAAAAATATGTAAAATAAACTAAATAATACTTATAAATAAAATAAACATAGTTAAAAATATTTTATAATGTTTAAAATTAATAAGTAATATATATAATTTAATAAAACATTAATTAAACATATACATATAACATATAATATATATACTTACTTAATAATGAGTATTAATAATAATTTTAATAAATTATAAATTATTAAAAATATTATAAATTACAAATACATCTATACACATAAAACAATAACATAAATAAAAATTAAATAATTATGTATAACAAATTCAAAAATTTAAATTTACTTTTAATATTTTTAAAGTTAATTATATACTACATTAACTAAAATAATACAAAAAATATTAAACAGCGGAGGGAATAAAACTACTATTGCAACTCCCAAAAAAACAACAGTAAGAAAAATGTTGGATAGGGTAGAGTTTAAAATTACTATTCCCACTCCAGAGAGTGCAACAGTAGAGAAAGTATTGGATAGCGTAGGGGTAAAAATTACTATTCCCACTCCAGAGAGTGCAACCGTAGGGAAAGCGTTGGATAGCGTAAGGGTAAAAATTACTATTCCCACTCCAGTGAGTGCAACAGTAGGGAAAGTGTTGGATAGCGTAGGGGTAAAAATGTACTATTCCCACTCCAGCAAGTGCAACAGTAGGGAAAGTGTTGGATAGCGTAGAAGTTAAAAATAACATACTTATAAATAAAATAATTTTTTTAAATTAATGAATTATTAAATAACTCTAAACTATTTACCAATACCAATAAATAATTATTAAAAACATAATTACCAATGGAAAATTTATTAACAATAAATTAATAATAAATACCAATAAATAATAATTAATAAATATTAATTGCCAAATAATAAATATTGAACAATAAAATATTTTTAATAACAAAAAACATATTAATTATTAAAACTTAATTACCAATTAACTAATATTGAACAATTAAATATTTTTTATACCAATAATAATAATTAAACATTAATTATCAATTAATAATTACTTATTAATATATTAATTACATTTATCAATAAATAATATTTAATATTTAATTACCAATTAATGATAAAACAACAATAAATAAATTTTTAGAACAAAAAATTCTAATGAAAAAATTACCAATTAATAATTAATGTCCAATAAATTAATTATCAATACCCAAAAATAAATTTAATAATTACTTAATTAGATTTCAATTACTTCCAACACTATTCCCCTATAAACGCACAACACACTCCAATAATAAAATAATACACTTAACATAATAATCAATTAATCAATTAATAAAAATTAATAACCAATTAATAAAAATTAATTACCAATTATTTATTAATTAACAATTATATAATTATCAATACCAATTAATTAAAATAAATTATAACTTAATTACAATTAAATTACTTCCCACCCTATTCCCCTATAAACCCACAACCTGCTACAGAACTTAAACGCAAAAAATAATTAAAATTAATTTGCAATTCCTAAAAATTAATAATTAATTTAGTATAATTAAATTACTTCCCACCCTATTCCCCTATAAACCCACAACCCGCTACGGTACTAAAAAAAAAAAAAACTTTAAAAAAACATTATTAACATATAAAAATTGTATACATATATTTTTAGACAAGTAGAACACTTAACAAAAACACATATAACACATACATATTAAACACATAACAAAATACATAACAATAATACAAATATCGATATTAGTAACATCAATATTAGTAACATCGATATATTTGATTTCGATATTACTAACTCGATATTACTTACATCGATATAAAAAAATCGATATTACTTACCTTAGAGTCGATATTCTGTCCATCGATATTCTTAACATCGATATTCTGTCCCTTCGATATTGTCACTTCGATATTAGTGTATATCGATATTTAATTTTCGATATTTTGACTGCCCACCGTCTAAAATACTGTAAAATGTGTGCATATATGTGTTTTGCACCCCCTAAAAAAGGTGCAATCGTCGTGGTTACCGAAGTCATCAAGACTCTCTGCTCAATCAAAAAACAGGAAGTAGGGTTCAGATAGAGTTTTTTAAAAAGTTACTACAAAAATGTGTGTACAAGACCTCAATACTATGTTTGCAGATGGTTCAGAATGCTGCTGCTCGGCTGCTCTTTTCTCTACATTGGAGAGCATCTGTCACTCCTCTGCTTCAGGATCTGCACTGGCTCAGGGCATCTAAGCGCATCGAGTGAAATGCCCTGTGCTATATGTTCAAGGTCAAGCATGGTTTAGCACCTCAATGCATTCAGGAGCTGGTTACTCCTTACTCCCCCACTCGTACATTGAGATCTTCTAGCTAAGCCCTGTTTTCTATACCTAGATTCCGTCTCACCCGCATGAAGGGCTGCTCTTTTGCCTTTCTAGGTCCCAAATTATGGAACTCTCTGCCAGCCAATCTTAGGAACTGCAACTCTCTATTTGCCTTTCGCAAATCAATCAATCAATCATTTGTAAAGGGCACTACTCACCCGTGAGGGTCTCAAGGCGCTAAAGGGGAGGGGGGGGTGCTGTTACTGCTCGAACAGTCAGGTCTTGAGAAGTCTCTAGGCCTGGGCGGTGAACTTCGCTCCGTTCGCGGAGTTTGCGGAGTTTTCTGCACTCCGCACTCCACGGAGCTCGCGAAGTGCAGAAAACTCCGCTTCACGATGTGCAGCAGAGTTTTTTCCCAGCTTGCGATCGCGAATGGTAAGTTCGTGAGCGCGAGCTGCCGCTCGGGTAGAATTTCTACCCGACCGGCAGGAATACCAGCACAAACTGCAGTTCGCACTGCACTCAGCCACTCGCGGAACTCCACAGAGTTTTTGTAACTTCGCGGAGTTCCGAGTAGCAAAACTCCGCGAACTACGCCCAGGCCTGGCAAAAACCTGAAAACTTGTTTTTTTAGTGTTCGGTCCCGGGAATGCCTATCTGCTTTTACTTTGCGCCGGGAAACCCCTTAGAGTAGCTGTGCGCACTAAAAATTTTGCAAATAAAAAACATGTTCTTTAAGTTAGTAATGTGTGTATTGCAATAGTTACAATGAATTTTTTAAGTTAAAATTTTGGAATGTGGTGGTGGTTGTTGAATGTCTGTTTTTGTTTTGCAATTTTGCGACATGATCGCGATCATCGCGATGTCGTCGTGAATATAAAAATCTAAAGAAAAAAAAAACTACGCTTATTAATCCACTGAAGAAAATACTAGCTTATAAAAGTACATCTTATAGAGCAATTTTAGATAGAAAATTCCATTTAAAAATTGTAAAAATGATTGGTTACCATGGCGTTAAAGTTGGGGAATAGAATTTGAAAAACCTTAGAAATTCGCTAAAAAATGCAAAGGTTACAGGGACGTGATAGTTAGAAATTAGCATTTAAAAAACCTTAGAAATTCACTGAAAAAACCAAAGGTTACATGGAAGCTATAGTTAAAAATGAGCATTTAAAAAACCTTAGAAATTCACTGAAAAAGACAGGGGTTACAGCGACGTTATAGTCAGGAAATGGACTTAAAAAACGTAGAATTTCACTGAAAAAAACGAAAGGTTACAGAGACGTTATAGTTATGCTCAAGTTTCACTCATACAAAATCAGAGAAGTTCAACAATTATAGTTAGCTGAGCTAACTATAACTCACGTCCCCACAATGCACTGCTTACGACCTTGCATATTACATCACTCATGACATGGTCAGTGACATCATTCATGGAGGATCAATGAATCTGCAGCAATTTAAAAATAAAAAAAACAATTTCGATCTCTCACTGATTTTCCTAGGCTGATTTCGGCCCTGAAGACCCCATCCCATGGGGCCTGGTGCAATTTTCTGTGGGAGGAAAGCCATCTGGGGTAGGGGGCACATGGTCCCTCTCCCCGGGCTGTTTTAGGCCCCGGGTACCCCTTCCCCCATGGCCCGGCTGTAATTGTAACAAAAGAGGAAACACATGGCCCCTCTACCTTCAGCTAATTTCGGCCCCGAGGACCCATTCTCTGGAGCCCAGCCACCTTTATAAAGGGGGGGCATGAGGCCCCCCTCCTTGGGCAGATTTCGGTCTGGGGACCCCATCTCCAGGGCCTGCCATGTTTAAAGGGATAAGGGGAAAGCGGCCCCTCTCCCTGGGCTGCTTTTGGCCTCCAGGGACCACATCCTAATCTTACAGGACTTTTTATAGTGCCAGGCTCGGAGGATGGGGTCCCCGGGTCTGAAATTGGCCAGGGGACTCCTCCCTTAGAATGATGCCGGATCCTAGGGAAAATAGGCCCAGGGAAGGGGTGCGTTTTCCCCTCCCCCTAATATTAATGCAGAGCCCTGGGGGATGTGGTCCCTAGGGCCAAAATTGGCCTGGGGTGGGTGGCCACGTACCCCCCCTAATGATAATGCCAGGCCCTGGGGGATGGGGTCACCAGGGCCGAAATCGGCTTGGGGAGGTGGGCCGCGTGCCTCCCTTTAACTGAAAATGTGTCTGGACCCCGGGGGATGGGATGCCTGGGGCCAAAATTGGCCTGGGGAGGGGGGCACATTCTCCCTCCCCTTAAGTATCACACCAGGCCATAGGGGATAGGGTCCTCAGAGCCCGGGCCTGAAGCTAGCCACCCACTGCGCATGGTTGAAGGTCTTGTACAGTGTGGGGTTGGCTGCCTTTGGGGGGTCGGCCAGGGTGGGACTGGCTGCATGCTGGGGATTAGCAACAGGGCCTGGCCACAGGTCAGGCCCTGTGGCCAACCCCCACCATGCACGACCGAAGGCCCTGCTCAGTGTGGAATTGGCTGCCTTTTCCGGGTTTGGCCAGCCAGGCCTTGAGGCCAACCCCCCAATGTACACAGTTGAAGGCCATGCGCAGCATGGAGTTGGCTACATGCGTGGGTTGGCCACAGGCCAGGCCTTGTGGGCAACCCCGCACTGCACACAGTGAAAGGCCATGCACAGCATGGGATTCCGCTGCATGCAGGGGTTGACCGCAGGGCCTGGCCAGAGGCCAGGTCCTGCAGGCTGCTCCTTTCCGCGCACAGCCTTGTTACTGTTATGGTTACAAAAAAGCCACATGCAGCAGAAAAAGATAAATCCTCCAGAGAGGAGACAGTTTCTGCAGAGAGAAGCACATGCAGCAAACAAAAGATAAGCCCTGCAGAGAGGAGATAGATCCTGCAGAGAGAAGCACATGCAGCAGAAAAAAGATAAACCCTGCAGAGAGGAGACAGATCCTGCAGAGAGGAGTCAGATCCTGCAGAGAGGAGGCAGATCCTGCAGAGAGGAGACGTATCCTGCAGAGACGACACACATGCAGCAGACAAAAGTGATATCCTGCAGAGAAAAGACACGTCCAGCAGATAAAAGATAAAACCTGCGGAGAGGAGACAAATGCAGCAGATAAAAGTTAAATCCTGCAGAGAGGAGAGAGATCCTGCAGAGAGGAGACATATGCAGCAGACAAAAGGTAAATCCTGAAGAGAGGAGACACACCCAGCAGAGAAAAGATAAACCCTGCAGAGAGGAAACAGATCCTGCAGAGAGGAGACAGATCCTGCAGAGAGGAGACAGATCTTGCAGAGAGGAGACACATGCAGCAGATAAAAGATAAACCCAGCAGAGAGGAGACAGATCCTGCAGAGAGGAGACAGATCCTGCAGAGAGGAGACACATGCAGCAGACAAAAGATAAACGCTGCAGAGCGGAGACAGATCCTGCAGAGAGAAGACACATGCAGCAGTCAAAGGGTAAATCCTGCAGAGAGGAGACAGATCATGCAAAGAGGACACACATGCAGCAGACAAAAGATAAACCCTGGAAAGAGAAAACACATCCTGCAGATAAAAGTCAAATCCTGCAGAGAGGAGAACGATCCTGCAGATAGGAGACAGTTCCTGTAGAGAGGAGACACATGCAGCAGACGAAGGGTAAATCCTGCAGAGTGGAGACAGATCCTGCAGAGAGGAGACGTATCCTGCAGAGAGGAGACAGATCCTGCAGAGAGGAGACACATGCAGCAGACAAAAGTGATATCCTGCAGAGAAGAGACACGTCCAGCAGATAAAAGATAAAGTCTGTGGAGAGGACACAAATACAGCAAATAAAAGATAAACCCTGCAGAGAGAAGACAAATCCGGCAAAGCGAAGGCGCATGCAGCAGACAAAAGATAAACTGAGAGAAGACACATCCAGCAGACAAAAGTGATATCCAGCCTACAAAAGTGATATCCTGCAGAGAGGAGACAGTTCCTGCAGAGAAGAAAAACATGCAGCAGACAAAGGGTAAATCCTGCAGAGAGGAGACAGATCCTGCAGATAGGAGACACATGCAGCTGAAGAAAGATAAACCCTGCAGAGAGGAGACAGATCCTGCAGAGAGGAGACACACCCAACAGACATAATATAGATCCTGCAGAGAGGAGACAGATCCTGCTGAGAGAAGGCACATGCAGCAGATAAAAGATAAACCCTGCAGAGAGGAGACACATCCAGCAGACAAAAGTGAAATCCTGCAGAGAGGAGAGAGATCCTTCAGAGAGGAGACACATGCAGCAGAGAAAAGATAAACCCTGCAGAGAGGAAACATTCTGCAGAGAGGAGACACATCCAGCAGACAAAAGTGATATCCTGCAGAGAGGAGACAGATCCTGCAGAGAGGAGACACATGCTGCAGACAATGGGTAAATCCTGCAGAGAGGAGACACATCTTTCAGAGAGGAGACACATGCAGCAGACAAAGCGTAAATCCTGCAGAGAGGAGACAGATCCTGCAGAGAGGAGACACATGCAGCAGACAAAAGTGATATCCTGCAGAGAAGAGACACGTCTAGCTGATAAAAGATAAACCATACAGAGAGGAGACAGATCCGGCAAAGCGAAGGCACATGCAGCAGACAAAAGATAAACTGAGAGAAGAGACATCCAGCAGACAAAAGTGATATCCAGCAGACAAAAGTGATATTCTGCAGAGAGGAGACAGATCCTTCAGAGAGGAGACACATGCAACAGACAAAAGATAAACCCTGCAGAGCATAGACAGATCCTGCAGAGAGGAGACAGATCCGGCAGAGAAGAGACACCTCCAACAGATAAAAGATAAACCCTGCAGAGAGGAGACTGATCCTGCAGAGAGGAGACACATGCAGCAGACAAAGGGTAAATCCTGCAGAGAGGAGACTGATCCTGCAGAGAGGAGACAGATCCTGCAGAGAGGAGACACATGCAGCAGACAAAGGGAAAATCCTGCAGAGAGGAGACACATGCAGCAGACAAAGGGTATATCCTGCAGAGAGGAGACGGTTCCTGCTGAAAGAAGGCACATGCAGCAGACAAAAGATAAACCCCGCAGAGAAGAGACACATCCAGCAGACAAAAGTGAAATCCTGCAGAGAGGAGAGAGATCCTGCAGAGAGGAGACACATGCAGCGGAGAAAAGATAAACCCTGCAGAGAGGAAACAGATCCTGCAGAGAAGAGACACACCCAGAAAACCAAAGATAAAACCTGCAAAGAGAAAACACATCCTGCAGATAAAAGACAATCCTGTAGAAAGGAGAGAGATCCTGCAGAGAGGAGACACATGCAGCAGACAAAGGGAAAATCCGGCAGAGAGGAGACACACCCAGCAGACAAAAAATAAACCCTGCAGAGAGGAAACAGATCCTGCAGAGAGGAGACAGATCCTGCAGAGGAGACACATGCAACACACAAACGATAAACCCTGCAGAGAGGAGACACATGCAGCAGACAAAATATAAACCCTGCAGACCGGAGACAGAGCCTGCAGAGAGAAGACACATGCAGCAGACAAAGGGTAAATCCTGCAGAGAGGAAATAGATCCTGCAGAGAGGAGACAGATCTTGCAGAGATGAGACACATGCAGCAGACAAAAGATAAACGCTGAAGAGCGGAGACAGATCCTGCAGAGAGAAGACAGATCCTGCAGAGAAAAGACACGTCCAACAGATAAAAGATAAACCCTGCAGAGAGGAGACTGATCCTGCAGAGAGGAGACACATGCAGCAGACAAAGGGTAAATCCTGCAGAGAGGAGACAGATCCTGCTGAGAGAAGGCACATGCAGCAGACAAAAGATAAACCCCGCAGAGAGGAGACACATCCAGCAGAGAAGAGACACATGCAGCAGACAAAAGATAAACCCTGCAGAGAGGAAAGAGATCCTGCAGAGAGGAGACACATGCAGCAGACAAAGGGTAAATCCTGCAGAGAGGAGACACACCCAGCAGACAAAAGATAAACCCTGCAGAGAGGAAACAGATCCTGCAGAGAGGAGATAGATCCTGCAGAGAGGAGACACATGCAGCAGGCAAAAGATAAACCCTGCAGAGAGGACACACATGCAGCAGACAAAAGATAAACCCTGCAGAGCGGAGACAGATCCTGCAGACGGAAGACACATGCAGCAGACAAAGGGCAAATCCTGCAGAGAGGAGACAGATCCTGCAGAGAGGAGACACATGCAGCAGACAAAAGATAAACCCTGCAGAGAGGAAAGAGATCCTGCAGAGAGGAGACAGATATTGCAGAAATGACACATGCAGCAGACAAAAGATAAACTCTGCAGAGCGGAGACAGATCCTGCAGAGAGAAGACACATCCTGCAGATAAAAGTTAAATCCTGCAGAGAGGAGAAAGATCCTGCAGAGAGGAGACAGTTCCTGTAGAGAGGAGACACATGCAGCAGACGAAGGGTAAATCCTGCTGAGAGGAGACAGATCCTGCAGAGAAGAGACACGTCCAGCAGATAAAAGATAAACCCTGCAGAGAGGAAACAGATCCTGCAGAGAGGAGACACTCCCAGCAGACAAAAGATAAACCCTGCAGAGAGGAGACAGATCCTGCTGAGAGAAGGCACATGCAGCAGATAAAAGATAAACCCTGCAGAGAGGAGACACATCCAGCAGACAAAAGTGAAATCCTGCAGAGAGGAGAGAGATCCTGCAGAGAGGAGACACATGCAGCAGAGAAAAGATAAACCCTGCAGAGAGGAAACAGATCCTGCAGAGAGGAGACAGATCCTGCAGAAAGGAGACACATGCTGCAGGCAATGGGTAAATCTTGCAGAGAGGAGACGCATCTTTCAGAGAGGAGACACATGCAGCAGACAAAGTGAAAATCCTGCAGGGAGGACACAGATCCTGCAGAGAGGAGACACATGCAGCAGACAAAAGTGATATCCTGCAGAGAAGAGACACGACCAGCAGATAAAAGATAAACCCTGCAGAGAGGAGACAGATCCGGCAAAGCAAAGGCACTTGCAGCAGACAAAAGATAAACTGAGAGAAGAGGCATCCAGCAGACAAAAGTGATATCCAGCAGACAAAAGTGATATCCTGCAGAGAAGAGACAGATCCTTCAGAGAGGAGACACATGCAACAGACAAAAGATAAACCCTGCAGAGAGGAGACTGATCCTGCAGAGAGGAGACACATACAGCAGACAAAGGGTAAATCCTGCAGAGAGGAGACTGATCCTGCAGAGAGGAGACAGATCCTGCAGAGAGGAGACACATGCAGCAGACAAAGGGTAAATCCTGCAGAGAGGAGACACATGCAGCAGACAAAGGGTACAACCTGCAGAGAGGGGACAGATCCTGCTGAGAGAAGGCACATGCAGCAGACAAAAGATAAACCCTGCAGAGAGGAGACACATCCAGCAGACAAAAGTGAACTCCTGCAGAGAGGAGAGAGATCCTGCAGAGAGGAGACAATTGCAGCAGAGAAAAGATAAACCCTGCAGAGAGGAAACAGATCCTGCAGAGAGGAGACACACCCAGCAGACCAAAGATAAACCCTGCAAAGAGAAAACACATCCTGCAGATAAAAGACAAATCCTGTAGAGAGGAGAGAGATCCTGCAGAGAGGAGACACATGCAGCAGACAAAAGATAAACCCTGCAGAGAGGAAACAGATCCTGCAGAGAGGAGACAGATCCTGCAGAGAGGAGACAGATCCTGCAGAGAGGAGACACATGCAGCACACAAAAGATAAACCCTGCAGAGAGGAGACACATTTAGCAGACAAAATATAAGCCCTGCAGAGCGGAGACAGAGCCTTCAGAGAGAAGACACATGCAGCAGACAAAGGGTAAATCCTTCAGAGAGGAAACAGATCCTGCAGAGAGGAGACAGATCTTGCAGAGATGAGACACATGCAGCAGACAAAAGATAAACGCTGCAGAGCGGAGACAGATCCTACAGAGAGAAGACAGATCTAGCAGAGAAGAGACACGTCCAACAGATAAAAGATAAACCCTGCAGAGAGGAGACTGATCCTGCAGAGAGGAGACTGATCCTGCAGAGAGGAGACACATGCAGCAGACAAAGGGTAAATCCTGCAGAGAGGAGGCTGATCCTGCAGAGAGGAGACAGATCCTGCAGAGAGGAGACACATGCAGCAGACAAAGGGTAAATCCTGCAGAGAGGAGACATATGCAGCAGACAAAGGGCTAATCCTGCAGAGAGGAGACAGATCCTGCTGAGAGAAGGCACATGCAGCAGACAAAAGTGAAATCCTGCAGAGAGGAGAGAGATCCTGCAGAGAGGAGACACATGCAGCAGAGAAAATATAAACCCTGCAGAGAGGAAACAGATCCTGCAGAGAGTAGACAGATCCTGCAGAGAGGAGACACATGCAGCAGACAAAAGATAAACCCTGCAGAGAGGAAACAGATCCTGCAGAGAGTAGACAGATCCTGCAGAGAGGAGACACATGCAGCAGACAAAAGATAAACCCTGCAGAGCGGAGACAGATCCTGCAGAGAGAAGACACATGCAGCAGACAAAGGGCAAATCCTGCAGAGAGGCGACAGATCCTGCAGAGAGGAGACACATGCAGCAGACAAAAGATAAACGCTGTAGAGTGGAGACAGATCCTGCAGAGAGAAGACACATCCTGCAGATAAAAGTAAAATCCTACAGAGAGGAAAAAGATCCTGCAGAGAGGAGACAGTTCCTGTAGAGAGGAGACACATGCAGCAGACGAAGAGTAAATCCTGCAGAGAGGAGACAATTCCTGCAGAGAAGAGACACGTCCAGCAGATAAAAGATAAACCCTGCAGAGAGGAAACAGCTCCTGCAGAGAGGAGACAGATCCTGCAGAGATGAGACACATGCAGCAGACAAAAGATAAACGCTGCAGAGCGGAGACAGATCCTGCAGAGAGAAGACACATGCAAGGGACAAAGGGTAAATCCTGCTGAGAGGAGACAGGTCCTGCAGAGGGGAGGCACATGCAGCAGACAAAGGGTAAATCCTGCTGAGAGGAGACAGGTCCTGCAGAGGGGAGGCACATGCAGCAGACAAAAGATAAACCCTGCAAAGAGAAAACACATCCTGCAGATAAAAGTCAAATCCTGCAGAGTGGAGAAAGATCCTGCAGAGAGGAGACAGTTCCTGTAGCGAGGAGACAAATGCAGCAGACGAAAGATAAACCCTGCAAAGAGAAAACACATCCTGCAGATAAAAGTCAAATCCTGCAGAGAGGAGACAGATCCTGCAGAGAAGAGACACATCCAGCAGATAAAAGATAAATCCTGCAGAGAGGAGAGGCATCCTGCAGAGAGAAGACAGAACCTGCAGTGAGGAGACACATGCAGTAGACAAAAGTGATATCCTGCAGGGAAGAGACACGTCTATCAGATAAAAGATAAACCTGCAGAGAGGAGACAAATGCAGCAAATAAAAGTTAAACCCTGCAGAGAGGAGACAGACCCGGCAAAGCGAAGGCGCATGCAGCAGACAAAAGATAAACTGAGAGAAGACACATCCAGCAGACAAAAGTGATATCCAGCAGAGAGGAGACAGTTCCCGCAGAGAAGAGACACATGCAACAGACAAAGGGTAAATCCTGCAGAGAGGAGACAGATTCTGCAGAGAGGAGACACATGCAGCAGACAAAGGGTAAATCCTGCAGAGAGGAAACAGATCCTGCAGAGAGGAGACACATGCAGCAGACAAAGGGTAAATCCTGCAGAGAGGGGACAGATCCTGCAGAGAGGAGACAGATACTGCAGAGAGGAGACAGATCCTGCAGAGAGGAGACACACCCAACAGACATAAAAAAAACCTGCAGAGAGGAGACAGATCCTGCAGAGAGAAGACACACCTTGCCAGGTAGGTCGCTCCCTCGCCACACAGCTCCGCCTGTGTTGTCCTGCCCGCTGCTGCTGCTGGTAAGCTCGCCCCTCTGCTTGTTGCCTCGGTGCCCGTTTACCTTCTGTTCCCCCTCGCTGCCCCCTTCTCTGTGTCCAGTTTTGCCTTCTGTTCCCCCTCGCTGCCCCCTTTCTCTGTGTCCAGTTTTGCCTTCTGTTCCCCCTCACTGCACCCTTTCTCTGTGTCCAGTTTTGCCTTCTGTTCCCCTCGCTGCCCCCTTTCTCTGTGTCCAGTTTTGCCTTCTGTTCCCCCTCGCTGCCCCCTTTCTCCGTGTCCAGTTTTGCCTTCTGTTCCCCCTCGCTGCCCCCTTTCTCTGTGTCCAGTTTTGCCTTCTGTTCCCCCTCGTTGCCCCCATTTTCTGTGTCCAGTTTTGCTTTTGTACCCCTCGTTGCCCCCATTTTCTGTGTCCAGTTTTGCTTTTTGTACCCCTCGCTGCCCCCATTTTCTGTGTCCAGTTTTGCTTTTTGTACCCCTCGTTGCCCCCATTTTCTGTGTCCAGTTTTGCTTTTTGTACCCCTCGTTGCCCCCATTTTCTGTGTCCAGTTTTGCTTTTTGTACCCCTCGTTGCCCCCATTTTCTGTGTCCAGTTTTGCTTTTTGTACCCTCGCTGCCCCCATTTTCTGTGTCCAGTTTTGCTTTTTGTACCCCTCGTTGCCCCCATTTTCTGTGTCCAGTTTTGCTTTTTGTACCCCTCGTTGCCCCCATTTTCTGTGTCCAGTTTTGCTTTCTGTACCCCTCATTGCCCCCATTTTCTGTGTCCAGTTTTGCTTTTTGTACCCCTCGTTGCCCCCATTTTCTGTGTCCAGTTTTGCTTTCTGTACCCCTCGCTGCCTCTCGACTCCCGCCGCTGCGTCCCCTGCGGCCCCGCCCCCCTGACTGCCCATTCGCTGCCCCTGCCTCCCACCTCCCAGCTGCTCCTCCCTCCCACCTCCCCATATATGGCGGCCGCTGCGCGGCCGCGCCGCTGGTGCGTCGAAGGCACGCCTAAGGCAAGCCCGTCTGCGCCCGTCCCGCCTGGAACGCGCCCAGCGCCAGAACCCCTGGGCCGTGCGCCCCCGGCTCCAGCCTCGAGGACCGACGCCGATACGATGCCACCACACTCCACGCTCTCAACCCCGGACGGACGCACAACTGCTTCAAGGCCGCCCCGAAACGCACCCATGGTCCCTTCACCTGCCGGAACTGCAGCTACACCAGCCTCAGAGCCACCGAGGCGCCCGCCAAGAAGTACCTCAACCACCTCCGATGCATCCTACTAAACACCCGCTCCGCACGCAAACACGCCGTCGAGCTCTGGGACCTGCTCGACACATCATCACCAGACGTCGCCTTCCTGACAGAGACCTGGATGAACGACTCCTCCGCCCCCGACATCGCCATAGCCATCCCAGACGGCTATAAGATCACCCGTAGAGACCACATCAACGCAGTAGGAGGAGGAATCGCCATCGTCCACAAGAACACCATCAGGGTCTCGACCAGCACCGACGACACTCTCAGCACCGCCGAACACATGCACTTCCAGATCCACACGAACCCCAACACCACCCTTAGAGGCACCCTTGTCTACAGACCCCCTGGGCCCCGACCCCAGTTCAGCGACTCCATCGCCGACTTCATCAGCACGCACGCCCTGACCTCTACCGACTACATCCTCCTCGGAGGCCTGAACTTTCACCTGGAGAACAACAACGACAGCAACTCCACCACCCTGATCGACAACCTTGCCAACCTCGGTCTGAGCCAGCTCGTCACAACACCGACCCATTCCGCCGGCCACACGCTTGACCCCATCTTCTCCTCAAGCTCCCACGTCTCCTTCAGCCACACCACGGAACTCCTCTGGACCGACCACCGCTGCATCCATTTCACCTTCCAGAAACCCACCACAGACCACCGCACCCAACAGATCCCATGCCGCTGCTGGAGCAAAGTCACCGAAGACCAACTACGGGCAAACCTCGTTCTCAGCCCTCCATCCGACCCATCCAACACCGACGACGCTGCCTGCAACCTCAGACGATGGATGGACGACTGTGCCAACACCCTCGCCCCGCTGAAAAAACTCACCTACAGTGACACCACCAAAGAGCCAGCTGGTTCACCTCGGAACTCCTAGCTTCCAAGCGTACCTGCCGGAAACTAGAGAAGAAATGGCACAGTGATAAGACACCGGACAGCCACGCAGCCCACAAAGACGCCATCCGTAACCACCACCACCTCATCAAGTCCGCCAAGAGAATCTCCTTCAAAGACCGCCTCAACAACAACGCACACAACAGCAAGGAGCTCTTCAACATCGTGAAGGAACTCTCCAACCCCAGCTCCAACACCAACGACATCCCGCCGTCGCAAGCCCTGTGCGATTCCCTCGCCACCTTCTTCCACCGCAAGATCGCCGACATCCACGACAGCTTCAACACCCAGACAGCCCCAACTAAGATCGATGCACCAGACCCGCCGCACACCATCGACCACGACCCCCTGCCAGCCTGGGCCAGCGTGAACATCGATGACACCATCAAGACCATGAGCACAATACACTCCGGCTCCCCGTCAGACCCTTTCCTGCACCACATCTTCAACAAAGCCAGCAGCTCCATCGCACCCCACCTGTGCAACGTCATCAATCTCTCCTTCGAGACCGCGACCTTCCCAGAGAGCTGGAAACACGCAGAGATCAACGCCCTACTCAAAAAACCCAAGGCGGACCCGAGAGACCTCAAGAACTTCCGGCCCATCTCCCTGCTTCCGTTCCCAGCCAAGGTCATCGAGAAGATTGTCAACAAACAGCTAACCCGATACCTCGAAGAAAACAGCATCCTGGACCCATCCCAATCGGGGTTCCGCAGCAACCACAGCACTGAGACTGCCCTCATCGCCGCCACCGACGACATCAGGATCCTGCTGGACAACGGTGAGACCGCAGCCCTCATCCTGCTGGACCTCTCCGCCACCTTCGACACTGTCTGCCACCGCACTCTACGCGCACGCCTCTACGACGCAGGGATCCGAGACAAGGCCCTGGAATGGGCCACCTCCTTCCTCGCCGGCAGAACCCAGAGAGTCCGCCTCCCACCATTCCGATCCGAAGCCTCCGAGATCATCTGCGGCGTACCCCAGGGATCATCCCTCAGCCCAACACTGTTCAACATCTACATGGCCCCGCTCGCACGCATCGCCAGACAGCACGACCTCAACATAATCTCCTACGCCGACGACACTCAACTGATCCTCTCCCTCACCAAGGACCCCCTCGCCTCCAAATCCAACCTCCATGAAGGAATGAAGGCCGTCGCCGATTGGATGAAGATCAGCTGACTAAAACTGAACACGGACAAGACAGAGGTCCTCATCCTCGTCTCCAACCCCTCAGCCTGGGACGACTCCTGGTGGCCAACGACACTAGGAGAAGCCCCGACACCCACCGACCACGCACGCAACCTGGGAGTCATCCTCGACTCAACACTCTCCATGGCCAAGCAAGTCAACGCAGTCTCCTCCTCCTGCTTCAACACCCTCTGCATGCTTCGCAATATCTACAGGTGGATCCCGACAGATACAAGAAGAACAGTCACCCAGGCCCTCGTCAGTAGCAGACTTGACTATGGGAACGCCCTCTACGCGGGAGCCCCGGCCAAGCTCATCAAGCGACTGCAACGCATACAAAACGCCTCCGCACGCCTGATCCTCGATGTACCACGCTACAGCCACATCACACCCCACCTGAGGAACCTGCACTAGCTCCCCGTCGACAGGAGAATCTCCTTCAAACTCCTCATCCACGCACACAAGGCACTCCACAAGACTGGCCCAGCCTACCTCAACAGACGACTCCTCTTCTACGTCCCCAACCGCCAGCTCCGCTCCGCCGACCTCTCCCTCGCCACCGTCCCTCGCATTCGAAGAACTACCACCGGCGGCAGATCCTTCTCCCACCTCGCCGCCAAGACCTGGAACACCCTTCCACTAAGCCTACGACAGACCCAAGACCTGCTGACCTTCAGGAGGCTACTCAAGACCTGGTTGTTCGACCAGTAGCAGCACCCCCCCCCTTTTTTCTCCCCAGCGCCTTGAGACCCTCGTGGGTAAGTAGTGCGCTCTACAAATTCTGTGATTGATTGATTGACACATGCAGCAGACAAATGGTAAATCCTGCAGAGAGGAGACACATGCAGCAGACAAAGGGTAAATCCTGCAGAGAGGATACAGATCCTGCAGAGAGGAGACACATACAGCAGACAAAAGATAAACCCTGCAAAAAGACACATCCTCCAGATAAAAGTCAAATCCTGCAGAGAGGAGAAAGATCCTGCAGAGAGGAGACAGTTCCTGTAGAGAGGAGACACATGCAGCAGACGAAGGGTAAATACTGCAGAGAGGAGACAGATTCTGCAGAGAGGAGACGCATCCTGCAGAGAGAAGACAGAACCTGCAGTGAGGAGACACATGCAGCAGACAAAAGTGATATCCTGCAGGGAAGAGACACGTCCATCAGATAAAAGATAAACCCTGCAGAGAGGAGACAAATGCAGCAAATAAAAGTTAAACCCTGCAGAGAGGAGACAGATCCGGCAAAGCGAAGGCGCATGCAGCAGACAAAAGATAAACTGATAGAAAACACATCCAGCAGACAAAAGTGATATCCATCAGACAAAAGTGATATCCATCAGACAAAAGTGATATCCTGCAGAGAGGAGACAGTTCCCGCAGAGAAGATGCAACAGACAAAGGGTAGTCCTGCAGAGAGGAGACAGATTCTGCAGAGAGGGGACACATGCAGCAGACAAAGGGTAAATCCTGCAGAAAGGAAACAGATCCTGCAGAGAGGAGACACATGCAGCAGACAAAGGGTAAATCCTGCAGAGAGGAGACAGATCCTGCAGAAAGGAGACAGATACTGCAGAGAGGAGACAGATCCTGCAGAGAGGAGACACACCCAACAGACATAAAATAAATCCTTCAGAGAGGAGACAGATCCTGCAGAGAGAAGACACATGCAGCAGACAAAGGGTAAATCCTGCAGAGAGGAGACACATGCAGCAGACAAAAGGTAAATCCTGCAGAGAGGATACAGATCCTGCAGAGAGGAGACACATACAGAAGACAAAAGTGATATCCTGCAGAGAAGAGACACGTCCAGCAGCAAAAAGATAAACCCTGCAGAGAGGAGACAGATCCTGCAGAGAGGGCACATGCAGCAGACAAAGTATAAACCCTGCAGCGAGGATACAGATCCGGCAGAGAGAAGACACATCCAGCAGACAAAAGATAAACCCTGCAGAGAGGAGACACATCCAGCAGACAAAAGTGATATCCTGCAGAGAGGAGACAGATCCTTCAGAGAGGAGACAAATGCAGCAGAGAAAAAATAAACCCTGCAGAGAGGAAACAGATCCTGCAGAGAGGAGACACATCCAGCAGACAAAGGGTAAATCTTGCAGAGAGGAGACACATCTTGCAGAGAGGAGACACATGCAGCAGACAAATGGTAAATCCTGCAGAGAGAAGACAGATTCTGCAGAGAGGAGACAGATCCTGCAGAGAGGAGACACATGCAGCAGACAAAGGGTAAATCCTGCAGAGAGGAGACAGATCCTGCAGAGAGGAGACACATGCAGCAGACAAAAGTGATATCCTGCAGAGAAGAGACACGTCCAGTAGATAAAAGAAAAACCCTGCAGAGAGGAGACAGATCCGGCAAAGTGAAGGCACATGCAGCAGACAAAAGATAAACTGAGAGAAGAGACATCCAGCAGACACAAGTGATATCCAGCAGACAAAAGTGATATCCTGCAGAGAGGAGACATATCCTTCAGAGAGGAGACACATGCAACAGACAAAAGATAAACCCTGCAGAGCATAGACAGATCCTGCAGAGAGAAGACTGATCCTGCAGAGAGGAGACACATGCAGCAGACAAAAGATAAACCCTGCAGAGCAGAGACAGATCCTGCAGAGAGGAGACAGTTCCTGCAGGCAGGAGACACATGCAGCAGACAAAAGATAAACCCTGCAGAGAAGAGACAGATTACACATGGAACAGAAAGATCTTCCTCAGTGATGGAAATTTTGCAGGGATGGGACTGGTCATGCCGCACTGAGACTGGTGCCGAGAGGGCACACAGGGCGCCCATAGGAGGCAAACACTGCCAAAAGAACGTGCCAGGCCAGAGAATTTAGGAACAAGTTCTCAAGTACAAGGATTCACTGCAAATCTTCCTTCTCACCTCTGCAAACAGATGCATGTGCTCCAAAGAAGGCAGACGGATCCAGCGAGATTTAGGAGTGTAGTGCCGTATCTTCAAGAGTGACATAAACCAGGAGAGACTTGGTCTCTGCCCCTCTCACTGAAAGCCCTCCAGCGACAGCCTGTAATTAATTCTCAAGAAAGTGATGCGGAAAATGTGATTAGAAAGCCTCAAATTCAGAGATCTCACACATACTTTATAATATTCAGAGATCATTGAGAAACACACTCCATTTGGCGTTGCTGGTCTCTGTGCATCATAATGTATGCGCGTGGTGTGTGTGTACGTGGGTGGACTCCTCATCTGCCCTGACTGCTGTTGTCTGATTACAGCTCTCCTCCCTTTGACGGACACCTGAGATTGTTACCAATACAGAGCGTGAAGCTGGAATTACTCAAACTCAGCAGATTGCTTCTGAGATTAGTTCTCTGAGATTGGCGAATATTGACTTTTCTCCAAGCATCCCCTGAATAATGATAGGTCCTTCTGCAAAAGCGTGAATGGGGGTTATCCTTACCTGCAGGAAGTGACAGACTGAACGGGCCGTATCTGCAGGAAGAGACAGACTGCAAGTGCCATATCTGCAGGACGTTACAGACTGCATGGACCTTATCTGCAGGAAGTGACAGACTGAATGGGCCTTATCTGCAGGAAGAGACAGACTGCATGGACCTTATCTGCAGGAAGAGACAGACTGCATGGACCTTATCTGCAGGAAGTGACAGACTGCATGGGCCTTATCTGCAGGAAGAGACAGACTGCATGGGCCATATCCACAGGAAGCGACAGACTGCATGGGCCTTATCTGCAGCAAGTGACAGACTGCATGGGCCTTATCTGCAGCAAGTGACAGACTGCATGGGCCATATCTGCAGAAAGAGACAAACTGCCTGGGACTTATGTGCAGGAAGAGACAGACTGCATGGGCCTTATCCGCAGGAAGCAACAGACTCCATTGGGCTTATCTGCAAGAAAAGACAGACTGCATGTGCCTTACCTTTTGTGAGTGACAGACTGAATGGGCCTTATCTGCAGAAATAGCCAGACTACATGTGCCTTCATCTGCAAGAAGAGACAGACTGCATGGGCCTTTTCAGCAGGAAGAGACAGACTTCATGGGTCTTTTCAGCAGGAAGAGACAGACTTCATGGGCCTTATCTGCAGGAAGAAACAGACTTCATGGACCTTTTCAGCAGGAAGAGACAGACTTCATGGGCCTTATCTGCAAGAAGGGACAGACTGCATGGACCTTTTCAGCAGGAAGAAACAGACTTCACGGGCCTTATCTACAGGAAGAGACAGACTGCATGGGCCTTATTATCTACAGGAAGACACAGACTGCATGGGCCTTATCTGCAGAAAGTGACAGAATTCATGGGCCTTATCTGCAGGAAGAGACAGACTGCAAGTGCCATATCTGCAGGACGCTACATACTGCATGGACCTTATCTGCAGGAAGTGACAGACTGCATGGGCCTTATCTGCAGGAAGAGACAGACTGCATGGGCAATATCCATAGGAAGCAACAGACTGCATGGGCCTTATCTGCAGCAAGTGACAGACTGCATGGGCCTTATCTGCAGCAAGTGACAGACTGCATGGGCCATATCTGCAGAAAGAGACAAACTGCCTGGGACTTATGTGCAGGAAGAGACAGACTGCATGGGCCTTATCCGCAGGAAGCAACAGACTCCATGGGGCTTATCTGCAAGAAAAGACAGACTGCATGTGCCTAACCTTTTGTGAGTGACAGATTGAATGGGCCTTATTTGCAGAAATAGCCAGACTACATGTGCCTTCATCTGCAAGAAGAGACAGACTGCATGGGCCTTTTCAGCAGGAAGAGACAGACTTCATGGGCCTTTTCAGCAGGAAGAGACAGACTTCATGGGCCTTTTCAGCAGGAAGAGACAGACTTCATGGGCCTTATCTGCAGGAAGAAACAGACTTCATGGACTTTTTCAGCAGGATGAGACAAACTTCATGGGCCTTATCTGCAAGAAGGGACAGACTGCATGGACCTTTTCATCAGGAAGAAACAGACTTCACGGGCCTTATCTACAGGAAGAGACAGACTGCATGGGCCTTATTATCTACAGGAAGAGACAGACTGCATGGGCCTTATCTGCAGGAAGAGACAGAATGCATGTGCCTTATTATCTACAGGAAGAGACAGACTGCATGGGCCTTATCTGTAGGAAGAGACAGACTGCATGTGCCTTATTATCTACAGGAAGAGACAGACTGCATGGGCCATATCCACAGGAAGCAACAGACTGCATGGGGCGTATCAACTGCTGGAAGAGACAAACTGCCTGGGACTTATATGCAGGAAGAGACAGACTTCTTGGGCCTTATCTGCAGGAAGAACAAACTGCATGAGCCTTATCTGCAGGAAGAGACAGACTGCATGGGCCATATCCACAGGAAGCAACAGACTGCATGGGCCTTATCTGCAGCAAGTGACAGACTGCATGGGCCATATCCACAGGAAGCAACACACTGCATGGGGCTTATCTGCAGAAAGAGACAAACTGCCTGGGACTTATGTGCAGGAAGAGACAGACTGCATGGGCCTTATCCACAGGAAATTACAGACTGTGTGGGCCTTAGAGACAGACCGAATGGGCCTTATCTGCAGAAATAGACAGATTGCATGGGCCTTATCCGCAGGAAGTGACAAACTGCATGGGCCTTATTTGCAAGAAGACACAGACTGCATGGGCCTTATCTGCAGGTAGAGACAGACTGCATGGGCCATATCCACAGGAAGCAATAGACTGCATGGGCCTTATCTGCAGCAAGTGACAGACTGCATGGGCCTTATGGGGCTTATCTGCAAGAAAAGACAAACTGCATGGGCCTTATCCGCAGGAAGCAACAGACTCCATGGGGCTTATCTGCAAGAAAAGACAGACTGCATGTGCCTTACCTTTTGTGAGTGACAGACTGAATGGGCCTTATCTGCAGAAATAGCCAGACTACATATGCCTTCATCTGCAAGAAGAGACAGACTGCATGAGCCTTTTCAGCAGGAAGAGACAGACTTCATGGGCCTTATCTGCAGGAAGAAACAAACTTCATGGCAATTTTCAGCAGGAAGAGACAGACTTTATGGGCCTTCTCTGCAAGAAGGGACAGACTGCATGGACCTTTTCAGCAGGAAGAAACAGACTTCACGGCCATATCTACAGGAAGAGACAGACTGCATGGGCCTTATTATCTACAGGAAGAGACAGACGGCATGGGCCTTATCTGCAGGAAGAGACAGACTGCATGTGCCGTATTATCTACAGGAAGAGACAGACTGCATGGGCCTTATCTGTAGGAAGAGACAGACTGCATGTGCCTTATTATCTACAGGAAGAGACAGACTGCATGTGCCTTTTTATCTACAGGAAGAGACAGACTGCATGGGCCATATCCACAGGAAGCAACAGACATGCAGGAAGAACAAACTGCATGAGCCTTATCTGCAGGAAGAGACAGACTGCATGGGCCATATCCACAGGAAGCAACAGACTGCATGGGCCTTATCTGCAGCAAGTGACAGACTGCATGGGCCATATCCACAGGAAGCAACACACTGCATGGGGCTTATCTGCAGAAAGAGACAAACTGCCTGGGACTTATGTGCAGGAAGAGACAGACTGCATGGGCCTTATCCACAGGAAATTACAGACTGTGTGGGCCTTAGAGACAGACCGAATGGGCCTTATCTGCAGAAATAGACAGATTGCATGGGTCTTCTCTGAAGGAAGTGACAAACTGCATGGGCCTTATTTGCAAGAAGACACAGACTGCATGGGCCTTATCTGCAGGAAGAGACAGACTGCATGGGCCATATCCACAGGAAGCAACAGACTGCATGGGCCTTATCTGCAGCAAGTGACAGACTGCATGGACCTTTTTCTGCAGCAAGTGACAGCCTGCATGGGCCATATCTGCAGAAAGAGACAGACTGCATGGGCCTTATCTGCAGGAAGAGACAGACTGCATGGGCCATATCTGCAGAAAGAGATAAACTGCATGGGCCATATCCACAGGAAGCAACAGACTGCATGGGCCTTATCTGCAGGAAGAGACAGACTGCATGGGCCATATCCACAGGAAGCAACAGACTGCATGGGGCTTATCTGCAGAAAGAGACAAACTGCCTGGGACTTATGTGCAGGAAGAGACAGACTGCATGGGCCTTATCCACAGGAAATTATAGACTGTGTGGGCCTTAAAGACAGACCGAATGGGCCTTATCTGCAGGAAGAGACAGACTGTATGGGCCTTATCCGCAGGAAATTACAGACTGCATGGACATTATCTGCAGGAAGGGACAGACTGCATTGACCTTATCTGCACAAATAGACAGACTGCATGGGCTTGATCTGCAGGAAATTTAACACTGCATGGGCCTTATCTGCAGAAAGAGACAGAATGCATGAGCCATAGCCGCAGGACCAACAGACTGTATGGGCATTATCTGCAGAAATAGAAAGCTTGCATGGGCCTGCAGGAAGTGACAGACTGCATGAACCTTATCTGCAGGAAGTGACAGACTGCATGGGCCATATCTGCTGGAAGCAACAGACAGCATGGGTCCTGTCTGCAGAAATAGACAGATTGCATGGGCCTTCTCTGCAGGAAGTGACAAACTGCATGGGCCTTATTTGCAAGAAGACACAGGCTGCATGGGCCTTATCTGCAGGAAGAACAAACTGCATGAGCCTTATCTGCAGGAAGAGACAGACTGCATGGGCCATATCCACAGGAAGCAACAGACTGCATGGGCCTTATCTGCAGCAAGTGACAGACTGCATGGGCCATATCCACAGGAAGCAACAGACTGCATGGGGCTTATCTGCAGAAAGAGACAAACTGCCTGGGACTTATGTGCAGGAAGAGACAGACTGCATGGGCCTTATCCACAGGAAATTACAGACTGTGTGGGCCTTAGAGACAGACCGAATGGGCCTTATCTGCAGAAATAGACAGATTGCATGGGTCTTCTCAGAAGGAAGTGACAAACTGCATGGGCCTTATTTGCAAGAAGACACAGACTGCATGGGCCTTATCAGCAGGAAGAGACAGACTGCATTGGCCATATCCACAGGAAGCAACAGACTGCATGGGCCTTATCTGCAGCAAGTGACAGACTGCATGGACCTTTTTCTGCAGCAAGTGACAGCATGCATGGGCCATATCTGCAGAAAGAGACAGACTGCATGGGCCTTTTCTGCAGGAAGAGACAGACTGCATGGGCCATATCTGCAGAAAGAGATAAACTGCATGGGCCATATCCACAGGAAGCAACAGACTGCATGGGCCTTATCTGCAGGAAGAGACAGAATGCATGAGCCATAGCCGCAGGAACCAACAGACTGTATGGGCATTATCTGCAGAAATAGAAAGCTTGCATGGGCCTGCAGGAAGTGACAGACTGCATGAACCTTATCTGCTGGAAGTGACAGACTGCATGGGCCATATCTGCTGGAAGCAACAGACAGCATGGGTCCTGTCTGCAGAAATAGATAGATTGCATGGGCCTTCTCTGCAGGAATTGCCAAACTGCATGGTCCTTATTTGCAAGAAGACACAGGCTGCATGGGCCTTATCTGCAGGAAGAGATAGACTGCATGGGCCATATTCACAGGAAGCAACAGACTGCATGGGCCTTATCTGCAGCAAGTGACAGACTGCATGGGCCTTATCTGCAGCAAGTGACAGACTGCATGGGCCATATCTGCAAAAAGAGACAAACTGCCTGGGACTTATGTGCAGGAAGAGACAGACTGCATGGGCCTTATCCGCAGGAAGCAACAGACTCCATGGGGCTTATCTGCAAGAAAAGACAGACTGCATGTGCCTTACCTTTTGTGAGTGACAAACTGAATGGGCCTTATCTGCAGAAATAGCCAGACTACATATGCCTTCATCTGCAAGAAGAGACAGACTGCATGAGCCTTTTCAGCAGGAAGAGACAGACTTCATAGGCCTTTTCAGCAGGAAGAAACAGACTTCATGGACCTTTTCAGCAGGAAGAGACAGACTTCATGGGCCTTATCTGCAAGAAGGGACAGACTGCATGGACCTTTTCAGCAGGAAGAAACAGACTTCACAGGCCCTATCTACAGGAAGAGACAGACTGCATGGGCCTTATCTGCAGGAAGAGGCAGACTGCATTTGCCTTATTATCTACAGGAAGAGACAGACTGCATGGGCCTTATCTGTAGGAAGAGACAGACTGCATGTGCCTTATTATCTACAGGAAGAGACAGACTGTATGTGCCTTATTATCTACAGGAAGAGACAGACTGCATGGGCCATATCCACAGGAAGCAACAGACTGCATGGGGCTTATTATCTGCAGGAAGAGACAAACTGCCTGGGACGTATGTGCAGGAAGAGACAGACTTCTTGGGCCTTATCTGCAGGAAGAACAAACTGCATGAGCCTTATCTGCAGTTAGAGACAGACTGCATGGGCCATATCCACAGGAAGCAACAGACTGCATGGGCCTTATCTGCAGCAAGTGACAGACTGCATGGGCCTTATTTGCAAGAAGACACAGACCGAATGGGCCTTATCTGCAGAAATAGACAGATTGCATGGGCCTTCTCTGCAGGAAGTGACAAACTGCATGGGCCTTATTTGCAAGAAGACACAGACTGCATGGGCCTTATCTGCAGGAAGAGACAGACTGCATGGGCCATATCTGCAGACAGAGACAGACTGCATGGGCCTTATCTGCAGCAAGTGACAGACTGCATGGACCTTATCTGCAGCAAGTGACAGCCTGCTTCGGCCAAATCTGCAGAAAGAAACAGACTGCATGGGCCTTATCTGCAGGAAGAGACAGACTGAATGGGCCATATCTGCAGAAAGAGACAAACTGCATGGGCCATATCCACAGGAAGCAACAGACTGCATGGGCCTTATCTGCAGGAAGAGACAGACTGCATGGGCCATATCCACAGGAAGCAACAGACTGCATGGGGCTTATCTGCAGAAAGAGACAAACTGCCTGGGACTTATGTGCAGGAAGAGACAGACTGCACGGGCCTTATCCACAGGAAATTACAGACTGTGTGGGCCTTAGAGACAGACCGAATGGGCTTTATCTGCAGGAAGGGACAGACTGTATGGGCCTTATCCGCAGGAAATTACAGACTGCATGGACATTATCTGCAAGAAGGGACAGACTGCATTGGCCTTATCTGCACAAATAGACAGACTGTATGGGCCTGATCTGCAGGAAATTGAACACTGCATGGGCCTTATCTGCAGAAAGAGACAGAATGCATGAGCCATAGCCGCAGGAACCAACAGACTGTATGGGCATTATCTGCAGAAATAGAAAGCTTGCATGGGCCTGCAGGAAGTGACAGACTGCATGAACCTTATCTGCAGGAAGTGACAGACTGCATGGGGTATATCCACAGGAAGCAACAAACTGCATGGGTCCTGTCTGCAGAAATAGACAGATTGCATGGCCTTATCTGAAGGAAGTGACAGACTGCATGGGGCTTATCTGCAAGAAGTGACAGACTGCAAGCACCTTAAATGCAGGAAGTGACAGACTGAATTGGCCTTATCTGTAGGAAGAGATGGACTGCAGGTGCCTTATCTGCAGGAAGTGACAGACTGCATGGGTCTTATCTGCAAGAAGAGACTGACTGCATGAGCCTTATCTGCGGGAAGTGACAGATTGCATGGGCCTTATCTACAGAAAGTACCACACTGCATGGGCCTTATCAGCAGGAAGAACCACACCGCATGGGCGATATCCACAGGAAGCAGCAGACTGACTGGGACTTATCTGCAGAAAAAGACAGACTGCATGGACCTTGTCTGCAGAAAGTGACAAAATGCATGGGCCTTATTAGTAGGAAGTGACAGACTGCATAGGCCATATCTACAGGAAGAGATGGATTGAATGGGCCTTACATGCAGGAAGTGACATCCTGCATGGGCCTTATCTGCAGGGAATTGCTGACTGAATGGGCTTTGTCTGCAGTAAGAGACATAATGAATGGGCCTTATCTGCAGGAAGTGACAGGCTGTATAGGACCTATCTACAGTGAGAGACAGATTGCATGGGCCTTATCTGCAGGGAATTGCTGACTGACTGGGCCTTATCTGCAGGAAGTGACAGACTCCATGGACCTTATCTGCAGAACTAAACAGACTTCATGGGGCTTATCTGCAGGAAGAGACAAATTGCATGAGACTTATCTGCAGGAAGAGGTAGATTGCATGGGCCATATCTGTAGGAGAGTAGGATCTGCTTCTTATAGTTACCCCCACTTTTTGCTGATGTTTCACTGTTTTCGACTTAGTCTGACTGGGATCCTGCTATTCAGGACCCCAGCCTATCTGCTTTCTCCTCTAAATTGATTGCATGTACTTTACGTACACTCCAGATTGGATTCTGGGGTACCCTTATGAGTCCCTAGTATATGGTATACTATGTATCCAGGGCATAGGTACCCCAGAGGCCTCCCAGGGACTGCAGCATGTATTATGCCACCCCTGTTATGTTATGTTATGTTAAATGACTATTTATAGAGCGCGCAGCTACTCAATTGAGAGTCCCGGTCCCCTGAGAGGCCATCCAATATGACACAACAGGTCTGCTACTGCAGCCTGTGTAAGGTGGTGCATGCACCCCTTACTTAGATATAGGTTCACTATACCTATCCTGATCACTGCACATATAAACCTATCAGTCACCCCTATGGCAGGCCTTATCAATCCTGAAGGCAGGGTGCTGGGTTTTATGTGAGAGGGTGCCCATGCATGAGCAGAGCCCCTCTGCAGAATTCGGAACCACTATTCCGGGGTTGTCTGTGATGCAGCCAACCATATACTCTTAAGTGCATTATGACCTCGCGGTAAATGCTAACTTTAGAATGGCTGCAAGGAATTATGTCGTGTTTGGTGTCAAACACCTTGGAATCATACCTCCACACCAGTAACTGGTGTGGGAGGTATGATTCCTCCCTCCTAGAGGGAGAAATATGACAGCACCGGTACACCCGGTACCAGCTTAACAGAGCCCTGGCATCACAAAATGGATGCTGCCAGCCACAGACACGAGTCTGCCCTCCTGCTGCTGGATGAATCTCCGGCAGGGGAAGCTGGACAATAGGTTTCCTGTCACAGGGAGGTGTAACCACCTCCCAGACAGGCTTTAGTGTATTGGGGCTGGGTGGGTGCACTCCAAGAGTGCCTTGAAGTCTGCACTGGGGGCACATTTGGTGTCCCTGTGCATAGTCCAGCTCAAACCGGTTGCAGGGGCACTCAGCCCCTGCTCTGGCGTCAAACTGGACAAAGGATATGGGTGTAGCCACCCCTCTATCCTGACCCTCCCATAGGTGGGCCCCTAGAGTTTGTCCCACCCCTTCCTTGGGTATAAAGTAGGAACCCCTGGCTACAGGACGTTAGATTACACCTGGACTAAACTCTGATACAGAAACCAAGTATTTCGATGATCTACACTACGCTGGATGACTGAAGAATCTCCCTTGGAGTAAAGGAGTTACTCCCCTGCAAGGCAGGCACCTTAAACGCAACTGACCAGTTGGCATCTCCAAAGCTCCCGAGGACTCCGAAGAATATTGCCACACAGGAGGTGGGTTCCCAAGGTCTCTGAGGTCGATCTGTGCCCACAGCAAGTCTAAGGTCCGTATCCCTCGTGGTGACCGTGCAACCTGAACCCCTGGACACCGCGTCTATTTGCAGAAGCATCAGCTTTCCGGCGACTCCTGAGGCTGAGCTTTGGGTTACCTGTAGCCCTGACACCGAGCAGTAATTACACTGAAGATTGCTGGCCTACACTCAACGACTGTTCCATGGGCCACCATTTTGTGATTCCTCTTGAGGTCCCTTCGTGATCCCTGGTCCATTGACCTGTGGGTCCCCAAGAAGGCAACTATAACTTTCAGTGGGCTTCTCTGGTTGCTCCAGGTGTGCCCTGACTCTCCATTGCTTGGGGAGTCCCCAGGACCTTGCTGGTCCTCACAGAAGTTGAATTACTCTGACCGCGTCGGTTGCCTTTGCCAAGGCTTGTTGGTGTTCAATCCGAGCACTGACCCCCCCCCAGCACTCGACATCCTTCGTGGGACAGCTCCTCTGCAGACTCTGGTCATCGTCGACATCTCCTGGTCCCTGTGGCTGCAGAGTCAAGCTTCACCTCTACGCACCTGAAGCACCCGACATCGGTGGGCATTCGATTGCTCCGCTCCTGGTCACTGGCAAGTGACCCAGACTCTGACCCCTCTGCTTTCAGGTTCTTCACATCTTCGATCCAGGCTTGGATCACACCGGACACTTTCCTTCTTCACGGCAGCAGCACTTTGCAGCGTCTCGCCATTGGAAACAACGACGATTCCCGACACCCTTTGACACCTATGCACCCGGCTTCCCTGGGTGAGGTAACATGAGTACTCCGGTCCTCCCGTGGGTGCTGACCTTAGAACCTTCTAAGTCTGAAAGGGTTTCCTCAAAGTCCTCTCCTAAGTGTCCTTAAACTCTAATATTCCAACCGTGACTTTCCCATAGAGTTGTACGGAGCTCGCGTCTGTGTTCCCACACTGCACTCGTCCCCCGTGGGTCTCCTGTGTCACTACCTTGGGTGGTTCCTTGGGGTCCCAGCGATTCTACGTGCTCTAGGCACTGTGTCTAGTCAAGTCGTGGTTCTTATACCACTTTCTTAGTATATGGTTTGGTCTCCCCCTGGAGCCCACTGTGTATTGTGCTATTTACTGTCGTTCTAGTACTGTAATATTGTGTGCTTTGTTCTCTAATCTCATAAAGAGGTTAGTAGAGAGTGTTTAGTAATAAATACATATTTTAAATATACCTTGTGTGGTTCTCCTTTCATTTGGTCATTCAAGAGGTTATATACTGGTAAAACAAGCTGCTTTACATTCCTTCAAGACTTAGCCTGAAGGCTGCTCTCCACAGCTACCACTAGGATAGCTTTCTATAAAGGTTGTCTTTAACCTGATCATCAATAAAGGTCGTTTGGACTGGTGCAAGGTGCCCACTTTAATTAGTGGACAGCATATACCAGGCAAACTTCTCACATTGGTGTGCAGCGGTTGGGTTTCAAGCTTGCTATTGTTTTACCAGATAATCTCAGTGAGTGACTAACTGAAAACCACTAAAGGTACTTAAGGTACATATAAATCAAGTCTAGAATACAGTAAAGTTCTACTGAACTTAGAGTTGTGTGTCAAGGGCTTAGCACACCCTTTCTACAACTCAAGAGAGTTTAGCAGGCCCACTAGAGTAGGTAGGTGCATACACCACACCACACTAGTCATGTCTTCAAGGGCAGAAGCCAGTGGGTCTCTCCCAACTAAGTATGACCATGTCTCATACCAAGAATTGAGGACTATGTGTGCCTCTAGGAAATTGAAGACAGGGAAAAGCCCAACCACCCAACATCTCATAAAGTTGTTGCTTGCAGATGACCTCAGAAAGGTCAGACCCAGAAAGGTCAGACCCAGGGTCTGATGAGGTTGGCAGAGTGGGTGGGACAGCAGAAGAGGAAAGGCAAGGTAGTGAACGCTACTATGACCCAGACTCTGATACTGGCCAGGAGGATCAAAATGATTCTAACCTGGAAAATCCAATTCTTCCTGAAGGTGAGGAAGGAGACCCCAGGGGGGCTCTCTTTACCCCACCTGGAAGGGTTAACAGTTTACCAAGAAGATCTAGATCTCCTTCTGTGGAATCTAATCGTTCTGGTACATTTGTAGGGAGCTCTGTGTCTCATAGGACTTCTTCTCATAAAAGGGAGTCCTCTTATGAGAAGAAGTGCAAACTGCTTGAGTTTGAAAGAGCTAAGCTCAGGATCAAGAGAGAGCAATTGGCCTTAGACAGGGAATCCCTGGAGCTTCAGAGAGCTTCTCAGAAGCTGGGACTAGAGTCCCATGGTGGCAGCCACAGTGTCCCTAGAGGTAGAGATCATACTCATGACCATAGGAACCTGAACAAGATTGTCCCTCCCTACCAGAGTGGGGATGACATCCACAAATGGATAACTGCACTTGAGAGGGCCTGTAAGGTACAGAGGGTCCCCCAGGAGCAGTGGGCAGCAATCTTGTGGCTCTCCTTTGCAGACAAAGGTAGAGACAAGCTCCTCACTGTTAGAGAAGAGGATGCTGATAATTACAAAGTCCTGAAGAGTGCTCTGTTTGATGGGTTTGGCCTAACCACTGAACAATACAGGTTAAAGTTCAGAGACACCCAAAAGGCACAGACTCAGGGCTGGGTTGACTTTGTTGATTGTGCTACTAAGGCTCTGGAAGGCTGGTTACTTGGCTGTAAGGTGTGTGATTTCAAAGGATTGTATAATTTAATCATGAGAGAGCAGGTCCTTAATAACTGTCAAAATCAACTGTTGCATCAGTACCTGGTGGACTCTGATCTGACCTCTCCCCAAGAATTGGGCTAGAAGGCAGACAAGTGGGTCAGAACCAGGGTGAGGCAGAAGGTTCAGAACCAAGGTGGTGACCCTAAGAAGCAAGATTCTAAAAACTCTGATATGGGTGGGGAGAAGGGTAAAGACCAGAAGTCTTCTCAAGAGCCCCAAAAATCAGCATCTGAAGGGGAGTCACAATCCAACAAGGGAAAAGGCAAGAAGAAACCATGGTGTAAAATCTGTAAACAGAAAACCCATTGGACCAGTGATTGTACCAAGTCCAAGGACTCAACTCCCACCACCAATGCCCCTAAGGCAACTGTTCCCCCTAGTTCAGCTCCAGGTGGTGGGGTTCCAAATAAGGGTGTAGTAGGGTTAACCCTGGGATCTGAGATGGACTCTGGCCTAGTCAGAGTTCCAACTCAGGCTATGTTGATCTGTGATGGGGGCATGGATATGGCCTCCTTATTTGTAAGCCCCAGTAATCTGGGCAAATACAGACAACAGCCTATAATAAATGGAAAAGAGGCCTTGGCATTCAGGGACACAGGAGCAAGTTTCACAATGGTGACAAAAGATATTGTGGCTCCTGAGCAAATCATACTTGGTGAAATGTACCAAGTGACCAATGCTAGCAATGTCAGGACAGACCATTCCTTGGCAGTTGTTAATTTCTCCTGGGGAGGGGTAACTGGCCCTAAGAAGGTTGTGGTAAGTGCAGACCTCCATGTTGAATGCTTGTTGGGCAATGATTTAGAAACTTCAGCTTGGGCTGAAGTGGAACTCAGGACTCATGCAGAAATGTTGGGTATCCCTGCAGATGTGTTTGCTATGACCAGGTCACAGGCAAAAATGTCTAAAACTGAACAGGTTCTGGATCCTGGAAAAATGGACCAGGCACCTTCCAAGAGAAGGAGCAGTAGGGTTAAGGCAGTGTCTTCCCCCCTGCCTCAGAATCCAGATCAGTCTCTTGAGGGAGCTGATCTAAGTCCTGAAGAAGGAACTGTCCCAGATGAGCTTGAGCCTGATCAGGTTGAGTTCTTGGGGACAGGGGGCCCTTCCAGGGCAGATCTGAGCCAGGAGCAACTGAGCTGCCCCTCTCTTGAACCCCTCAGACAGCAAGCTGCTGCTGAGGCTGCTGGGAAGTACTAGTGGGTCCCATAGGATCTACTGGGATGATGGACTCCTTTACTCAGAGAGTAGAGACCCCAAGCCTGGAGCCACCAGGAGGTTGGTTATACCTCTGAAGTTTAGGAGTTTCCTCTTGACCCTAGCACATGATATCCCATTGGCAGGTCACCTAGGCCAAAACAAGACTTGGGACAGAATTGTCCCTCACTTTCATTGGCCTCATATGTCTGAAGACACCAAGGAGTTTTGTCGCTCCTGTGTCACCTGTCAAGCCAGTGGTAAGGCAGGTAGCACTACAAAGGCCCCCTGATACCACTCCCTGTGGTGGGGGTTCCCTTTGAGAGGGTAGGGATTGACATTGTTGGTCCCCTAGATCCTCAAACTGCATCTGGGTACAGATTTATACTGGTGGTGGTGGACCATGCCACTAGGTACCCAAAGGCAATTCCCCTCAGGACCACCACAGCTCCTGTGGTGGCAAGGGCCCTCCTGGGAATCTTTTCCAGGGTGGGTTTCCCTAAGGAGGTAGTATCAGACAGAGATGCAAACTTCAGGTCTAGTTACTTGACTGCTATGTGGAAGGAGTGTGGAGTAAATTATAAATGTACCACCCCTTATCACCCACAATGCAATGGTTTAGTTGAAAGGTTCAACAAAACCTTGAAGGGCATGATTAAAGGTCTAATAATAATCAATAGGAGCTAACTATATGAATAAGAGCACTCTTATAATGTATGTCAGAAAAAACAATTCTGTTTTATATGAAGGCCCTCACCCACCAACCTAGTTGGTGGCATGCTTCATCATCGGGCCCCACCCGATGGCACCGAATGTGCCTCGGGTGTGCTGCGACGTCTGCTTACAGCGGAGCAGATTGTGTAAAGTGAGTATGCAGTGATAGCTGTAGTGAATGTGAAAATAAAAAACTGTCCAATGAGTCCCAGGGTCCACAGGGAGTTTTATTCATGAGCTCATGGCAGTATTTAAAATCAAGGCTACGGATGTTGTCTGGGGGTGATTATCGTCCCCTACATCCAGTGAGGTCAACTAGTTTCAGCCAGGCCTTATGGTAAAACTGGCTTTCATCAGGACCGGTATGTGTGTGGTGATTTAAAGGGAGTCTATAAAGTGTACAGGCTCCTATGTGCCGCACGCGCTAAGGTGCGAAAAATGTAAGAGGATGGTTTCCTCTATAGTCGTACCTATAAAGTAAGGACGAACAAACATAAGGAAAACATAAAAACAAACATACATCAAGAGTAAGAGATGTGATAAGGCACCGTAATGTTCAAAGTGACTTGATATCGTCGTGCCTTAAATCGAAATAATGCGATCTGTGTCGGCATGTGAAACTCAATTGTCGTAGTTGTAATTATGCGTTACAATGCTAGTCAATATCAATGAATAGTGACATTTGGTGCACGCGAACACGGAAAGCAGAACGTCTTACTCTTATGGTCTAAGAGGCTGACTCCATGAGTCCCCGGCGGGAGTTCGACTTACAGTCACACTCTGGTCATAGTAGAGGAGAGAGATAATTAAAGAGGGCCCCTTAGTGGTCACACGTATGTGTTTCACAGTGAAACAGCGGTTTCCCCCATTACTCTGCTTACTTCGTCACAGTCCAGAACCCGCAGCTCCACCTACTTGGTCATCACGGGAACTCCGTCGATGTTCGTACTAGTTTTGGCAGGATTTAAATACCTATCAGGTGCTGCAGCTGCATTCGCTTCCTGTCCAGTGCGATTAGCGTCATTCAGATACCGCAGCTGTACTCGGTTGCCTCTCCAGCGTGACTAGCGTCTGGGGAGAGAGTAAAGACAAACAACAGACTGCACGTGTGTGTAGTGTCATCAGAAACTACACTGTAGAGTGTAGTGATGGTTCCAATTGGCAGTGTATTGAAGGGCTCCACTTACATCAGAGACACCAAACATCTGTTGTCTCTAATTAAAGACATGAACTTTGATCCTACAACACAACTTTTGGTAGGGCTAGACATTGAAAGTTTATACACTAGCCTCCCTCAAGATGCCACCCTGAAAGTCCTCCACGACATGATGATGGAGACGACCTGGGAATATACTACCCCCAGAGGTTTCATCCTTCAATGTGCCACACTGGCTCTTAAAGAGAACTATTTTGAATTTGAGGGTGAATTGTATCTCCAAACAAATGGTACCTCAATGGGCAGTGTTTTTGCCCCAAGTGTGGCTGGACTATATGTCTATCATTTTGAAAAGACCCATATTCTACCAACCACGAATCCCTATATTAACAATATCTGCTTCTGGCGCCGATATATCGACGACATCTTGATGATATGGACCGGTACTATGGAGCCACTAACCACTTTTCTGGCTTGGCTCAATGAATGTGACCCCTACTTGCGGTTCACCATCACGGCCAATGCCCAAAACATAACCTTTTTGGACCTCACCATTGAAACAGAGGCTGGAACTCTCAAGACCTCCACTTATTATAAACCGACAGCAAGAAACTCGCTGTTACAATTTGAGAGTTTTCACCCACGCCCTCTCAGGGAGAATCTACCATTTGGACAGTTCCTCCGTATACGACGAAACTGCAGCTCTACTGCAGATTTCCATAGACAATCAACGGACCTCGCACAAAAACTACAGGAACGAGGCTATCCCAACAAAATTATTGAAACCACAAGAAACGTGCTCGTAATCAGAACAGGAAGCCCTCCTTGAAGATCAAGCACGAACTGTCACATCTACACCACTTACTTGTGTCACTACGTACAACGCAGTATCTAACAAGGTTGCCAAGATAATACGGAAAAACTGGAGGATTCTCAATACAGGAGCCAGAGAATGGGATCCACCCCTATTTGCATACAAGAAGGCTAGTAGCCTGAAGGACCGTTTGGTGTACACCCGCCCTAAGAAACAGAACATTATTGACAATACTGTTCTGAATGCATGGGGTTTACCTAACGTGACCGGACATTACCCATGTGGTAATTGTAGTGTATGTCATCTAACGCAACCCAGCAAAACACTCGATCTGGAACCGGGTAAAAAGTGGCACCAACTGAAACACACAAATTGCAATTCTACAAATGTAATATACTTAATTGAATGCCCATGCAAACTCTGTTATATCGGCATGACCACAAGGAAAATAAGGACAAGAATTGTGGAGCACCGCAGCACCATTCGGTGCAAAAAATCAAACAGCAAACTGATGGATCATTACCTGGAAAAAGGACACACTCCTAATGATATATCATGGACAATAATAGAACATATACCATATCACAACATCAACAATGATAAATTCATTCTCTCTAAAGAACAGCGTTGGATATATCGCCTTTTGACCCAAACCCAAGGATTAAATGACAATATTCCTTGGAATAGTCTTAACAACTGAGACAAAACAAGTACAAGCCCTTTTTCTAATTTAGAACTCAGGACCATTGATACGGCCCCTCATATGGACATAACACGTTTTGACTTAACCAAGAGATATGACCTGAAACAACGTCCACTTGTGTATTTTGTCTCAGGAACCCGTGGGCTACATTACCACGTACCCTGAGAGGTGATACATCCAGTCTGCGTGAGACTTCACGCCATGTCTCTTACTCCTAATCAGTCTGTTCTCCCTTTCTATACTGAGCCTATTTAGATTAACCGGCCACGTGTCATCTCACTTTTAACGGTTGCTCTAAACATAAAAATTCTGCCCTTCAATACACTGCCAATTGGAACCATCACTACACTCTACAGTGTAGTTTCTGATGACACTACACACACGTGCAGTCTGTTGTTTGTCTTTACTCTCTCCCCAGACGCTAGTCACGCTGGAGAGGCAACCGACTACAGCTGCGGTATCTGAATGACGCTAATCGCACTGGACAGGAAAGCGAATGCAGCTGCAGCACCTGATAGGTATTTAAATCCTGCCAAAACTAGTACGAACATCGACGGAGTTCACGTGATGACCAAGTAGGTGGAGCTGCGGGTTCTGGACTGTGACGAAGTAAGTAGAGTAATGGGGAAACCGCTGTTTCACTGTGAAACACATACGTGTGACCACTAAGGGGCCCCTCTTTAATTATCTCTCTCCTCTACTATGACCAGAGTGTGACTGTAAGTCGAACCCCGCCGGGGACTCATGGAGTCAGCCTCTTAGACCATAAGAGTAAGCCGTTCTGCTTTCCGTGTTCGCGTGCACCAAATGTCACTATTCATTGATATTGACTAGCACGGTAACGCATAATTACAACTACGACAATTGAGTTTCACATGCCGACACAGATCGCATTATTTCGATTTAAGGCACGACGATATCAAGTCACTTTGAACATTACGGTGC
This sequence comes from Calotriton arnoldi, assembly GCA_963921515.1. Lineage (NCBI taxonomy): Eukaryota > Metazoa > Chordata > Amphibia > Caudata > Salamandridae > Calotriton > Calotriton arnoldi. Next base: position 387,375 of record CAWUFW010008036.1, on the reverse strand, counting down.
CTTATCACATCTCTTACTCTTGATGTATGTTTGTTTTTATGTTTTCCTTATGTTTGTTCGTCCTTACTTTATAGGTACGACTATAGAGGAAACCATCCTCTTACATTTCTCGCACCTTAGCGCGTGCGGCACATAGGAGCCTGTACACTTTATAGACTCCCCTTTTAAATCACCACACACATACCGGTCCTGATGAAAGCCAGTTTTACCATAAGGCCTGGCTGAAACTAGTTGACCTCACTGGATGTAGGGGACGATAATCACCCCCCAGACAACATCCGTAGCCGTGTTTTTAAATACTGCCAAGAGCTCATGAATAAAACTCCCCTGTGGACCCTGGGACCCATTGGACAGTTTTTTATTTTCACATTCACTACAGCTATCACTGCATACTCACTTTACACAATCCGCTCCGCTGTAAGCAGACGTCGCAGCACACCCGAGGCACACTCGGTGCCGTCGGGTGGGGCCCGATGATGAAGCATGCCACCAACTAGGTTGGTGGGTGAGGGCCTTCATATAAAACAGAATTGTTTTTTCTGACATACATTATAAGAGTTCTCTTATTCATATAGTTAGCTCCTATTGATTATTATTACAATTCCCTGGGGAAGTGAACTAGTCTATATCTCATTCCTCGCTCTCCCTTTGATATTTATTCATGATTAAAGGTCTCCCAGACAAGCTTAGGCGCAGATGGGACATACTTTTGCCCTGCCTTCTCTTTGCCTACAGAGAGGTTCCTCAGAAGGGGGTTGGTTACAGCCCATTTGAGCTTCTGTTTGGACATCCAGTTAGGGGTCCATTGTGTCTAGTGAAGGAGGGATGGGAGTTACCTCTCAAACCCCTAAACAGGATATTGTGGACTATGTACTTGGTCTCCGCTCCCGGATGGCTGAGTATATGAAGAAGGCAACTAAAAACCTTGAGGCTAGCCAGGAATTGCTAAAGGCCTGGCATGACCAAAGAGCTGTGTTGACTGTTTATCAGCCAGGACAGAAAGTATGGGTGTTGGAGCCTGTGGCCCCAGCAGCCCTCCAAGACAAGTGGAGTGGCCCTCATACAATTGTTGAGCAAAAGGGAGAGGTTACCTACTTGGTGGACCTTGGAACTCCCAGGAGCCCCCATAGGGTGCTCCATGTCAACAGGCTCAAACCATATGTTGACAGGGCAGACATGGGCTTGCTCATGGCTACTGATGAGGGACATGAGGAAGAGAGTGATCCACTCCCTGACCTGCTCTCACAGAACCCTGATAATGGCTCAGTAGATGGTGTGGCCTTGGCAGGCAGCCTCACTGACCAGCAGCAAACTGATTGCAGAAAAGTTCTCAACCAGTTTAGACATATGCTCTCACTGACTCCAAGTCAGACTACCTGGTGCACTCATGAAGTGGACACTGGGGACAGTCTGCCTGTTAAAAATAAGATTTACAGGCAACCTGACCATGTCAGGGACTGCATCACGACTGCAGTCCAGAAGATGATGGATTTGGGTGAGATTGAACCCTCAGATAGCCCTTGGGCTAGTCCAGTAGTCTTGGTACCTAAACCTCACACCCAGGGTGGTAAGAGAGAGATGAGGTTTTGTGTAGACTACAGAGGTCTCAATGCAGTCACTAGGACTGATGCCCATCCAATCCCTAGGGCAGATGAGCTTATAGATACTTTGGCCTCAGCCAAGTTTCTGAGCACATTTGACCTGACAGCTGGCTACTGGCAGATCAGACTAGCTGAGGATGCAAAAGTCAAAACAGCATTCTCAACCCCTAGTGGGCACTACCAATTTGTGGTGACTGATGCCCTTTGGTTTGAAGAATGCACCTGCCACTTTTCAAAGGTTGGTGAACAAAGTCCTTACAGGCCTGGAAGCCTATAGTGCAGCATATCTAGATGATATTGCTGTCTTTAGCTCCACCTGGGAGGATCACCTGGTCCACATGCGAAATGTTTTGGAGGCTCTGCAGAAGGCAGGCCTCACTATCAAGGCCACCAAGTGCCAGATAGGGCAGAGCCAAGTTGTATACCTGGGCCACCTTGTGGGGGGAGGCCAGGTTCAACCATTGCAGAGCAAAATCCAGACCATCATGGACTGGGTTGCTCCAACCACCCAGACTCAGGTCAGAGCTTTCTTGGGCCTGACTGTGTACTATAGGAGGTTTGTCAAAGGGTATGGATCCATAGTGATCCCTTTGAATGACTTAACTTCCAAGAGAATGCCAAAGAAAGTTCAGTGGACAGTCAGCTGTCAAAAGGCATTTGATGACCTGAAGCAGGCCATGTGCACTGCTCCCATTCTGCAAAGTCCTGACTACTCCAAACAATTCATTGTCCAAACAGATGCATCTGAGTTGGGGGTAGGGGCTGTGTTATCACAATTGAATGATGAAGGGAAGGATCAGCCAGTAGCTTTTATTAGTAGAAGGCTGACCCCCAAAGAGAAACGTTGGTCAGCCATTGAGAGGGAAGCCTTTGCTGTGGTTTGGGCTCTGAAGAAGCTGAGGCCATACTTGTTTGGCACTCACTTCATTGTTCAGACAGACCATAAGCCCCTCTTATGGCTAAAACAGATGAAGGGTGAAAACCCCAAACATTTGAGGTGGTCCATTTCCCTACAGGGGATGGACTATACAGTGGAACATAGACCTGGGAGTAACCATGCCAATGCAGATGGACTCTCAAGATATTTCCACTTAGAACATGAAGCCTCAACTGGTCAAGGTTAGTTTAATGTCCTGACATTTGGGGGGGGTTTGTGTAGGAGAGTAGGATCTGCTTCTTATAGTTACCCCCACTTTTTGCTGATGTTTCACTGTTTTTGACTTAGTTTGGCTGGGATCCTGCTATTCAGGACCCCAGCCTATCTGCTTTCTCCTCTAAATTGATTGCATGTACTTTAGGTACACTCCAGATTGGATTCTGGGGTACCCTTATGAGTCCCTAGTATATGGTATACTATGTACCCAGGGCATAGGTACCTCAGAGGCCTCCCAGGGACTGCAGCATGTATTATGCCACCCCTGAGAGGCCATCCAAAATGACACAACAGGTCTGCTACTGCAGCCTGTGTAAGGTGGTGCATGCACCCCTTCCTTAGATATAGGTTCACTATATCTATCCTGATCACTGCACATATAAACCTATCAGTCACCCCTATGGCAGGCCTTATCAATCCTGAAGGCAAGGTGCTGGGTTTTATGTGAGAGGGTGCCCATGCATGAGCAGAGCCCCTCTGCAGCTTTCGGAACCACTATTCTGGGGTTGTCTGTGATGCAGCCAACCATATACTCTTAAGTGCATTATGACCTCGCGGTAAATGCTAACTTTAGAATAGCTGCAAGGAATTATGTCGTGTTTGGTGTCAAACACCTTGGAATCATACCTCCACACCAGTAACTGGTGTGGGAGGTATGATTCCTCCCTCCTAGAGGGAGAAATATGACAGCACCGGTACACCCGGTACCAGCTTCACAGAGCCCTGGCCGAATGCGCTTTATCTGCAGGAAGGGACAGACTGTATGGGCCTTATCCGCAGGAAATTACAGACTGCATGGACATTATCTGCAAGAAGGGACAGACTGCATTGGCCTTATCTGCACAAATAGACAGACTGCATGGGCCTGATCTGCAGGAAATTGAACACTGCATGGGCCTTATCTGCAGAAAGAGACAGAATGCATGAGCCATAGCCGCAGGAACCAACAGACTGTATGGGCATTATCTGTAGAAATAGAAAGCTTGCATGGGCCTGCAGGAAGTGACAGACTGCATGAACCTTATCTGCAGGAAGTGACAGACTGCATGGGCTATATCCACAGGAAGCAACAAACTGCATGGGTCCTGTCTGCAGAAATAGACAGATTGGAGGTATCATTCCAAGGTGTTTAACACCAAACACAACATAATTCCTTGCAGCCATTCTAAAGTTAGCATTTACCGCGACCTTATCTGCAGAACTAAACAGACTGCATGGGGCTTATCTGCAGGAAGAGACAAATTGTGTAGGCCTTAGAGACAGACTGCAAGGGAATTATTTGCAGGAAGTGACACACTGCACGTGCCTTATCTGCAGGAAGAGATAGATTGCATGGGCCATATCCCCAGGAAGCAACAAACTACTTGGGTCTTAGCTGCAGAAATAGACAGATTGCATGGGCCTTAATTGCAAGAAGTGACAGGCTGCATGGGTCTTATTTGCAGGAAGAGACAGACTGCATGAACTTATCTGCAGGAAGAGACAGACTGCCTGGGCCTTATCTGCAGGAAGTTACCAGACTGCATGGGCCATATCCACAGGAAGCAACAGACTGACTGGGCCTTATATGCAGAAATAGACAGACTGCATGGGGCATAGCCGCAGGAAGAGACAGACTGCATGGACCTTATCTACAGGAAGTGACAGAATGCATGGACCTTATTGGCAGGAAGTGACAGACTGCATGGGCCTATCTACAGGAAGAGACGGGTTGAATGGGCCTTATCTGCAGGAAGTGACACTCTACATGAGCCTCCTCCACAGGAAGCAACAGACTGCATGGGGCGTACCTGCCTGAAGTGACACACTGCATGGGCCTTATCTGCATAAATGACATACTGCATGGGCCCTATTTGCAGTGAATTGCAGACTGAATTGACTTTATCTGCAGGAAGAGACAAACTGCATGGGTCTTATCAGCAGCAAGAGACAGATTGCATGGGCCATATTATCTACAGGAAGAGACCAACTGCCTGGGCCTTATCTGCAGGAAGAGACAGAGTGCATGGCCGTTGTATGCAGGAAGAGATGGACTGCATGGGCCTTATGTGCCGGAAGTGATAGACTGGATTGGTTTTACCCGAAGGAAGAGACATACTGCATGGCCCTTATCTGCTGGATGTGACAGACTGCATGGGCTTTATCCGCAGGAAGCAACAGACTCCATGGGGCTTATCTGCAAGAAAAGACAGACTGCATGTGCCTTACCTTTTGTGAGTGACAGACTGAATGGGCCTTATCTGCAGAAATAGCCAGACTACATGTGCCTTCATCTGCAAGAAGAGACAGACTTCATGGGCCTTTTTAGCAGGAAGAGACAGACTTCATGGGCCTTATCTGCAGGAAGAAACAGACTTCATGGACCTTTTCAGCAGGAAGAGACAGACTTCATGGGCCTTATCTGCAAGAAGGGACAGACTGCATGGGCCTTTTCAGCAGGAAGACACAGACTTCACGGGCCTTATCTACAGGAAGAGACAGACTGCATGGGCCTTATTATCTACAGGAAGAGACAGACTGCATGGGCCTTATCTGTAGGAAGAGACAGACTGCATGTGCCTTATTATCTACAGGAAGAGACAGACTGCATGGGCCTTATCTGCAGGAAGAGACAGACTGCATGGGCCTTATCTGCAGGAAGAAACAGACTGCGTGGGCCTTATTATCTGCAGGAAGAGACAGACTGCATGGGCCATATCCACAGGAAGCAACAGACTGCATGGGCCTTATCTGCAGTAAGAGACAGACTTCTTAGGCCTTATCTGCAGGAAGAGGAAAACTGCATGTGCCTTATTATCTACAGGAAGAGACAGACTGCATGGGCCTTATCTGCAGGAAGAGACAGACTGCATGTGCCTTATTATCTACAGGAAGAGACAGACTGCATGGGCCTTATCTGCAGGAAGAGACAGACTGCATGTGCCTTATTATCTACAGGAAGAGACAGACTGCATGGGCCTTATCTGTAGGAAAGAGACAGACTGCATGTGCTTTATTATCTACAGGAAGAGACAGACTGCATGTGCCTTATTATCTACAGGAAGAGACAGACTGCATGTGCCTTATTATCTACAGGAAGAGACAGACAGCAAGGGCCTTATCTGCAGGAAGAGACAGACTTCTTGGGCCTTATCTGCAGGAAGAACAAACTGCATGAGCCTTATCTTCAGGAAGAGACAGACTGAATGGGCCATATCTGCAGGAAGAGACAGAGTGCATGGCCCTTGTATGCAGGAAGAGATGGACTGCATGGGCCTCATGTGCCGGAAGTGATAGACTGGATTGGTTTTACCCGAAAGAAGAGACATACTGCATGGGCCTTATTATCTGCTGGATGTGACAGACTGCATGGGCTTTATCCGCAGGAAGCAACAGACTCTATGGGGCTTATCTGCAAGAAAAGACAGACTGCATGTGCCTTATCTTTTGGGAGTGACAAACTGCATGGGCCTTATCTGCAGAAATAGCCAGACTACATGTGCCTTCATCTGCAAGAAGAGACAGACTGCATGGGCCTTTTCAGCAGGAAGAGACAGACTTCATGGGCCTTTTCAGCAGGAAGAGACAGACTTCATGGGCCTTATCTGCAGGAAGAAACAGACTTCATGGTCCTTTTCAGCAAGAAGAGACATACTTCATGGGCCTTATCTGCAAGAAGGGACAGACTGCATGGACCTTTTCAGCAGGAAGAAACAGACTTCACGGGCCTTATCTGCAGGAAGAGACAGACTGCATGGGTCTTATTATCTACAGGAAGAGACAGACTGCATGGGCCTTATCTGCAGGAAGACACAGACTGTATGTGCCTTATTATCTACAGGAAGAGACAGACTGCATGGGCCTTATCTGTAGGAAGAGACAGACTGCATGTGCCTTATTATCTACAGGAAGAGACAGACTGCATGGGCCTTATCTGCAGGAAGAGACGAACTGCATGGGCCTTATCTGCAGGAAGAAACAGACTGCATGGCCTTATTATCTGCAGGAAGAGACAGACTGCATGTGCCTTATTATCTATAGGAAGAGACAGACTGCATGGGCCTTATCTGCAGAAATAGCCAGACTACATGTGCCTTCATCTGCAAGAAGAGACAGACTGCATGGGCCTTTTCAGCAGGAAGAGACAGACTTCATGGGCCTTTGCAGCAGGAAGAGACAGACTTCATGGGCCTTATCTGCAGGAAGAAACAGACTTCATGGTCCTTTTCAGCAAGAAGAGACATACTTCATGGGCCTTATCTGCAAGAAGGGACAGACTGCATGGACCTTTTCAGCAGGAAGAAACAGACTTCACGGGCCTTATCTGCAGGAAGAGACAGACTGCATGGGTCTTATTATCTACAGGAAGAGACAGACTGCATGGGCCTTATCTGTAGGAAGAGACAGACTGCATGTGCCTTATTATCTACAGGAAGAGACAGACTGCATGGGCCTTATCTGCAGGAAGAGACGAACTGCATGGGCCTTATCTGCAGGAAGAAACAGACTGCATGGGCCTTATTATCTGCAGGAAGAGACAGACTGCATGTGCCTTATTATCTATAGGAAGAGACAGACTGCATGGGCCTTATCTGCAGAAATAGCCAGACTACATGTGCCTTCATCTGCAAGAAGAGACAGACCGCATGGACCTTTTCAGCAGGAAGAGACAGACTTCATTGTCCTTTTCAGCAGGGAATTATAGCCTGCATGTGCTTTATCTGCAGGAAGAGGCAGACTGCATGGGCCTTATCTGCAGGAAGAAACAGACTTCATGGGCCTTTTCAGCAAGAAGAGACAGACTTCATTGTCCTTTTCAGCAGGGAATTACAGCCTGAATGTGCTTTATCTGCAGGAAGAGGCAGACTGCATGGGCCTTATCTGCTGAAATAAACAGACTGCATGGAGCTTATCTGCAGAAATAGCCAGACTACATGTGCCTTCATCTGCAAGAAGAGACAGACCGCATGGACCTTTTCAGCAGGAAGAGACAGACTTCATTGTCCTTTTCAGCAGGAAGAGACAGACTTCATGGGCCTTATCTGCAGGAAGAAACAGACTTCATGGGCCTTTTCAGCAAGAAGAGACAGACTTCATTGTCCTTTTCAGCAGGGAATTACAGCCTGAATGTGCTTTATCTGCAGGAAGAGGCAGACTGCATGGGCCTTATCTGCTGAAATAAACAGACTGCATGGAGCTTATCTGCAGGAAGAGACTAACTGCATGGGACTTATCTGTAGGACGTGACAGATAGCATGGGGCTTACCTTTAGGAAGTGACAGACTGCATGAACCTTATCTGGAGGAAGTGACAGACTGCATGGGCTTTATCTGCAGGAAGTGACAGACTGCATGGGCCTTTTCTGCAGGAAGAGACAGACTGCATGGACCTTATCTGCAGGAAGCAGCAGACTGACTGGGACTTATCTGCAGAAAACGACAGACTGAATGGAGGATATCTGCAGAAAGAGACAGACTGCATGGGCCTTATCTGCAGAAAGTGACAGACTGCATGGGCCTTATCTGTAGGAAGTGACAGACAGCATGGGGCTTATCTGCAGGAAGTGACGGACTGCATGAACCTTATCTGGAGGAAGTGACAGACTGCATGGGCCTTATCTGCAGAAAGAGACAGACTGCATGGACCTTATCTGCAGAAAGTCACAGACTGCATGGGCCTTATCTGTAGGGAGTGACAGACAGCATGGGGCTTATCTGCAGGAAGTGACAGACTGCATGGACCTTATATGCAGAACGTGACAGACTCCATAGCCCTTATCTGAAGGAAGTGACAGACTGCATGGGCCTTTTCTGCCCAAATAGACAGACTGCATGAGCCTTATCTGCAGGATAATACACACTGCATGGGTCTTATCTGCAGGGAGAGACAGACTGCATGGGCCTTATCTGCAAGACGTGACAGACTGCATGTGCCTTATCTGCAGGAAATGACACACTGCATGGGCCTTATCTGCAGGAAGAGACAGACTGCATGGACCATATCCACAGGAACCAACAGACTGCATGGGCCTTATCTGCAGAACTAGAAAAAGTGCATGGGCCTTATCTGCAGGTAGTGACAGACTGCATATGGCTTATCTGCAGGAAGTGACAGATTGCAATGGCCTTATCTGTAGGAAGTGACAGACAGCATGGGGTTTACCTGCAGGAAGTAACAGACTGCATGAACCTTATCTGGAGGAAGTGACAGACTGCATGGGCTTTATTTGCAGGGAATGATAGACTGCAAGGGCCTTATCTTCAGGAAGTACCCCGCTGCATGGGCTTTATCTGCAGGAAGTGACAGACTGCATGGGCCTTATCTGCAGGAAGAGACAGACTGCATGGACCTTATCTGCAGGAAGCAGCAGACTGACTGGGACTTATCTGCAGAAAATGACAGTCTGCATGGAGGATAGCTGCAGAAAGAGACAGACTGCATGGACCTTATCTGCAGAAAGTGACAGGCTGCATGGGCCTTATCTGTAGGAAGTGACAGACAGCATGGGGCTTATCTGCAGAAAGTGACAGACTGCATGAGCCTTATTATCTACAGGAAGAGACAGACTGCATAGGCCTTATCTGCAGGAAGAAACAGACTGCATCGGCCTTATTATCTACAGGAAGAGACAGACTGCATGTGCCTTATTATCTATAGGAAGAGACAGACTGCATGGGCCTTATCTGCAGAAATAGCCAGACTACATGTGCCTTCATCTGAAAGAAGAGACAGAGTGCATGGGCCTTTTCAGCAGGAAGAGACAGACTTCATGGGCCTTTTCAGCAGGAAGAGACAGACTTCATGGCCCTCATCTGCAGGAAGAAACAGACTTCATAGGCCTTTTCAGCAAGAAGAGACAGACGTCATGGGCCTTGTCTGCAAGAAGGGACAGACTGCATGGACCTTTTCAGCAGGAAGAAACAGACTTCACGGGCCTTATCTGCAGGAAGAGGCAGACTGCATGGGCCATATCCACATGATGCAACAGACTGCATGGGCCTTATCTGCATGAAGAGACAGACTTCTTGGGCCTTATCTGCAAGAAGAGAAAAACTGTATGAGCCTTATTATCTACAGGAAGAGACAGACTGCATGGGCCTTATCTGCAGGAAGAGACAAACTGCATGGGCCTTATCTGCAGGAAGAAACAGACTGCATGGGCCTTATTATCTGCAGGAAGAGACAGACTGCATGCGCCTTATTATCTATAGGAAGAGACAGCCTGCATGGGCCTTATCTGCAGGAAGAGACAGACTTCTTGGGCCTTATCTGCAGGAAGAGAAAAACTGCATGAGACTTATCTGCAGGAAGAGACAGACTGCATGGGCCATATCTGCAAGGAGAGACAGAGTGCTTGGGCCTTATCTGCAGGGAATTACAGCCTGAATGTGCTTTAGCTGCAGGAAGAGGCAGACTGCATGGGCCTTATCTGCTGAAATAAACAGACAGCATGGAGCTTATCTGCAGGAAGAGACTAACTGCATGGGACTTATCTGTAGGAAGTGACAGATGGCATGGAGCTTACCTTTAGGAAGTGACAGACTGCATTAACCTTATCTGGAGGAAGTGACAGACTGCATGGGCTTTATCTGCAGGAAGTGATAGACTGCATGGGCCTTTTCTGCAGGAAGAGACAGACTGCATGGACCTTATCTGCAGGAAGCAACAGACTGACTGGGCCTTATATGCAGAAATAGACAGACTGCATGGGCCTTTTCTGCAGGAAGAGACAGACTGCATGGACCTTATCTACAGGAAGTGACAGAATGCATGGACCTTATTGGCAGGAACCGACAGACTGCATGGGCCTTATCTACAGGAAGAGATGGGTTGAATGGGCCTTATCTGCAGGAAGTGACACACTACATGAGCCTCCTCCACAGGAAGCAACAGACTGCATGGGGCGTACCTGCCTGAAGTGACACACTGCATGGGCCTTATCTGCATACATGACATACTGCATGGGCCCTATTTGCAGTGAATTGCAGACTGAATTGACTTTATCTGCAGGAAGAGACAAACTGCATGGGTCTTATCAGCAGCAAGAGACAGATTGCATGGGCCATATTATCTACAGGAAGAGACCAACTGCCTGGGCCTTATCTGCAGGAAGAGACAGAGTGCAGGGCCTTATGTGCCGGAAGTGATAGACTGCATTGGTTTTACCCGAAGTAAGAGACATACTGCATGGGCCTTATCTGCTGGATGTGACAGACTGCATGGGCTTTATCCGCAGGAAGCAACAGACTCCATGGGGCTTATCTGCAAGAAAAGACAGACTGCATGTGCCTTACCTTTTGTGAGTGACAGACTGAATGGGCCTTGTCTGCAGAAATAGCCAGACTACATGTGCCGTCATCTGCAAGAAGAGACAGACTTCATGGGCCTTTTCAGCAGAAAGAGACAGACTTCATGGGCCTTATCTGCAGGAAGAAACAGACTTCATGGTCCTTTTCAGCAAGAAGAGACAGACTTCATGGGCCTTATCTGAAAGAAGGGGACAGACTGCATGGACCTTTTCAGCAGGAAGAAACAGACTTCACGGGCCTTATCTGCAGGAAGAGACAGACTGCATGGGTCTTATTATCTACAGGAAGAGACAGACTGCATGGGCCTTATCTGCAGGAAGAGACAGACTGTATGTGCCTTATTATCTACAGGAAGAGACAGACTGCATGGGCCTTATCTGTAGGAAGAGACAGACTGCATGTGCCTTATTATCTACAGGAAGAGACAGACTGCATGGGCCTTATCTGCAGGAAGAGACTGCATGGGCCTTATCTGCAGGAAGAGACGAACTGCATGGGCCTTATCTGCAGGAAGAAACAGACTGCATGGGCCTTATTATCTGCAGGAAGAGACAGACTGCATGTGCCTTATTATCTATAGGAAGAGACAGACTGCATGGGCCTTATCTGCAGAAATAGCCAGACTACATGTGCCTTCATCTGCAAGAAAAGACAGACCGCATGGACCTTTTCAGCAGGAAGAGACAGACTTCATTGTCCTTTTCAGCAGGAAGAGACAGACTTCATGGGCCTTATCTGCAGGAAGAAACAGACTTCATGGGCCTTTTCAGCAAGAAGAGACAGACTTCATTGTCCTTTTCAGCAGGGAATTACAGCCTGAATGTGCTTTATCTGCAGGAAGAGGCAGACTGCATGGGCCTTATCTGCTGAAATAAACAGACTGCATGGAGCTTATCTGCAGGAAGAGACTAACTGCATGGGACTTATCTGTAGGACGTGACAGATAGTATGGGGCTTACCTTTAGGAAGTGACAGACTGCATGAACCTTATCTGGAGGAAGTGACAGACTGCATGGACTTTATCTGCAGGAAGTGACAGACCGCATGGGCCTTTTCTGCAGGAAGAGACAGACTGCATGGACCTTATCTGCAGGAAGCAGCAGACTGACTGGGACTTATCTGCAGAAAACGACAGACTGCATGGAGGATATCTGCAGAAAGAGACAGACTGCATGGACCTTATCTGCAGAAAGTGACAGACTGGATGGGCCTTATCTGTAGGAAGTGACAGACAGCATGGGGCTTATCTGCAGGAAGTGACGGACTGCATGAACCTTATCTGGAGGAAGTGACAGACTGCATGGGCCTTAACTGCAGAAAGAGACAGACTGCATGGACCTTATCTGCAGAAAGTGACAGACTGCATGGGCCTTATCTGTAGGGAGTGACAGACAGCATGAGGCTTATCTGCAGGAAGTGACAGACTGCATGGACCTTATCTGCAGAAAGTGACAGACTCCATGGCCCTTATCTGAAGGAAGTGACAGACTGCATGGGCCTTTTCTGCACAAATAGACAGACTGCATGAGCCTTATCTGCAGGATAATACACACTGCATGGGCCTTATCTGCAGGGAGAGACAGACTGCATGGGCCTTATCTGCAAGAAGTGACAGACTGCATGTGCCTTATCTGCAGGAAGAGACAGACTGCATGGGCCATATCCACACTAACCAACAGACTGCATGGGCCTTATCTGCAGAACTAGAAAGAGTGCATGGGCCTTATCTGCAGGTAGTGACAGACTGCATATGGCTTATCTGCAGGAAGTGACAGATTGCAATGGCCTTATCTGTAGGAAGTGACAGACAGCATGGGGTTTACCTGCAGGAAGTGACAGACTGCATAAACCTTATCTTGAGGAAGTGACAGACTGCATGGGCCTTATCTGTAGGAAGTGACAGACAGCATGGGGCTTATCTGCAGGAAGTGACAGACTGCATGAACCTTGTCTGGAGGAAGTGACAGACTGCATGGGCCTCATCTGCAGAAAGAGACAGACTGCATGGACCTTATATGCAGAAAGTGACAAAATACATGGACCTTCTTAGCAGGAAGTGACAGACTGCATGGGCTTTATCTACAGGAAGAGACGGATTGAATGGGCCTTACAAGCAGGAAATGCTTATTGGATTATAGTATAGATGGATTAGTATAGAGCTGCATATCCCGAAGGGAGGTCGAATCACCATTGCGACGGGTACTCTATGGGAGTGCTTTTGACGGAAGACGTTGTGCTTGTCATTACAGCCTCATGTGCAGTGTTTCAGTATCCTGCCTGAGGACCAAGGTTGTGCTCTTACTGTGGTCTGGTCATGAAACTGAAGCATAAGAGGAGTGAGGAGTTGGAAGCTTAGCGTTGTATGGCGGTGTATTGGGTGGCATGGTGCCAGAATATTGTCGGCAGACTATCATCTGACCCAATTGGAGTCAATGATAGAAAGCCTGCACTCAATGGTACAATATTTTTGTAAACAATATTCAGGACACAATATGTATGTCAGACCATAATTTGACATGCAACCATATGGGTGGGTAGAGAGTTAGTTAGTGCAATGTGGCCTATCTGAGAAGTGTTTTTGAGCCGCGCCTGCATCGTTTATTTAATTTCTTCTATAGCGCTGACCTGTGACCAGTAACTACTTTGCAGCACTAGTTATAACAATGATCAGACCATCTAGTTCACCCTTTGCAGGCAAATAAGCAGATGAGATGAGAACTGGAAATGGGGGTGTGGGGCTCCCTATGTATCAGGGGCACCGAGATGGAATTAATGGACAGTGGGACCCTCTGCCTCATAAAAGGCAAATGGCGGTGTGTGCTGGGGGGGGGGGGGCTTGCCCCTGTATCATCTGGAAGGGAAAAGAAGGTTTTTAAGGCTGCCGGGTTTGGTTACTTTCTTGGACAACAGTTTATTGAGATCCAAAAGTTGTGGCCCTTTGACCCTTACTTTTCTGCCGCCTTGCATTTTCTGAAATCGTCCCTTTGTAAATAGTGCAGGTCTTACTTAGACACCAATGGAAGCTCATTCAATTGGCAGATACCACCATCTCCATTGTCGGCTTTGACCTTTTAGGGGTAGCGAGGGCAAAGAGGCAAGTCTTACTCTCTGAGGATGATATAAGAGCAGAGGCTCACACGCGTGTACGCCACATCATCGGCCACAAAATATCATACTAGAAAAATAGCATTGTCAAAACACCTCTACAAACATATTAACTTTCTAATCACTCTGTGGAAAAAAAATATTGACTTTTAAAATATGGTTAAAACAATAACATTGATTACAAAAATATAAAATGTAAAAATACTGAGGAGAATAAAAATAATGGAAAATGGCCTAAACTTTGGCACCAGACATATTGTTTACCAAAATGTGATTAAAAACAAGGAGAAAAACATATATAAACCCTTACAACCTCCTGAAGGCAAAAACACACTAAACTGGGATTTTAGGCTTAGAAATGTATTCTCTTTGTCCTATTTGTCCTAAAAGGTTCCAATAACTCAGCAAAGTGTACAGTAAATTTAGTGTCATATTCACATAACTCGGCAGATGTGAAAGGTTTCTCCTTGGTATCTGGGACAGGAGCTGTCTTGATGGTTTCTGCCCGGGTGCACTTTAAGGGGCCGATTCCGATCTCGGTCGGAGGCGCACCCAATACTATTCGGTCGGGAAAAAAGCCATGCGAAAGCCAGTTTCCCGACCGATCCGTACAGCACACCGAACGAGCAAGTACGATGCGCACAACAGCAAAAATCCCGGCCGAGCCGTACTCACCCAAACCAGGTCCTGTTCTCCGACCGAGGCGAATCCGGAAACGCCGAATCGAGTCGCACGGAAGGGAAAATGCAGCCCCGTCCGGCCGGACAAGTACGATGCGCTTCCGTACGCGCCGAACCCGTCGCTACGCACGGCACGTCAAAGCATCCGGGAGAGGCGCACATAAGCTCCGAATCGCGCCACAACACGATCCACGGCTACGAGACGAACACAGCACAGACGAGGACGACGCGAAGCGACGAGGACGAAGCGAAGCGACGAGGACGAAGCCAAGCGACGAGGACGACGCGAAGCAACGAGAAGGACGAACGACACGAACCAACCATGAATCCCTTCGTCCCGATCATACCAATATTCTACATCTACTACCGGAACAGGCACGGACGCGTACGGCGCAGAAGGTAAGTCAGACACCAACCACAAAACACATACAACACGTACACGACACATCACACACATACACTGGGAATCTGAATATACTTACACCAGCAGCACCATAGGGGCGGGATGCCCATCACCAATGCCACATATGCACACAGGGGCCTGAATGCGCGCCACCACCCCAACCCAGGGGGCTGGATGCCTACCACTACTACCACCCTTAGCCAGGGGGCAGGATGCCCACCACTACTACCACCCTCACCCAGGGGGCAGGATGCCCACCACTACTACCACCTTTAGCCAGGGGGGCAGGATGCCCACCACTACTACCACCCTTAGCCAGGGGGCAGGATGCCCACCACTACTACCACCCTCACCCAGGGGGCAGGATGCCCACCACTACTACCACCCTTAGCCAGGGGGCAGGATGCCCACCACTACTACCACCCTCACCCAGGGGGCAGGATGCCCACCACTACTACCACCCTTAGCCAGGGGGGCTGGATGCCTACCACTACTACCACCCTTAGCCAGGGGGCTGGATGCCTACCACTACTACCACCCTCAACCAGGGGGCAGGATGCCTACCACTACTACCACCCTCACCCAGGGGGGCTGGATGCCTACCACTACTACCACCCTTACCCAGGGGGCTGGATGCCCACCACTACTACCACCCTTAGCCAGGGGGCTGGATGCCTACCACTACTACCACCCTTAGCCAGGGGGCTGGATGCCTACCACTACTACCACCCCACCCAGGGGGCAGGATGCCTACCACTACTACCACCCTCACCCAGGGGGCAGGATGCCCACCACTACTACCACCCTCACCCAGGGGGCAGGATGCCCACCACTACTACCACCCTTAGCCAGGGGGCAGGATGCCCACCACTACTACCACCCTCACCCAGGGGGCAGGATGCCCACCACTACTACCACCCTTAGCCAGGGGGCTGGATGCCTACCACTACTACCACCCTTAGCCAGGGGTGCTGGATGCCTACCACCACCCTTAGCCAGGGGGGCTGGATGCCTACCACTACTACCACCCCACCCAGGGGGCAGGATGCCTACCACTACTACCACCCTCACCCAGGGGGCAGGATGCCCACCACTACTACCACCCTCACCCAGGGGGGCAGGATGCCCACCACTACTACCACCCTTAGCCAGGGGGCAGGATGCCCACCACTACTACCACCCTCACCCAGGGGGGCAGGATGCCCACCACTACTACCACCCTTAGCCAGGGGGCAGGATGCCCACCACTACTACCACCCTCACCCAGGGGGCAGGATGCCCACCACTACTACCACCCTTAGCCAGGGGGCTGGATGCCTACCACTACTACCACCCTTAGCCAGGGGGCTGGATGCCTACCACTACTACCACCCTCAACCAGGGGGCAGGATGCCTACCACTACTACCACCCTCACCCAGGGGGCAGGATGCCCACCACTACTACCACCCTTAGCCAGGGGGCAGGATGCCCACCACTACTACCACCCTCACCCAGGGGGGCAGGATGCCCACCACTACTACCACCCTCACCCAGGGGGCAGGATGCCCACCACTACTACCACCCTTAGCCAGGGGGCTGGATGCCTACCACTACTACCACCCCCACTCATAGGATGGACAATGCATGACACAACAAGCACACCACAACCTAGGGAATGCAAGATTAAGACATCCCCCACCACCATGACAAGCGTGTGAGCAGGCTGTGTCAAATGCCTACAACACCGAACATGACATTGAACATACAATGTGACCCCCTAGCACATGTGCCACACATATATGTGTGTGGCACCCACAATGCAAGCAGCCCATGACCATTGTGGCAATGGGGCCTAAACCCCCATCATCACAGTGACCAAAAGGCAAGTGTGGGGTCCATAGCTGAAGCACATTTTGACCATTGTGGCAATGGGGTCTAAACCCCCATCATCACAGTGACCAAAAGGTAAGTGTGGGGTCCATAGCTGAAGCACATTTTGACCATTGTGGCAATGGGGTCTACACCCTCATCATCACAGTGACCAAAAGGTAATTGTTGACAAAGAAAGAGCTGCAACTGCCAAACTGCATGGATCATTCCTGGTCACAGAACCAAAAACTCATCTGTGGCAAAGTAGTGTATGTGTCCCATTGCAACATAAATTGGGGGAGCCAAATACTGCAGTGCAAATGAAACATTCCTTTGGCCATGTGCAGACAAACAACACCCATGGGGGCTGAGACCGTCAACAGTCATCAATGACACAATGACAGAAGTGACCATCAGAATGCAGAACCACATATTTGCACCAATGGGCACACAAATGCAGATACCCTGTGGAGACAGCAGATGTGAGGTGAACAGATACCATACCATGGCAGCAATGGGACACACAAACCATGATCACTGTGCTGACCGATGACCTAGGAGTCCCAGGGACAGCAGGGGAAACACACCAAACAACATACAGCCAATGGCACACCCAAGATATGCCAATGCAGTGGTGCAGATGCACAAACACAAACAGGCAGACCAACACTGTCATCATACACAGCAGGTGAGGGGTGGGGGTGCCAGTGTCCCCAGGCAACAACACAACACATGAGGAGAGCTGAATACCAATCATACAGATGTGCATACACTGCCACACTAAGGTAACTCATGGATCCAAATCCCCTATGTGGGCAAGCAGGCATTGACAGGTGAGAGGGAGCACAAAACACACATGTCACACAGGCACGTAGGAACAACAACTGACACAGCAAGTCACAGACACACCACAGCACCACCCCCAGGGCCCCCACAATGTGGTGACCCTGGGCTGAAGAAAAATACCACTGTGATGACAAAGCTAAATGTCGTTCACACTGTGAACCACAGTCAGGTGTCCTGAGCAACTAACTACCATCACACCTACACAAGCACAAATCAATCAGCATGGCCAGTAAGCCAAGGCCAACATGGAGGCAGGGGACTAGCCGGGCAACAACTCTCATCTGCACACACTCAAGACCACACCCCTCGACCTCCAACAATGTGCAGCAGTGAAGTACACATGCACTGGTGACATTGCACATGCACCCATTACTATTCCAGGGTGGTGGGTGGGAACCAAGGTGTAGAAACACATCACACATGGACACTCAACAAGACTCCTGAATGTCTGACACACTGCACACTACGCTGTACATGGACATGACGGCAATACCACACCGACCAATGGGATCCCAGCCACAGTCACACATCAATGAAGAAGCCAAGGTCACCCACAAAGAACACACATAGACAACAACCAACATTGCAGCCCGGACCCTAAGGAGTGCCAGCAGTCACACACACAACGTGTCACAATCACTGAAAGATAACACAAACTGGAAATCACATGACAGGGGCAAACAACAAGTGCCAAAGGGAAACCTGACTGTGACCCATCTGCGTCAGCACACAAACTCTGCCCTGACAGCAAACACACCTATGGGTGACACCCTGATGACCAGTAATGTGCCATGCACCCACATCACAGAGAACACAGGGAGAAGACTTTGGGGGAACATAGCTCAAGTCAGCAAGCATCACAAACAGGTACAACACTAGGGATCACAGCATGCGCAGATGAATGGAAGTGAACACACAGACATGCACATACAACACACACCTTGGGCGCAGGCAATGTCACACGTGTACACACTGCCATGAGGGGACTCCACTCCTGTGTGAGGAAAGCTGTGCCATATGTTGCCTCAGTAGGGCCCCATCATGTCAGCTGAGCACTTGGTCACACAATCAACAATTAGCACCAAATGAGGGCTCCCATCACATCAGCCTGGTCATGGATGTGCCAACGGAATCATCAGCACAGATCCAACACACTTGTATAGCAATGTTGCACTGACTACACGGATGAGTCCCTCCCCATTGATGCCCAAACCTGCATGTCCACTGGAGATGGCAACACGGTCAGGGAAGTAGACAAATGCAACGATGGCAGGCACAACAGATGTGCAGGGGTGGAAGCCACAGATATGAAATTGCCAATGTAAGTAGGAAACCCATTGCCAAATACTGAACACATGACACCCTCAGATGCTGCTATTGATGACATGGATACACCACATGATAGGACACATTCCCCCTGGACCACATGGGTTCCTGCACAGTAACACTTCATAATCATGAGACCAGATATCACCATCACTGCAGCAAGGGCATGGTTAGCTGCACCAACAACATGTACATCTGAAGCATGAGCACTAGAGAAAAGAAAGTTGCTTTATTCAGCATATGTGTTGAGGCCAAACGAAGTCCTGAAAAAAGAGCAAAGGCCAATGGCCAGTCCATTGTCAAAGTTCAAACAGGGTGACACTGGCAGATGTCACCCTACGCATGCCTGCACAATACCAGGGACAATCCACTAGGAGGGGCAACCGGGGGCAGGCCAGGCACCGCAGGGACAGAATCAGGGCTCACCAGGGGGAGTCAGGGAAGGGGTGGTGGGTGCTGGAGAGCCACTGACAACTGCAGTGGAGGTGTCTGACATGGTGTGTGCCGGCACAACTGGGGGCATGACACAGATGTCGTGGGTGCCGGCACAACTGCAGTGGACCCTGCAGATGGGGTGGACAGGTCCGCCACTGCAGTGCCCAAGTCAGACAGGGCGGTAGTGGACTCCACTGCAGTGCCTACCTCCAGGGGAGGAGAATGGGGAACAGGCAAGGTGGGTTGGACAGAGGGGGGGACACCCTCACCACATCAGTGGCACAGACAAGCGCAGCGGGGGTGTGGTGCTGGGAGAGCAAGTGGCAGGGGAGAAGGCCGGAGCATCTTGGGGATGGTATATCTGTGGGTGGGGGAACCTGGGGCAGGGTGTGGTGGGGGCACCTGTGCAGTGGGGGCCTGAGGGATGGAGGACGGAGACCTTGTGCCTGAGCTGCAGGGCGGTGGCGGGGTCTTGCTCTTAGCACTCCGGGGGACTTGCGGGTGGGGGCCTCAGTCCGTCTGCGCCTGGGGGAGGGTGTCCGGGGGCGAGGGGCACTCTGCTCCGTGTGGGTTGGCTTCCTCTTCCCCCGGGATGCTGGGGCAGCTTCATCGGTGGGGAAGAGGCCGAGGTCACAGAGGAAGAGCTGCTGTGACTTTGGGGTTGCAGGTGAGGCAAGGGAGGGTGCTTTGGAGGGAGAGGGAACTGAGGACTGCGCAGTGCATGTGGATGCGTGTGTGTGTTCCAGGGCCCCATCCCCTGTGAGTCTGGCTTCAGTCCCCTGAATGTGCGTGCGTGTGCGTTTTGTCATTGGCGTGTGTGTCAGTGTGCTGGATGTGTGTGTGCTGGTGTGTGCCAGTGTGTGTGTGCCTGGGATGGGTAAGGTGCTGGGGAGTGTGGATGGAGCAGAGGCAGGAGGGGTGAGGGACCGTTTGAGGAGGGACACTGCTGCCGTCAGGGAGGAGTCCATGGACCTATTGCCCCTCTGTAGGTCAGACATGCCCGATGAGATGCCCTCCATGAACGACACCAGCTGAGTCAACAGCGCGGTGTGCGCATGGAGGACACTCAGCATGGCTGTCTGCCCTACATGGAGCTGGCGAAGGAGGTACACAGACTCCTCACTCAGGGCAGCAGGGGACACAGGGGCAGGGGGTGCGGTGCCTGGCCCAAAGGAGACACGCTCCCGGACATGGGAGCCTCCACGGACCTGGGGAATGGGAGCCGATGGGAGGGCGGTGGTGGTGCTGGTGGTGGCGGGGACAGCAACACTAGCTGGGGTGTGGTGGCTGCTGACACCCGCCTCCACAAGGGAGTCATCCTCCGAGTTGCTCTGGTCCTCAGCTGAGGTGGATGCTGCTGAGGACTCCTCGGTGTGGCTCCCCTCGCCCTCCGTGCCACTGGGTCCCTCCGACCACTCCTCGGCTGCTGACCCAGTCTGGCTCTCCGGCTCCTCCTGGTCCGTGGAGCTGTCCCCTTCCGTGGCCGTGGATGTATCTGCAAACAATGGGGAAACAGACAGACATCAGTCACCTGCACATAACGCACACACCACTGTGAGCACAGCACATCACAGAGCAAGCCCTGGCATCATTAGTTGTGCATTGCTAAAAGTGCACTAATTGAACAGGAGAAGTCAATTGTCAGTCTGATGCCAAGCATGGCACTCACATCCCACATGGCCTTGCACCCATCTGTCTGGTGTCTGTTGGATTGCAACACCCCAGTGTTGACACATGCACCAAGTACACAGTAGTTGGACAGTGCAGAGGACACGGTGTGGACACATCACAGCTCTTGCCACTGAGTCAGTACAGGTTTACGGATGTAAGGGATGCCCAGAGTCAAATAGGAAATGCATGTGATGCATACCAGCGACAGACACCATGATGCACCCATGTCCTGATAGCCAGCGCCACTATGGTGTGCATGTAGCACATGTCACTCCCCTGCAGGATCACCAATCAGTAGACACATGCCATGGCGGAGGCATGACTGCAAAGTCATACATCACTGTCTCAGTGATGTATGACTTTGCAGCCAGACAACAACACTCTGCACTGTGTCACAATAGTAGGTCATGGGGAATGCAAGTCCTGGAGCTGCACAAGTGCACATGTACATCCCCCCACAACACATCCTCTTAACCCTCATCTGTCCAGGTCATACCTATTGGACATATGGGAGACCTGTGACACTACCCTCTGAACCTGAGCCCCTCACACTCTGCTGTGCATGGGGAACAGCTGCCTGAACTTCACATTTACATGCCCCAGTCTGCATGTGTCACACAAGTATCGTCTCCTATGGTCACATCTCCAGTGGCATGCTGAGCCCCTACCAAGAAACTCCACAGCAGTCCTGGCGACTAATCCACAGCACACTGACACAGAGGCAGACACCTGAGGGGCAAATCACTGTGCACAATGTGTCCTCTGATACACGGGAGTGGGAGTACAGAGTGTATTGTATGGCCTGGAGTAGGCATGACTGTCCAGCCCCACATGAATGAGGGATGAGCCCTGGACTGTAGGCAGCTGGCTAAGTATGTGTGACACACGTCATATACATACTCCTGGGGCCCAAACATTGTTCCCACCCGCAGCATGGGTGTGTGCCAGGTACCCCAGCCACATGTGGTGGATCAGCTCAGCAATTGGACCACAGATCAAAGTAACACGCTGAATACATGTCAGAATACAGGCATTGTGTAAGCAATGGACCCACCCATGATGCCCACCACAGAGTCAGGGAAACAGATGCTGTCTCCCACCTTGAGTCAAGCAAACTGCAAGGACACAGTCCTAAGTGACAGAATTCCCTGCATGTAAGGGCCACACCTGGGTATCAGATGAGGAGTGGGCAGTGCACAATAGAGGGACATGGCTCCTGGACAACATGACTGCTGTACTGTGGCAGTTCAACCTGGCCCGAGGAGGGCACATAACATGTTAGACAGAGTACACAGTGCAGTCTTTGACTCACCCCCTCCTTGCTGCTCTCTGGCCTTCAGCTGCCCATCCAGGTCTGGAAAGACCACCGCCAGGATCCTGAGCATGTGGGGGTCAGGGTCCGTGTTCCGCCCCTCCTGCGAGGAGGCGACAGCTTCAGCTGGACCCGTGCAATCCTCCGGGTCCAGCCCCGAAGGTCCTGCCACCTCTTTTGGCAGTTGCGGATCCGGCGCTTGTAGACCCCCACGGACCGGACAGCCCGGACGATGTCCTTCCAGATCTCATGCTTCCGATGGGCAGAAGCCTGTCAGGATGACAAAGTGATAAGGACATTACTACACATGCAACATATCCGTGCATGACACAGTTGCATATACATGTCGCAATCACAGGGGCACATGGTGTACCCAGGCAGTGCACGGCTGCCCATGGACAGTTTTCCAGAAGTCACTACATGGTATCATAGCATGGGGAGTAAAACCCTGTTCAGAAGCACTGTCACTGCACCATACCTGTCCAGTGCAAGTCACTACACACTATGGGGGGTGACAACTACTCAGTGAGCCTGCTAGCCAGTGGTGTGCTGACTCTCAGCCTTGCTAGTCAGACAAAATGCACATTCAGAAAGGCAGTGCACAGAACACTCACCTGCTCCCCTGGTGTCCCATACAGCTTGCTGTACTGTGGAAGTAGGCTGTCCAGCAGGGCCTGGTTCTCTTCAAGGCTGAAGGCTGGGGCTCTCTCCACAGTACGTGCCATTGCAGGGTCCAGAGGGGCAGAGACAGCAGCAGTGCAGTGGCAGATGTCGTCCTGGAGCATGTAGTGCAGGCAAGTGGGCTCTCAGGGGAACATGCAGCAATATATATGTGCTGGAGAGGCAGATACTGTCCCTTGTGTCCAAAGTGATAGGTCCAAGTCGTTTGCATCTTCTGAATATGGCCAATCCATGGAATAGCAGCACCAAAACACGCCCACAGCATCCTTCAAAATTTCAACTTCATGACATACATGATTTTGCAACATTGTTGTGGGTGACCAACTGATTTTCCAGCAACCGACTCGTTCGAATATTCGAAAACGCGTCCGTTGCCAGGCAAGCCCATTGTCAATGGGTGCGCACCGATCGGTCCATTGAGGTACAACGCGCACAGGGGTACAACGCGTACCCGCACACATTGAAAGCAATGGGCCGGCCGGAGGCACCGATCGGTCCATTGCTGTTCAACGCGCACAGGGGTACAACGCGTACCCGCACACATTGAATGCAATGGGCCGGCCGGAGGCACCGATCGGTCCATTGCTGTTCAACGCGCACAGGGGTACAACGCGTACCCGCACACATTGAATGCAATGGGCCGGCCGGAGGCACCGATCGGTCCATTGCAGTACAACGCGCACAGGGGTACAACGCGTACCCGCACACATTGAATGCAATGGGCCGGCCGGAGGCACCGATCGGTCCATTGCAGTACAACGCGCACAGGGGTACAACGCGTACCCGCACACATTGAATGCAATGGGCCGGCCGGAGGCACCGATCGGTCCATTGCAGTACAACGCGCACAGGGGTACAACGCGTACCCGCACACATTGAAAGCAATGGGCCGGCCGGAGGCACCGATCGGTCCATTGCTGTTCAACGCGCACAGGGGTACAACGCGTACCCGCACACATTGAATGCAATGGGCCGGCCGGAGGCACCGATCGGTCCATTGCAGTACAACGCGCACAGGGGTACAACGCGTACCCGCACACATTGAATGCAATGGGCCGGCCGGAGGCACCGATCGGTCCATTGCAGTACAACGCGCACAGGGGTACAACGCGTACCCGCACACATTGAATGCAATGGGCCGGCCGGAGGCACCGATCGGTCCATTGCAGTACAACGCGCACAGGGGTACAACGCGTACCCGCACACATTGAAAGCAATGGGCCGGCCGGAGGCACCGATCGGTCCATTGCTGTTCAACGCGCACAGGGGTACAACGCGTACCCGCACACATTGAATGCAATGGGCCGGCCGGAGGCACCGATCGGTCCATTGCAGTACAACGCATCACTGTACATGTGACTGGCATATGTCAGCATGCCTGTCTCAGATGGACATATGCCAGCCACAGATAGCTCCCAGGGAGTGAGGGGCACACCTACATCACGACAGCCTGTCCAAACCTTATCATAAGGCATGTAAGGCTGCATTTCCTATTGTGTGTATGTTGGTGTACATGTTGTCCTGTGGGTGTCACCTGTGGGCAGCCACCCCCAGGCTGTGCACGTGTTCATGGGGACAGGATCATGGGTGTTACGTGTACGTGACCACTGTGATGTGCAACTGTTCATATCTGTGCATGTGCCATGGTCACATTTCACAGTGGTGTTTGTGTATGTCATGTCACATACCCCGTGAGTCCCATGTGGGACGGTATGTTTGAGCCAGGGTGTCCCAGTGGCACAATAGTGATGGCCCTCCACAGTCTTTGTGCATGTAGTGTTTACAATGTCTCTGATTTCATGTGCACAATGGGAGACAGTCTCCACATCCACGTTGTGTGTGCATGGACTCTGATGTTGTGCGTGTGTGTCACAGACGTCCATGGCTCTCCTGCCATGGCAAGTGTGGCCACTACCTGTGGGGGTCATGTTTGTTTTGTTGTGGTGTACACATGATACTCCAGGTGATGCCAGTGTCCATGTGGCATTACAGGGTCCCTGGGAATGTGCCTGTCGTTGAGCTGTGGTGCCTGGGGCACATCTGTCCTCACATGTCACTGGGGGTGACTGTGACACAGCATCATGATATCCAATGGGCCAACCTGGGACAAATTGATGCCACCTGTAGGACCGTGTTGACAGATGTTGGCCATGTATGTACCATAAATGTCGTTCCGGTACTGCACACTTCATGTAGTTGTGCCTCATGATGATGTATGTTGGGATCTTGAGTGTGTTCAATGCCGCATATGTGGGGTGACTGACGATCTTGCTTACTTCTCCTCTGCACTGCAGGGCTCCTGCTGTCCATCGGCCATTCCCAGACCTGGCAACGATGGTGGAACGGGACAGCATCCGACGGTACCGCTTCACCAGGCAGCTGATTGAGGATTTTGCAGTGCAGTTGTCCCCACATTTGCAGCCTGGCCGGCCGTATCCTACAGCGCTGACCCCCAAGGTGAAGGTGATGGCAGCCCTACACTTCTTTGCCACCGGTACCTTCCAACATACTGTGGCGTCTGCTGGTGGGATGTCACAGACCATGTTCAGCCGTGTGCTCCGCGATGTTTTGGCGGCAATGTTGCTCTTCCTGAACCGGTACATCTATTTCCCTAGACTGCGACGACTCACTGACGTGAAGAGTGACTTTTATGCCCTGGGGAGGATGCCGCATGTCATTGGCTCCATTGATGGGACACATGTGGCTTTGGTACCACCACAGGCCCAGGAGCAGGCCTACAGGAACCGCAAGCACTACCACTCGGTCAATGCACTGGTGGTGTGTCTTGCAGACATGACCATCACACACGTGTGTGCCCGTTTCCCTGGTTCAGCACACGATGCCTTTGTGATGAGGAGTAGTCGCATCCCCAGGTTGATGGCACAGATGCAGAACCAGCGTGCCTGGCTTGTCGGTGTGTACTGACTTTGTGCCATTGTGTGTGATCTGATCTGTAGTATTCCGCCCACTTTTCCAAGTCAGCTGATGTGCACTTGTCTGTCCGTAGGTGACTCGGGATACCCCAACATGCCGTGGTTGCTGACACCCCTCAGGAACCCTGTGACACCTGCCCAGATGCGCTACAATGAGGCACATGGTCGGACCAGGAGAGTGATTGAGCGGACCTTTGGTCTCCTGAAGAGCCGCTTCCGCTGCCTGGACAAGACCGGAGGGTCCCTCCCATATGCCCCTGCGAAAGTGTGCAAGATTATCATCGTCTGCTGCATGCTCCACAACCTGGCAGTGCGGAAGGAGTTGCCTCTCATCCAGGATGACGATGACCAACATCCGCCACCTGTGGAGGATCCTGGCCTGGACCACGATGCCAGTGACGATGATGATGATGATGGTGATGGTGATGTCCGCACACAGCTCATCACCAACTTCTTTAGCTGAATGTGAGTATCCTGAGGTGTCATGTGAATGATGTGAGTTGGCATGATGTGTGGGTGGTGCTCTGGTGCTGTTGGAGTGTGTCCATGGGCTACTTGACAGGATGTGTGTTGCGATGTGTGGTGACAGGTGGGCTGTACTCCCCAACAGTGTTGACATGCTAACTTGGTTCTGGGTGGGTATCTTGTAACATGTATTGTGCATGAGTTTTGCTGTTCTGTCCTGTACTGCATTGCTTTTGACTGTGTGTCATTTCTGTCCTTCACAGGGTACTTTCAGATTCGTTTGGTCAACTGTGTCCACCGACGACGTGATTGCACATCCAGGCTGGTAGCTGTTGTGTCCCTACAGGTGATGTGCGCCACACCCATGGACTTCCTTCTGTCTACAGTTGTTGACTGTGTGCCCGCTACCAGGTGGGGTTACCTTGCATCTGTAGTGGTTACGGCATGTTGCTACTGTGTAATAAACCTGTGCTTCACTTAGTGATGTGCGTTGTCTGTGGTCACACATTTGAGTGCCATTTGCTTACTGCACCTGTGGGCTACTTGACTACAACTGGGAATGGGTGTGGTGTCTGTGCATTGCACCGTCTTCCCTGGCAACATCAGTGTAGGCAATGAGTCAGATGGCCTAGGTGTGTATGTGTTGTGTAGCCCTGGTGGTGTGTCTCCCTCATATGTGTCACGTTGCCTGTACTCACATGCCTGTGTTGTCCTTGCTGTTGCAGTTCGCATACACTGTGTAATTTTGCAGTTCATCATCCCCATAACAGCACCCACGTTGGAATCACGACAGAGGCAAGTATGGTGTATTAGTGTGTTTATTGTGATAATAGTGCATAGGATGGATTGTGCTGTACATGAATCTTGCAATCCCAAGTTCCTAGATGAATAGAAAGTCCAGGTAGACAGGATCCCCAGTATCGGGGCCACAGTTGTCTGACACATTGTTCCAACTTGTACTCCCCATGCAATGTGTGGGAGTAGTGTTGCCATCAACAGGGTGAACAGTCTGTGCACAAAGGCGAAAATCCAGAACAGGTTCAGGCTTCCTGGGAGTTGCGCTTGGCCATCAGCCTCTCACTTTCCCCTCCTCGGACGACCCCTCTTCTTGGGGGGGGGGCCCTCAAGTGCAGGCTGCTGCGGTGCAGGGGACTCTCCGCCAGAGTCCTCCTCCCTCCCTGTGGCAGTTGCAGTTTGTTCGGTACCAGATGTTGTTGGCACACAGGGAGGTGTGGACTGGTTGCTGTTCATCTGGCGGAGGCATTGTAAAATGTCCCTGTGCACCGCCGTCATCTCATGTAGTACATCCCACTTGGACTCCACGCGGGTCATGTGGGAGTCCACACGTGACATGTGGGAGTCCACACGTGACATGTGTGACTCCACTTGGGACATGTGGGAGTCCAAGCGGGCATGATGGGCAGCCTGCTGCTGTTTGATGTCTCTGAGGAGCCCCACTACCTGGCTGAGCTCTCCGGTGCTGGACTGGTACGCATCAGCTATGCGTACCAGTTGTGGGTCTTCATGCACACCAGCAACGTCTGCAAGCAGCGACCTCTGTCTCCCACCCCTCCCACCACCCCTGCTGACATGTGCAGTGTGTGCAGTTGCACGCACAGATAACCCTGGTCCACCTTGGGGGTTGGTGGTGGTGGTGGTGTCCATGGCCCCAGGTTGGTCCAGGGTCACTGCGCTGGTGTTGTTCCTTATTCTGTCCATGTCGGCAGGGATGGTATTCGTGGTGACAGTCGTTGGAGGGGTGGGTGCAGGGGGTGCAGCTGGTGGACCTGCTGGTGCTGCAGCTGGTGGTCCTGCTGGTGCAGCATGTTGACTTGCACCGGATGTGCCAGGTTGTTCTTCATCGTCCGAGGAGGACAGAGGCTGTACGACGCCAGTGAGCTCGGCATCCTCTTGAGCCTGGGACTGGGACTCCTCAGCGTCTGCTGCTGTGTCCCTATCATCACCTGTTTTTGGGAGACACAAACAATGTATGTCATGTTTCTGCAGGCATCAGTGGTTGACACACCTGACAGTTGTGACTGTGCCTCGGGGTGCGGGCCTGTACATTGTATTGTCCTAAGTCGTCACAGTCAGGGGTTGATATTGGTGTGGCACATTGTCCTGCATTATTTGGGCATTTCTATGTATTCTCTGGGGTGTGAACATGGTCTGCATTGATTGTGTTTGGTTGACAGCCAGACCTCCTTCCCACCCACCCAGCCAGCCAGTCAGTTATCCCACCATGGAACGTGCTTGCATTGCAGGGAGTGTAAGTTGTCTCTCAGGATGTCAGTCAGTGGTGTCCTGCTGTTTGTTGGTGCACAGTTGGCAGCAGGGCCTTGTGCTCCCCACAGCAGTAGCCAGTGTCAGCCATCTTGTGAGTCCTTCTCCACTCCCTGTGATGTGAGCATGGTTCAGGGTGGTGTTGATGGGCCAGTTGTGAGGCTGAGCAATGTCTGTGACTACGACTCCCATCATGCTATTGCCTCCACCCCCTTCCCAGCATGCCCATGCTTCCTTCCTTTTGACTCTGCTTCCCTGTGGGGTGGGCTGGCTGTGCTGACAGGATGGCTGGGAGTGTTGTCCTGGCAGTTGTTTGGCTAAGAGTCCCAAGAGTGTCCCTGTGCTTCACACAACATAAGCCAGGGTGGTGGTGCTTTGTGGGATCTTGTGTTAGGATGGAGGGCATTGCATTCTACCAGGTGGGTACTGTGGAGTTTGTGTTGGGGGGGTGTGAGGGAGGTGCTGGTGACTATGGTCAGTGCTGCAAGTCCCCCTTCCCACCCAGCCAGCCAGATATCCCACCATGGAACGTGCTTGCATTGCAGGGAGTGTAAGTTGTCTCTCAGGATGTCAGTCAGTGGTGTCCTGCTGTTTGTTGGTGCACAGTTGGCAGCAGGGCCTTGTGCTCCCCACAGCAGTAGCCAGTGTCAGCCATCTTGTGAGTCCTTCTCCACTCCCTGTGATGTGAGCATGGTTCAGGGTGGTGTTGATGGGCCAGTTGTGAGGCTGAGCAATGTCTGTGACTACGACTCCCATCATGCTATTGCCTCCACCCCCTTCCCAGCATGCCCATGCTTCCTTCCTTTTGACTCTGCTTCCCTGTGGGGTGGGCTGGCTGTGCTGACAGGATGGCTGGGAGTGTTGTCCTGGCAGTTGTTTGGCTAAGAGTCCCAAGAGTGTCCCTGTGCTTCACACAACATAAGCCAGGGTGGTGGTGCTTTGTGGGATCTTGTGTTAGGATGGAGGGCATTGCATTCTACCAGGTGGGTACTGTGGAGTTTGTGTTGGGGGGGGGTGTGAGGGGAGCTGCTGGTGACTATGGTCAGTGCTGCAAGTCCCCCTTCCCACCCAGCCAGCCAGATATCCCACCATGGAACGTGCTTGCATTGCAGGGAGTGGAAGTTGTCTCTCAGGATGTCAGTCAGTGGTGTCCTGCTGTTTGTTGGTGCACAGTTGGCAGCAGGGCCTTGTGCTCCCCACAGCAGTAGCCAGTGTCAGCCATCTTGTGAGTCCTTCTCCACTCCCTGTGATGTGAGCATGGTTCAGGGTGGTGTTGATGGGCCAGTTGTGAGGCTGAGCAATGTCTGTGACTACGACTCCCATCATGCTATTGCCTCCACCCCCTTCCCAGCATGCCCATGCTTCCTTCCTTTTGACTCTGCTTCCCTGTGGGGTGGGCTGGCTGTGCTGACAGGATGGCTGGGAGTGTTGTCCTGGCAGTTGTTTGGCTAAGAGTCCCAAGAGTGTCCCTGTGCTTCACACAACATAAGCCAGGGTGGTGGTGCTTTGTGGGATCTTGTGTTAGGATGGAGGGCATTGCATTCTACCAGGTGGGTACTGTGGAGTTTGTGTTGGGGGGGTGTGAGGGGAGGTGCTGGTGACTATGGTCAGTGCTGCAAGTCCCCCTTCCCACCCAGCCAGCCAGATATCCCACCATGGAACGTGCTTGCATTGCAGGGAGTGGAAGTTGTCTCTCAGGATGTCAGTCAGTGGTGTCCTGCTGTTTGTTGGTGCACAGTTGGCAGCAGGGCCTTGTGCTCCCCACAGCAGTAGCCAGTGTCAGCCATCTTGTGAGTCCTTCTCCACTCCCTGTGATGTGAGCATGGTTCAGGGTGGTGTTGATGGGCCAGTTGTGAGGCTGAGCAATGTCTGTGACTACGACTCCCATCATGCTATTGCCTCCACCCCCTTCCCAGCATGCCCATGCTTCCTTCCTTTTGACTCTGCTTCCCTGTGGGGTGGGCTGGCTGTGCTGACAGGATGGCTGGGAGTGTTGTCCTGGCAGTTGTTTGGCTAAGAGTCCCAAGAGTGTCCCTGTGCTTCACACAACATAAGCCAGGGTGGTGGTGCTTTGTGGGATCTTGTGTTAGGATGGAGGGCATTGCATTCTACCAGGTGGGTACTGTGGAGTTTGTGTTGGGGGGGGTGTGAGGGGAGGTGCTGGTGACTATGGTCAGTGCTGCAAGTCCCCCTTCCCACCCAGCCAGCCAGATATCCCACCATGGAACGTGCTTGCATTGCAGGGAGTGGAAGTTGTCTCTCAGGATGTCAGTCAGTGGTGTCCTGCTGTTTGTTGGTGCACAGTTGGCAGCAGGGCCTTGTGCTCCCCACAGCAGTAGCCAGTGTCAGCCATCTTGTGAGTCCTTCTCCACTCCCTGTGATGTGAGCATGGTTCAGGGTGGTGTTGATGGGCCAGTTGTGAGGCTGAGCAATGTCTGTGACTACGACTCCCATCATGCTATTGCCTCCACCCCCTTCCCAGCATGCCCATGCTTCCTTCCTTTTGACTCTGCTTCCCTGTGGGGTGGGCTGGCTGTGCTGACAGGATGGCTGGGAGTGTTGTCCTGGCAGTTGTTTGGCTAAGAGTCCCAAGAGTGTCCCTGTGCTTCACACAACATAAGCCAGGGTGGTGGTGCTTTGTGGGACCTTGTGTTAGGATGGAGGGCATTGCATTCTACCAGGTGGGTACTGTGGAGTTTGTGTTGGGGGGGTGTGAGGGGAGGTGCTGGTGACTATGGTCAGTGCTGCAAGTCCCCCTTCCCACCCAGCCAGCCAGATATCCCACCATGGAACGTGCTTGCATTGCAGGGAGTGGAAGTTGTCTCTCAGGATGTCAGTCAGTGGTGTCCTGCTGTTTGTTGGTGCACAGTTGGCAGCAGGGCCTTGTGCTCCCCACAGCAGTAGCCAGTGTCAGCCATCTTGTGAGTCCTTCTCCACTCCCTGTGATGTGAGCATGGTTCAGGGTGGTGTTGATGGGCCAGTTGTGAGGCTGAGCAATGTCTGTGACTACGACTCCCATCATGCTATTGCCTCCACCCCCCTTCCCAGCATGCCCATGCTTCCTTCCTTTTGACTCTGCTTCCCTGTGGGGTGGGCTGGCTGTGCTGACAGGATGGCTGGGAGTGTTGTCCTGGCAGTTGTTTGGCTAAGAGTCCCAAGAGTGTCCCTGTGCTTCACACAACATAAGCCAGGGTGGTGGTGCTTTGTGGGATCTTGTGTTAGGATGGAGGGCATTGCATTCTACCAGGTGGGTACTGTGGAGTTTGTGTTGGGGGGGGGTGTGAGGGGAGGTGCTGGTGACTATGGTCAGTGCTGCAAGTCCCCCTTCCCACCCAGCCAGCCAGATATCCCACCATGGAACGTGCTTGCATTGCAGGGAGTGGAAGTTGTCTCTCAGGATGTCAGTCAGTGGTGTCCTGCTGTTTGTTGGTGCACAGTTGCCAGCAGGGCCTTGTGCTCCCCACAGCAGTAGCCAGTGTCAGCCATCTTGTGAGTCCTTCTCCACTCCCTGTGATGTGCGCATGGTTCATGGTGGTGTTGATGGGACAGTTGTGGGGGGCAATATGTGTGACTGCGACTCCCATGATGCTATTGGCTACACTGACTTGGCCAGCATACACAGAATTCCTTCCTTTGAGTGGTCTTCACTGTGTGTTGGTGTTGTTGTGGTGGCTACATGTGTGGATGTGTGTGTTAGTTCTATTTGTGCCACTGCCTAGCTGTAGTTGTGGTTGTGTTTGTACATGTGTTGGCACAGTTGGATGTGACTTTTTTGATGGCATGTGTTGTGTTTATCTGACTGACATACACATTTTGGGATGATTCTGTTCTAGTTGCTGTGTAATTGCTATGAGTGCATGGTTTGACTCTCCCCTTGACAGTGATGTGTGTGTGTTTTGTGGCAGTATATTGTGTACATTTGTTGTGTACTCACCAGGCTCTGGGATGTCCTCTAGTCCATATATGCTCACTGGCGGTAGGATGGCCCGCACCTTCTCCTCCCAGGGCCTGAGGTATATTGGCTTGGCAGGAGGGCCACTGCCGGTGTGTTGGCTGTTGATGTAATCTTGCTTCAGCAGTTTCCGTACCCTCCTGCGCACGTCATACCACCTGTTCTGGATGTCGGTCTTTGTGCGCCGACATGGTGATTGTGCGTTCACCCTGTTGATGATCCTCTCCCACATCTTGGTTTTCTGCGACATGGGGGTCTGTTGGACCAATGTGCCAAACAGCTGTGGCTCTACCCTGAGGATCTCGTCTACCAGGACTTCCAATTCACAATCTAGGAACTTGTGATTCTTCTTGGGGGGCATGGTGATGGGTGGTGATGGTGGGTGATGTGTGTGTTGGTGTGCAGGTGAGGGTGTGTGGGTGTGTGTTGTGCTGGGTGTATGTGAGGTAGGTATTTGTTGGTGTGCTGCTGGTGTGTGGCTTGTGTGAGGGATGAGCTGTGGGTGTGTGGTTGCTTTCTCTTGGGTGCTGGTAGTGGAATGGCATTTGCAAAGGCTCATGGTAGTGATTTGTGTCCTTTATATAGGTGGAGTTGTGGGTGTGTCTTTGTTCTCTGTCCCCACCCCCCCCCCGGATTTTTTGGCTTGGTAATTGCTTGTTTGGCCTTTTTTTGGGTGATTTTTCCTTTGTGCTGTTTGTGTATGTTGGAAACGTTCTTGTGACCGAGTCGGACCCTGCATTGGTCTCGTACGGTGCTTTCCGTTTCGTTAACGCTGTGTTTGTGCAGTTTTGTATGCTGCGTACGCGTCGGTCGCGGTGTATTGTGTTGCTTCGGCTCGGTTTTGTATGCGTGTCGGTCGTACGGCTTGTCCTCCGTCCGACTCGGTCGTGTTTTCGCGCCTTGCATCGTACTTTGCGGGTTGGAGTTGGCGGGTACGATTCGGTCGGATTTGTTCCGGGTGCGTGTCGGTCGGTTGGATTCGCGTGTTTTCCGGCCGGATTGCTATTTTCCGAGCGGCTCGGTCGGTCGGCTTGGTTTCCTGACGTGTCGGTCGGATTTATCGCGGCTTGCATCGTACTTGGCGTGTCGGGCGCCACTGGTACGTGTCGGTCGGTATTTTTTCCGGATCCGAGTCGGTCGGTGCTTTTTCTGGCCCGAATCGGAATCGACCCCTAAGTAATAGTATGTCTTTAGAAATGGAATAGCCTACGTAGTAGAAACAGAATGTCCTAAGTAAGTTTGCCATATCTTACAACAAGGAACATTATTCTGAGCTTGAAATCAACCCTTTGTTAAGCAGCCTAGAACACACTCCCTTCAAACTTCAGAACAAGCTTCTTCATTTTTGTAAAATATTAACGTCACCTTGGAAAAGTTTGACTGATGAAACCAATACACTGAAAATACAGAATAGTTTCTGTCTGAAAACAGAAACTGCCCAAGCCAGCCCAAATGGCATTCTTTTGAAACAAAAATATCTGGAAGGTATTATGAGGTTAACAAGAAATTTGGGTTCAGGAGCCAACTTCACTTGATGATTGGCATCTTTGAAGTCCAAGGTGGAAAAGATAGAAACCCCATCTCAGATCAAAAACGTTTTGCTGGTGTTAGGAAACAGGTGGTTGTCTGCAACAATGCAGGTTTTAGGGCTCTTAGGTTTAGACATAATCCCAATCTGCCAACACCTTTATTAGATAACACATTGAGAGGAGGGGCGTTGCCTGACCGCCCATAAAATGGCCCCCGCAACATAAGTCTCCCGGAGCTTCGGAGACGAATGCATGAGCCGAGCGGGAGGTTGTCTCTTTATCCAGTTTAAAGCAAGCCATACGGGTGTCGCAGCCGTGCTGGTGTCGCAGCCGTGCTGGTGTGTTGGAGCCGTGCTGGTGTCGCAGCCGTGGTGGTGTCGCAGCCGTGCTGGTGTGTTGGAGCCGTGCTGGTGTCGCAGCCGTGCTGGTGTTGCAGCCGTGCTGGTGTGTTGGAGCCATGCTGGTGTCGCAGCCGTGGTGGTGTTGCAGCCGTGCTGGTGTCACAGCCGTGGTGGTGTCGCAGCCATGCTGGTGTTGGAGCTGTGCTGGTGTCACAGCCGTGCTGGTGTGTTGGAGCAGTGCTGGTGTTGCAGCCGTGGTGGTGTCGCAGTCGTGCTGGTGTCACAGCCGTGGTGGTGTCGCAGCCGTGGTGGTGTCGCAGCCGTGCTGGTGTCACAGCCGTGGTGGTGTCGCAGCCATGCTGGTGTTGGAGCTGTGCTGGTGTCACAGCCGTGCTGGTGTGTTGGAGCAGTGCTGGTGTTGCAGCCGTGGTGGTGTCGCAGTCGTGCTGGTGTCGCAGCCGTGGTGGTGTCGCAGCCGTGCTGGTGTCGCAGCCGTGCTGGTGTCACAGCCGTGGTGGTGTCGCAGCCGTGCTGGTGTTGGAGCCTTGCTGGTGTCGCAGCCGTGCTGGTGTGTTGGAGCCGTGCTGGTGTTGCAGCCGTGGTGGTGTCGCAGCCGTGCTGGTGTCGCAGCCGTGGTGGTGTCAGCAGCCGTGCTGGTGTCGCAGCCGTGGTGGTGTCGCAGCCTTGCTGGTGTTGGAGCCGTGCTGGTGTCGCAGCCGTGCTGGTGTGTTGGAGCCGTGCTGGTGTCGCAGCCATGCTGGTGTCGCAGCCGTGCTGGTGTCGTAGCTGTGGTGGTGTCGCAGCTGTGCTGGTGTCGCAGCCGTGCTGGTGTGTTGGAGCCGTGCTGGTGTCTCAGCCGTGCTGGTCTTGCAGCCGTGCTGGTGTCGCAGCCGTGCTGGTGTCACAGCCGTGGTGGTGTCGCAGCCGTGCTGGTGTTGGAGCCTTGCTGGTGTCGCAGCCGTGCTGGTGTGTTGGAGCCGTGCTGGTGTTGCAGCCGTGGTGGTGTCGCAGCCGTGCTGGTGTCGCAGCCGTGGTGGTGTCACAGCCGTGCTGGTGTCGCAGCCGTGGTGGTGTCGCAGCCTTGCTGGTGTTGGAGCCGTGCTGGTGTCGCAGCCGTGCTGGTGTGTTGGAGCCGTGCTGGTGTCGCAGCCATGCTGGTGTCGCAGCCGTGCTGGTGTCGTAGCTGTGGTGGTGTCGCAGCTGTGCTGGTGTCGCAGCCGTGCTGGTGTGTTGGAGCCGTGCTGGTGTCTCAGCCGTGCTGGTCTTGCAGCCGTGCTGGTGTGTTGAAGCCGTGCTGGTGTCGCAGCCGTGGTGGTGTCACAGCCGTGCTGGTGTCGCAGCCATGGTGGTGTTGCAGCCATGCTGGTGTTGGAGCCGTGCTGGTGTTGCAGCCATGGTGGTGTCGCAGCCGTGCTGGTGTCACAGCCGTGGTGGTGTCACAGCCGTGCTGGTGTCGCAGCCGTGGTGGTGTCGCAGCCGTGCTGGTGTTGGAGTCATGCTGGTGTCGCAGCCGTGCTGGTGTGTTGGAGCCATGCTGGTGTTGCAGCCGTGGTGGTGTCGCAGCCGCGCTGGTGTGTTGGAGCCGTGGTGGTGTTGGAGAATGCGGGAAGTGGGTATGTGAATTTGCTGCCAGTGTAAAGGTCTGTTTACTTAGTTTATCTCCTCCTGCTCCTTCACGATGGGCCGCCGCCGCTGCTGCAATTTCTTCTGGCCTGCAGCTGCGCCTTAAAGTCGCGGTGTCCGCCCTCGCTGAGGATAATTGGTATAGGCAGCTACTGGGCATTACATTTTATACTCCTGATGAGAATTAGTGTTGAGACTCTTCTCTGGCAAATGTGGGTGATATTCAGCACTTCTTCTCCTCAAATGTTCATTAAATGTCAGGAGCTAATGGACATTCGCAGCATTGATGGAATTGAACAGACTAGGGGGCATATTTACCAGCCCCTATCGCCACGGAACGTCACTTTTTTCGACGTTACTGTGGCGATATGCCCTTTGCCTTATTTACAAGGCAGGGTTAAGCCACACAATGTGGCTTAACT
Organism: Calotriton arnoldi; assembly: GCA_963921515.1. Lineage (NCBI taxonomy): Eukaryota > Metazoa > Chordata > Amphibia > Caudata > Salamandridae > Calotriton > Calotriton arnoldi. The sequence continues at coordinate 350,477 of CAWUFW010008036.1, read as the reverse complement.
CTGCCTTGTAAATAAGGTAGCCTTTCACGCTATACTTAGCGTGAAAGGGGTGGGCTATGGGTTTTGCGCTGGGCGTTCCACTGCCAAACCCATTGATTTCAATGCTGCCCCATATTTACAAGGGTGGCGTAAATATGGGGCAGCGCCAAAATTAAGACCAAAAAAACCTGGTCTTAACATGGCGCAACAAGGAGAAGTGTTTTATTTCTCCGCGCTTTTGCTGTTCCTATGTGTGCTGCATTGTGCAACACAGATATAAACAGCAAAACGCCATTCATGATTGTTTATGTGCAGGAAGGTGTCCCTTCCTGCACATAAACAATCATGTTAAAAATTACGAGTTGCAACTTCTATGTGTGCTGCTCAAAGCAGCACACACAGAAGTTATAAATCACCATTTAAGATTGTTTATGTGCAGGAAGGAACACCTTCCTGTACAGAAACAATCATTCCCAAAACGCAGGCACCCTTGCACTGTGGTGCAGGGGTGCCTGCATTGGCTCTAGGCAGCTACATTAGCTCCAGCACAGGGGGAAATGCAGGGCTGCACTGTATTGTTGTAAATACAGTACAGTCCTGCACTTCAAAAGTGGCGGAGCGCAGCATTAAGCCAAGAAGGCTAACGCCCTCCTCTGTCACTTTTCTTGTAAATATACCCCGAGGTTTGCTACTTGTTTTTATAAACCCACATTTACAGTCTTGAATATCTGTTCATAAGGAGTTCCCTTACCTGTTTGGGTATTGTATCTGGGGTTGCAAGTTCCTTCAGTCATAGTGGCATATTTACAAGCCCCTATCGCCACCACAACATCACTTTTAGTAACGTTGTGATGGCAATAGGGGCCTCACCTTATTTATAAGGCAGCGTTAAACCATTTAACGTGGCTTAACGCTGCCTTGTAAATAAGGCAAAGCAAACACAAAGAGATGATGGACGGAGTGCTGAAACTTTTCAAACACTCACCCCCAGTCACAGATCTGGGTTGAATCCATCATCATTCTTTAGCTCACTTTGCCACCCCAGTTCAGACACAGCTATATGCAAATCAGTCTTGACCCTGTGTCTCATGGGAACAGTCCAGCCCGAACTGCCAAGCCATGTCTTCCCTGGACCGGAAACAAGCATCCTGGGACCGGTTTCGGGCTAACAGCCCTCATCAGCCAGGCTAGCTTTAATCCAGTGGCAAAGTGAGCAAGGGACCCACGTCTGGGTGCTGAAACTTTTCAAACACTCACCCCCAGTCACAGATCTGGGTTGAATCCATCATCATTCTTTAGCTCACTTTGCCACCCCAGTTCAGACACAGCTATATGCAAATCAGTCTTGACCCCGTGCCTCATGGGAACAGTCCAGCCCGAACTGCCAAGCCATGTCTTCCCTGGACCGGAAACAAGCATCCTGGGACCGGTTTCGGGCTAACAGCCCTCATCAGCCAGGCTTTGCCACTGGATTCAAGCTGGATTCAAAAATTGCTATTTAAGTAGTCGCTAAAATTGCGATTACTAAAATTGCGATTGCATTTAGGGAATCGCAAATTGCGATTCCTTAAATGCAATGCAACAACCAAAATAAAATTGCGATTTCGCAATTAAGAACCGCAAATTACCATCAATTCAAAGTTGATGGTAATTTTCAAGAACTTTGAAAAATGCACAAAAGTGCATTTTTCAAAGTTCTATGTTGCACATATACATGTCCTTGGGGCATGTGTGTGTGCAATATGTGTTGAAATTGCAATTTCAGGGGTGCATCAGGGTGTCCTTTTGGCACCCTTGCACCCTTGAAAGTACATGCATATTTGCAAGTACCTGTTTGGTACTCGCAAATTGCGCATGCTAATTCCCATTGATTCCTATGGGCCTCTAGGCCCATAGGAATCAATGGGAAGCAATTTCTAATTTGCGAATCGCAATTTGCGAGTCGCAAATAAGGAATGTGTAGGAATCACAATTTATTTTGCAATTCCTACATGCATAAGCATTTGCGATTCCTAAATTGCGATTTCTTAAAAATCGCAATTTAGGAATCGCAAATGCACAGTTTGATGCATGTGGCCCTTAAACCTGTTTGTGATGGAAACGAGCTCTACACTTCAGAGGATTGAGGAGAGATGGTCAAACTTGGAGTCCAGGGTGACTGAAGTAGAACAATGCATCAGTGACATCAAGATGTAACTTTAAGGTCAAGATGATGTCCATGGAAATTTCTCTTCTGAAGCAACATACCGAAGATCTGGAAAATTGTAGTAGACGCAAGAATTTATGCATGTACAGAATTCCTGAGGGTGCAGAGGGTTCAGATACAATTTCCTTTCTCAAGGTACATATTCCAAAAACTGTTGGCCTGAAGGAGGCAGCTGACCTCAATCTTCGAAGAGCTCATCGTTTTGGTCCTAAACCATCAGCATCATCTCCATCGGATCAACTGAGAGGCACTGTAGTTCTTTTTCTTCAGTACTCTGACCTGGTGGCTGAACAAAGAAAGCAAATGCTGTGTTCAGACCAGAAGGTCTTTTTTTCATAGGATGTGCCTTTAGAGACAGCTACGTAGCAAAAATAATTACTCGTGCTGTGTCCTTCCCTATGTTCCATGAATGCACAATATGGCCTGGTGCATCCTTACATGCTCAGGGTTACTTATTGTAATGACATGATTTAATGTTGTTGATGTTTTATTTTTGCCTCAATTGTTTCATGATTTATATACTCTATGATGTTTCTGTTATATACATTTCTGCCTCTCATGTTCTTGTTTTACAGGAATTTACCATCTCCCACATGAATCCCTCTCCTAGATGTCTCGTATATTCTGTGTACCCTTCCCCACACCCTAGGGGCTTATTTACAAGCCCAGTGCGCTGCCAGAATGTCACTTTTTATGATGTTCCAGCGGAGCACTGAGCTTACACATATCTACGAGGCCACGTAAAGCCACACTGCATGGCTTTTCATGGCCTCGTAGATATGGTGTGAGGCAGTACAGCGCAAGTCGCTGCATTTCCTCACACTGCGATGGGGTGGCGTGCCATGGGCGTTACGATGGGTGTTCCCATGTAGCATCCATGGCATTTGACACATTCCCAGATTTACAACATGCTGTAAAGCTGGGAATGCGTAAAAAATCTATGCCTCCCCAGGGGTGGCCTACATGTTAATTTTGTGAAGGAAGGTGTCCCTTCCCCAACAAAGACAACCTGATTTCAATGCAGACACCCTTGCACCATGGTGAAAGGATGCTTTGGTTGACGCATGGCAGCCATTTGTGCGCCAACACTGTGAAAGAGGACAGGAATGTGCTGTATCTCATATATACAGTGAATTCCTGCCCTTTTCTTTTGACGTAGGGCAGTGGAACAGGAAAACTTGTGGTGCTGCCCCAAAAAAATGTAAATGAGGCCCGCAGTGTCTACATTCTGTTTCCCTCATGTTGGTAAGTGCTCCCTCATTCTTAATTACGTCATCACGGCAATGGTTCACTTTGTCTCCTTCTCTTTTCAACACATTCCTGGTGTCTTTTATTCCACTCCAGGTGCCCTTTTCAGGTTTTGCTTTTTTGTTTGTTGACTTTTGTCAGATGGCTATCTACTTCGCACTTCACCACCCCATCATTTTGATTTTGAAGCCTTGCTGGCTTTTTATCATCTTTTTTCCCCTCTATTAGGCTCCTTCCCTTCTCTTCCCCTCTACACATCCATTCTTCCTTATCTTTCAGTTTATCTTTTCTTCTAAGCTCACCTTCTTTTTCTTCTACATTATACCTGCTCTAACGATCGAGTCTCTGGTACTGGTTGTTTTCATCTATGTAAGTTGAATGTTGCTGTTTTCTATATTATACACTCCCAATTACACACATAGCTAATCATCTACGTATTGTGCCCTGGAACATTAAAGGTTGGTGTAGCCCTATTAAGAAACAAAGGGTACTTACTCATTTATCTCATTTGAAGTATAAAATTGCACTACTACAAGAAGCTCATCTTTCAGATAGAGACAACAATTCTCTTCTGAGAAACTGGGTAGGCCATGTATATTGTTCCCCTGCTAAACAAAATAAGAACGGAGTTGTGATACTGTTTAATAAATTGCTTCCTGTGGTAATTGAGAGGGAAGAGAAGGATGAAGAGGGCCGGTGATTTTTTTCTACACCTCACCATACGACAAACTCCAATATCTCTTCTTAATATATATCGCCCCAGAGGTACAGCTGCTCATTTTTGGGAACGAATGTCTAACACAATAATGTCATGCTCTAACTCTAATTTGGTGTTTGGAGGGAACTGTAACTAAGTCACTAATCCTTTCATTGATAGACATTCCTCATCCAAATACATTCCCAACGAGATGCAAAAAATATTTCAACGCTCTGTTCATTCTAGGGCACAAGTTGATGCCTGGAGAGTTTACAACTCAGACACTTTGGAATATACCTTCCTTTACCCCTCACATAACTCTAAGTCTAGGATCAATTATCTTCTCTTAACCCACATTTTAATCACCACATTAACTAAGGCTGACATTGGGTTAATCTTAATTGCAGATCATGCACCGGTTATTGTAGATCTTGAGTTGTTGCCTGTTATCTCTTGGTCCAAGAGATGGAGTTTTAATAACAGCTTATTGAAAGATGATGTATTTGTAAAACAATTTGAGCTCTTCCTTCAGGATTTCTTTGTAAATAACATTGATCCTAATATTTCTTTTCATTTTGTTTGAGATGCATTTAAACAACCGCCAGAGGATACATTATAGAATATGTTGTGGCTAAATAAGAGAAAAGCCCTTAAAATGTCTGCACTCTTGCTTACCTCCTTTAAAAGACTGGAGCACAAACATTACAACACTATTGATAAAGATAGAATTAAAACCTTTAAGGATGCTGACATTCTAAAATGCTTTACAGACTTTTATCAAAAACTATACACACCAGAACACTCTCCAGTGGATGACGCTTTAAACACTCTCTTTGATTCTCTTCCCAAACATCCCCACCAGGCACCTGATGTTTCCTCATTGGTGATATCTCTCTCCCTGAAATACGGACAGATCTTGCCACCTTGCCAAAGGACAAGGATCCTGGTCCCGATGGGTTCTCTGAACTTTACTCTAGTTTTTCTCATATTTTGTTAACACATATATCCCTGTTTCAACACTTTCTCTCTCAAAATGAGGCTTGTGACACTTTTTTAGATGCCATGCTTTGCTTAATCCCCAAGAAAGACATAAATGTATCACCCAGTGCCAACTTCAGACCCATATCACTCATCAACTTAAACTGTTAGATTTTTGCAAAGATCTTGGCATTACATATTAACAAATTCTTCCCAGACTTGATTGGTTTAGAATAAACTGTTTTTGCAAAGTGCAGATTTATGGTAGACAACTCTGGAGCCTTTTCAGATATCCTGCATCTTGTGTCAAGGAGTGCTGTACCAGTTGCAACCATTACACTGGACGCGGAGAAGGCTTTAGATCGAGTGAATTGGAATTTCATGTTACGTGCACTGCAGTGGCATGGCTTCGGCTCAACAATTCTCAAATGCATTATCCTACTTTATTCCTCCCTTAAAACATCTATTTACGCAAACGGCCTCCAATCCGCCTACTTTCCTTTATTAAGGGATACACGGCAAGACTGTTCACTGTCACCTTTACTGTTTATATTGTCACTGGAACCCTTTTTTCAGACTCTTCATCAGTCACTCCCTTATCAAGGCTTTAAAAATAAGGGTGCAGAAGTTAAGTTCACCGCTTATGCCGATGATGTAGTACTTTTTGTATTGAATACGCAATCTTTCATACCCACTTTTGTTGATCTCTTAACTAATTACTTCACTCCAACTGGCTACAAACTTAATATTGGAAAATCTGAAGTTCTCCTATTAAGTAAGTATTGGTCAAAGGATATGTTTGCTGGCACTAATTTTAAATGGGCTGCTAATTGATTTAAGTGTCTAGGGATCAAATATTTCACTTCAATAATTGCCACCAGACTAATTAGACTGATGTTTATCAAAGAATACGCAGTATGTCAGAGAGGTGGTCTCCCCTTACTTGTCTTGATGGGGTAGATTAGGTAAAATAAAAATGATAATGTTGCCAGTCATAAACTTTTTCTTTTCTATGCTGCCTGTTAAGCTCCCATTGAAGTTCGTTAAAACTCTTAATAGTCTGCTTAGTAAGTTTCCATGGAACGTCTGGAAGGCACGTATTTCATTACAAGCTTTAGGTAAACCTAAAGAGCAGGGAGAGGTACATTTTCCCAATCTGCACCACTATCATTCATCTTTCGTGTTGAAACAAATCCTGCCTCATCTGGATGGTGATAAGATTGTACCCTGACAGTATGGTGTAAAGTGAAAGATGCAACAATTTCACCTTTTTCTTTTCATACATTTGCTCATTTTTCACACCCTCCGAGGAATTTCTCCTCCCCACCATCAAGAATTCAATATTTCTTGCATATCTCATTCTCACTCGGTCACTCTCACCACAACAGGCATTTCTAGATTCCTCTATATGGCACAACAAACACATTAAACTGTCAAACCATACAATTTATTGGAAATTATGTTTTGAGAAAGGTATTATTCAAGTTAAACACTTATTTCAGGGTACTGAACCTTTTTCCCCCATCTGAGATTCAACACAAGTATGGTCTCTCTCCCACTCTCAAGTACGAACCCTTAAAGAATGTTATTATGCAATATATATCAACTCTTACTCATGCACATTCATCCACTCCTAATTTGGTCTCTGAGCCATTTTGGTTCTCCCTAGCTGTTAAGGCCTCATATATATATATACAGACACCTGGTATATACACCTCCTACTCGTCCCAAATCTAAAGTTGATGTATTGTGGGCTACAGACTTACATCTCTCTTTTTCGATGCAAACCAGGAATCTAATCTAGTCCACGATTCATCACACCTCTCGCACAGCAAGCACTATGCAAACCCTATACCATTTTAACCCCAGTTTTTCTTCACAAATACTACCATAACGTTGACAATACCTGTTGGACCTGTTAAATATCACCTGGTTCTTATCTGCATATGTTTTTTCATTGTCATTCCATTATATCTTTGTGTTTGAAAGTCTGGATATAATTTGAAAATCTGCTCTATTACCTTTCTTTCTGAAATGTATTTGGGTTAGCAATCGTAAACTGGGTAAGTTTGTGGGCTTGCCTATTGCCATTGCTTACTAAATAATTAAGGATAGCTGAAAAGATGCTTCAATGGTAACCTTTACTAGATGGTGGAACTTACTTTGTCATCATCAAAGACTTGATAGAGCATACACTATCTCCACGCAACAAATCATTACAAAGGATTTATTCTGGTTACCTCTAACTACATATTTTTGAACTTTACGCCAGCTCAGACTTTGAACATATCTACACATTCAAACCTCCATGAGTCATTTCATTACTTTATTAAGAACTGTGTACATGTTTACTTGCATTATCTATGAGACAACCATTTTAATAATCAACTTAAGTAAAGTTACACTGTTTTTATGGATCTTTTCTCATTCCTTCTTCTCTTCTTTCTTTTCTTTCTTTTCTTCTTCTCCTCTTTCTATACTCCACAAAAATATAAACATCTTAATAAAACATAAACAAAAAGCTACACTTTAAGGTACTAAAGTTTATATTTTGTATACTTTTGTATAATTGTAAAGCTTTATTTAACTTTCAGAATCCTATTATACTGTAAATATTACCTTGGTTTTGTTCAAATAGTGATTAAATATACCGAAATGTTTACTATGTTCTCCTGTTGCTATAAATTTCAATAATGCTTTTTCAAACAAAAAGATAAAAAGTAGCTAGAGCACCATTTAAAGGACTCGGCTTCTTCTAGTTCATCCGCTCTGACAATGTCTTTATGAAGTGTCTCTTGTTATTATCTCCTTACTGAAATCGGTGCCCTACTTAACTTCTGTTTGACGGGACAGCCTCACTTTTAAGAATGATTCTGCGTTGGTAACCATGCAACTTCCCCAATGCTCCTGAAAAACTTCAAGTTAAACTAGGATCTTCTTTGATAGCCTGTTCAATGGCTAGCACTTGTTTTGGGGAAGATGGTTAAGTAGCATCCCTAGTCAGCATTAGTCTCTCCATTTCATATTTCCAAGCAATTTATATTTATACCAGGCAGTTCTAGCCTTGAAGCACACTTCACTAGCAAAGTACTCTATGAAGTATATTTTGTTGCATAAAATGTTACAGGCTTCATAGATCAATGGCATAATACAGATCAAAACAATATTGATTTGTACAGATATCAGAAATTAAATATTGTTTACAAATGTATCACCTTCCTACACTTAACTAACAAAAGCACAAATATCAATGACCAATATATCACCATTAAAAATATCAATTTCTACATATATCGATAACATAAATATCGAAAACAACAATAAAGTTAACTTTAAATAAATATATAAAATGTCCAAAATATCCAACACACAATGTCAACTACATTAATATCGCAAACAATTAAGCCAAATATTATATAAAAATATGGAAGATGACAAAACTTTAAAAACCTAAATAAATAATCTGACAACATTATATTATTTTTACAACCCTGAAATAAACTTTAAACACATAAAAAATAAATATACACTGCAACACATGAAAAAATTAAAAATCAAAAATACTCACTACAACTCATGTAAGACAAAATAAAACAATACTAAATTAAATTATAAACATAAATCATATACCCAAAATACAAAAAATAAAAACATTTATTTAATATTAAAACAGAAACACTAATTAATGTCCACCATAAAAGGAAATAACTGAAAAGAAATTCAAACTAAATGGGCACTAACTAATAAAAACAACCCTAAGCCAGTAAAACTAATCATTAAAAGCATACAATAATTAAAAATACAATATAAAATGATCACTTACCACACCAAAAAGAGTAAAGCTGCAAAACAACGAAAATCCCTCTGGATTGCCCACAGAAAACCTGAAAAGAAAACAAGAAGAAAACATTCAAGTTCTTTCAGAAATAAGTAAAATATTTATTTAAACATACTTAAAAATAGCTTACTTAAGAAACATAAAAATACAAATAACTAACAAAACACTCTAATGTTATTTATATAACAAACTTTAGGAACCACAGAAAAATTACAGCCCAATCAACAAACTATAGAATTACCAATAAAATCCACAAATCGAATTCCTGGAGAAAGGCACATCAGAAGTAAGTATATTTAAAGCAGTCTTAGATATCGACCATACCTTAAACATAAAAAAAATATAACTAAAAGCCCTCAACCCCCATGAAATACCAACAAACAAACATTTTACATAAAACGAAAACAACTTTTTTTCTACCAACAGAAAAGAAGCCACCTGGGGCCAGATGTACGACCATTGTGATTTGAGACTCGCAAATTGCGACAAATTGAGAGTCACAATTTGCGAGTCGCAAATTGCAATGTACAACAGTGTCTCAGACACTTTTTGCGATTCCCAATGGGGTTGCAAATTGCATGCCTCATGAATATTAATGAGGCACTCGCAATTTGCGACCCCATTGGGAATGGCTGGCCCTCCCAGGTATGGTGGCCTGCTGGGCTCAGCAGACCTCCATGTCTGGGACTGCTTTTAAATAAAGCAGTTATTTTTTTTTTTAAATGCAGCCCGTTTTCCTTGAAGGAAAACGGGCTGCATTTAAAAAAAGAAAAATGAAACGTTTTCATTTAATTTTTTAAGTGGTCCCTGGGACCACTGCCTGACCCTAAAAAATATTTCCCCCTGCATTCGCAAAGGGGAAGGGGTCCCCTGGGGACCCCTTCCCGTTTGCGAGTGCTTTACCACCCTTCTCAAAAGGGTGTTAAACTGCAACAGTTTTGCGACCGCAATTGCGGTTGCAAAACAGTCTTACATAGGGTTCAGACTCGCTATTAGGAAGGGACGCCCTTGGAACGCCCCTTCCTAATAGCGAGTCGCTAGTCCTATTTAGCGAGTCGCAAATCATTTGCGACTCGCTAAAGAGGGTTAGTACATAGGCCATTTGTTTTTTGCATACGCAAACAGGTGGCAAACCCGTTTGCCCATGCAAAAAACGGTCGTATATCTGGCCCCTGATCTTTAATGGAAAACAGAAAAAAGAAGTGCAATTACCATCAAGAACACATTAAGGGCCTTATTGCGATGTCGGTCGGAGTTGCCTCCGACCGACACCAGCGCAGTCTCGGGACCAACCGACCTCCAGTCAGCGGTCACGACACCGCAATTACAATGCACATGGTGCGGTTGCATACTCCTATTTCTCATTTCTAAACCGGCCGTAGCCACAAGCTCCCATAGAGAAATGGGAGATTGTGTTCATCCCTGCATTGCGTGGCAATGGATGGTCCGTACTCTGTTCTTGATATGGCTTTGCCTGGCACTTCTTGCTCAATAATGTCAATGACGATGTCAACACTCTCATCAATGAAATCTCACTCGTCATCCTCTACCACTAAAAGGGTCAAACAGGACCCTCCTTCTCCACCAAAAGCCACATCTCCTATATCGTTAGAGACTGTATTGGAGGAAATTCGAGCCTTACAACTATTTATTGAAGAAATGAACACCCGCATTCAAACCCTCGATGATAAATGGTCAAATATGGAATCTAGATTAACATTGGTAGAGCAACATGTTAGCGACATACGGGATATTTCTACTAAATATGCAGCTTTGGAAAAGGATGCACTATTGTGAGGAAACGGAGGATCTAGAAAATAGAAATAGGCAAAATGACCTAAGTTTGTATGGTCTTCCTGAGGGTTTTGAGTGTGAAGGTCCTGTTTCATTTTTCACCTAATTTTTGCCGAAACTTCTAGACTTAGGGGCCGATTCCGATTCAGGCCGGAAAATGTACCGACCGACTCGGTACGGGAATGTAGTCCGACCGACACGTACCGGCGCAGTCCGATCCGCGTAGTACGATGCTATGCATGTGAATTACGACCAACTCGTACGCAACACAAGCCGAACGACCGAACTGCACGGAAAGCAGCCATCCGGCCAGAAAATCTACGCGAATCGAACCAACCGACGCGCACCAGGAATGAACCCGACAGATACGTACCCGCGAACTCCGACCTGCGCAGTACGATGCAATGCATGTAAAACCAGACCGAGTCGCACGGAGCTCAAGCTGTACGACCGACACGCATAGAAAACAGGGAGCCGAATCAACCCAATACTACATGACCGACGCGTACGCCGCACATGAAACCCAGCAGAAAGACAACGTGAAAGACTCGGAGAAGCTCGCACGAGACAACTGCAGCGTCCGACTCGGTCAGAAGAACGTCGCCTACATGCCCAAAAAATACAAAGGAAAAATACAAAAAAAGGGCCAAACAAGCAATGACAAAGTCAATAAATACTGGGGAAAAAAACATGGAACAAAGACACACCCACAACTCCACCCATATAAAGGCCACAAATCCCTACCATGATCCTTTGCAAATTCAACTGACCTGCCAGCACAGAACACCATCAGACAGCAACCACAGACACACTCACAACTCATCCATCACAAAAGCCACACACCATTAGCACTTCCCTAATAGCACCCTCACATACACCCAGCAAAACTGACACTCACCCACCCTCACTTGCACACTCACACACACATCAATCCCCACCACCACCCATCACCATGCCCCCAAAGAAGAATCCAAAGTTCCTAGACAGTGAATTGGAGGTCCTGGTAGATGAAATCCTAAGAGTAGAGCCACAGTTGTTTGGTACATTGGTCCAACAGACCCCCATGTTGCAGAAAACCAAGATGTGGGAGAGGATCGTCGACAGGGTGAACGCACAATCACCATGTTTGCGCACAAAGGAAGACATCCAGAACAGGTGGTATGGACGTGCGCCGGAGGGTCAAGGACCTACTCAAGAAGGAATACGCCTTGAGTCATCGCACCGGCAGTGGCCCTCCTGCCAAACCAGTATACCTCAGGTCCTGGGAGGAGAAGGTGCGGGCCATCCTACCACCAGAGAGCGTACATGGACTATCAGACATCCCAGAGCCTGGTGAGTACACAACCAATATACCCAATATTGTGTGACAATACACACACATCACTGTCAAGGGGATAGTGAAACCATGAACCGTTAGCAAAGCCACAGTAACCAAAAGATAATCATCCCAAGATGTGTATGCTAGTCAGACAAACACAATACCTGCCATCTCATAGTGATATGTAACTGTGTCATGACATGTACAAACCTAACAACAAATAGAGCAAGGCAGTGGCACAAATCTAACCAACAAACACTGTCAGACATTTTGCCACCACTAGAACACCACCTCACAGGGAAGCTGACTGAAAGGAAGGAATTGTGTGTATGCTGGTGAAGTGAGTGTAGCCAATAGCATGATGGGAGTTGTAGTCACAGATATTGGTCACCCTCACAATTGGCCCATCAACACCACTCTGAACCATGCTCACATCACAGGGAGTGGAAAAGAACTGACAAGATGGCTGACACAGGGTACTGCTGTCGGGGGAACAAGCCCCTGCTGGGTGTTGTGCTCAAAACAACAGCAGGACACCACTGCCTGACATCCTGAAAGCCAACTTGCACTCCCTACAATGGAAGCACGTTCCATGGTGGGATGTCTGGCTGGGTGGGAAGGAGGACTGACAGCTATGACCATAGTTACCAGCAGCTTTTCTCACACACACCCTTAACACAAACTCCACACAACTCACCTGGGAGAATGTATTGCCTCACACTCTAATTAAATATCCCACAAAGAACTACCACACTGGGTTATGCTGTGTGAAGCACAGGGACACTTTTGGGACTTGTAGCCAAACAAACGCCAGGACAACACTGTCAGCCATCCTGTCAGCACAGGCACACTACCCCACAGGAAGCAGAGTCAAAAGGAAGGAAGTATGGGCATGCTGGGAAGGAGGGTGTAGGCAATAGCATGATGGGAGTGGTAGTCACAGCTCAACATCCCCCACCCGCATGGCCCGGCAAGCTCACACTGAAGCATGCACACCTCACAGGGAGTGAAAAGCCACTTCCAAGATGTCTGACACTGGCCTCAGCTGTGGGAGCACAAGGCCCTGCTGTGAACTGTGCACCAACAAACAGCAGGACCACACTGTCAGCCATCTTGCCATTGCTGTCACACTCACACACAGTGAAGTCGACTCAAAAGGAAGGAAGTATGGGCATGCTGGGAAGGGGGTGTAGGCAATAGCATGATGGGAGTGGTAGTCACAGCTCAACATCCCCCACCCGCATGGCCCGGCAAGCTCACACTGAAGCATGCACACCTCACAGGGAGTGAAAAGCCACTTCAAAGATGTCTGACAATGGTGCTCTGTTGTGGGGAGCACAAGGCCCTGCTGGGAACTGTGCACCAACCAACCAACAACAGGACACCACTGACTGACATCCTGAGAGTTAACCTGTACCCACTGCAAGGGTGGCATGCTTCATGGTGGGATAACTGGGCTGGGGGGAGAAGGAGGTCCGGATGTCAACCAAATACCACCAATGCTGGCCATACACACACCTACTCTGCAAAAACACATTGCACACGTGGGACCAGTCACTCCCAAAGTAAAAGCCCTGGCAAGATGGCTGACACATGGGCATGAGAAATGATGTGCCTGCAATTCACACCCATGCACTGGCCAACCCAAACACGTACACACTCACAGCCATTGCAACTCTATGTTTACACACGCTGTCAGGGGATGCAGTGTCCATGGGTGCCCCCTGGCCTGGCTGTGAAGGTGTGACTTGCAGATGACAACTGTGGAGAATCAGACAAAACACACAGGAAGTCACAGAGACATCATTGACAGGGGACACCTGAAAGTGAATGCAATGGACACACCAATATACCGGACACTGTACCATGGTGTTAGTCACACAAGTTGCGGTTGTGAGCTGCATTCCACTCCCACATCGTTCGGCAACATATGCATCCTTCACACAACACACCACTCACTGTCATAGACACTGTAGACACAAGCACCAAGCTGGACTGCATTTGAGGAGACATGCTACTCACAGCAGCAGAACTGCAACACACACCCCTGGCCATCACTGTCATGACAATGGAAAAGCCAGAGAGCTGCCGTGCCCAATCCTTATCACCATGGAGGACATTGACAAGATTAATCACGTTTGCACGTACAAAACTCAGCAACAACATCATTAGCTACGTTAACAACATCACTTGTATGAAATGAGACGTGAACTAGGAACCCAGACAACAACACAGATACTCCCAAGAGATCCCAGGCATACTGGACTGTGACCATGTTGTCCAGACACACCAATGTGACGCACAAACACTGGCAAAAACTGCCACCACACATGTCCCAATCTTGAAAGATATCCTAAGTGGAATTGCACGTATGTCCCTGTTAAAGGACAAATGTGGACAAGGATGACACACCTGTAGTCAGGCACGTGATGGCCCTTGAGTAGCAATGGCCATGTACAGCCAATCTATACATGAGCTGGTCATGCACACACCTCAACATTCACATTGAAATGCTTCAGGTTGGCAGGACAATGTGCTACAACAATATCAACCTCTGGCTGTGACAACTTAGCACAATGCAATGTACAGGCACGCATCCAGATGTACAGTCACAACTGTCATGTATTTGAACCATTGATGCCTGTAGAAACATAACATACATTGTGTGTCTCTTCCAAACACAGCTGATGATGGGGACACAGCAGCAGATGATGAGGAGTCCCTGTCCCTGGCTCCAGTGGCCCCTGAGCTCTCTGGTGTGGAACAGCCTCTGCCCTCCTCGGATGGCGAAGACCTACCTGGCCCCTCCGGTGTGAGTCATCATGCAGCACCAGCAGGACCACCATCTGCACCCCCTGCACCCACTCCTCCAACATCTGCCAACACACAGACCACCCCGCCGACACGGACATGACCAAGGACACTGAATGACAACAGCACAGGGACCCCGGCCCCCCGGGAAGCAACGGACAACAACCCCAGTACCAACCCCCAAGGGGGCCTAGGGTCACCTGTGCATGCCACCACAGGTCCCGCACGTGTGGCCAGGGGTGGTGGGAGGGGTGGTAGGCAGAGGTCGCTGTTTGCAGAGGGGTCTGGACTGCATGATGACCCACAACTGGTACGCATTGCAGATGCGTACCAGAATAGCACCGGAGAGGTCAGCCAGGTAGTGGGGATCCTCAGGACATTCAACAGCAGCAGGCTGCCCATCATTCCCGCTTGGACTCCCACATGTCCCGTGTGGAGACACACATGTCTGGCATGGAGTCCAAGTGGGACACATTGGAAGAACTGACAGCGGTGCAGAGGGACATATTGACATGCCTCCGCCAGATTAGCACCAACATGTCCACACCTCCCTGTGTGCCCACAACATCTGGTGCCGCAACAACTGCAACTGCCACAGGGAGGGAGGATGACTCTGGTGGAGAGTCCTCTGCACCGCAGCGGCCTGCACGTGAGGGTCCCCCCAGAAAAGAAGAGGGGCCGGTCCGAGGAAGGACAACTGAGAGGCAGATGGCCATGTACATCCCCCAGGAACCCAACACCTGTTCTGGAAATTCTCCTTTATGTGCAAACTGTTCACCCTGTCGAATGCAACCCAACTCTCCCACATGACATGGGGAGTTTAAGTTGGACTAATGTATCAGATGACTGTGGACTTTACTCCAGGACATTTCTGCTACCAACACTTCCAACTCATCTGGGAACTTTGGATTCCAATCCCAATGTACAGCACCCACCATCCTGTGCACTATCCTCACACATGTATGTAAATAAACTCACTAATACACCATACTTGCCTCTGTTGTGATTCCAACATGGTATTTTGTCATGGAGATGATGATCTGCTAAATGACACTGTGCATGCTAACTGCTACAGCAATTCCAACACCGTCATGTGAGTCATGGCGACGTGACACATATGAGGGAGACACACCACTAGGGCAACACAACACATACACACCAGGGCCATCTGACTCATCGCCTACACTGATGTTGCCAGGAAATACAGTGGAATGCACAGACACCACACCTATTCAGAGTCTGTGTTAACTAGCCCACAGGTGCAGTAAGCAAATGTCAGTCAGATGTGTGACCACAGACAACGCACATCCCAAAGTGAAGCACAGGTTCATTACACATTTGCAACATGTTGTTTCCACTACAGATGCAAGGTAATCCCACGGTGGCAGTGGCCACACAGTCAACAAGTGTTGAAGAAATAAAGTCCAGGGG
Organism: Calotriton arnoldi; assembly: GCA_963921515.1. Taxonomy (NCBI): domain Eukaryota; kingdom Metazoa; phylum Chordata; class Amphibia; order Caudata; family Salamandridae; genus Calotriton; species Calotriton arnoldi. The sequence goes on along the minus strand of CAWUFW010008036.1, from coordinate 334,177 downwards.
TGTGTGGCACATCACCTGTAGGGAAACGACTGCTTCCACCCTGGAAGTTGAATCATGGTGTCGGGGGATCACAGTTGACCAAACAACTCTGAAAGTACCCTGTGAAGGACAGACATGACACACAGTCAAAAGCACTGAAGAACAGGACAGAACTGCAATACTCATGCCCAATACATGTCACAAGATACCTACACAAAACCAAGTTAGCATGTCAACACTGTTGGGGAGTACAGACTACCTGTAAGGACACATCGCTGCACGCATCCAGTCAAGTAGCACATGGCCACACCCAAACAGCAACAGAGCACCACCAACACATATCATGCAAACTCAAATCATTGACATAACATCTCTGTATACTCACATTCAGCTGAAGAAGTTGGTGATGAGCTGTGTGCGGACATCACCCTCATCATCATCATCATCACTGGCATCGTGGCCCAGGCCAGGATCCTCCACAGGTGGCGGATGTTGGTCATCGTCATCCAGGATGAGAGGCAACTCCTTCCGCACTGCCAGGTTGTGTAGCATGCAGCAGACGATGAAAATCTTGCACACCTTTGCAGGGGCATATGGGAGGGCCCCTCCTGTCTTGTCCAGGCAGCGAAAGCGGCTCTTCAGGAGACCAAATGTCCGCTCGATCACTCTCCTGGTCCGACCATGTGCCTCATTGTAGCGCATCTGGGCTGGTGTCACAGGGTTCCTGAGGGGTGTCAGCAACCACGGCATGTTGGGGTATCCGGAGTCACCTACATAAGACAATTGCACTTTAGCTGAGTTGGAAAAGAGGGTGGAATACAACATTGCAGAATACACACAATGGTACAAAGTCAGTACACACCGACGAGCCAGGCACGCTGGTTCTGCATCTGTGACATCATCCTCGGGATGCGACTACTCCTCATCACGTAGGCATTGTGTGCAGAACCGGGGAAACGTGCACACACATATGAGATGCTCATATCTGCAAGACATACCACCAGAGCATTGATAGAATGGAAAATGTTCCTGTTCCTGTATGCCTGCTCATGTGCCTGTGGTGGTACCAAAGCCACATGTGTCCCATCAATGGAGCCGATTGTGAGAAGTTGGCCTGGTATATGCTGTCCACTAATTATAGTGGGCACCTTGCACCAGTACAAACAACCCCTTATTGGAGATAGGTTAAAGACAACCTTTATTGAAAGCTATCCTAGTGGTAGCTATGGAGAGCAGCCTTCAGGCTAAGTCTTGAAGGAATGTAAAGCAGCTTGTTTTACCAGTCTATAATCTCTTGAGTGACCAAATGAAAGAGGACCACACCAGGTATATATATAAAATATATGTATTTAGTCTTAAACACACCCCTCTAGTCCCTTTATGAGGCTAGAGTTCGAAGTACATACTTTACAAGTCAAATATCAACAGTAATAGCACAAATACACGTTTGAGCTCTAGGGGCGTACCAAACCATATACTAAAATAGTGGTATAAGAACCATGACTGAGCTAGACACAAGGCCTAGAGCCTGTAGAAGTGCTTGGACCACAAGGAACCACCCAAGGTAGTGACATAGGGGACACACGGGGGACGCGTGCAGTGTGAGAACACAGCCGCGAATCGCCGTTAACTTCTATGGGGAAAGTCGCGGTTGGAATTTTAAAAGGAAAGGACACTTAGAAGAGGACTTGGAGCAAATCCCTTTAGAACTAGGCAGTTCTAGGGTCAATACCCACGGGAGCACCGGAGTACTCGAGTTACCTCACCCAGGGAAGCCGGGTGAATAGGTGTCTTTTGTCGTCGGGTTTCGTCGCCGTTTTCAATGGCGATCTGCTGCAGGCAGGCTGCTGGCGGCCAAGTCGAAAGTGTCTGGGTGGATCCAAGGGTGGATCGAAGATCTGAAGAACCTGAAAGCAGAGGGGACAGAGTCTGTCACTAGCCAGTGACCAGGAAGGCAATGAGCAGATGCCCACCGATGTCGGGTGCTTCAGGTAGGTTGACGGTCGTCTTGACTCTTCAGCCACGAGGTCCAGGAGGCGTCGACGACAACCAGGAGCTGGATTCGAGCTGTCCCACGACGTCTGTCGATTGCTGCGGTGTCGGCGACCAGATTGGACCCAACAAGCCTTGGCAACGGCAAGTCACAGGAAACAAAGAAAGGACGTTGATGCAGACCAGCAAGGTCTGGAGGGACTCACCCAGCGAGGGTAAGTCAGGGCACATCTGGAGCAACCAGGAAAGCCCAAGCAGAAGAAGAAGAGTTGCCTTCGGGAGGGCCCACTAGCCAACGGACTAGCGACCGCGAAGGAGCCTCGAGTGGACGCACTTGGAGCTGGCTCACAGGACACTCGTGGAGTGGAGGCCAGTGATCTTCGGTGCAGTCGGTGCTGGAGGCGGGGGCTACTCGGAGCCCAAAGCACAACTTCGTGGGAGACCAGGAAGAAGATGCACTTGCAAAAGTTCTCGGTGTCCAGGGGTCATGTGGCTCAGAGTGAAGAAGAGTGTTCAAACTTTTACAAGAATGTTTAATAATTGGTGTACATAGATTTTGTGGTTTTCACGTGAAAGATAGGTATTCCTGAAAAGAAAAAGGGGAAAGAAAGGAACTCTCTAGATTAATCCATAAAGGCGAATCAGGAGAAGGGTCAGACAACCACTTGGATATATGTCTTAGTAAAAAGGCTTTATGATATTTGGAAAAATCAGGGAAGCGAACACCACCTTCAGATTTCGGACGCGATAATTTTAGTACGGACATTCTAGGTTTTTTATTAAGCCATAGAAAGGATGTAAGGATGGAGTTGATTTTATGGAACCATTTCGTTGGAATGGGTATAGGGATATTAGAAATAAGGTAAAGGATAATAGGAGTTAGCATCATTTTAATAGTGTTGAGGTGCCCCCACCATGAAAGATGTAGAGAATGCCACTTGGTTGTGAGGGTGCTAAGCTTCTCAATGCATTTATTGAAATTCAGAGGAATTGATGTTTTAATGGAGGGGGTGAACCATATACCAAGATATTTTATGTGAAGTGGGTTCCAAGTAAAGTTAGAGATAGAAAAGTCATCTTTGAAAGTATATTTAGTTAAGGGTAAGATTTCGCACTTGTCATTGTTTAATCTGTAACCCGAGACCAGAGTATATGATTGGACTTCATTTAAAAAGGCCGGTAGGGAAAGATGAGGTTGAGAAAGAAAATAGAAGTACATCATCTGCATATGCAGCTAGTTTAACTTGTAAAGAGTTTGAGGTGAAACCTATGATGGACTGATTTTGTCTTATTTTGGATAAAAAAGGTTCTAGGGCCAGGTTGAAAAGAGAAGGGGATAAAGGACAGCCTTGTCTCACTCCTCTGTGAAGAGTAAAGTAGGGGGAGGTGAGACCGTTGGCAAAAATTGCAGCTTTAGGGTTCGAATAGAGCAGGGAATTCAAGGAGATGATTTTCGGGCCAAACCATTTTAGTGTCTGAAAAATGAAAGGCCAATACACTCTGTCAAAAGCCTTCTCTGCATCAAGGGCGATGGCAGCGAGAGGCTGTGAAAGATTTGGTGACTTGGAGATAATGTCAAAAAACAGACGAGTGTTGTCAGTGAAAGATCGCCCTTTGACAAAGCCCGTTTGTTCCTTACCTAACAATTGAGGGAGGTGCGATTCCAATCGAAGAGCTAACGATTTAGAGAAGATTTTGTAATCTATATTAACTAAGGAGATGGGTCGGTAATTTTTACAATAATGAAGATCTTTGCCTTCCTTTGGGATAAGACAGATCAGGGCCTTAAAGAAAGTGCCTGAGGAATTACAAGAAACAAGAAAAGAGGAGATTAAAGTATACAATTTAGGTAAAATTACTTGGGCAAAGTGCAGAAAAATTCAACAGTAAAGCTGCCTGGGCCAGGGGCCTTATCTTTCTTGAGGGTTTTAAGTGCATTGAGTAATTCAGTCTGAGACAGGTCAGAATCAAGGAGGTCCAGATGTGAAGACGAGGTTGAGCGTTTTTGGATTGAGGAGAGGTAAAGAGAGATGTCGTCATCCGTGGGAATGATCTCTGGTGTATAAAGTTGTTCATAGAACCGAACAAATTCTTGTAGAATATCGGCATCTTTGTATTTAGAAGTGTTAGTTTCCCGTTATTATAGATTCTATGTGGAGTTTATTTTGTTTGGCCTTAAGATAATTGGCTAACAATTTACCAGATTTATTCTGTCCTCCATAGAATTTGGCACTAGTTTTTAATAGAAATAAAGAGACACTGTCAGTCGTATCTTTATTGTACTGAATCTTAGCATTAATCAGATCAGTTAGACACTGTTTCGATTTGGAGGTGTAATAGGTATGCTCTAATTTCTTAATCTTAGAGAGGAGTTCCGTGTTCAAAGACCGGGCTATTTTCCGTTTATTAGAGGTGTATCGAATAATAAAGTCACGTGCAGAAGCCTTGAAGGCATCCCAAATTATATGAAAGGGCAAAGTGTCATTGCTATTTAAATGAAAGTATTCGTTGAAAAAAGAAATAAAGGAAGTATTAAAGTGAGGGTCCAAAAGCAGGGAGTTATTGAAGCGCCATCTCCTGGGATGGTCAGATTGAGGCAAGATATCTAGCTGGATGGAAACAGGGGCATGATCGGAAATAAGTATGGGGCCTATATCAGCGGACAATAAAGATTGGGAAACATTGTGTGATGTGAAAATATAATCAATTCTTGACTGGGTCTGGTGAGGTGAAGAGTAAAAAGTAAACTCTTGCAGGGTCGGATTACACAGTCTCCAGGCGTCAGTTAGATGAAGATGCTTTATAGTCTGTGTGAAAGTTTTATGTGCTTTTGTTGGAATGGAAGAAACTTTGGTTTTCCGGTCAAGAAATGGGTCAAATACTTGATTACAATCCCCAGCGAGGATTACGTTGTTAGCAATGTTGTGAGTAATCAGTCGATGGATGTGGGTCCAAAAGGGGGCATCACCAGAAATAGGAGCATAAACATTAAAAAGAGAGAACGAAACACCATCAATCTCTCATTTGGTAAACAACCATCTACCCTCTTTATCCATCTCTTGTGAAAGGAGCGAAACATGCAATGATTTGTGAACTAAAGTGATAACTCCATTTCTTTTGCCATCGCCAGGTGAGAAAAGACTTCATCAACACAGTTTTTCTTAAGCTTTAAGGATTCAGACTCTGTGAGATGGGTTTCTTGTAACAAAACAATTTCAGCATCCAGTTTACATAAGTAAGATAATACCTGTTGTCTCTTAATAGGGGAATTTAAGCCTTTAACATTCCATGTAATGATTTTTAAAGCCATAAATTAAAAAAGCAAAATGAATAATAAAATGAACCAGCCATAATGCATACATCATTAAAAGATAAATAAGATACGAATAGATATAAAATAACATTGAAACTTAAAAAAGTGAGGAAGGGGGGAAGAAAGAGGAAAAAGAAGCATTGTGAGTGGTGAGAATCAATGTAGTAGAAGAGAATAGAAAGGGAGTAGTATAGGGAAGCAGAATAAGATAGAGTTACAATGAAAAAGGACACAAGGAGAAGGGAAAACATACCTACAAAAAATCCAAGACAAATGAGAGGTGGGGGAGGATGAGGCCACATGGAACAATGACACGTCCAGACTCCAAGGGAAGGGCGGGAAGAGCTGCAGAAACAAACGACATGTACAGCAAATAAAACGGACGAGAAGAAGATGAAACCTGTAAGGAGAGAAGAAAGATTAGTAATATTTAGAACATAGTAATAAACCAGCAACTTGAACTAGTAATTAAACCAAGAGAGTATCATAAAGTAGAACATAGATAATAAAACATGAGATACAGCGAAACAAGATTATTTGCTGTGCGGTAATGAAGTATCCATAGTCTCTGCATTGCAAGAGTGTAGAAAACTTTTCAGTCTCATGGGATCCTCATAGGTTGTAGTCTTGTTATTGTAAGTCACCTTAAAAAGACAAGGATGAAAAAGGCCAAAGCGAGCGCCGATGGAACGAAGGTGCGGTCTCAATGCTAGGAATTCCTTACGTCTGTCTGAAGTAGTCTTTGCATAGTCTTGTGAAAAAAACAAAGAGTTGCCTGACCAAAAAATACGTTTGATGGACCTGACAGCCGTTAAAACTTTGAGCAAATCAGTATATTCCAAGAAGTACAAGATGATCCCTCTCGGTTTCCTCATGCTGGAAGAAGACGTAGAAGATGCAGGACCCAACCTGTGAGCACGCTGAATATTGAGAAGAGTTCCTTCTGGCAAATTAAGAATTTTTGGAAGGAAAGATTTAAAGAAAACAATGGGATCTGACCCCTCTGAACCCTCTGGCAAACCATAAATTCGGAGGTTGTTTCTTTGGTTCCTGTTTTCAAGGTTTTCAACCTGTTTTTGGAGTGACGTCACTTGAGACTGGAGGGCTTCCACTTTGATGCTAGATGAACTGAGAGATTGTATGTTCTGTTCCGCGGTAGTGAGTCTTTCTTCCATTCTTGACCAACTATCAGCCAGAGTTTGCAATTTAGAGTTCGTTTCCTCCACAAAAGGGCGAAGAGCTCTGATTTCCTCTAACAGAAGGTCCATAGAAACTGATGAGGTTTGTTTAGGGGGAGAGGGGGGATCCTTTTTCAATCTCTTACTAGGCGCTTTGTTAGTACCAGAGGATGTGTTGACAGCTGATGACAAAGTGCCCTTAGGCGACAAATTCGTTGAGTCCTCCATTTGAAGGTGCAATAAGGTAATATATGTACACAAAAAATATGCAGAGAGCACCAAATGAGGACCAAAAATATTTATAGTGACACAACAACAGCAAGGAAAAAGAGGGTATTGCTGTCACATAAGAAGACACCTTTCATCACCAATGAAACTAATAAATTAAGCAGTAAGGTGAAGTACCTCAGTCAGATCAATGATGTTGGTGTAATCAGTCTCCAGACAGCGTCAGTCCAATCATGCACAGGGGGGGGAATAATCCCTGTCATATGTGAAGTGACTTCAAAGTAGGTCGCAAATACCCTAATAAAAGCGAAGGCTGAGTCAACTATGAGGAATGTATACTGAATACTGGTGGCCGGCTGGTATATGAATGCGAGGAAAATACTGTAAAAGTTGAAGCGAAATATATATCTGCGTGCTCACCATCCAGTATATATTTGAAAAAGAAACCATTCGAGGAGAAAAACGAATACAGAGTACATTTCAATATACTAAAGAAAAGAGCAGGAGGTTACATGTTATATCCTGACTGAAAACGCTATGCCTGGGAGAAAATGCCATAAAAAGTAATCATGAAGGCAACTTTGTCTCAGCAGCGCCTGAGGGGAAATATCACCGGAGCTAAGATGGCGGACGTCGCGCTGACGGAGCCGCTCAGATGTTCCCTTGTCGGGAAACAAGCCTCTCAGGACACTGCGCGGTAAAGTAAACACAGCGCCGAAGTCCTTAAGCAAAGAGGGGCCAGTGCTGTCATTTTGGTGGACTTACAGGTATTTGGTAAGTCGTGAAGTCCGTGGCTCGATCCGCCGTCCCGGGAGAGTCACGGGAGCTCCGCCATTTTCCGCAGGCGCTAGCCACGCCCCCCCAAAGTCAAGTCTTTTAATCTGTTCCCAAAATAAAGGCATGCACGCACAATGCACATTGGATGCCTTAAAGAGCACAGACACGGTCTCTTTCTCACGAGCATCTGTTATGCTATATTTTGCCTTTTAAGTTCACTGCCTGCAGTGCGAACCTGGTCTTCTGACTGCTTTCCCAGGAGTCTCGTGAAGGGCCGCGTGCCTAGAGTCAGCCTGCCCCTGCTTCTTGCTGGTATTGACGAGGGGGTGAGTGCAGCTTGTGCACTCAGTCACCAGTCATCAGTTTGTGAAGGGTCGCGTGCCTAGAGTCAGCCTGCCCTGCTTCTTGCTGGTATTGACGAGGGGGTGAGTGCAGCTTGTGCGCTCCTTCACTCGTCATCAGTTTGCAGCAGTCTGACCAGTGCCTGGCTCTAAGTCACTGATGTTGTGGTCACTGGATGACAAGCTGGTTCCTATCAAGAAGATAAGAGGACTCATTATCTCTTTGTGATCACACTGTGATTACAATCATATCTAGGGGATCTTTTAGGGATCTGTTAAACGACAGTGGATCTGTTATTGAACTTCGAGGAACGCAGATGCCTCAGAAGCGGGGTTCACACGAATCTCTGGAGCTAGCAAGAGGCCTCCTCGTGTCTTCACAGTTCACACTTGCTGATGTCTCCATAATCCACACAATGCTTTGCACACAGCACGTCATACACTTTTATCAGTCAATGCTCAGAACATGCTCAGTGGTTTTCCATGTGGTCTAAGGCTCTCTGAGAGGGAGTGTTAGGAAGTGATCACACTTTTTATGTAACAGCTCTGACCTGCACGGGTCTTCCGTGCACCTCTGTATATGTCCCTCAATCAGCCACTCTAGCTCTTGTTCTTGCTTTCATCTTTTCTCATGTGCTCTGTTCTTCTATATCTCTTTCTGTTGGTCTTTGTGCTTCGCTCCCCCTCTTCTTTTGTCTTTATTTACTCATAATGGGTCATGACCCCCCACCCAAATCACTGTACTCCCCCAATAATTCCAGACACAACGTCACGATATAGAAGGGGGTGTCTCTTTAAATAAAGCAGTCCTCTTGTCAACAAAATGCAATTATTATTGCCAATCATAAAAAAAATCACAGTTTGCAATTTATTGTCAATAAATCATTTAAATTCATCGTTACATGTGCCTGAGCCTAACTTTAACACCTTTAGGCCACATAACATGTAGCCATAGAAGCAACCACTAGAGGTCACTGCACTCCCAGGTTGTAAAACAAAAGTTGCTGCCTTAAAAATGCTTAATGAGGCAGAAACAGCCATGGGGTCAGAGTCCAAAACCCCAGAAAAAAAGGGTCAGTTTTAAATATTACTTCGAGGGGGCTGCTGCAACTCCTGCAGCCCAGACAGCACTCCTTAAATTCATTGGTGGCGCATCCTGGGCCTACCACAAGCAGAGAACAAACATTCAAATCAAGTCCAAGGCATTATGTGGCGCTCCCTTCGTGGCGCAATGAAGATTTTAGTAGTGGCTCTCCCGCTGTGTCTTCCTTTTCTTTTTTTTAAAGGGGGTGCCCAGTCCCACTTGGGACACCCTCAAGGTATAAGACCGAAGTACTCATCCTAGGACCCACCCACTCAGCCTGGGACGACTCCTGGTGGCCCGCCATCTGGGAACCCTCCCACCCCCACAGACCACGCACGCAACCTCAACATCATACTGGACTCCTCGATCACAATGAACCGCCAGATCAATGCCGTATCCTCACCCTGTTTCCACACACTCCGCCTGCTCCGAAAGACATTCAGATGGATCCCCATAGAATCAAGAAAGACCGTCATCCACACACTCATCATAGCAGGCTCGACTACGGCAATGCAATCTACGCCGGCGTCACCCAGAAACAGCTCAGGAAACTACAGAACATCCAAAACGCCGCAGCCAGACTGGTCCTCGACATCCCCCGCCGCAGCCCCATCACCTCTGACAACTCCACTAGCTCACAGTCAACAATAGAATCACCATCAAGCTCCTCACGCATACCTACAAAGCTCTCCATGACGCAGGACCAGCATTTGTGAACCACCGCCCCTCTTTCCACACACCTGCCAGACAACTCAGCTCCGCCCAACTTGCCCCGGCCACGGTAACATGAATTCACAAGACCAGAACTGGAGGAAGACCCTTTGTTGGAACCGGAGTTACCGAATCCGTTACGGTAGCATGGCGCCAAGCGGGGAAAGGCACGCGAAGGCAATGTGTAAGGCAGTTGTGCAGCACACTCTTACTTTGACTCAGATATGCGGAGCAATAACCGGACACCACACCAGGCTTGTGTAATTAAAAATCAAGTTCCTTTATCAGTCAAGATTACGTTAGATTATGCAAATTAAACATTACAGTTCCTTAACTGGTGCACATTCTTTTAAAAAGACCCTCAACAGTTCTGGCCACTAAAAGGCCGCAGAAATCATCCTTTAAAAACACAGCACCAATAATGATTCAGGTGCACTAACAAATTAGGGCCTAGAACATGCACAACACTTTTTGGGCATTAACATCCCTGGCCCCTGGGCACATACATCAGGCCTCGGTATTCAATACAGCCTGGGGTACACTAGGCGGGAGGGAATCCTATAGGGAACCCCTCAACATGTCCAGCAGCTGGGGCTTCCCTATGAGGGGGACTCCTATATCTCCCAGGGGAGGTGAGGGTTAAATTAGGCTAGGGCCCTTTCCCACCAGGTGCCTCGCCTGGTGCAAAACGTCATTTAAGGCCCCTCCTCCTTATTCCCTTGTGAATCGTGGCCCCCGGCCCCCAGGGGCTTAACCTAGAGCCCTAGGGGCCTCCTGGGCTCACCTGCGGTGCTGTTGCTGGTTGCGGTGCCTCTCGGCGGACTCTCCTCCGGGCCAGCCCTCTGTTGGACGGGGCGGGGCCCGGCGCGAGTCTCACGGCCCTCCGGCCGGCGCTGCCAACTCCCTCGAGGCTTTGGAGCCTCTCGCGGCGTTATCCTCCCGTTGGGGGGCCGGTATGCCACTCCTCCGGCCCCCGTGGAGTCAGGAGAGAGAGTAGGGACCCGGAGCGGGAGCCGGCAGTCCTCTCAGACGGCTCCGGCTTCCCGCGAGTACACAAGGAGTTCTTCCTCACCTCCGGAGAGACTGGAGGGGGCGGGCTCTCGACGGCGCCCAATCCTAGCGCGGCGGCGATTCTTCCTGGGGCTCCCGTTGGCAGTGGAGCCCCTCGGACGTCTTCTCGATTGGCTCCGGCTGGGCCAATCGCGTCGCGGCCTTCTCCTCTTCCGGGGGCTCCCGTTGGCAGTGGAGCCCCTCTGACGTCGTCCCGATTGGCTCCGGCTGGGCCAATCGCGTCGCGGCCTTCGTCGGTTGCTGGGCGACGCCTCCCGCCTCCTTCTTCTTTGGCTGCTGGCTCCGGCGGGGCCAATCCCGTCGCGGCCTTTTCGGGGCGCGACCTATGACGCGGTCAGCGTCCCCGGCCCCACGGCAACGGCGTCCACGGGCCTGGAGGCCGCAGTAGGCCTCAGCTTGGTTCACGCGGCCCTCGGGGGCTGCGGCGGTGTTATTCTTGGCCGCGCTTGCAGCGGCAGGGGTCTCGGGCCCGGCGGTGATTTCTGTGGGCTTCGGTGAGGGCGCGGACGGCGCACCTCACCACAGTTATGCACGGGGGAGAGGTCCTCCTCACCTCAGCTCCCCTCTTCACGCGGCGACGGCCGCGGCGGTCTTCCGGTCACAAGGTCAGTGACTGGGGGGGGGGTCAAGTTCTCCCACGTGAAGTTGCAGCGCGGGGCGCGCTGACAGCCTTAGTCACCGGGCTGTGTGGGCAGGCTTCTTGGGGGACAGTCCAGCTGTCGGTGTAGATAGAGAGGGGGGTGAAGGCCTAGCGCTTAGGACACAGCGCTTCGCCTCGTGATCCCCATTCGACGATTTACTTAAGTTCCTGTTACTCTTTGTTTAAAAGTTCTTCTTCTTATGAACAGGGGGGGGGTTGTGAGTTGGTGATTCTGGGAGTGCGTGATGTTCCTCCCAGCACGCTGGAGATGGTTCCCTGGGTCCCCTCACACTGGGCAAGATCAGTGGGTGGTGGGCGTTCCTCAGCTATCTTACGGCAGCAGGGCCTTGACCCTGTCAGCAGCAGTAGTGTAGGTCTCCCCCTAGGCCCTAAAGTCTATACTCCGGCGCAGGTTCTCCCAGGTTCAGCGGTGCCTCAACCTAACTAACTAAAAGGTTTTCCCTCCAAGCCTCTTATACCCCTAGGTCAGGTGACCCTCCTAAAGGCGGCAAACGTAACTCCTCCCACAGCCCGGAAGGTTCTGGAACCTTCCACCTACCTAGCTATGGGGCCCAGAGGCGGGGACGGGATGGCTACTGTATCCCTTGTCCCAGCCTGACTCTGGCGACTAGCGTGTATGTGTGGAAGGCCCTCTGCAGTAGCAGGGGCCTGTGGCAGCCATCTTTAGTGAGAGAGCACCTGCACCTCAGCACTGACCAGCAGTGGCAAGGCGCCCGGAGACCTAGGTCCAGTAAAAATATGGTGGCAAAAATGAGGCGCAAAAGGGAAAAAAACAGGGCAAGACCACCCTAGGGCTGACAGGTCTAACACGCGTCCCCCCCAGCCGAAAGAGGGGAGAGCTTCCCAACCTCTAGGGAGTTCTCTTCACTAAGGCGGAAAAACCGGGAGAGACCGTCAGCGTTGGCGTGGTCTACACCGGGTCGATGTTCCACCCGAAAGTCCATCCCCTGGAGGGAAATGGACCATCTCAACAATTTGGGATTTTCGCCTCTCATCTGCATGAGCCAGCGAAGGGGTCTGTGGTCGGTCTGGATCAAGAAGTGACAACCAAAAAGGTATGGCCTCAACTTCTTCACAGCCCAAACCACAGCAAAGGCTTCCCGCTCGATGGTACTCCACCGCTGTTCCCGGGGGAGTAGTCTTCGGGAGATAAAGGCCACTGGCTGGTCTTGGCCATCGTCATTCAGCTGCGAGAGCACAGCTCCTATGCCATGCTCAGAAGCGTCTGTCTGCACGATAAACTCCCGTCCGAAGTCTGGAGTCCTGAGCACCGGGGCGGTGCACATGGCACGTTTAAGAGTCTCAAAGGCATCCTGGCAGGCAGCCGTCCAGATTACTCTGCGTGGCTGCTTCTTGGAAGTCAATTCCGTCAATGGGCCCACGATGGTTCCATATCCCTTGACGAACCGGCGGTAGTATCCCGTGAGGCCGAGAAAAGCTCGGACCTCTGTTTGGGTCTTGGGGGCTCCCAGGCCATGATGGTCTCAATCTTGGCTTGGAGGGGTTGCACCTTACCTCCGCCCACCAGGTGTCCCAGGTACACGACAGATCCCTGTCCAATCTGGCACTTGCTGGCCTTGATGGTTAGACCAGCCCGTTGCAAAGCCTGTAGCACCTCCTGGAGATGCTGCAGATGGTCCTCCCAGCTGCTACTGAAGACAGCTATGTCATCCAGGTAGGCAGCAGAGAAGGCCTCTAGGCCAGACAGCACCTGGTTCACCAACCGCTGGAAAGTGGCTGGAGCATTTTTCAACCCGAAGGGCATCACACTGGAATTGAAAGTGGCCCTCGGGGGTGGAGAACGCAGTCTTCTCCTTTGCTCCTTCCGCCATGGCGATCTGCCAATAGCCTGATGTTAAATCAATGGTACTCAGATACCGGGCTGCTCCCAGCCGGTCAATGAGCTCATCCGCCCGAGGGATCGGGTGAGCGTCGGTCTTGGTGACTGAGTTGAGTCCACGATAATCCACACAGAACCGAAGTTCTGGTGTGGTGCCCGGGGGGCCGCTTTCGGCACCAACACTACCGGACTAGCCCAAGGGCTACTGGAAGGCTCAATCACCCCCAGTTCTAGCATCTTGACAACCTCACCCTGGATACTAGCCTTGACCTTATCGGACAGCCGGTAAGACTTGTTCTTCACTGGCGGACTGTCCCCTGTGTCCACATCATGGGTACACAGGTGCGTGATTCCAGGCGTGAGGGAAAACAACGAGGCGTACTGCCCCAAGACCTGGCGGCAGTCCCTCTGTTGCTCTGGGGTCAAGGATGGGGCGAGGACTACTCCCTCTACCGAACCATCCTTCTCGTGGACCGCCAGAAGGTCTGGCAGAGGCTCACTCTCCTCCTCCTCACTTCCATCCGTTATCATCAAGAGAGTGAGCTCGGAACGCTCCTGGTGTGGCTTCAGGCGGTTGACGTGGAGCACCCTGTGGGGTTGACGGGGGTCTTCATGTCGACGACATACGTGGTCTGGCCTTTCCTTTCTAAGATCTCAAACGGCCCAGTCCACCGGTCCTGGAGGGCGCTAAGCTCTCCTGGCTCCATGACCCACACCTTCTGTCCAGCGTCTAACTCTACCGTCCGCGCGTTCCGGTCATACCATTGCTTCATGACGGCCTGACTTGCCTCTAAGTTGTCCGAGGCCTCCTTCCACAGCTTGGCCACTTGGCTGCGGAACGCCAGCATATAGCTGACCACATCACGGGGAAGCTTCGAGGAAGACTTCTCCCACCCCTCTTTGACAAGACTGAGGGGCCCCCGAACGGGGTGGCCATAGAGCAGCTCAAAGGGGCTGAAACCGACCCCCTTCTGCGGCACCTCTCGGTAGGAGAAGAGCAGACAGGGTAAGAGGACGTCCCACTTTCTTCTCAAGTCCTCGGGTAGGCTCCTGATCATCCCCTTCAAGGTTTTGTTGAAACGCTCCACGAGCCCGTTCGTCTGGGGGTGGTAAGGAGTGGAGAACCGGTAGGTCACTCCACACTCCTTCCACATGGCCTGCATGTAGGCCGACATGAAATTCGTGCCCCTATCTGACACCACGACCTTGGGGAATCCCACTCGGGTAAAAATCCCCATGAGGGCCCGCGCCACCACCGGTGCTGTGATGGTCCTCAGAGGGATTGCCTCTGGGTACCGGGTGGCGTGGTCTACTAGCACCAAAATGAACCTATGCCCAGCAGAAGTCGGCGGATCCAACGGCCCGACAATGTCAATCCCCACTCGCTCAAAAGGGGTATTGACCACTGGGAGAGGTTCCAGAGGGACCTTCACCTTAGTCCCTGTCTTGCCGCTCGCTTGGCAAGTGGTGCAGGTCTTGCAATAAGTGTCAGAAGTGACGCGCATCCTGGGCCAGTAAAAATGTGGGACCAAGCGTGCAAACGTCTTGTCCTGGCCCAGGTGTCCTGCTAGTGGTATCTCATGTGCCAACTCTAGCAGAAAGGCTCGGTAGCATTGGGGGACCACCACGGCCCTTGAGGACCCATGCACCGGAGCCTTAGGCTCACTGTAGAGGAGACCATCCTCCCAGTAGACATGGTAATTACCAGTCTCTGTTCCAGCTGCTTGGGCGTCGGCCTGTTGCCGTATGCCATCAAGCGTAGGGCACTCCCTCTGTGCCCGGCAAAATTCTTCCCGGGTAGGCCCTCCTTCCACCTGCCACTCTGCAGGGGTCGGCAGGTCCCCCACGGGAAAACCAACCACCTCAGCGGACTCCGGGGTCACCTCCGCGGGCTCCCCATCCATCTCACCGGGTGTCTCCTCCCGGACATCTCCTCGTCCAGCAGTGGGCTGGGCCCTTCTTTCAGGCTCCACCCCGGGCTGAGTTCCTTGTCGGGCAGCCATGGACCGCGTGATAACGCAAGTCCACCCTGGTAACCCCAACATCTCAGCATGGGCATTGAACTCTACCTCTCTCCAGGCAGTATGTTCTAAATCGTTGCCCAGCAGACAGTCAACTGGCATGGCAGGGCTCACCGCAACCTTCATCAGACCTGACACTCCTCCCCACTCAAAGGGAACTTGGGCCACGGGGTAATGACCCAGGCTATTATCAGCCATCACAACCGGGTGGAACTCCTCAGGAATCACCTGCTCTGGGGACACCAGCTGACGTTTCACCATTGTCATGCTGGCACCTGTGTCCCTCAGAGCCTCCACCTCCTCCCCGTTCACCAGGACCCTCTGCCGATACTTGGCAGTGTTCTCGGGTACCTGCACCCTTGGGATGATCTCCCTATCCCCCAGGGAAACTAAGGTCAAGCCTGTCCACTCACCTCCCCTACCTAGGGACAACTCCTCCCCAAGCGCTACACTGGCCACCCCGGGGGTCTTACCTCCTGTGGGGGCTGGGGTTCTCTTGCGACACTGGGCATCCCCCTTGTAGTGTCCAACCTCCCCGCACTCGTAGCACCGGACAGTTCTGGGCTGCTGACTCCTGTCAGGGTAAGTGGGTTTCTGGTATCCAGATTGGGATGGGAAACCTACCCCTCTCCCAGGCGGTCTATTTTGGGGACCTTTAAAGAACTCCCTCTTTTTATCTCCCCCTCTTTCTTCTGGGGGAACCCCTGTCCACCTTTCGGGGGATCCGCCCCGGCTCCCTTGTGGGACACCCGAGTGCTGACCCACGTGTCTGCCTCCTCTGCAAGCTCCCTTGGGTTGGTCAGCTTGCGGTCCACCAAGTACTGGCGCAGCTCCGGAAAACATTTCTCGAGGAGGTGCTCTCTCAAAAACAGGTCGTACAGCCCAGTGTAATTGTCAACCTCGCTGCCACGCACCCAACCCTCCAATGCCTTCCGGGCATAATCATAAAAATCTACCCAGTTTTGTGTGGTGAGCTTGTGGCTGTTGCGAAACTTTTGGCGGTACTTCTCTGGGGTGAGGCCAAACTTCCTGAGCAGGGCCTCCCTCATGATAGGGTAGTTGGTTCGATCCCCTTTTTCTAAGGTTAAAAGTGTGTCCCTGACTAGTGGAGGTATGTACCTATAAAGTCCTCCTCCCCAGTAGCTCTCAGGAACTCTATGGGCCACCAAAGCTACCTCGTACGCCGTCAACCACTTGTCGATGTCATCGCCCACACTAAAGCTAGCCATCACTTCCCTGGGTAGATAGAATTTGGGCTCCTGTGGAACCCCAGCAGGTACGCTGCCACCATTTCCTTTGCCTTCCATTTCCATTTGCAAGGCTCGGAGCTCCAGTTCTTTCAGGCTAAGCTCATGTACAAGCCTTCTTTCCTCCATGGCTAGCCTTGCCTGTTCTCCCTCCCTTTCCATCCTAGCCAACTCTAATGTCAATTGCCTTTGCTGCCTTCTGTCCTCGAATTCCTCTGCTGACACACTCCCCCCTGACGCACTACTGCCTGCCCTGGAACGTCTTCCTGGCAACACATTCTCGCTGACGTCAATGTTCAGTAGGCTCAGTTCTCCTGGGTCGTCTGCCTCCCTCTGCTCCTCCTCCCCTCTTCCCCCCGGGTGGGCCATGACCCATGCCCTCAAAGCCTTCTGAAGTACCTCCTTCTTGGCACCTCGCTTGACGGCCACCCCCCTCTCTAGGCAGAACTCCTTGAGCTGTGCCACCGTGTACCTCTCTAGGTCGGCTAACTCAAACTCCATCCTCCTAGGTGGGGTCCCGGACAATTTAAGGAAGGGGTTCTAAATGGTAGGTAGCAGGTCTTAACGCAGGACTAATACAATCGGCAATCACAAAAGAGTTCCTTCTTACATTTCACTAGGTGTCTAATTGCGGCGCACTCTGAGTCACTGTAGGGTGCTGCACAAATACCAGTCCTTAGCTCACCGCTGAACACCAATGTTGGAACCGGAGTTACCGAATCCGTTACGGTAGCATGGCGCAAAGCGGGGAAAGGCACGCGAAGGCAATGTGTAAGGCAGTTGTGCAGCACACTCTTACTTTGACTCAGATATGCGGAGCAATAACCGGACACCACACCAGGCTTGTGTAATTAAAAATCAAGTTCCTTTATCAGTCAAGATTACGTTAGATTATGCAAATTAAACATTACAGTTCCTTAACTGGTGCACATTCTTTTAAAAAGACCCTCAACAGTTCTGGCCACTAAAAGGCCGCAGAAATCATCCTTTAAAAACACAGCACCAATAATGATTCAGGTGCACTAACAAATTAGGGCCTAGAACATGCACAACACTTTTTGGGCATTAACATCCCTGGCCCCTGGGCACATACATCAGGCCTCGGTATTCAATACAGCCTGGGGTACACTAGGCGGGAGGGAATCCTATAGGGAACCCCTCAACATGTCCAGCAGCTGGGGCTTCCCTATGAGGGGGACTCCTATATCTCCCAGGGGAGGTGAGGGTTAAATTAGGCTAGGGCCCTTTCCCACCAGGTGCCTCGCCTGGTGCAAAACGTCATTTAAGGCCCCTCCTCCTTATTCCCTTGTGAATCGTGGCCCCCGGCCCCCAGGGGCTTAACCTAGAGCCCTAGGGGCCTCCTGGGCTCACCTGCGGTGCTGTTGCTGGTTGCGGTGCCTCTCGGCGGACTCTCCTCCGGGCCAGCCCTCTGTTGGACGGGGCGGGGCCCGGCGCGAGTCTCACGGCCCTCCGGCCGGCGCTGCCAACTCCCCTCGAGGCTTTGGAGCCTCTCGCGGCGTTATCCTCCCGTTGGGGGGCCGGTATGCCACTCCTCCGGCCCCCGTGGAGTCAGGAGAGAGAGTAGGGACCCGGAGCGGGAGCCGGCAGTCCTCTCAGACGGCTCCGGCTTCCCGCGAGTACACAAGGAGTTCTTCCTCACCTCCGGAGAGACTGGAGGGGCGGGCTCTCGACGGCGCCCAATCCTAGCGCGGCGGCGATTCTTCCTGGGGCTCCCGTTGGCAGTGGAGCCCCTCGGACGTCTTCTCGATTGGCTCCGGCTGGGCCAATCGCGTCGCGGCCTTCTCCTCTTCCGGGGGCTCCCGTTGGCAGTGGAGCCCCTCTGACGTCGTCCCGATTGGCTCCGGCTGGGCCAATCGCGTCGCGGCCTTCGTCTGTTGCTGGGCGACGCCTCCCGCCTCCTTCTTCTTTGGCTGCTGGCTCCGGCGGGGCCAATCCCGTCGCGGCCTTTTCGGGGGCGCGACCTATGACGCGGTCAGCGTCCCCGGCCCCACGGCAACGGCGTCCACGGGCCTGGAGGCCGCAGTAGGCCTCAGCTTGGTTCACGCGGCCCTCGGGGGCTGCGGCGGTGTTATTCTTGGCCGCGCTTGCAGCGGCAGGGGTCTCGGGCCCGGCGGTGATTTCTGTGGGCTTCGGTGAGGGCGCGGACGGCGCACCTCACCACAGTTATGCACGGGGGAGAGGTCCTCCTCACCTCAGCTCCCCTCTTCACGCGGCGACGGCCGCGGCGGTCTTCCGGTCACAAGGTCAGTGACTGGGGGGGGGTCAAGTTCTCCCACGTGAAGTTGCAGCGCGGGGCGCGCTGACAGCCTTAGTCACCGGGCTGTGTGGGCAGGCTTCTTGGGGGACAGTCCAGCTGTCGGTGTAGATAGAGAGGGGGGTGAAGGCCTAGCGCTTAGGACACAGCGCTTCGCCTCGTGATCCCCATTCGACGATTTACTTAAGTTCCTGTTACTCTTTGTTTAAAAGTTCTTCTTCTTATGAACAGGGGGGGGGGTTGTGAGTTGGTGATTCTGGGAGTGCGTGATGTTCCTCCCAGCACGCTGGAGATGGTTCCCTGGGTCCCCTCACACTGGGCAAGATCAGTGGGTGGTGGGCGTTCCTCAGCTATCTTACGGCAGCAGGGCCTTGACCCTGTCAGCAGCAGTAGTGTAGGTCTCCCCCCTAGGCCCTAAAGTCTATACTCCGGCGCAGGTTCTCCCAGGTTCAGCGGTGCCTCAACCTAACTAACTAAAAGGTTTTCCCTCCAAGCCTCTTATACCCCTAGGTCAGGTGACCCTCCTAAAGGCGGCAAAACGTAACTCCTCCCACAGTCCGGAAGGTTCTGGAACCTTCCACCTACCTAGCTATGGGGCCCAGAGGCGGGGACGGGATGGCTACTGTATCCCTTGTCCCAGCCTGACTCTGGCGACTAGCGTGTATGTGTGGAAGGCCCTCTGCAGTAGCAGGGGCCTGTGGCAGCCATCTTTAGTGAGAGAGCACCTGCACCTCAGCACTGACCAGCAGTGGCAAGGCGCCCGGAGACCTAGGTCCAGTAAAAATATGGTGGCAAAAATGAGGCGCAAAAGGGAAAAAAACAGGGCAAGACCACCCTAGGGCTGACAGGTCTAACACCCTTCTCCTACCTCACCACCAAGACCTGGAACACCCTGCCCTTCCACCTCAGGCATTCCCCGTTGCTGACCGAATTCAGGAAGGATCTCAAGACCTGGCTCTTTGACTGAACCCAGATGGATCAGCAGCCCCCCAGCGCCTTGAGACCCTCAAGGTGAGTAGAAACGCTTTACAAACCCCTGATTGATTGATATTTGAATGAATGAATGAATGGATATTAGACTTCTAAAGCGCAAACTTAGCCCAGAGGCGTCAAGGCGCTACAGGAGGGACTGTCATACAGAAATAAAGTAAGGCTCAGACTAATATCTCTGTGAAGAGCCAAGTCTTCAGAGCCTTGCGGAAGAGAGAATGAGACGTTTGTCCCAAGAGATCGCCAGGAAGAGAGTTCCATAGCCTGGCAGCAACAATAGAGAACGCCCTGCCTCCCCATCTAGACTTCTTGAACCTTGGGACTGTCAGCAGATTTTTACTAGCTGATCTAAGCTGCTTGGTGGGAACATAGCGCAGGGCAGAGCAGCTAACTGGATTAATCGCAGAATGGCTCCAGTTAGCTGCTCTGTCTCTGAACCAGCAGGAGAGCCGTGCTGCGATGCATCCAGTTAGCTGCTCTGTCTCTGAACCAGCAGGAGAGCCGTGCTGCGATGCATCCAGTTAGCTGCTCTGTCTCTTTTAACCAGCAGGAGAGCCGTGCTGCGATGCATCCAGTTAGCTGCTCTGTCTCTGAACCAGCAGGAGAGCCGTGCTGCGATGCATCCAGTTAGCTGCTCTGTCTCTTTTAACCAACTGGGGAGCCATGCTGCGATGCATCCTGTCAGCTGCTCTGTCTCTTTTAACCAACAGGGGAGCCATGCTGTGATGCATCCTGTCAGCTGCTCTGTCTCTTTTAAGCAGCAAGAGCCATGCTGCGATGCAGCCAGTTAGCTCCTTTATTTCTTTTAACCAGAGGGGAGCCATGGTGTGATGCACCCAGTTAGCTGCTTTGTATCTTTCAACTAGCAAGAGCCATGCTATGATGCACCCAGTTAGCTGCTTTGTATCTTTTAACCAGCAGGAGAGCCGTGCTGCGATGTATCCAGTGACCTGCTCTGTCTCTTTTAAACAGCAGGGGAGCCACGCTGCGATGCATCCAGTTAGCTGATCTGTCTTTTTGAACCAGCAGGAGATCCATGCTGCGATGGATCCGGTTAGCTGCTCTGTCTCTTTGAACTAGCAGGGGGAGCCATGCTGCGATGCATCCAGTTAGCTGCTCTGTCTCTTTAAACCAGCAGGGGGAGCCGTGCTGCGATGCATCCATTTAGCTGCTCTGTCTCTTTCAACCAGCAGGAGAGCCGTGCTGCAATGCATCCAGTTAGCTGCTCTGTCTCTTTGAACCAGCAGGGGGAGCCGTGCTGCGATGCATCCAGTTAGCTGCTCTGTCTCTTTTAACCAGCAGGAGAGCCATGCTGCGATGCATCCGGTTAGCTGCTCTGTCTCTTTTAACCAGCAGGGAACTGTGCTGTGATGCATCCAGTTAGTTGCTCTGTCTCTTTCAACCAGCAGGAGAGCCATGCTTCAATGCATCCAGTTAGCTGCTCTGTCTCTTTTAACCAGCAGGAGATCCATGCTGCGATGCATCCGGTTAGCTGCTCTGTCTCTTTTGACCAGCAGGAGAACTGTGCTGCGATGCATCCAGTTAGTTGCTCTGTCTCTTTCAACCAGCAGGAGAGCCATACTTCAATGCATCCAGTTAGCTGCTCTGTCTCTTTGAACCAGCAAAAGCGATGCTGCGATTCATCCAGTTAGCTGCTCTGTCTCTTTTAACCAGCATGGGAGCCATGCTGCGATGCATCCATTTAGCTGCTCTGTCTCTTTTAACCAGCAGGAGAGCCGTGCTGCGATGCATCCAGGTAGCTGCTCTGTCTCTTTGAGCCAGCAAAAGCCATGCTGCAATGCATCCAGTTAGCTGCTCTGTCTCTTTTAACCAGCAGGAGAGCCATGCTGCGATGCATCCAGTTAGCTGCTTTGTCTCTTTCAACCAGCAGGGGGAGCCGTGCTGTGATGCATCCAGTTAGCTGCTCTGTCTCTTTCAACCAGCAGGGGGAGCCGTGCTGCGATGCATCCAGTTAGGGGCACTGTCTCTTTTAACAAGCAGGGGGAGCCGTGCTGCGATGCATCCGGTTAGCTGCTTTGTCTCTTTCAACCAGCAGGAGAGTCATGCTGCGATGCATCCAGTTAGCTGTTCTGTCTCTTTTAACCAGCAGGAGAGCCGTGCTGCGATGCATCCAGTTAGCTGCTTTGTCTCTTTCAACCAGCAGGAGAGCCATTCTGCGATGCATCCAGTTAGCTGCTCTGTCTCTTTCAACCAGCAGGGGGAGCCGTGCTGCGATGCATCCAGTTAGCTGTTCTGTCTCTTTTAACCAGCAGGGGACCATGCTAGGACACATCTAGTCAGCTGCTCTGTCTCTTTTAACCAGCAGGAGAGCCGTGCTGTGATGCATCCAGTTAGCTGGTCTGTCTCTTTGAACCAGCAGAGGGAGCCGTGCTGCGATGCATCCAGTTAGCTGGTCTGTCTCTTTGAACCAGCAAAAGCCATGCTGCGATGCATCCAGTTAGCTGCTCTGTCTCTTTGAACCAGCAGGGGGAGCCATGCTGCGATACATCCAGTTAGCTGCTCAGTCTCTTTGAACCAGCAGGGGACCATGCTGGCACACATCTAGTCAGCTGCTCTGTCTCTTTTAACCAGCAGGAGAGCCATGCTGTGATGCATCCAGTTAGCTGGTCTGTCTCTTTGAACCAGCAGAGGGAGCCGTGCTGCGATGCATCCAGTTAGAGGCTTTGTCTCTTTTAACCAGCAGGGGGAGCCATGCTGCGATGCACCCAGTTAGCTGCTCTGTCTCTTTTAACCAGCAGGAGAGCCCTGCTGCGATGCATCCAGTTAGAGGCTTTGTCTCTTTTAACCAGCAGGGGGAGCCGTGCTGCGATGCATCCATTTAGCTGCTCTGTCTCTTTCAACCAGCAGGAGAGCCGTGCTGCGATGCATCCAGTTAGCTGATCTGTCTTTTTGAACCAGCAGGAGATCCATGCTGCGATGGATCCGGTTAGCTGCTCTGTCTCTTTGAACTAGCAGGGGGAGCCGTGCTGCGATGCATCCAGTTAGCTGCTCTGTCTCTTTAAACCAGCAGGGGGAGCCGTGCTGCGATGCATCCATTTCGCTGCTCTGTCTCTTTCAACCAGCAGGAGAGCCGTGCTGCAATGCATCCAGTTAGCTGCTCTGTCTCTTTGAACCAGCAGGGGGAGCCGTGCTGCGATGCATCCAGTTAGCTGCTCTGTCTCTTTTAACCAGCAGGAGAGCCATGCTGCGATGCATCCGGTTAGCTGCTCTGTCTCTTTTAACCAGCAGGGAACTGTGCTGTGATGCATCCAGTTAGTTGCTCTGTCTCTTTCAACCAGCAGGAGAGCCATGCTTCAATGCATCCAGTTAGCTGCTCTGATCTTTTAACCAGCGGGAGATCCATGCTGCGATGCATCCGGTTAGCTGCTCTGTCTCTTTTGACCAGCAGGAGAACTGTGCTGCGATGCATCCAGTTAGTTGCTCTGTCTCTTTCAACCAGCAGGAGAGCCATACTTCAATGCATCCAGTTAGCTGCTCTGTCTCTTTGAACCAGCAAAAGCCATGCTGCGATTCATCCAGTTAGCTGCTCTGTCTCTTTTAACCAGCATGGGAGCCATGCTGCGATGCATCCATTTAGCTGCTCTGTCTCTTTTAACCAGCAGGAGAGCCGTGCTGCGATGCATCCAGTTAGCTGCTCTGTCTCTTTGAGCCAGCAAAAGCCATGCTGCAATGCATCCAGTTAGCTGCTCTGTCTCTTTTAACCACCAGGAGAGCCATGCTGCGATGCATCCAGTTAGCTGCTTTGTCTCTTTCAACCAGCAGGGGAGCCGTGCTGTGATGCATCCAGTTAGCTGCTCTGTCTCTTTCAACCAGCAGGGGGAGCCGTGCTGCAATGCATCCAGTTAGGGGCACTGTCTCTTTTAACAAGCAGGGGGAGCCGTGCTGCGATGCATCCAGTTAGCTGCTTTGTCTCTTTCAACCAGCAGGAGAGTCATGCTGCGATGCATCCAGTTAGCTGTTCTGTCTCTTTTAACCAGCAGGAGAGCCGTGCTGCGATGCATCCAGTTAGCTGCTTTGTCTCTTTCAACCAGCAGGAGAGCCATGCTGCGATGCATCCAGTTAGCTGCTCTGTCTCTTTCAACCAGCAGGGGGAGCTGTGCTGCGATGCATCCAGTTAGCTGTTCTGTCTCTTTTAACCAGCAGGGGACCATGCTAGGACACATCTAGTCAGCTGCTCTGTCTCTTTTAACCTGCAGGAGAGCCGTGCTGTGATGCATCCAGTTAGCTGGTCTGTCTCTTTGAACCAGCAGAGGGAGCCGTGCTGCGATGCATCCAGTTAGCTGGTCTGTCTCTTTGAACCAGCAAAAGCCATGCTGCGATGCATCAAGTTAGCTGCTCTGTCTCTTTGAACCAGCAGGGGGAGCCATGCTGCGATACATCCAGTTAGCTGCTCAGTCTCTTTGAACCAGCAGGGGACCATGCTGGGACACATCTAGTCAGCTGCTCTGTCTCTTTTAACCAGCAGGAGAGCCGTGCTGTGATGCATCCAGTTAGCTGGTCTGTCTCTTTGAACCAGCAGAGGGAGCCGTGCTGCGATGCATCCAGTTAGCTGGTCTGTCTCTTTGAACCAGCAAAAGCCATGCTGCGATGCATCCAGTTAGCTGCTCTGTCTCTTTGAACCAGCAGGGGAGCCATGCTGCGATACATCCAGTTAGCTGCTCAGTCTCTTTGAACCAGCAGGGGACCATGCTGGGACACATCTAGTCAGCTGCTCTGTCTCTTTTAACCAGCAGGAGAGCCATGCTGTGATGCATCCAGTTAGCTGGTCTGTCACTTTGAACCAGCAGAGGGAGCCGTGCTGCGATGCATCCAGTTAGAGGCTTTGTCTCTTTTAACCAGCAGGGGGAGCCATGCTGCGATGCACCCAGTTAGCTGCTCTGTCTCTTTTAACCAGCAGGAGAGCCCTGCTGCGATGCATCCAGTTAGAGGCTTTGTCTCTTTTAACCAGCAGGGGGAGCCGTGCTGCGATGCATCCATTTAGATGCTCTGTCTCTTTCAACCAGCAGGAGAGCCGTGCTGCGATGCATCCAGTTAGCTGATCTGTCTTTTTGAACCAGCAGGAGATCCATGCTGCGATGGATCCGGTTAGCTGCTCTGTCTCTTTGAACTAGCAGGGGGAGCCGTGCTGCGATGCATCCAGTTAGCTGCTCTGTCTCTTTAAACCAGCAGGGGGAGCCGTGCTGCGATGCATCCATTTCGCTGCTCTGTCTCTTTCAACCAGCAGGAGAGCCGTGCTGCAATGCATCCAGTTAGCTGCTCTGTCTCTTTGAACCAGCAGGGGGAGCCGTGCTGCGATGCATCCAGTTAGCTGCTCTGTCTCTTTTAACCAGCAGGAGAGCCATGCTGCGACGCATCCGGTTAGCTGCTCTGTCTCTTTTAACCAGCAGGGAACTGTGCTGTGATGCATCCAGTTAGTTGCTCTGTCTCTTTCAACCAGCAGGAGAGCCATGCTTCAATGCATCCAGTTAGCTGCTCTGATCTTTTAACCAGCGGGAGATCCATGCTGCGATGCATCCGGTTAGCTGCTCTGTCTCTTTTGACCAGCAGGAGAACTGTGCTGCGATGTATCCAGTTAGTTGCTCTGTCTCTTTCAACCAGCAGGAGAGCCATACTTCAATGCATCCAGTTAGCTGCTCTGTCTCTTTGAACCAGCAAAAGCCATGCTGCGATTCATCCAGTTAGCTGCTCTGTCTCTTTTAACCAGCATGGGAGCCATGCTGCGATGCATCCATTTAGCTGCTCTGTCTCTTTTAACCAGCAGGAGAGCCGTGCTGCGATGCATCCAGTTAGCTGCTCTGTCTCTTTGAGCCAGCAAAAGCCATGCTGCAATGCATCCAGTTAGCTGCTCTGTCTCTTTTAACCACCAGGAGAGCCATGCTGCGAGGCATCCAGTTAGCTGCTTTGTCTCTTTCAACCAGCAGGGGGAGCCGTGCTGTGATGCATCCAGTTAGCTGCTCTGTCTCTTTCAACCAGCAGGGGGAGCCGTGCTGCAATGCATCCAGTTAGGGGCACTGTCTCTTTTAACAAGCAGGGGGAGCCGTGCTGCGATGCATCCAGTTAGCTGCTTTGTCTCTTTCAACCAGCAGGAGAGTCATGCTGCGATGCATCCAGTTAGCTGTTCTGTCTCTTTTAACCAGCAGGAGAGCCGTGCTGCGATGCATCCAGTTAGCTGCTTTGTCTCTTTCAACCAGCAGGAGAGCCATGCTGCGATGCATCCAGTTAGCTGCTCTATCTCTTTCAACCAGCAGGGGGAGCTGTGCTGCGATGCATCCAGTTAGCTGTTCTGTCTCTTTTAACCAGCAGGGGACCATGCTAGGACACATCTAGTCAGCTGCTCTGTCTCTTTTAACCAGCAGGAGAGCCGTGCTGTGATGCATCCAGTTAGCTGGTCTGTCTCTTTGAACCAGCAGAGGGAGCCGTGCTGCGATGCATCCAGTTAGCTGGTCTGTCTCTTTGAACCAGCAAAAGCCATGCTGCGATGCATCCAGTTAGCTGCTCTGTCTCTTTGAACCAGCAGGGGGAGCCATGCTGCGATACATCCAGTTAGCTGCTCAGTCTCTTTGAACCAGCAGGGGACCATGCTGGGACACATCTAGTCAGCTGCTCTGTCTCTTTTAACCAGCAGGAGAGCCATGCTGTGATGCATCCAGTTAGCTGGTCTGTCTCTTTGAACCAGCAGAGGGAGCCGTGCTGCGATGCATCCAGTTAGAGGCTTTGTCTCTTTTAACCAGCAGGGGAGCCATGCTGCGATGCACCCAGTTAGCTGCTCTGTCTCTTTTAACCAGCAGGAGAGCCCTGCTGCGATGCATCCAGTTAGTGGCTTTGTCTCTTTTAACCAGCAGGGGGAGCCGTGCTGCGATGCATCCATTTAGCTGCTCTGTCTCTTTCAACCAGCAGGAGAGCCGTGCTGCGATGCATCCAGTTAGCTGCTCTGTCTCTTTCAACCAGCAGGAGAGCCGTCCTGCGATGCATCCAGTTAGGTGCACTGCCTCTTTTAACCAGCAGGGGGAGACGTGCTGCATTGCATCCAGTTAGCAACGGCTCTCCTGCTGGTTACAAGAGACAGAGCAGCTAACCGAATGCATCGCAGCATGGCTCTCTTGCTGGTTGAAAGAGACAGAGCAGCTGACTGGTTGCAAAGTGCACGGCTCTCCTGCTGGTTTAAAGAAATAGACCAGCTAACTGGAGCCATTCTGCGATGAATCCAGTTAGCTGCTCTGTCTCTTTTAACAAGCAGGAGAGCCGTGCTGCGATGCATCCAGTTAGCTGCTCTGTCTCTTTGAACCAGCAAGAGAGCCGTGCTGCGATGCATCCAGTTAGCTGCTCTGTCTCTTTGAACCAGCAAGAGAGCCGTGCTGCGATGCACCCAGTTAGTTGCTTTGTATCTTTTAACCAAAGGGGAGCCATGCTGTGATGCACCCAGTTAGCTGCTTTGTATCTTTCAACTAGCAAAAGCCATGCTGTGATGCACCCAGCTAGCTCCTTTGTTTTTTTAACCAGAGGGGAGCCATGCTGTTATGCACCCAGTTAGCTGCTTTGCATCTTTTAACCAGAGGGGAGCCATGCTGCGATGCACCCAGTTAGCTGCTCTGTCTCTTTTAACCAGAGAGGAGCCATGCTGCGATGCACCCAGTTAGCTGCTTTGTATCTTTTAACCAGCAGGAGAGTCGTGCTGCGATGCATCCAGTGACCTGCTCTGTCTCTTTTAAACAGCATGGTAGCCGTGCTGCGATGCATCCAGTTAGCTGCTCTGTCTCTTTCAACCAGCGGGAGAGCCGTGCTGCGATTCATCCAGTTAGCTGCTCTGTCTCTTTGAACCAGCAGTGGGAGCCGTGCTGCAGTGCATCAAGTCAGCTGCTCTGTCTCTTTTAACCAGCAGGAGAGCTGTGCTGCGATGCATCCAGTTAGCTGCTCTCTCTCTTTAAACCAGCAAGAGCCATGCTGAGATGCACCCAGTTAGCTTCTTTGTCTCTTTTAACCAGCAGGGGGGGAGCCATGCTGCGATGCATCTAGTTAGCTGCTCTGTCTCTTTTAATCAGCAGGAGAGCCATGCTGTGATGCATCCAGTTAGCTCTTCTTTCTCTTTTAATCAGCAGGAGAGCCATGCTGCGATGCATCCAGTCAGCTGCTCTGTCTCTTTCAACCAGCAGGAGAGCCATGCTTCAATGCATCCAGTTAGGTGCACTGCCTCTTTTAACCAGCAGGGGGAGTCGCACTGCATTGCATCCAGTTAGCAATGGCTCTCCTGCTAGTTAAAAGAGACAGAGCAGCTAACTGAATGCATCGCAGCATGGCTCTCCTGCTGGTTCAAAGAGACAAAGCAGCTAACTGGATGTATCGCAGGACGACTCCCCCTGCTGGTTCAAAGAGACAGAGCAGCTAACTGGATGCATCGCAGCACGGCTCTCCTGCTGGTTCAAAGAGACAGTGCAGCTAACTGGATGCGTCGCAGCACGGCTCTCCTGCTGGTTAAAAGAGACAGAGCAGCTAACTGAATGCATCACAGCATGGCTCTCCTGCTGGTTAAAAGAGACAGAGCAGCTAACTGGATGCATCGCAGCACGGCTCTCCTGCTGGTTAAAAGAGACAGAGCAGCTAACTGGATGCATCGCAGAATGGCTTTTGCTGGTTTAAAGAGACAGAGCAGCTAACTGGATGCATCGCAGCATGGTTTTTGCTGGTTAAAATAGACAGAGCAGCTAACTGAATGCAATGCAGCACGGCTCTCCAGCTGGCTAAAAGAGACAGAGCAGCTAACTGGATGCATCGCAGCATTGATCTCCTGCTGGTTCAAAGAGACAGAGCAGCTAACTAGATGCATCGCGGCATGGATGTCCTGCTGGTTATAAGAGACGGAGCAGCTAACTGGATTCAGCATGGCTCCCCACGCTGGTTAACAGAGACAAAGCAGCTAACTGTATGCATCGCAGCACGGCTACCCCTGCTGGTTAAAAGAGACAGAGCAGCTAACTGGATGCATCGCAGCACGGCTCCCCTGCTGGTTAAAAGTGACAGAGCAGCTAACTGGGTGCATCGCAGCATGGCTCCCATGCTGGTTAAAAGAGACAGAGCAGCCATCTGGATGCATCGCAGCATGGATCTCCTGCTGGTTCAAAGAGACAGAGCAGCTTACTGGAAGCATCGCAGCACGGCTCTCCTGCTGGTTAAAAGAGACAGAGCAGCTAACTGGAGGCATCGCAGCATGGATCTCCTGCTGGTTCAAAGAGACAGAGCAGCTAACTAGATGCTTTGCGGCATGGATGTCCTGCTGGTTAAAAGAGACGGAGCAGCTAACTGGATTCAGCATGGCTCCCCACCCTGGTTAACCGAGACAAAGCAGCTAACTGTATGCATCGCAGCACAGCTCCCCCTGCTGGTTAAAAGAGACAGAGCAGCTAACTGAATGCATCGCAATACGGCTCTCCTGCTGGTTCAAAGAGACAGAGCAGCTAACTGGATGCATTGCGGCACGGCTCTCCTGCTGGTTAAAAGAGACAGAGCAGCTAACTGGATGCATAGCAGCATGGCTTTTGCTGGTTTAAAGAGACAGAGCAGCTAACTGGATGCAATGCAGCACGACTCCCCCTGCTGGTTAAAAGAGGTAGTGCACCTAACTGGGTGCATCCCAGCACGGCTGCCCTGTTGGTTAAAAGACACAGGCAGGTAACTGGATGCATAGTAGCCTATCTCCCCCTGCTGGTTAAAAGAGACAGAGCAGGCAACTGGATGCATCACGGTATCGTCCTCCTGCTGGTTAAAAAAGACAGAGCAGCTAACTGGATGCATCCCAGCACGGCTCTCCTGCTGGTTGAAAGAGACAGAGCAGCTAACTGGATGCATTTCAGCATGGCTTCCCTGCTGGTTGAAAGAGACAGAGCAGCTGATTGGGTGCATCCCAGCATGGCTGCCCTGTTGGTTAAAAGACACAGGCAGGTAACTGGGTGCATCGCAGCACAGCTCTCCTCCTGATTAAAAGAGACAGACCAGCTAACTGGATGCATCGCAGCATGGCTCTCCTGCTGATTAAAAGTGACAGAGCAGGTGACTAGATGTGTCGCAGCATGTTCTTCTGCTGGATAATTGCTCCAGAAAGGATCAGTCCTGCTCTTCTGTCATCCTTTTCTTCAGCTCTATCTGCAATCGACCTGCCTGCCTTCCTTAGACGTTTTTGTTGTTTTTGATTTTTTCCTTCTTTGCCCTGTCATCCCCTTTCCCATCATTTTCTCCTTCCCACTTACCCTCCTTCACACCCATTTCCCTTTTTCCCTCTCTTTCATCTTACACTCCTTTTCTGCCATTCTACTCCCCTCACCCTGCTACCACTGTTTACACTATCTATTCCCAAACCCTCTCTATCCTTCTCTCAATCTATGTCTTTGGTCTTGTTCCTCAAAATTATTGGGGTCACACTTGATAAATTTCCTAAGCCTAAAAAGGAAACTGCGACCTTTTCATTGAAAAGAAAAACTGGCAGGTGTCCCTCACCATGATTGGACTAGGGCAGAAAATAGGCAACCACCAAATGTATGCCCCAGGAAGCAAAAGATCCAACCAATAGGACCGAGGTAAATAAAAGTGACCCCCATTGATGAATCAGATAGCTAAAAAAGTGTCCCACATATGCATATGAGGGCAATTCTGAACTTGTAAAGCTACTCCGGTGTGGGTGCTTTTGCAAAGTCTGGGAGACGGTTTTCATTGTGCGTCCTGCAAGCAATATTCATGGTCATCTCAAGGAAATAAACAGTAAATAAATGCCGGCCAGACCATAAAATAGGCCCACAAACAGGCAGAAAAACAGCCCAACCTGGCCGAACAGCCCTACTGCCACCACCAGATTGTTGCATAGTCCAGTCTAGCCGGCCTCTCACCCCTCCTGCTGCTGCTGAAAGTAAGGATGTTAGTGAAGTGGATTAAACCTCTTTGTAAGTTACTGGAGGTCAGAAGTACCACCACTCACTCAGAATCCTAAGATCAGACCCTCGGCCATTGTTTGCATGTTCTGTCGCCAAGTTTTCGGGTTGGATGTGGGTACTAAGATCTAGGAAGTTTACCCTAGTTTGACAAGAGACACCCCGCTGTGTAAATGAATCATCTGGATTCGATTCGGGAGCATACCCACAGTCTTGTCCCTCAATAGGCACCTGAAGTATCACATGTGGTGACGTGACCGAGATGACGGAACCTGCATCCGTAAAGCATCTTGCTCCCTGTTGTTTGATGTGTCACCTTGGCCTCTCTTTTATAAGTAATCTATTTTATGTATTTATATTTGTGTTGGTTAACATTTTTTTCATTTAAACACACACATTGGTTTTATTATAGTTAACTGTACAATATGGTGTCCCCTTCACAATGTTTAAGTACCCTCTGTGAAAAGTGAATGACAGATTGTGCTCAGTCTAGTAACTAACTTCATCTGTATACTGCGATGCTTTGGCTTTCATGCGTGGAAGAAATGTATGTATGTTATGGTGTGTTTTACAAATTTTAAATTTACTGAATGTATCTATTATAAATTGCTTTTATGACACAAGTTGTCGAACAAAGCTTGTTGATTGAGTAAGGATCTCAAGAGTCATCCGAACCTGCCAGAGAAGCTGTCAGAGAACCCATCAGAGAACCTGTCAGATAACCTGTCAGAGAAGCTGTCAAAGAACTGGTCAAAGAAGCTGTCAGAGAACCCGTCAGAGAAGCTGTAAGAGAACCTGTCAGACAAGCTGTCAGAGAAGCCATCAGGGAAGAGGTCAGAGAAGCTGTCAGAGAAGCTGTCAAATAACCTGTCAGAGAAGCTGTCAGAGAAGCGGTAAGAGAACCTGTCAGAGAAGCTGTCAGAGAAGCTGTCAAAGAACCTGTCAGAGAAGCTGTCAGAGAACCCGTCAGAGAAGCTGCAAGAGAACCTGTCAGAGAAGCTGTCAGAGAAGCTGTCAGAGAGGCCATCAGGGAAGAGGTCAGAGAAGCTGTCAGAGAAGCTCTCAGTGAAGCTCTCAGAGAAGCTGTCAGAGAACCTGTCAGAGAAGCCATCAGAGAAGCTGTCAGAGAATCCGTCAGAGAAGCTCTCAGAGAACCTGTCAGAGAACCCAACAGAGAAGCTCTCAGAGAAGCTGTCAAAGAGCCCGTCAGAGAAGCTGCCAGAGAAGCTGTCAGAGAAGCTGTCAGACAAGCTGTCAGAGAACCTGTCAGAGAAGCTCTCAGAGAAGCTCTCAGAGAAGCTCTCAGAGAAAATGTCAGAGAACCAGTCAGAGAAGCTCTCAGAGAAGCTGTCAGAGAACCTGTCAGAGAAGCTGTCATACAAGCCGTCATCATCCAGTGGTGTGTGGCGCCTCACTCTGAATCCTGAAATCAGCACAGACACAAGTATTGGTATTTTACAATAAACTCATAATTATTATGTGCAATTCTCCTACAAGTAATGTAAGTTAGAATGGTCACCATAATAAACAACTCAGCCAAGAAACTGGATAAAAGGATGAACATCAGACATGTCCCACTCATATTTCACACCCCTAACCAATGAGTCTAAACCCTCCCTACTTTACGTTTGACTAACATCTGATTCTAGCAGAATATGTGATGCCAGGTCATGTTAAGGTCCAGCAAATAGTTTACTCCACGAGGCATAAGCCGTTGCCCCGCCTTCCAGCATCTCTCTAGTGACCTGGCATTTGGATGGCAGTGCCTCATCACAGGTACCTTTGTACCTTTGAAGGGTTCTAGAACAAATGGCAGTGGTAAAGAGAGACCTAGCCAGCACCTCCGTTATGTCTTCCCCCAGTGTTATTGAAAATCTAATAGTAATCTAAGCGTGCTCAATGTAAAACACTGTGCCATTTATCAGTGTTAATCTATATGGAAAAAAATATCATTTTTTCCCATACACAATACAATTACAAAAGAATTTACAGAGCACAACCACTATATAGTATTGTAACTGACCACAACACTTATGTAAAATGCCAGTGATCTTGCTCTCTCTTTTCTGTCATTATGTACTACCATTCACTAATACGAACTTTCACCTAACTATCTATAAGTAATGGCGTATTTGGGGTCACTTCTTTTCCAATTTATAATCATATTTTTTCATACTTTCGATACTTGGAATATTGATTTTATCCATTCCAGACTACATTAGCTTCAAGAAATGAGTGAAACAAAGTCTCTTCTACTATTCCAAGATGGCGCTGGTTTCGGTTACTATTTTTTCTGCCGAAAAACAGTCCGTCTTTGGTTTTTATTACTTTGGTGATCACCAATCAGATGTTCTGCTGGCTATTTAACAGAAGCCGAGCGGCCCGCATACTCGAGGATCTCTCCACTGTAGCGGGACGCGTCCGTTCGTACGAGGTGAGCTTTGTGGTATAGCGTTGCACGTTAGCAAACTATAGAGAGTTAACTATTGGTAACACTATAGTAGCTGACAAATTGGTGGTGTTAGATAGAGTTGACGCCATTAGAATGTACTTTTTTTTGTAATAGCAATTACGTTCAAACGGACGGCAAAAGCGCGAAAAAATGAGAGTTAGAATGGATTATTTTAAATAAGAGATGTGGTGTTTTATTTTATGTTGTATCAGGTTGCCATCACAACATAATTGGGACATTCAGTAGATAATATCATGGATTCTGATACTGTTATTTTAAACTTTTGTGAATATAGGCATTTAAACTTTTTAAGCCTTGTTATACTAGCATGTATATACTTAAGAGTTCTGTGTACTCATTCAGATGCTGTGATAGAGTACTTCTTGATGTTATAATTATTTGTTAAAGGACTACGAGTGCTGAATCGACTATAATTCGTGCGGTAGTGATTGCAACATTTTTCCTACATAGGGTAGGCACTAGTGTGCATATTGTATCACAGGGGCCACTAACCTGTGTGTACTACTTCCTCTTGTCAATTTAATTTGCGCTAATTTTAGATTCCTGTACTGGTGTTACCAGTGCAGGTGCAATGTTATCTGAAATTATATTTAGATTGGATATTGGACCCTAGTTGTTTTAATTTCTAAATATACTGACGATCTTAGATTTCTACTTATATATTTTTCTGTTTACAGAGTACCACTATTTGTGACTCATATCTACAATGTATCTTAATTACCATTTTTGACGCACCGTCTACAATAGAAATAGAAAATGCTGAATAGCACTTTCAAGGTATGATTTTTTAGTGACTTATTAAATGAAATTATACTTAACCCTATGTTATATGGCAATGGCTTCCTCTTTACAAATAGAACTAGTATTAGAACATAGTTTTCTCTCTCCCAATCCTATTAGCATTTTCACTGGGTTTGGATGAATTTGAAACTAATCCTTAGACCTGGAAGTATTTGGCTGTTTTTAAATAAGTGCACGGTTTTTAATATTAAAGAAACGTGGAAGTATTTATGGAGTTGATTCAATTAAAATCCATTATTCTTTAATTCAGTGATTAATCACTTTTTGTCCTTTATACTTCTTCTTTTTATCTGTAGTCATATTGAGTGTTCTATAAGATTTAAACTTTGCGTCCATACTTGTGACACTGTTCTCTTCGAAAATCCGAGATTTCAAAGAAGTTTCTTCAATTCTGAGCCACAGAAATTTTTCTAAGGTATGTGTTACCTTATAAAAGGAACACACACTATTGCACTTTGGGTATAAGTTATTTGCACATTCTTTTTCGGTTGGTTCTCTTTGGTGCATGCTTGGTAGCATTATGTTTGTCAAGCACAATGGAATATTATTATAATTTTTTCATTTTTTCAATTTTTTTCTTTTTTTCTCCTTGTCTGTTTTTCTTTTCCCTTTAAATCTTCTCTTTGTGGTTTACATTATATTTTCTTCTTCCCCTATTTTTCTTGGTGTTTTGTTTTGTGTTATTTATCACTGATGACACAAATGTTTTTGTAATTTTAACCACATTCTTTAGCTGGTTTATGTAGAATATATGTTTTTTCTTTTAATGAGTGATATGCATCTAAAAAGGCATTAAATATACAATACTATATATACAACATTGTATATTAACTTGAATATTGTTTCTACAGCCTTGAAAAAGTCGTATAAACGACGAAACACGTGTCGGCTGTCTTCATCTACGATACGTACTTCGTGTCAACAGAATCAAGACTTTCAAAGATTACTTGCCTTTTGTAAAAACTTCTATGAATATTTGTTTTGTATTATAAACTTTACACTAATTTGGGCTTATTAAAAACAAACTGACTACAAGGTCAGTTACAATACTATATAGTGGTTGTGCTCTGTAAATACCTTTGTACCTTTCTCACCTTATGATGTATGGAGCGGGGATGGCTGCTCCCACCCCGCTCCTGTGTTTGCTGCAAAGGGCGTTGAAATAAAGCCTCAGTTCCGACCTTAGGATGAGCACAAAAGATGCAGCTGTTGTGTCCTTCCAGGTCCTCGGACATGGGACCATTTCCCAGCTATTGTGGAATATAAAATACTGCGAAGGCTGAAAATCACTTCTCCGGCTTGTTAATGTGAGCAAGAGAAAATGTTGTGTCCATTGAGGTCAAGTCATTTATGGGTCTGCGTAAAGCTGGAGGGCCCATGTGACACTGTCTTGGAGGCCCAAAATGTCTTTCATGCACCCCTACACATTCAGGGGAATATTTATCAATCTTTCACGCAGTGCAGCGCATCAAGCCTCCTTGCTGTGCTGCATGAAAGGGCTGAACTGCCCCATATTTAACATTATACAGCGCATTGCTGCTTTTTTTTTCCCAGTGCTGGAGCACAGTGTGCTGCCTAGTTCCAATGCAGGCACCCTTGCGTCATGGTGCAACTGCGCCTCGGTTGCAGGCATGATTGTTTTTGTGCAGGAAGGGGCACCTTCCTGCACAAAAACAATCCTGAGAAGCATTTGCCTCCTTCTATGTGTGCTGCAAAATGCAGCACACATAGAAAGAGGAAGTAACAACGAGAAATACAGATATTTCTCCTCATTATGCCTCACCTGGGAAGGTGTAGCATTCTGACACATTCCCAGGTCTACCAGTAATGGTAAATCTGGGGATGCACCAAAATTCATGGGTGGATACGTGGGAACACCCACGCTCCACCCATGGAACGCCTCCCTCAGGCAGAGAAATGCAACACAGCGATTTGCACTGTGTTGCTTACTCTAGATTTAACAAGCCCCTCGGAGCCATATAAGGTGGTCTTCCATGGCTTGGTAAATCTCACTTTGGTTTTGTGTTGCCCTTGGCCCCCTTGAATGGCACATGGCGACGCAAAATCTTGATAAATATGCCCCTTTGTGTCCAAACAATGACCAGATTAACAGACAGCCAAGCCTTGTGTTGTATGTAACAATCTTTGCATGCAGTTTAAAAATCAAGTAAATTACACGCAAAGCTATACAAAAAAGAAATGCAGCCGCACAATGTATAAGTTACAAAAGCAAAGGCACATTCTCATGGTCTTTGCAATTCTAGAATTAAGGGAAAGATTGGTATACTTTTACACAGTGGTAGTAAGTGTGCTACGATGTGTGAAAACTTAGAGGAAAAACTGGCTGACATTACAGAAAGACTAGTCACAATGGAAGTTTCTATAGGGGCGTTGCAGGAGGAAGTAAAGTGTAATCATAAGGGGATTCAAATGCTAAAAACGGGATAAAAAGAGCTTAGAGATAAACTGGAGGTGCTGGAAAATAATTCTAGACGTAACAACTTAAGACTTCTAAATGTCCCTGAGGGCGCAGAGGGTGGAAATATAAAAAAGCTTTGTCATTGACTTGATTAAAGAATGCATCCCGAAGGTGTCTGGTTTCAACTTGGAACTAGATATTTAGAGGGTGCACCTGTACCCTTTCAAGAAAAACCCTGAAAGAGGGAAACCTAGGAAGATTCTAATAAATACACGATTAAGGAGGCAATTCTTACGGCAGCCCTCAGAATGAAACAGTTTAAAAAGAATGACTGGTCCTTTACTATAAGGTCAGACATTGCGAAAGTTACTCAAACCCAGCGGTGGGAACTGGGGAGATACATACAAGATCTGAAGACTCTAGGCATAAGTGCGCAGTTAATTTCCAGCACTATTAAAAGTGATGTGGAACAATAAAATGTACAGTACGAGAGAGGTACCCGAGGTTGAAAATTACATTTCACAGATAAAGATTCAGAAAGGTTTATAATAATAGTTGGAGAGAAAGAGCTCAAGGGGTATAATGAAATACCCAGTTTGGATGAAGCGAGGGTTCTCCAGGGCGGGAAAGGAGGGGGGAGGGAGATGGGTTCACTCCTAGGTAATTTAGCTGAGCACAGGGAAAAAATGAAAAAAATGTAGTCCTCATATGTACAAAGGAGTGGAGTATCAACAGGAGAGGGAGCGCTCACATATACATAAATTATGATACGAGATAAGAAAGAGACTCATGAATTAAGGGTATTATTGACCTGGAATGTGAATGAGTTAAAGGTTGATAGTAGGAGGAGGAAGATTTAAGAACTACTTAAACTATCCGACAATGATGTCATAATACTGCAGGAGACACATTTACGGCGTGAAGAATGGGATGGTGTTCTTAGGAAGAATAAATGGATGACCCTTTTCTCATGCACCCATCAAACATGTAACGTAAAAGGTGTATAGTTATATTCAAAAGCTCGGCACGAGTCAGGTTGGAAAATATCATTGCAGACCCAGGGGGTAGATGGTTAATTAGCAGCGTTAAGATACATAATTTAGGCTATGCATTTGTAGGGTACTATGGGCCTAATATTGATGACCCATTGTCACTCTGGGACTTATATCACCATCTCCTCGGAATAAGGCACTATATAATAATAGGATGAGACTTTAATACGCTACCGGACCTGAGCCCGGATAAATCCACACTTAGGCCAGCAGTGAACTCACCAAAAATGAGAGAGAGTACACCTCAGTCGATAAAGAACTTGGGCCTGGTAGATATCTGGAGGTTAAAGGCGGGTCGGAAAAGAGAGTATACTTATCAGAATAAAAAATATTCTCACTCCTCTAAAATCGATTTCTTCTTAACAGATATCAAATTAAATAAGAGTATTAGTTGGGTATCCCATCAGCCAATCACCTATCAGACCATGCTGCTGTAAAATTAGAGATTTCCTTAGAGAATTACCCCTCCCAGACTAGATGGAATCTAGATAGGACTCTCCTAGGGGACCAGATGTGACGGCTTTGAAAACTGACACAGCAGAATTTTTTAAGTTGAATGAGCTGTCGACTACCATTCATATTGTATGGGATGCATTTAAAGCCTACATTCGCGGAAAATTAATCAGTTTTGCAGCGTATAAAAGAAAAGAGGGCAAGAACAAACTTATAATATGAATTGAGAATTAAAGAAGTCCAGGAGGAGTTAACAAAGTGTGAGCCACTACTGCAGCACTACTTAGAAATGTACGGGAGGCTAAGGAAACCCTATTAGAGTATTTGGAGGGGAATGTGCAGAAGAGGTGGAAGGCTAGCAAGTTGGCGCATTATGAATACGGAGAAGGGTGTGGGATGTTGCAAGCCTGGAAGGTGAGGCAAGACAGTATCAGGAACGAAATTAAGGAGGTAGTTAATAGTGTGACTAAAAGGAGATGCACCGAAGATCTGACAATTGGGGAGGTCTTTCTGGGTTTCTTCCAAAACTTATACACTGATGATATAACAGCTACGCAGACGGAAATCAGGGAGTGGATACAACAGGATAACTTGCCTAGGTTTTTTTGCCGTATGCTGGCTGTACCAAGGTCTACATCCGTGTATCTCCTACACAAAGAATTGGATGCACCATATGTTGCCGACCTAATACAAGCAAGAGCTTTATGCTCTTTGCATAACATCTGGTGCAAGGAGGGACCAGAGTTCACCAGGTCTGCTTAGCACTGGAACATTTCAATAAAATCCCATGGTTAGCACATATGGATGAGCTGCTGAAGGAAATCAATAAAGAACTCTCAGTGATAAGTCCCGCTGGTATTCTGCAATACGGCAAAAATGAAATTAAAAAGATTTACATGGAGAAACAAAGCCAAGAAAGAGCTAGCAGAGAAGAGAAAAAATTAAGCGTATCAATATATATGGCCTGTATAACGCTGTTTGGTCTGCCAGAATATTTAGTTAAAGTTACAAATACCCGGGACAGATTCTACCTGACAAGGTTACGCTTGGGCACTGTCCATGAACTGCTGGCTTCTCCAAAGCATGAAAGATGGCCGAAAATAGTCTACAGAGCCCATGTGATGAGAAAGCCACCCAGTCCACGATGCACTTTATGCTGTTCTGCAAGTTTTAAAGAGATATAAGGAGAATATTTTTACGGACAATCTTTATGGCAAAGAAACATTTCTTTTATAAGGATGCCATGAATTTTATTTATACCCTCAGTAATGAATTAGCATGCTGAGCTGTTGCTGGATATATAAGCCTGGCTATAAAGAGAAGGAAATTGCTTGCATCTTTAGACAACCTAGTCTATGAAGCTGATTGAAAGAGGATTTTAGGCTGATAATAATTTTTATAAATTTAAGGAAACAAGATGATTTTTATCAATGAAGTTCTAACTACCAATTGAATGAGTTTGAATGTTATGTAAGATGTATTCTCTATTGATAGAAGTTTTTTAATCCTATATATGATATTTTCTCTTTGTATTTTATGCACTTTTATGGATCGATAAAAATATTTCGAATAAAGTTATTATGAATGAATGAACTTGCCTAGGTTGGGTATAGATCAGCAAATATCCCTTAATCACGAAATTACCATATTGGAAGTAGATGAGATTATTAAAAAATTACAAAACGGGAAAGCTCCAGGTTCGGATGGTCTGCCAAACGAGTTGTACAAGGTTTTAAGGGAGGAACTCACACCCTTCCTTATAAAGTTACTGAATAAAATTTATGTGGAACATCTTCCCTTCCCTTCTTCATGGAACGAGGCGATTATAACGCTAATACTTAAACCTGATAAAGACCCAAAAAAATGTGTGTGAGGCATATAGACCAATATCCTTGCTTAACTCAGACTATAAAATAAATACTCAAATACTTGCCAAAAGGTTGGACAAGGTTTTAGGTGATATCATACATGAGAATCAAAAAGGTTTCATGAAGGGAAGACAGCTTTAAGAACTAACCCAGGATTTGGTCTGCGTAATTGATGTGGCCGTGGTCTCAGGCACCCCCTTAGCTGTAATAATGGTGGACCCCGCCACGGCTTTCGATAGAGTTAGCTGGCCCTACTTATATGAAGTAATGGACCAAAATGGATTAAGGGGAAATTTTCTTAGGGAAATTAAAAGTATTTATTATGCACATACAGAAAGGATATTGGTCAATGACTTACTAACTCCACACTTTCACATAAGTAGGGGTACAAGGCAGGGTTGCCCCCTTTAACCGCTGCTATTTAATTTATACATAGAGCCGTTAGCTAGGAGAAACAGAGCAGAACAAAGAATTCTACCCTTCCACTATCTAGAATGGACTTAAAAAGAAGCCCTGTATGCAGATGACTTGATAATCTACACAACCGATCCTAAAACATAATTGCCGGTAATAATGGAAGTAGCACACAACTTTTGGAAAATTTCGGGATACTTAGTTAATGAGGATAAGACCGAGATTATGTCTTGGAACAGCCCATCGGATAATCCCTTGGGGAAAGCAGAAATTAGATATTTGGGAATCCGGGTGGTCAAGGATCTGGATGAAGTGGCACACATTCATTTTAATAGACTTATGATAGAAACCCAAAAGCTTG
The DNA here is from genome assembly GCA_963921515.1 of Calotriton arnoldi. NCBI lineage: Eukaryota > Metazoa > Chordata > Amphibia > Caudata > Salamandridae > Calotriton > Calotriton arnoldi. The sequence goes on along the minus strand of CAWUFW010008036.1, from coordinate 293,694 downwards.
TGCAACGAGGGGCCCCTCCCCATATCTCCATTCTTGGAAGAACTAATATAGTAAAAATGATGATTCTTCTAAAATTCACACTCTTCAGCTACACTTTAAACCAGAGTGATTTAGAAAATTACAGGGAGAACTTAGTAGTTTTATTTGGAGGAATAAGAGTGTAAGAATTGCCTGAAAAAAAGGTGGATGGTGGGATAGCGCTTCTGGATTTCCAACTCTACTACTGGGCCTTCTCTCTGAAGAAAAGGAGATCCATGATGGACGTCCAGGATACCCCAGCACACCTTAAGGATCTATCCAAAAATCTCTCTGATAAAAAGATCAAATTTAAAATCTTAATTGCAGCATGTAAAGTGTGGATTCAATCACAAGAATTCTGGGAATCCCATACTATAGTGGCAGGGCCCCAATTTGGAAATCTCCAGGGACTCCTCTGTGTCTGCAAGACAGCTTAGCAACCCCACTGCTAGCTGTGGGTATAGTAAGGTGGGGCCAGCTAGTTGAGCGAGGTTCTTTAGTATTATGGGACTCTCTATGGGGAAGCACGGAGTATAAGCGGTCTAGATTCAAATACTATCAATTAGCAAGCTGGTCTCGAACACAGTTGAATTTGGGGGTGGAAACGGAAATCGAGGCAAAACTACAAAGTGCTCAGACAACCAAGAAGGAGATATCAAAGTGGTATTGGGCCCTGGTACAGGGGGAGGACAGCCCCCTGACTCTACCGGAGGAGGTCTGGAAGCTGGACATGCCGGGCTGCAACATCTCACATCTATGGCAAGTATCCATGTCTACACTTTGGTCAACAGTGAAGGCTGCACCACTCAGGAGGAATCATTTATTCACAGTATACAGGGCGGACTGGTTTCCTAAGAAGCCTTAAAAGATGGGTGGAGGAAAGAGGGGATGCTGTTCGAAGTGTGCACTGGAGGATGCGGATGACGTCCATTTCTTCTAGCAGTGTCCAGCTAATCAGGCTTTCTGGCAAGAAGTCGGTGAAGTATTGACCAGAATTTTGGGGGTAAAAATCAAGGTAAGCCTTGCATTAATTATTTTTGGGATTCTGGATGGAGAGGGGGTCTGCCTGGGAAAGCTTAGGGCTCAGTTAACTTTTATCTAAGTAGTTACTGTACGAAGAGAAATTTATATAAAATGGATCTCGGAAGCACACCCTACTTGTGAAAGTTGGAAATCCTCCGCTAGACATATTGCTAGGCTCGATTGTCAATCAGGGTCTGCAGAGAGGGAAAAAATGTGGGCAACTTTTCTCTTAAATGTCACCTAAAATCACGCACAGTAGAGGGAATGAATGAATGAATGAGGGATTTATAAAGCGCTGGACTCACCCCAGCTGGGGTATCTCCGCGCTAGCAGTGAAAAGAAGCGAGGAAGTAGTTAGGCAATCATACTTTAAAAGAGTTCTGTTTTCAGTAGTTTTCTGAATTTAAGCAAATAAGGGCACATACGTAACGCACTGGGGAGTGAGTTCCAGAGAAGCGGGGCTACGTAGGCAAAAGATTTGCCCCCCGCTCGAAGTTTTTTGACCCGAGGCACTACTAGCAGAGCCTTCCCACTTGAGCGCAGAGATCTACTGGGATGATAGGGGACAAGACTTTCAGTCATATACTTGGGCCCACTATCGTTGATGGTTTTATGAATCAAACAGCAAATTTTAAACTTGATTCGATTACGAATGGGAAGCCAGTGTAGGCTTTTTAGTAACGGCCGGGAGGGAGTCCTAGGTGGTTGATTTAAAGCCAACCGAGCTGCAGTGTTCTGCACTACTTGCAACCTGTTTAGCACCCGCTCATGTGCTGCTCCCAGAAGTGCATTACAGTAGTCCAATCGACTAACTACCAGGGCTTGGAGCAGGGTCTTGCGGATCGATAGTGGGAGAAGATCAAACACTCTCCGCAGAAGCTTTAACATACCAAAACAGCTACCTGGTCCTTCATAGATGGAGAAAGGTCCAGATACACTCCTAAGTTTTTAGCCTTGATGATAGGAATAGGAGCCTGGCCTAGTTCTGCCGGCCACCACTCCGGGGACCAGAGAAGTTGAGCTTTGCCAAACAGGAGGACTACGGTTTTATTGGCATTCAACTGGAGGAAGTTCTTCGTCATCCAGTTGGAGATTGCACGCATACCCTCTGCAAAAAGCTGTTTAGTTGCGTCCGAGTTATTATCAAACGAAAACAGGAGTTGCGTGTCGTCCGCATATGAAAAAGGGACAAAACCGTGTTCTCTAATGATCTTTGCAAGGGGGCCACGTATATATTAAATAACGTGAGACTGAGGCATGAGCCCTGAGGAACCCCCTTATTTAGAGATTTGGCTCTAGAGCGGAAAGTACCCAGATTCACAGTTTGGGTGCGCTGTTCCAGAAAGCTGGAAAACCGCTGAAAGGCAGACCCTACTACGCCAATTTCAGTCAGCCTTTGCAATAGTCTGTGATGCGCTACAGTGTCAAAGGCTGCGGACAAATCCAACAGCACTAAAAACACTGCCTTATCCTTATCCAGCGAAAGTTTAATAAAGTCTGTAACGCCAAGCAGGGTAGTTTCGGCTGAAAGTTTTGGTCTGAAACCAGATTGTGAGGGGTCCAGACATGACTGAGCTTCCATAAATTCCATAAGCAGCGAGGTGACATATCCCTCCAAGACTTTGCTCATGAGGGGAAGGAGCGAGATAGGACGATAAGGGACTCTAGACCAGGAATTTTCACAATGAAGAAGTCCAAGGATTAAGACACTTTTCAACAATTGTTGAGGGTAGTGGTGGTAACCATTAAATTCCTCTCTAACCACTGGTTGAGGAAGGCTTGCTAAAAGAGTTTCAGAACTATGTGGTCGTGTCTTCCGCTGCTACCAGACCGTTCTTAAATTATGGCCTTTGCCTTTGTCGCATATGAGGACTTAAAAAATAAATAAATAATAAAAAAAAGTAAGTGCACTACTATGCCACGTTCAACACTACTAACTGTTCATCCATTGAAGTGCCCATGAGGTCAGGTCTATGTGGGCAAAACTGAGGGAAAGGTGAAGACATGTTTAAATGAACACAAAACCAATACTTTATAACTGAACACCAATGTGTCTGTTACTACAACTTTTAAAGATTCATGGCAGAACATCAAGTAACTAAGATTCCAAGTGTTAAAGGTTGTTACGAGAGAAACTAGACTGCGCCAACACGAGATTTTCATCACAAATGGGGTGGGTTTGATCAAGAGTTTGGATTGCTTACAACCATGAGGGTAAAGGCAGGCCGGAAATATGTTTTTGTTATCAATCAACATTGTTTTTTAGAACAACAATCAAGCACAAATGTTGCAATCAATGAGCGATCCTCTGTAGGCAGGTAGCGTAGACTTTATGATTTGATTTACTAGGAGATAAAAGTCTCTGTTACAGGTTACAGATGTAAAGTAGATGTAACTTCAATGCCCGACCAGGAGCACCCAACTCATCTCTCAAGCATACATAAACATTCTAACTCTATGACATAACACTCACTCCAACTCATCTCTCAAGCATACATAAACATTCTAACTCGATGACATCACGCTCACTCCAACTCATCTCTCAAGCATACATAAACATTCTAACACGATGACATCACGCTCACTCCAACTCATCTCTCAAGCATACATAAACATTCTAACTGGATGACATCACGCCCACTCCAACTGATCTCTCAAGCATACATAAACATTCTAACACGATGACATCACGCACACATACACACTGGATGAGCAGCAGGTAGCAGAGAACTAAGAAGAGGATGCATCATACCTAATTCAAGATATAACAACAAATCATACAAAAATGAAAACAATTTATTTTTAACACTCGCGGCTAAGATGCAGCATATTCAAAAGTGATGAAATACTTGTGGATGCAGAACAAGATGGGACTAAAGAGAACTGTAAAGATAAGTAAAGAAATACAATATGGAGTACAGAATAAGGCCATGTGATCTGACATTAAAGCCTGATAAATGTGAAAGTACAATGGAAAGTCAATACATACAGCATGTAGAACAACATACAGTCACATGCCATTTTGTCATGGTATGACCAACATCAAAAGAGAAGTAATACTCCATCCGAAAAAAGAACTTGCAGGATTTAACAATAGCAGAACATAAGTAACACAGGAGAATGAGACAAGGTTTTGTGCTCAGAGTGTTTCCGAGGAGAGGGAATGAATTCCACATGCGGAGAATGAGAGGTAGCTGACCCATTTAAACATACAGAACGGATTACTAGCTGTTCTAGATAGAATAAAGGCACTGTACCATAGTTAATCTGGTTGTTAGTTCTGTCTTTAATTTAGTTTTTTTAACTAGCAAATTATTTCAATAGAGGCATTGCTGTTCTCTCTTGATGATGTGATTTCACAGTCTGAAATGTGTAAAAGGTTGAAAGCGCATGGATTAAGAATGCTGTTGTGTCAGGAATCACGTGTCCTTTTAATTCAACTGGGGCAAAAAAATCTTTCGTTCCATTTGCCTCCATCCGTGACCACATGCAGAGGAACATGAGGGTCAGTGGAAGAAATAAGGAAAATCGACAGGGATAACAGAAGGAACAGAGACACCATACTCCGCCGCTACGACTCGTCCTTTCTGTAGGGCAAGGATGATACACTCTTTCGTTCCATACTGCCTCCATCTATGACCACATGCACAGGAACATGAGGGCCAGTGGTAGAAATGATGATAAGGGACTGGGATAAGAGAAGGAACAGAGGCACCGGACTCCACCACTATGACTCGTCCTTTCTGTGGGGCAAGGATGATACACTCTTTCGTTCCATACTGCCTCCATCGGTGACCACATGCGCAGGAACATGAGGGCCAGTGGTAGAAATGATGATAAGGGACTGGGATAAGAGAAGGAACAGGGGCACCGGACTCCACCACTATGACTCGTCCTTTCTATAGGGCGAGGATGATACACTCTTTCATTCCATACTGCCTCCATCGGTGACCACATGCGCAGGAACATGAGGGCCAGTGGTAGAAATGATGATAAGGGACTGGGATAAGAGAAGGAACAGAGGCACCGGACTCCACCACTATGACTCGTCCTTTCTGTAGGGCAAGGATGATACACTCTTTCGTTCCATACTGCCTCTATCGGTGACCACATGCGCAGGAACATGAGGGCCAGTGGTAGAAATGATGATAAGGGACTGGGATAAGAGAAGGAACAGAGGCACCGGACTCCACAACTATGACTCGTCCTTTCTGTAGGGCGAGGATGATACACTCTTTCGTTCCATACTGCCTCCATCGGTGACCAAATGCGCAGGAACATGAGGGCCAGTGGTAGAAATGATGATAAGGGACTGGGATAAGAGAAAGAACAGAGGCACCGGACTCCACCACTATCACTCGTCCTTTCTGTAGGGCGAGGATGATACACTCTTTCGTTCCATACTGCCTCCATCGGTGACCACATGCACAGGAACATGAGGGCCAGTGGTAGAAATGATGATAAGGGACTGGGATAAGAGAAGGAACAGAGGCACCGGACTCCACCACTATGACTCGTCCTTTCTGTAGGGCGAGGATGATACACTCTTTCGTTCCATACTGCCTCCATCGGTGACCACATGCGCAGGAACATGAGGGCCAGTGGTAGAAATGATGATAAGGGACTGGGATAAGAGAAGGAACAGAGGCACCGGACTCCACCACTCTGACTCGTCCTTTATGTAGGGCAAGGATGATACACTCTTTCGTTCCATACTGCCTCCATCGGTAACCACATGCGCAGGAACATGAGGGCCAGTGGTAGAAATGATGATAAGGGACTGGGATAAGAGAAGGAACAGAGGCACCGGACTCCACAACTATGACTCGTCCTTTCTGTAGGGCGAGGATGATACACTCTTTCGTTCCATACTGCCTCCATCGGTGACCACATGCGCAGGAACATGAGGGCCAGTGGTAGAAATGATGATAAGGGACTGGGATAAGAGAAGGAACAGAGGCACCGGACTCCACCACTCTGACTCGTCCTTTCTGTAGGGCAAGGATGATACACTCTTTCGTTCCATACTGCCTCCATCGGTGACCACATGCGCAGGAACATGAGGGCCAGTGGTAGAAATGATGATAAGGGACTGGGATAAGAGAAGGAACAGAGGCACCGGACTCCACAACTATGACTCGTCCTTTCTGTAGGGCGAGGATGATACACTCTTTCGTTCCATACTGCCTCCATCGGTGACCACATGCGCAGGAACATGAGGGCCAGTGGTAGAAATGATGATAAGGGACTGGGATAAGAGAAGGAACAGAGGCACCGGACTCCACCACTATGACTCGTCCTTTCTGTGGGGCAAGGATGATACACTCTTTCATTCCATACTGCCTCCATCGGTGACCACATGCGCAGGAACATGAAGGCCAGTGGTAGAAATGATGATAAGGGACTGGGATAAGAGAAGGAACAGAGGCACCGGACTCCACCACTATGACTCGTCCTTTCTGTGGGGCAAGGATGATACACTCTTTCGTTCCATACTGCCTCCATCGGTGACCACATGCGCAGGAACATGAGGGCCAGTGGTAGAAATTATGATAAGGGACTGGGATAAGAGAAGGAACAGGGGCACCGGACTCCACCACTATGACTCGTCCTTTCTATAGGGCGAGGATGATACACTCTTTCGTTCCATACTGCCTCCATCGGTGACCACATGCGCAGGAACATGAGGGCCAGTGGTAGAAATGATGATAAGGGACTGGGATAAGAGAAGGAACAGGGGCACCGGACTCCAACACTATGACTCGTCCTTCCTGTGGGGCAAGGATGATACACTCTTTCGTTCCATACTGCCTCCATCGGTGACCACATGCGCAGGAACATGAGGGCCAGTGGTAGAAATGATGATAAGGGACTGGGATAAGAGAAGGAACAGAGGCACCGGACTCCACCACTATGACTCGTCCTTTCTGTGGGGCAAGGATGATACACTCTTTCGTTCCATACTGCCTCCATCGGTGACCACATGCGCAGGAACAAGAGGGCCAGTGGTAGAAATGATGATAAGGGACTGGGATAAGAGAAGGAACAGGGGCACCGGACTCCACCACTATGACTCGTCGTTTCTATAGGGCGAGGATGATACACTCTTTCGTTCCATACTGCCTCCATCGGTGACCACATGCGCAGGAACATGAGGGCCAGTGGTAGAAATGATGATAAGGGACTGGGATAAGAGAAGGAACAGAGGCACCGGACTCCACCACTATGACTCGTCCTTTCTGTGGGGCAAGGATGATACACTCTTTCGTTCCATACTGCCTCCATCGGTGACCACATGCGGAGGAACATGAGGGCCAGTGGTAGAAATGATGATAAGGGACTGGGATAAGAGAAGGAACAGGGGCACCGGACTCCACCATTATGACTCGTCCTTTCTATAGGGCGAGGATGATACACTCTTTCGTTCCATACTGCCTCCATCGGTGACCACATGCGCAGGAACATGAGGGCCAGTGGTAGAAATGATGATAAGGGACTGGGATAAGAGAAGGAACAGAGGCACCGGACTCCACCACTATGACTCGTCCTTTCTGTAGGGCGAGGATGATACACTCTTTCGTTCCATACTGCCTCCATCGGTGACCACATGCACAGGAACATGAGGGCCAGTGGTAGAAATGATGATAAGGGACTGGGATAAGAGAAGGAACAGAGGCACCGGACTCCACCACTATGACTCGTCCTTTCTGTAGGGCGAGGATGATACACTCTTTCGTTCCATACTGCCTCCATCGGTGACCACATGCGCAGGAACATGAGGGCCAGTGGTACAAATGATGATAAGGGACTGGGATAAGAGAAGGAACAGGGGCACCGGACTCCACCACTATGACTCGTTCTTTCTGTGGGGCGAGGATGATACACTCTTTCGTTCCATACTGCCTCCATCGGTGACCACATGCACAGGAACATGAGGGCCAGTGGTAGAAATGATGTTAAGGGACTGGGATAAGAGAAAGAACAGAGGCACCGGACTCCACCACTATCACTCGTCCTTTCTGTAGGGCGAGGATGATACACTCTTTCGTTCCATACTGCCTCCATCGGTGACCACATGCGCAGGAACATGAGGGCCAGTGGTAGAAATGATGATAAGGGACTGGGATAAGAGAAGGAACAGAGGCACCGGACTCCACCACTATCACTCGTCCTTTCTGTAGGGCGAGGATGATACACTCTTTCGTTCCATACTGCCTCCATCGGTGACCACATGCGCAGGAACATGAGGGCCAGTGGTAGAAATGATGATAAGGGACTGGGATAAGAGAAGGAACAGAGGCACCGGACTCCACCACTATGACTCGTCCTTTCTGTAGGGCGAGGATGATACACTCTTTCGTTCCATACTGCCTCCATCGGTGACCACATGCGCAGGAACATGAGGGCCAGTGGTAGAAACGATGATAAGGGACTGGGATAAGATAAGGAACAGGGGCACCGGACTCCACCACTATGACTCGTCCTTTCTATAGGGCGAGGATGATACACTCTTTCGTTCCATACTGCCTCCATCGGTGACCACATGCGCAGGAACATGAGGGCCAGTGGTAGAAATGATGATAAGGGACTGGGATAAGAGAAGGAACAGAGGCACCGGACTCCACCACTATGACTCATCCTTTCTGTGGGGCAAGGATGATACACTCTTTCGTTCCATACTGCCTCCATTGGTGACCACGTGCACAGGAACATGAGGGCCAGTGGTAGAAATGATGATAAGGGACGGGGATAGGAGAAGGAACAGGGGCACCGGACTCCACCACTTCTGAGAAGTTGGCCTGGCATATGCTGTCCGCCAGTTATAGTGGGCACCTTGCACCAGTCCAAACGACCCTTATTGATGATAGGTTTAAAGACAACCTTTATTGAAAGCTATCCTAGTGGTAGCTATGGAGAGCAGCCTTCAGGCTAAGTCTTGAAGGAGTGTAAAGCAGCTTGGTGTACCAGATTATAACCTCTTGAATGACCAAATGAAAGGAGAACCACACCAGGTATATATATAAAATATATGTATTTATTTCTAAACACTCTCTACTAATCTCTTTATGAGATTAGAGTCCAAGATACACAATATCACAGTATTAAAATGACAGTAAATAGCACAATATACAATGGGCCCCAGGGGGGGACCAAACCATATATTAAGAAAGTCGTATAAGAACCACGACTTGACTAGACACAATGCCTAGAGCACGTAGAATCGCTGGGACCCCAAGGAACCACCCAAGGTAGTGACACGAGACCCACGGGGGACGTGTGCAGAGTGAGAACACAGCTGCGAGCGCCGTAGGATTCTATGAGGAAAGTCGCGGTTGGAATTTTAAAGCAAAAGGACACTTAGGAGAGGACTTTGAGCAAACCCCTTTAGACTTAAGGGGTTCTAGGGTCAACACCCATGGGAGCACCAGAGTACTCGAATTACCTCACCTAGGGAAGCCGGGTGCATAGGTGTCGAAGGGTGTCGGGAATCGTGTTGTTTTCAATGGCGATCTGCTGCAAAGTGCTGCTGCCGTGAAGGAGAAAAGTGTCCGGGATGATCCAAGCCTGGATTGAAGGTGTGAAGAACCTGAAAGCAGAGGGGACAGAGTCTGGGTCACTAGCCAGTGACCAGGAGCGGAGCAATCGAATGCCCACCGATGTCGGGTGCTTCAGGTGCGAAGAGGTGAAGCTTGACTCTGCAGCCACGGGGTCCAAGAGATGTTGACAACAACCAGGAGCTGGATTTGCGCTGTCCCACAAAGGATGTCGAGTGCTGGTGTGTCGGTGCTCAGATTGAACACAACAAGCCTTGGCAACAGCAACCCACGCAGGAAGAGAAAAGATGTTTCTGTGAGGACCAGCAAGGATCTGGGGACTCCCCAAGCGAAGGAGAGTCAGGGCACGTCTGGAGCAATCAGGCAAGCCCAATTAAAGTTAGTGTTGCCTTCTTGGGGACCCACAGGTCAATGGACCAGGGATTGCGAAGGGACCTCAAGAGGAATCACAAAATGGCAGCCCACGGAACACTCGTTGAGTGTAGGCTGGTAATCTTCAGTGTGATCACTGCTCGGGGTCAGGGCTATAAATAACCCAAAGCTCATTCTCAGGGGTTGCTGGAAAGCTGATGCTTCTGCAAATGGATGCGGTGCCCAGGGGTTCAGGTTGCACGGTCACCACGAGGGATATGGGCCTCAGACTTGCTGTGCGCACAGATCGACCTCTGAGACCTTGGAAAACCAGCCTCCTGTGTGGCAATATTCTTCGGAGTCCATCGGAGCTTCAGAGATGCCAACCGGTCAGTTGCGTTAAAGGTGCCTGCCTTGCAGGGGAGTAACTCCTTTACTCCAAGGGAGATTCTTCAGTCATCCAGCGTAGTGTAGATCATCGAAGTACTTGGTTTCTGTGTCAGAGTTTAGTCCAGGTGTAATCTAAAGTCCTGTAGTCAGGGGTTCCTACTTTATACCCAAGGAAGGGGTGGGACAAACTCTGGGGACCCACCTATGGGAGGGTCAGGAAAGAGGGGTGGCTACATCCATTTCCTTTGTCCAGTTTTGTGCCAGAGCAGGGGCTTTTAGCCCCTGCAACCGGTTTGAGCTGGATTATGCACAGGGACACCAAATGTGCCCCCAGTGCAGACTTCAAAGCACTCTTGGAGTGCACCCACCCAGCTCCAATACACTAACGCCTGTCTGGGAGGTGGTCACACCTCCCTGTGACAGGAAACCTATTGTCCAGGCCTCCCCTGCCGGAGTTTCATCCAGCAGCAGGAGGGCAGACTCGTGTCTGTGGCTGCAGCATCCATTTTGTGATGCCAGGGTTCTGTTAAGCTGGTACCGGGTGTACCGGTGGTGCCATGTTTCTCCCTCTAGTAGGGTGGAATCATACCTCCCACCCCAGTTACTGGGGTGGAGGTATGATTCCAAGGTGTTTGACACCAAACACGACATGTTTCCATGCAGCCATTCTCAAGTTAGCATTTACCGCGAGGTTATAATGCACTTAAGAGTATATGGTTGGCTGCATCACAAACAACCCCGGAATGAAGATTCCGAAAGCTGCAGAGGGGCTCTGCTCATGCATGGGCACCCTTTCACATGAAACCCAGCACCCTGACTTCAGGATTGTTAAGGCCTGCCATAGGGGTGACTGATAGGTTTACACGTGCAGTGATATGGAGAGATATAGGGAACCTATATCTCAGTAAGGGGTGGATACACCACCTTACACAGGCTGCTGTAGCAGACCTGTTGTGTCATTTTGGATGGCCTCTCAGGGGTGGCATATTACATGCTGAAGCCCCTGGGAGGCCTCTGGGGTACCTATGCCCTGGGTACATAGTATACCATATACTAGGGACTCATAAGGGTACCCCAGAATCCAATCTGGAGTGTACCTAAAGTACATGCAATGAATTTAAGGGGAAAGCAGATAGGCTGGTTTCCTGAATAGCAGGATCCTAGCCAAACTACGTCAAAAACGAGCAAAACACCAGGAAAAAAGTGGGGGCAACCATGCAGTCAGATTCCACCTTCCTACAACCACTATGACTCATCCTTTCTGTAGGGCGAGGATGATACACTCTTTCGTTCCATACTGCCTCCATCGGTGACCACATGCACAGGAACATGAGGGCCAGTGGTAGAAATTATGATAAGGGACTGGGATAAGAGAAGGAACAGAGGCACCTGACTCCAACGCTATGACTCGTTCCTTCTGTAAGTCAAAGATGTAGTGCATATCTACGAGGGAAAAAGATATCGTAAGCAACTCGCCCTAGAATGTTTGATGCTTAATTGTAATAGCAAAATTTCTGTGCAACCAACTCTCTGCACTTTGATGGGGAACTTGTAATTCCTGAAACTAAACTCGCACAAGAGCGAGTGCCTCACATATACTACCTCACTAACACCTCTCCCTAGGGGTTCATTTACTACCTCAAGCGGTGTCACTATTCACTCTCTGTGGAGCATGAGTTATAGTTTCTGCTTGACTCTTGTAGAGCTGCCAGGAATACAACAATGCTCATATTCTCTTGTTCTCTATTTTTGGCAATTCTTGGGTGCATGCTAGACCACTTATACCTTATACTTGACAATCACAGATCTCACAAGCAACACAGTCTGTTCTACTATCCTTCTTGTTCCGCACCGGGTAAACTCCCATCGGAAAGCATTTATAATGTTTGCTTGTGTCAACAACACAACTTTCTGAATACTTCTGTATTCCCAACATCCATCAAAACAAAGTCGTAGGAATGCAATGGGTTTTGGCAAGTGTATCCAAGACCTGTGTAGCCCAGTCCCAGCTGCAGCAACTTTGTATCACAATCGCCTAGTACAGACCCCACGGCCCCTGATGGAAGTCATTCCCAGATATCCAAGATGGCTGCCTCTTCCCAGATCCCACAGGAGTTCATGGCCTCCTGGGAATTGTAGTTCATTGTTGGGACCCTGCTACATAGCGCATTCTCTGCATTCGCACAGCCTTCAGTCGAGACAGCGCCAACACCCAGCAATTACCGCCAGCCTGTCCTTCCCTGAACAGCAAGCAGGTTTAGAGTCTTGCTCCCCCATGTCCATCTAGCGCCTAGTGCCAGTGCCTCCAGCCTTGCTTTCTAGCACCTTAATAGCATTCAAATAACGCAAGGCACTAGGAAAATATTCATTCCGAAGATTCATTCCTTAAAATCTAAATCAATGAGTGCATAGATACATAACACATTTTACAAGGGATTTTTTTGCCAATGACTAGACGACATGGCTTCTTAAAAATGTATATTAGTATGAAAAGGCTCAGGAGCCCAACCAGGACTGGGTAGTGCAAGCGGGGTCGCTATAAATGTACACTACACTGTACAGTCTGGAAAATCTCACATTGTAGTCCCCCTGGCTCTCACACTGTACAAATCTGGCAATCTCACATTGTGACCCCAGACTCTCACACTGAAGGCCTTGGCAGTATCAGACTGTGCTCTTCTGGGCTCACGCTGAGCCCCCCAATCACTCTCACACTGTTGACCTCCTGACTCTAACACTGTACATTCTGGGAACTATCACACTGTGCACCCCTGGATTGTCACACTGTACAGTCTGGGACATCTCACACTGTGCACCCCAGGACGGTCATAATGCACATCCATGGCAGTGTCACACTTTGCACCCCTGGACTCACACTGCATCCACTGTGCAGTGTGGGATATCTCACACGGTGCCCCCCCAGGGCTCTCATACAGTGCACGCCTGGACTCTCACACTGCACAGCCCTGGCAGTGTCACACTGTGCACCCCTGGATTGTCACACTGTACAATCTGGGACATCTTACACTGTGCACCCCAGGACGGTGCACTGTGGTAAATATCACACGCTGCCCCAGGACTTTCATGCTGTGCACCCTAGACTCTCACACTGTGCACCCCTGGACTCACACTGCATCCACTGTGCAGTGTGGGAAATCTTACACGGTGCCCCCCCCCAGGGCTCTCATACAGTGCACCCCTGGACTGTCACACTGCACAGCCCTGGAAGTGTCACACTGTGCACCCCTTGGATTGTCACACTGTACAGTCTGGGACATCTCACACTGTGCACCCCAGGACGGTTACACTGTAAACACTGTGCAGTGTGGTCAATCTCACACGTTGCCCCCAGGACTTTCATACTGTGCACCCTAGACTCTCACACTGTGCACCCCTGGATGAAATGAAATGAAATGAAATGAAAATAGGTACTTATAAAGTGCACAGCTACTCAACAGAGTGTCCAGGTGCTGAAAGGACCACCAGCAGACGCACAACCAAAGCCCGAAGGCCAGCCCGCCCAAAGAAAACTTATTGCTGGAACAACCATTTGATTACAGTATTCTGGATTTTTGTCGTTTGTGATCTTGTGATAAGTCTATATAAAGCATACTTATTTTTATAAAACCTGTGTGGTGTCCATCTGTAGTGTTTTCACTGTATTACTGTATGTGTTCACAAATGCTTAACACACTGCTTCTGAGATAAGCCTGTCTGCTCGTGCCAAGCTACCAAGGGGGTGAGCAGGGGTTATTTTAGTAGTGTATCCCCCTTACCCTGACTAGAAGCAAGGGTCCCTATTTGGTCAAAGGTGTATACCATTGCCAACTAGAGACCCCCAGTTCTAACATTGGTGGTCAGCGGTGAGGATTCTGGACTTGCATTTGTGACTCATATACAGTGATTGGTGTACACTACTAGTGAGTGCAGACCAAACGCAACCACATACCTTTTTGGTAGAATTTTCTTTCTCCTTGGACTGTTATTTTTCTGAGAACCGCCAATTCTTATTGCCATGAGTCCACCAGCATCTATTGCCTCTATGGATCCAGAGTTTGAGGAAGACAGGTTGGATACCTAGAATGCCAAACAGCTGAAAGCCTTCTGTAGAAAATGTAAAGTTGCTATTCCAGGCCTCACTAAAAAGGATGAGTTCCACAAGGCTTTGAGGGCCTGGGTGTAAGCAAGAAATGCATCTGAAAATGTGGAGCACCCTGCGGAGGAGGCAGAAGGGCAGCTAGATGGGCCCCTGGGTCCAGAGGGGGAGAAAGTACCTAGCCCGCCAGGCAGCAGTGTGTCTTCCAAAGACCTGTCCCCAGGAGAGCTGGAGGATAGGGAGAGAAATAGAAGGCATAAAATGGAGCTGGCCAGGCTCAAGATGGAGGGTCAAAAGGACCTAGAGAATAAGAAGCTGGAGTTTGAAATTAACAAGTTAGCCTTTTAGAGAGAGAGGTTGAGATTAGAGCATGAAAGAATGTTGAGGGAGTTAGAGATCAAGGCAAAGGGTCTAGAGATCAATCCCTCTGGTGGCAGCACACCATCTGTGCCTTCAGAAGGCAGGGTATATATCCCCAAGGATGTCATCAAAGATTTCCATAAGCATGAAGATATTGGGCAGTGGTTTGCAGCCTATGAGATAGCAATGTTGGCCCACCGGGTCCCTGAGAAGGATTGGGGAGCTGGGTTGTGGGGCCACTTTGTGAGTGAGGGGAGGGATACTTTGTTAGACCTACCCAGTGAGAATAGGATGTCTTATGCCCATATGAAGGAAGCCCTGATGACAAGGTATGGTTTGACCCCAGAACTCTATAGACAGAGGTTCAGGAGTTGCAAGAAGCTGGAGGCAACCACTTGGGTAGAATATGTATCTTTCTTTTGCAGAGCCATGGATGGTTGGGTGAAGGGTAGCAAAGTGAGTACTTTTGAGGAGCTCTATGATTTGTTTGCATGGGAGCACTTGTCTGGTAATTGTTTTCCAGAGCTACGCCAGCACCTTATTGATAGCAAGCTAACTAACCCTAGGAAGCTTGCTGAGGAGGCGGACCGCTGGGTAAGCCCCCGGGTCCACAAGGGTCACGTGGGAGACTTTGCCAAAGGTGGGCAGGGTCCCCAGCAGAGAAGTGGGGGGGACAGGGGTAAACCGAGGGAGTTCCAGAGAGGGCCCCAAAGTAATTCCCAAGGGAACCAAGGGAAGGGTTCCCAGCCTCCCCCTGAGAAGAAGCAAGAGGCCCCGACAGGTAAACCTGTTCAGAGGGGCCCCTACAAGTGCTTTACGTGTGGTCAAGTGGGCCACCGTTGGTATGATGCACAATGTCCCATGAAGGATTCCAAAGCACCACCACGTGCACCACCCCGTCAGATGGCGAGTGTAGCCCTGGGGGGGGAGGAGATGGGTGCCCAAGGTGGGTGGGGTCCTGCAGAGATGTCCCTTGTCTCTTTAGGAGACTTTGAGATGGTCCCTGAGACCCAGCTGCCTGATAACACTAAGAAGTACAGGCAGTGGGTGACCATCAATGGCCATAGGGTGGAAGCTCTCAGAGACACTGGGGCTAGTGTGACTGCTGTCAATTGCTGGCTGGTGTCCAGAGAGCAGGTTATCCCCCATGCATTCTTCCCTGTAGTTGCCCCGGACAACTCACAGAGCCAGTGTGAGGTGGCTCAAGTTCCCTTTGAGTGGGGGGGGGGTCTCAGGTACTCTTCAAGTAGCTGTGAGGCCAGCCATGCCTGTTGATTGTCTGTTGGGAAATGATTTGGAGAGCTCCCCTTGGGCTAAGGTGGAGAGAAGGTCTCATTTGGAGATGTTGGGTCTGCCTGAGTGGGCGTGTGTGACCACTCGGTCTATGGCAGCCAGTAAGGGTGTTGAAGCGGTTCTGGAGCCTGAAAATATGGCCCAGACCCCTGCCTTAAAGAGAAGAGATGGGGGCGTGGGAAACTGGCCCCCCTAGTTCCCATGGTCCAGGAGGAGGCAGACCTTGAGGGGGATGCCCTGGAACCTACAGGGGAACAAGTGGCCGAACTGGGGGACCTGCCTGAGCTGACCCATTGGCAGCAAGAAGGAGGCCCCTCCAGGGAGGAGTTTTGTGCAGAACAACGGAAGTGCCCTTCTCTTGAGGGTTTGCGGCGACAGGCCGCAGCCCAGGCAGCAGGTGATCAGTCTGGAACACATTGGATCTACTGGGAGAGTGACCTCCTGTATAGCGAGCCTAAGGTTGCTGAGCCTGGGTCAGCCCGTGTGCTGGTGGTACCCCAGCGCTTCAGAGCCTTCCTACTGGGTTTGGCTCATGATGTACCTTTAGCTGGACATCTGGGGCAGAACAAGACCTTTGAAAGGCTTGTCTCCCACTTTCATTGGCCCCAGATGCGGAAGAGTTCAGACACTCATTGTAAGACTTGTCAAACTTGCCAGGCAAGTGGGAAAAGTGGAAGGAAGCACAAGGCTCCTCTCCAACCTTTCCCTGTAGTCAGTACCCCCTTTGAACGGGTGGGCATTGACATTGTGGGGCCACTGGACCCCAAGACAGCCATGGGCAACAGGTTTATCCTGGTCTTGGTGGACCATGCTAACCGGTACCCGAAAGCCATCCCGCTCAGGACAGTGACGGCCCCCGTGGTGGGACGTGCACTGATGGGGATTTTCTACTGTGTGGGGTTCCCCAGAGAGGTGGTGTCAGACCGTGGTACAAACTTCATATCCAATTATATGAAGTCCCTGTGGTAGGAGTGTGGTGTTACCTATAAGTTCACCACTCCTTACCACCCCCAAGGTAATGGGCTGGTTGAGAGATTCAACCGGACCCTCAAAGGCATGATAATGGGTCTTGAGGAACCTATGAGGCGAAAGTGGGACGTACTCTTGCCATGCCTCCTGTTTGCTTACCGTGAGGTGCCACAGAAGTCCTTAGGGTTCAGTCCCTTTGAACTGCTCTATGGTCACCCGGTAAGAGGACCTTTGAGTCTGGTCAAGGAAGGCTGGGAGCAATCTCCCAGGAAACCTCCCCAGGATGTATACAGTTACATGCTGGCCTTCAGGAACCAGACCAGGCGATTCAGGCAACTCGCTGAGGTGAATCTGAAAGCCAGCCAAGAAGAGATGAAGCGGTGGTACGATCAGAATGCCACTCTGATTGAGCTTCAACCTGGACAGAAAGTTTGGGTCATGGCCCCTGTAGAGCCTTGTGCGCTCCAGGACAGGTGGACCGGACCATTTGAGGTGGTGGAGCGCAAGAGTGATGTCACCTACCTGGTGAACTTGTGGTCTCCAAGGAATCCTTTGCGGGTCCTGCATGTTAACCGCCTGAAGCCCCACTTAGAAAGGTCCGAAGTGGGCATGCTCCTGGCGACAGATGATGGAATGGAGGAGGAGACTGAGCCTCTTCCTGACCTCCTGCCTGCAACAGAGCAAGATGGGTCAGTGGCTGGTGTCAGCCTCTCTGCCACACTGACCCCTGATCAGCAGCAAGGTTATCACCAACTGTTGGGACAATTCTCTGATTTGTTTTCCCTGATTCCTGGTGTCACTGAGTGGTGCGTCCATGATGTGGACACTGGGGACAGTCCTCCTGTGAAGCACAAGGCTTACAGAGTGACTGACAAGGTCAGAGCTTACATCAAGGAGGAAGTCTCCAAGATGTTTGCCTTAGGGGTGATTGAGTCCTCTCACAGTCCTTGGGCCAGCCCAGTGGTCTTGGTCCCAAAGGCTGCCGCGCCTGGTGCCACACCCGAACTCCGGTTCTGTGTGGACTACCGAGGACTCAATTCAGTCACCAGGACTGACGCGCACAACATCCCCAGAGCTGATGAGCTCATTGATCGGTTAGGGGCTGCACGGTACCTCAGCACGTTTGATTTGACGTCTGGGTACTGGCAGATCACCTTAACTGATGGGGCCAAAGAGAGGTCAGCATTCTCCACACCAGATGGGCACTACCAATTCCGGGTTATGCCCTTTGGGATGAAGAATGCCCCTGCCACCTTTCAGAGGTTGGTCAACCAGGTGTTGGCTGGACTGGAGGATTTCAGTGCCGCCTACCTGGATAACATTGCGGTGTTCAGCGCCAGTTAGGAAGAACATCTGCGCCACCTCTGGGAAGTGTTGATGGCACTGCGAAAGGCAGGCCTCACGATCAAGGCGAGTAAGTGCCAGATCGGGCAGGGTTCCGTGGTGTACTTGGGGCACCAGGTGGGGAGCGGCCAGGTGGCGCCCCTACAACCCAAAATTGATACCATCCTGGCATGGGAACCCCCTAAGACTCAGACACAGGTGAGAGCCTTTTTAGCACTCACGGGCTACTACAGGAGGTTTGTCAAGGGGTATGGCAACATTGTTGCACCCTTGACTGAGCTGACTTCCAGGAAGCAGCCCAAGAAAGTGAACTGGACTGACACCTGTCAGAAGGCTTTTGATGCCCTGAAGACTGCCATGTGCACAGCACCCGTGCTTCAGGCGCCCAACTTCTCAAAGGAATTCATTGTTCAAACAGACGCTTCAGAGCATGGTGTGGGGGCTGTTCTATCACAGATTAATGAAGAGGGCCTAGACCAACCTGTAGCCTTCATCAGTAGGAGGTTACTTCCACGGAAACAGAGGTGGAGTGCAATTGAGCGTGAGGCATTTGCTGTGGTCTGGGCACTGAAGAAGTTGAGACCATACCTGTTTGGGACTCACTTCCGGGTTCAGACAGACCACAGGCCCCTCAGATGACTGATGCAGATGAGGGGTGAGAACCCAAAGTTGTTGAGGTGGTCCATTTCCCTACAGGGGATGAACTTTACGGTGGAACACCGCCCTGGTACAGAACACGCCAATGCTGATGGTCTGTCCAGATTTTTCCGCCTTAGTGATGAGAACTCCCAAGGGGAAGGGTAGTTCTCCCCACATTTCAGCTGGAGGGGACACGTGTTAGACCTGGTACCATTGGCATGAGTCTCCCTTCCACTTTTTTCTGATTGCCTCCTCTGTTTTTGATCTGTTTGCTGGTTTTAGATGCTTTTGGCACTGTGCCACTGCTATTCAGTGCCACAGTGCAAGTGCTCCCTAGGTTAAATTGATGTACTGATTAGTGACTCCATGATTGGATCATTTGATTTACTTGTCAGACCCTAGCATAGTGCACCAGGTGTGCCCAGGGCCTGTAAATCAAATGCTGCTGGTGGGCTTGCAGCACTGGTTGTGTCTCAGGCCTGCCATTGCAGAGCCTGTGTGCAGTCTGTACTGCCATGTCGACTTGGCAAGTGCACCCACTTGCCAGTCCCTAAACCTTCCCTTATCTTCATATCAGACACCCCTAAGGTAGACCCAAGGGCAGGGTGCATTGTAAGTATAAGGTAGAACATGCCCTGGTGTGTGTGGCATGACCTAATAGTGAATTACAGCCATTTTCGTTTTTCACTATTGCAAGGCTACCTGTTCCCCATAGGCCAGAATGGGCAGTTTGATTATAACATCTTATAATCCTAACTGACCCAGGGAACATGGTAGAAATTCGAGTTTAGTATGCCTGAACTCAGAATGATAAAATGCATCTTTTAGTAAAGTTGGTTTTAACATTCTGTGTTTGAAAATACCACTTTTAGAAAGTAGGTATTTTCTTGCCTAACTGTCCAAGCCTGCCTCTGCTAGGTTGTGTATTGTGTGTCTGGCTTTGTGAGTGACAG
This sequence comes from Calotriton arnoldi, assembly GCA_963921515.1. Taxonomy (NCBI): domain Eukaryota; kingdom Metazoa; phylum Chordata; class Amphibia; order Caudata; family Salamandridae; genus Calotriton; species Calotriton arnoldi. The sequence goes on along the minus strand of CAWUFW010008036.1, from coordinate 273,703 downwards.
GGGCTGGGGGATTCCAGGAGACAGGGTGAGTCAGCACAGGGCTGAATAGAGAGATCTACATGTAGAGTGGTGGTAGTTGTTGCACCTGGGGCTGAATAGGGCTGTGCCTTCCCTCCACAATGCTGGCTCCACCTCCTGTGGTGCGTCTGATGTCCCTGGCCCACACTGTCAAAGGAAAGAAGGAGTCCTGCTAACAAAGTGCTCCAGGACTGCACAGAACTAGTTTGGACCAGGTAAAGGCCCCTCTGCCCTCAGAGGACAAAGGATTTAGGGGTATATATATTGGGGCCCTGACCCCAGAACTTTAGATCACTTCTGGAACAACAAGACGAACCTCTGCCAAGGAGAAAAACCACAGGAAGCTGTAGGAGTTGGACTGCCCCCCTGCCAGTGTGCTGTGTTGCTGGGTTGGCCTACAGTGGTGTCTTCAGTGCCAAGGAGAGGAGAAGGAACTTTTAAAGAACTTTCATCATCTTGCAGAATATTACTCCAAGGGCTTGATTTGAGCTTGCCTCCTGACCGAAGTCTCAGGGATACCAGACTTCACTCTTTCTGTTTGCCTGCATCTGGAACTTGCTGTTCTGGTGCTACAGAAGGAATTTGCAACACCGACGCCGGCGAGCGACTCCGTCTTCTGCATCGAAGCCGTGAGCGCTGCTCCGACTTGCAACGTAGACCCGCCGCCGTGCCACATCGACGCCAGCGAACGACATCGTAAGCCTGCCATAGCAGTGAGCGCTGCTCCGACTTGCGACGCCAGCCTGACGCCTGCTGCTGTGCCGCATCGACTCCGAAGCCGACATCGTCGCGGAGCCGATCGTCGACGTGGGTGGTCAAGAATCCATCGACATCGTACGGAACCGTGGTTTCGGCGCCATCGTGATGTCACCTCCTCTCCGGTCAGGAACCGACACCTCCCCTGCCTGCGCAAGCATCCAGGTCCCGACGCATCATCTCCCCCGAAGCAAGGAACCGATGCCGCAACGCGCCAACGATGCCACACCTCCCCGACGCCGTGAGCTGTCTTTGTTTTCGCTTTTCCAAGGTACTGTTCTTTGTGGGTCTGTTTTGACTCCGGGCCCGACGCCGCGCACCTCGCGGTCGGCGCCGTACTTTGGGATTTCTTTGACCTCGACGTCGTGATAACTCCAGTTGGGGTTATCTGTTGCTAAAGACTGCTTTTAAGTGAAGAACCTATTTTTAAGCTATTTCTACCATCCTGAAGTATTATTTTTGATTACAGTACTGTGGATTTTTGTCGTTTGTGGTCTTGTGATAAGTCTATATAAAGCATACTTATTTTTTATAAAACCTGTGTGGTGTCCATCTGTAGTGTTTTCACTGTATTACTGTATGTGTTCACAAATGCTTAACACACTGCCTCTGAGATAAGCCTGTCTGCTCGTGCCAAGCTACCAAGGGGGTGAGCAGGGGTTATTTTAGTAGTGTATCCCCCTTACCCTGACTAGAAGCAAGGGTCCCTATTTGGTCAAAGGTGTATACCATTGCCAACTAGAGACCCCCAGTTCTAACAACCAGGTTTTTAGCTGTCTCCTAAGGGTGAGCAGGTCCTGGACCTGCCTAAGATGGAGAGGCAGACAGTTCCATGAGCGGGCAGCCAGTACTTGAAAGGAGCGACCGCCAGCCCGAGAGCGGGCAAATTTAGGAATGAGCATCAGAGACTGCCCCGAGGACCTCAAGGCACGTTTAGGCTCATAATGCTGGACCCTTCTCCTGAGTTATACAGCGCCCGTGCCATGAAAGGCCCGATAAGCCAGAACCAGAGCCTTGAACTGGATCCTCTTCCGTACCGGTAGCCAGTGCAAGTCATTCAGGTGGATCGTCATACGTGCTCTGGGTCCCACCATGAGAATGGCTCTGGCCGCCGCATTCTGAACCACCTGCAGACGGTTCAGTAAATACTCAGGTAGGCCCAGATACAAAACGTTGACGTAATCCAACCTGGATGTAATTAGGGCTTGTACTACCGTCTTTCGATACTCAATCGGTAGCAGGGGAAGGAAGTTTTTTTGCATTTTCAACATGCTGAAACAGGTGCCAGCAGTTTGAATTTGAGCCTTCATTGTTAGAGTGGCATCCAACTTGACCTCCAAGTTCCTCACCGTGCTCACTGGAGCAGTGGGTGGGGACATATCATGAGGCCACCATTGGTGCCATGATTCGCATGGTGGGCAACCAAAGAAAATAATCTCTGACTTTTCGGGATTACACTTCAATTGGTTACGCCGTAACCAGGAGAAAACCTACGTCAGACAGATGTTCATCTCGTTGCCTTTAAAATCAGTGCCTTTGTTGCACATAAACAATAGTTGAGTATCATCGGCGTAAGATACTATCTTGGCGCCGTATGACTCAGCTAAGAGTGCGAGAGGGGCCATGTAAATATTAAAAAGTGACGGGCTCAGAATGGATCCCTGCGGAACCCCCACCTTCATAGGCGGAATGGGGGCTGAGTAGGGAGGGGACCAGATTTCCTGCTGTCAATCACTCAAAAACGAGGCGAACCACTTGAGTACCGTGCCCCCGATGCCGCAATCCCGTAGGCTCTGCAAGAGCCGGTCATGGGGCACGGTATCAAAGGCCGCGGACAGGTCCAATAGTATCAGCACCGCACTTCCCCCTTTATCAAGCTGTGTTTTGATAGTTTCTGAGACTTCCAATAAAGCAGTTTCGGTGCTGAGATGGGCTCTGAAACCAGACTGGCTCTCGTGAAGTATGTGGTTAGCTTCCACGTATTCATTCAATATTAGATTGACGTAGTTTTCGAGGGCTGTGGAGAAAAAAGGCAGCAGTGATATAGGCCTGTAGTTGGAGGCTACTGCTGGGTCAGCAGAAGGTTTCTTCAAAAGGGGAATCATTTTGGCCTTTTCACATTTACTAGGTACCTGCCCCTTTTGTAATGAAGTATTCAAGACCAGATTGACAGCTGGATTTATAATCTCAGCGATGATCGACAGTGTATTTGCTGGGCAGGAGTCTGAAGGGGATCCTGACTTCAAAGTGTTCATTATCTCAAGGGATTTCACTATGGAGATGGGAGGAAACTGAGTGAGGGAGGATCCAGCCCCAGAGCCGGTCAGGCATAGAGACCTTGCCTCGTCTCCCTTAGCTATGGATGAAGTGGCAAAAGACTTTTGGATCGTACAGATTTTATCGTGGAAGTAGCTGGCAATATGATGAACTCAGGCAGGCGTGGGAGTAAATGGAGTTCCCACCGCACTAGGAGAAGAGAAGTTCTTAACAATTTTGAAGATCTCTTTACTCTTATGTGCCGCTACCTCAACTTTAGAGGAAAAAAAGCATTTCTTTTCTTTGCTGACTTTATTATAGTGGGTTTTCAGAGCTTGTTTATATATGACTTTATCTTCGGGATGAAACTTATTCCGCCACACTCTCTCCAACCTTTTGCAAGCACTTCTGCTTTTCCTAAGGGTTTCAGTAAACCATGGAGCAGAGATGCGATTCGATTTAGCCACTCGAGTAGTAAGGGGAGCCAGCTCAGAGGCGCGACCCTCGAGCCAACTCTCAAGGCTGAGTGCATCTATCTCAGGATCTCCGCTAAAAGGAATCGGGTGCTGACTCATAGCTTCCTTTATGGCATCTGGCGTAATCTGACTGAAGGGTCTGAAGCTACACGGATGGGGCTTGCCGCGGGATTGCGATTGTCACACTGCACAGCCCTGGCAGTGTCACACTGTGCACCCCTGGACTCACACTGCATCCACTGTGCAGTGTGGGAAATCTCACACGGTGCCCCCCAAGGGCTCTTATACAGTGCACCCCTGAACTGCCACACTGCACAGCCCTGGCAGTGTCACACTGTGCACCCCTGGATTGTCACACTGTACAGTCTGGGACATCACACACTGTGCACCCCAGGACGGTTACACTGTAACCACTGTGCAATGTGGTAAATCTCACACGCTGCCCCCCAGGACTTTCATACTGTGCACCCTAGACTCTCACACTGTGCACCCCTGGATTGTCACACTGCACAGCCCTGGCAGTGTCACACTGTGCACCCCAGGATTGTCAAACTGTTAAGTCTGGGGCATTTCACACTTTGCACCCCAGTACGTCACACTGCAACCACTGTGCAGTGTGGGAAATCTCACACGCTGCCCGCCAGGACTCTAATACTGTGCACCCCTGGACTGTCACACTGTGCAATCCTGGTACTCTCACACAGTGCACCCTGGGCTGCCACACTGTACAGTCTGGGAAATCTCACACTGTGCACCCCAGGGAGGTCACAATGTACAGCGCTTGCAGTGTCACACTGTGTGCCCATGAACTCACACTACATCCACGGTGCAGTGTGGGAAATCTCACACACTGCCTGCCAGGACTCTAGTACTGTGCACCCCTGGACTGTCACACTGTGCAATCCTGGTACTCTCACACGGTGCACCCTGGGCTGCCACACTGAACAGTCTGACAAATCTTACACTGTGCACCCCAGGGAGGTCACAATGTACAGCGCTTGCAGTGTCACACTGTGTGCCCATGAACTCACACTACATCTACTGTGCAGTGAGGGAAATCTCACACAGTGCCCCCCCAAGACTCTCATACTGTGCCACCCAAGACTGGCACACTGCACAGCCCTTGCAGTGTCACACCATGCACCCATGAACTCACACTGCATCCACTGTTCAGTGTGGGAAATCTCACACGGTACCCAACAGGACTATCACACTGTGTTGTCCTGGACTGTCACCCTGCACAGCACTGGCAGTGCCACACTGTGTACCCCTGGACTCACACTGCATCCACTGTGTAGTGTGGGAAATCATACTGTGCGACGTTAAACTCTCACACTGTGCACCCATAGACTCACACTGTACACCCCAATCAATCTCACACAGGGCCCCTCAGGACTCTCAAATTGTGCACCACAGGATTGTCACACTGCACAGCTCTTGCAGTGCCACACTCTGCACCCATGAACCCACACTGCATCCACTGTGCAGTGTGGGAAAACTAACACGGTGCCCCCAGGACTCTCATACAGTCCTGTCACACTGCACAGCCCTGGCAGTGTCACACTGTGCAACCGTGAACTCACACTGTAGCCACTGTACAGTGTGGAAAATCTCACACAGTGCCCCCTAGGACTATCATACTGTACACCCCAGTACTCTCACACAGCACATCCTTTGCAGTGTTACACTGTACAGCCATGAACTCACAGTGCATCCACTGTTCAGTGTGGGAAATCCCATACTGTGCATCCCTGAACTCTCATACTGTGCACAATAGACTCAAACTGAACACCCCAATCTCACACGGTGCCTCCCAGGACTCTCAACTTGTGCACCCCTGGACTGTCACTGCACAGACCTTGCAGTGTCACACCTTGCACCCATGAACTCACACTGCATACACTGTGCATGATGGGAAATCTCACATGGTGCCCCCGCAATGGGCGCTAAGCTCTTGGGGCGCCATTGGTGCTTTGGGGAGGACAGAGCAGACAGGTCAGGTGTGACAGGTGAGATAAGAGTATAATAATAATGTAAGATACTCTGGTAGTCAATGCACTTGCTGGAGAAATCTGTGTTTTGTCTAGGCACAGTTTTTAACTCATCATAAAGTAGCACAGAGGGTTAATGTGCCTGCTGCAAAGCACAGCTTGTAATATGCAGATAATAGATTTGTATTTTATGTAAATACCTCAGTGAATTACTTCTTTTTTCACATTTATCCTTTTGCTACTCGCAGTACATAAGTTACAATCCCTCTGATATAGCTCAGTGAGCTATGAACCGGCATCGAAGAGTTGCATGCAAACAGCGAGGCATAGGCTTAGAAACGTATTGTGTTTTTTCTCAATCGTTTGTTGTTATGTGGTTATAAAATAGGTTCCTTTGCACAGTAACACATTCCCATTAGTAGAGACAACCCCAGCCATTGTATCATGTTTTAAATCTTGAGTATGTGTTTCTTCAGACGAAGCACTCTTAACATGTAATGCCGACCAGTATGGAAGACATGTGACTCGACTCTTTGGAGCCCTCGTTGTCTTATTTAACATTTCCTATACCTTGATTTACACACTTCTATGATTCATTGTCTCTGTATAATATGTGCTTGGGTTGTACAGCGCTCTGACACCTTACATAGGGATGAGTGGCGCTATAAAATAAATGCGAGAGAGGTGCAAGGGAGAGATGAGGACCATCATTGAAGAGTAGTAGTGAGGGAATCTGTTGAAGGAGGTCACAAAGGGGGCTCCAACACAGATAGCCAGACCCTGAATCCTGGCAATCTCATGCTCTGTACCCAGGGGCATTTTATGAACCCCTTTGCACCGTTGGTGCAAGAGTGTCGCAAATGAAAAATGAGATTTATGAAGCCACGCAAGGCCACCTTGTGTGTCCCTGCGTGGCTTCATAAATCTCAAATAATGTAATACAGCGCAAATCGCTGCGCTGCATTACTCTGCGCCAGGTAGACGTTTCCATGGGCGTTGCGTGGGTGTTACCATACAACAGAAATAAATGAGTGGAGCACTCCTCTCCTTTTCAAGTGTTAACTACACTGTTCTCTGTTTAAACCTATTAGATAAAGCGTGCTAAAGTGGAGTACGTGTTGTCTGAACACGTCTAAGCTAAATCATCATGTTTCACGTCTCATTGACCTGACCACTTTGCACTTTTGCTAGGTGCAGCTGCACTATATAATCAAAATTACATAAATCAATATTTAAATTCAAATTCTACAAATCTCTGTAGACATTTATTATCAAAGACTGATTGTAACAAAATTTCAGTCATCAATCAAACTCATAATCAAATAGCTAATACATTTCCAAAATCAAAAAAACATTATTCGTGAAATTAAATATCTCCAAGATATTTTATACACAATGCATCTTCAAGAATTCGTTCATGCCCTATGCATTTCGGGCCTGGGGGCCCTTCCTCGGGGGCTTCAATTTATGCAGGTCCTATAACACCGAACTTCTGCACTCCTAAGGATCCTACCAACGAGCAGTGAAAGCCTCAGGAGCGAGCCGTTTCGGTTCTTTGAACCAGTTGAAGTAACTTTGGAGACTCGTTAAGCTGTTGGAGGAAATCGTTTAAGCTGTTGCAGTATCGTTGGTAGGATCCTTAGGAGTGCAGAAGTTCGGTGTTATAGCACTATGCATAGGGCATGAACGAATTCTTGAAGATGCATTGTGTATAAAATATCTTGGAGATATTTAATTTCACGAATAATGTTTTTTTGATTTTGGAAATGTATTAGCTATTTGATTATGAGTTTGATTGATGACTGAAATTTTGTTACAATCAGTCTTTGATAATAAATGTCTACAGAGATTTGTAGAATTTGAATTTAAATATTGATTTATGTAATTTTGATTATATAGTGCAGCTGCACCTAGCAAAAGTGCAAAGTGGTCAGGTCAATGAGACGTGAAACATGAAGTGTTACCATACAACATCCATGGATTTTTACGCATTCCCAGATTTACACCAAATAGATACGCCTCCCCGGGAGAGGCGTAACGAGGAGAAATATCTTAGGTAAAAAGCCTCTCTGCATGGTTTTTGTGCAGGGAGATGCCCCTTCCTGCACAAAAACAATCCTGCATGCAATGCAGGCACCCATGCACTATGGTGCAGGGGGGCCTGTGCTGGGGAACGGACAGGAATGAGACACATTTTTTTAAATATGGCACATTCCTCCTATTTCACAGAAACACAGTGCAGTGCAGCAAGGTGACTTGCTGCGCTGCGCCACTTTTTCATTAAATATGGCCCCCAGTGCTTAATTTGAGCTGGTGGTTTCCGGTGCTGGGCACCAGCACCTAATTGTCAACACCGGCAATTATGACCATCTGCCACATGGTGGTGCTGTTTGTCAAATTCAGAGATCAGCACAACAACACTTGTTTAATAATTCAATATACATTAAAATGACAAAATCCTGTGCCCAAGCTATTGTATAGCATTAGGTGGCCTGGAATATTCTGAGCTGTCACACTTGTAGGAGTGTGATGGTTAGTAATGTTGTTGGTACTGCCATTGGCAGCGCTGAGAGGGGCAATGGGTGGGGCAAGCTGCAAGGGACTCCTGACGAGGGCCCTGGCACTTATGTTTTTTTTACAAATTAGGCACTATGTGCACCCCAGGCTCTCATGCTGCACAGTCTGGGAAATTTCACACTGTGCATCCCAGGATTTCATACTGTATACCCCTGAACTGCCACGCTGTACAATCCTGGAAATCTCACACAGTGCACCCCAAACTCTCACACTGTACACTCTGAGAAATCTCACATTCTGCACCATGGACTCTCACACTGTGCACTCTTGCACTCTCACACAGTTCAGTCTGAGAAATCTCACACTGTACACCCCGGACTCTCACACAGTGCACCCCTGACTCTCACACTATGCACCCCTGGACTGCCAAGCTGAGCACCGTGGACTCTCATACTGTGCACCCTGGACTCTCACGGCTTGCACCCCGGACTCTCACACTATGCACCCCTAGACTGCCATGCTGTGCACCCTGGACTTTCACGTTGTGCACCCTGGACTCTCACACTTTGCACCGCTGGACTGCCATGCTGTGTACCCCAGACTCTAACGGTGTGCACCCCGAACTCTCACACTATGCAGCCCTGGACTGCCACGCTGTGCACCCCAGGCTCTCACACTATGCACCCCTGGACTGCCATGCTGTGCACCCTGGACACTCACATTGTGCACTCCGGACTTTCACACTGTGCACCCCTGGACTGAAATGCTGTGCACCCCGGACTCTCATACTGTGCGCCCCTGGACTGCCATGCTGTGCACCCTGGACTCTCCTGCTGTGCACCTATGACTCTCACACTATGCACCCCTGGACTGCCATGCTGTGCACCCAGGACTCTCATTCTGTGCACCCTGGACTCTCACGCTGTGCACCCTGGACTCTCACGTTGTGCATCCCGGGCTCTCACACAGTGCACCCGACTGTCACGCTGTGCACCTCGGACTCTCACACTATGCACCCCTAACTCTCACACTATGTACCCCTGGACTGCCACGCTGAGCACCCCAGACTCTCACGGCATGCACCCCAGACTCTAACGGTGTGCACCCCGAACTCTCACACTATGCACCCCTGGACAGCCATGCTGTGCACCCAGACTCTCATACTGTGCACCCCTGGACTGCCTTGCTGTGCACCCCAGACTCTAACGGTGTGCACCCCAGACTCTCACACTATGCACCCCTGGACTGCCTTGCTGTGCTATCCTGACTCTCACACTACACACTGCTGGACTGCCACACCGTGCACCCCAGACTCTCAAGGTGTGCACCCCTGACTCTCACACTATGCATCTCTGGACTGCCATGCTGTGCACCCAGACTCTCACACTGTGCATCTCTGGACTGCCATGCTGTGCACCCGGACTCTCACACTGTGCATCCCTGGACTGCCATGCTGTGCACCCCTGACTCTCACACTATACACCGCTGGACTGCCATGCTGTGCACCCCAGATTCTCAAGGTGTGCACCCCGGACTCTCAGACTATGCACCCCTGGACTGCCACACTGTGCACCCTGGACTCTCACACTATGCACCCCTGGACTGCCACACTGTGCACCCTGGACTCACACACTTTACACCCCAGACTCTGCTGCTGTGCACCCCTGACTCTCCCGCTGTGCACCCCTGACTCTCACACTATGCACCCCTAGAATGCCATGCTGTGCACCCAGGACTCTCATGCTGTGCACTCTGGACTCTCACGATGTGCACCGTGGACTCTCACGCTGTGCAACGCTGGACTGCCATGCTATGCACCCCTCGAATGCAATGCTGTGCACCCCATACTTTCACACTGTGCACCACAGAAAACCTTGCACTGTAAAGCTGCACAGTGCCCAGCCAGGAGATGGCGGTAAAAGACCCGCATACAGCCGTGGGGAGGCCTGACTTCTTTTATTGACACTTCCCCTCCTCACTCACCTGCAACTGTCTCTCCTGCCCCCAGCTGCCCCCTCCCCTCCTCGCTCACCTGCAGCTGATCCTCATGGACCCCATTCCCCCCTCCCCACCTTGCTCATCTGCAGCTGTCCCTCCTGTCCCTCCTGCCCCCAGCTGCCCCGCCCCTCCTCACTCACCTGCAGCTGTCCCTCCTGCCCCTCCTCCCCAGCTGTCCCTCCTGTCCCCAGCCGCCCCTCCCCTCCTCGCTCACCTGTAGCTGTCCCTCCGGCCCCCAGTGGCCCCCTCCCCTCCTCACTCACTTGCAGCTGTCCCTCCTGCCCCCAGGACCCCTCCCTCCTCACTCACCTGCAGCTGTCCCTCCTGCCCCAGGACCCCTCCCCTCCTCACTCACCTGCAGCTGTCCCTCCGGCCCCCAGTCGCCCCCTCCCCTCCTCACTCTCATGCAGCTGTCCCTCCTGCCCCCAGGACCCCTTACCTCCTCCCTCTCCTGCAGCTGTCCCTCCTGCCCTAGGACCCCTCCCCTCCTCGCTCACCTGCAGCTGTCCCTCCTGCCCCCAGCCGACCCCTCCCCTCCTCTCTCACCTGCAGCTGTCCCTCCTGCCCCCAGACCCCCTCCTCTCCTCACTCACTTGCAGCTGACCCTCCTGCCATTAGGACCCCTCCCCTCCTCACTCACCTGCAGCTGTCCCTCCTGCCCCTCCTCCCCAGCTGTCCCTCCTGTCCCCAGCCGCCCCTCCCCTCCTCGCTCACCTGTAGCTGTCCCTCCGGCTCCCAGTGGCCCCCTCCCCTCCTCACTCACTTGCAGCTGTCCCTCCTGCCTCCAGACCCCCTCCCCTCCTCACTCACTTGCAGCTGTCCCTCCTGCCCCCAGGACCCCTCCCCTCCTCACTCACCTGCAGCTGTCCCTCCTTCCCCAGGACCCCTCCCCTCCTCGCTCACCTGCAGCTGTCCCTCCGGCCCCCAGTCGCCCCCTCCCCTCCTCACTCTCCTGCAGCTGTCCTTCCTGCCCCCAGGACCCCTCCCCTCCTCCCTCTCCTGCAGCTGTCCCTCCTGCCCCAGGACCCCTCCCCTCCTCGCTCACCTGCAGCTGTCCCTCCTGCCCCCAGCCGACCTCTCCCCTCCTCACTCACCTGCAGCTGATCCTCCTGCCCCCAGACCTCCTCCACTCCTCGCTCACCTGCAGCTGTCCCTCCGGCCCCAGCCCCCCTCTCTTCACTCACCTGCAGCTGTCCCTCCGGCCCCAGCCCCCCCTCTCTTCACTCACTTGCAGCTGTCCCTCCGGCCCCAGCCCCCCCTCCCTACTATATATCTTCACTCACCTGCAGCTGTCCCTCACTCCCCCTTGCCCCCCAGCTGTCTCTCCACCCCTCTTCCTCTCCTCCTTTCCTGTCTGGGAGGCAGCCACAGCAGGATGGAAGTTTCCGTGTGCCCCCCACGCGCCCCAGTAATCTCCCTCTGCCTCTGAACCTGGACGCGGGGGCCAGCTGATGAGGGCCTCGGGGGCTCCGTCCCCCTCCCCCTCCCGGCTCCTCCGAGGGCCCTCGCTCAGCGCTAGTTGCTATAGCACTTTCGAGAACCTCTCTGCTCTGCTCATAAATTACCTCTAAGTGATCCGGGGGTGGGGAGTGGGGGGTCGGCCTCAGAAGAGGAGGTCTGGAGCAAACTGTATGTAATAAGGAGCCTGAGCGGGCAATCAAGGCCCTTGGCACGGTTAGAGCAACCCGTCCAGCACTGATTGCGAGGGTCCCCCTTCTCCTGGGGGCGGCAGGGACGTCACATGTGGGCTACCTCGGGCCAGGCCTGGCTACATACATAACATAACAGGTGCGCGCGTTCACTGAGAAGGGCATCTTGGCGCCGAATAACACATGCTTATTGTTACCCAACTCAATGGCACTCACTTTGTCGAACTCAGAAGGATGAAAGGATGAGGGAACCCGCCGGGATTTAAACCTGTGACCATGAGGTCAAACACAGGCCCCTACAGGGGACACATTGGTCCACTAACCCACCAGACCCAGCTACCACAAGCCACCAGCCTGCTAGTGCTACCCTTGACTAGTACCTGGCTAGTGCCAGGTTACTGTGAGCCACCAACCTGCTACCCTTGAATAGTACCTGGCTAGTGCCCGGCTACCGCGAGCCACCTGCCTGCTACCCTTGAATAGTACGTGGCTAGTGCCCGGCTAGAGGCTACCGCGAGCCACCTGCCTGCTACCCTTCACTTGTACCTGGCTACCACTTGCCTACACGCTGCTCCCTCTCGCCAACCATCTGCTACCCCTGGCCAGCACTTTGCTACCCTGGGCCAGCTGCTGGCTACTGCTGACCAGCATCCTGGTACCATTGGCCAACACTTTGACACAGCAGGCCAACCTCTAACTACCACAGGTCCATATCATGCTCCCCCAACTCAATGCCAGCCCACCCAAGGCCAGCCTCTCACTACTACAGGCACGCATCCTGCTCCCCGACCCTGTACCAGCCCACCCCAGCCCTGCCTCTCACTACTACAGGCATGCCTCCTGCTCCCTGACCCTGTACCAGCCCACCCCAGGCCAACCCCTCACTACCACGTGCACACATCCTGCTCCCTGACCCAATACCAGCCCACCCCAGGCCAGCCTCTCACTACCACAGGCACGCAACCTGCTCCCCTGACTCAATGCCAGCCCACCCCAGGCCACCCCTCACTACCATAGGTCCACATCTGCTCCACGACACAGTACCAGCCCACCCCAGCCCTGCCCCTCACTACCACAGGCACACATCCTGCTCCCCGACCCTGTACCAGCCCACCCCAGCCCTGCCCCTCACTACCACAGGCACACATCCTGCTCCCCGACCCTGTACCAGCCAACCCCAGGCCAACCCCTACTACCACAGGTACACATTCTGCCCCCGGACTCAATGCCAGCCCACCCCAGGCCAGCCTCTCACTACTACAGGCACGCACCCTGCTCCCCGACCCTGTACCAGCCCACCCCAGCCCTGCCCCTCACTACTACAGGCATGCCTCCTGCTCCCTGACCCTGTACCAGCCCACCCCAGGCCAACCCCTCACTACCACGTGCACACATCCTGCTCCCTGACCCAATACCAGCCCACCCCAGGCCAGCCTCTCACTACCACAGGCACGCAACCTGCTCCCCCGACTCAATGCCAGCCCACCCCAGGCCACCCCTCACTACCATAGGTCCACATCTGCTCCACGACACAGTACCAGCCCACCCCAGCCCTGCCCCTCACTACCACAGGCACACATCCTGCTCCCCGACCCTGTACCAGCCCACCACAGCCCTGCCCCTCACTACCACAGGCACACATCCTGCTCCCCGACCCTGTACCTGCCAACCCCAGGCCAACCCCTACTACCACAGGTACACATTCTGCCCCCGGACTCAATGCCAGCCCACCCCAGGCCAGCCTCTCACTACTACAGGCACGCACCCTGCTCCCCGACCCTGTACCAGCCCACCCCAGCCCTGCCTCTCACTACTACAGGCATGCCTCCTGCTCCCTGACCATGTACCAGCCCACCCCTGCCCCTCACTACCACAGGCACACATCCTGCTCCCTGACCTAATACCAGCCCACCCCAGGCCAGCCTCTCACTACCACAGGCACGCAACCTGCTCCCCCGACTCAATGCCAGCCCACCCCAGGCCACCCCTCACTACCATAGGTCCACATCTGCTCCACGACACAGTACCAGCCCACCCCAGCCCAGCCCCTCACTACCACAGGCACACATCCTGCTCCCCGACCCTGTACCAGCCCACCCCAGCCCTGCCCCTCACTACCACAGGCACACATCCTGCTCCCCGACCCTGTACCAGCCAACCCCAGGCCAACCCCTACTATCACAGGTACACATTCTGCCCCCGGACTCAATGCCAGCCCACCCCAGGCCAGCCTCTCACTACTACAGGCACGCACCCTGCTCCCCGACCCTGTACCAGCCCACCCCAGCCCTGCCTCTCACTACTACAGGCATGCCTCCTGCTCCCTGACCATGTACCAGCCCACCCCTGCCCCTCACTACCACAGGCACACATCCTGCTCCCTGGCCCAATACCAGCCCACCCCAGGCCAGCCTCTCACTACCACAGGCACGCAACCTGCTCCCCCGACTCAATGCCAGCCCACCCCAGGCCACCCCTCACTACCATAGGTCCACATCTGATCCACGACACAGTACCAGCCCACCCCAGCCCTGCCCCTCACTACCACAGGCACACATCCTGCTCCCCGACCCTGTACCAGCCCACCCCAGCCCTGCCCCTCACTACCACAGGCACACATCCTGCTCCCCGACCCTGTACCAGCCCACCCCAGGCCAACCCCTACTACCACAGGTACACATTCTGCCCCCGGACTCAATGCCAGCCCACCCCAGGCCAGCCTCTCACTACTACAGGCACGCACCCTGCTCCCCGACCCTGTACCAGCCCACCCCAGCCCTGCCTCTCACTACTACAGGCATGCCTCCTGCTCCCTGACCATGTACCAGCCCACCCCTGCCCCTCACTACCACAGGCACACATCCTGCTCCCTGACCCAATACCAGCCCACCCCAGGCCAGCCTCTCACTACCACAGGCACGCACCCTGCTCCCCGACCCTGTACCAGCCCACCCCAGCCCTGCCTCTCACTACTACAGGCATGACTCCTGCTCCCTGACCCTGTACCAGCCCACCCCAGGCCAACACCTCACTACCACGTGCACACATCCTGCTCCCTGACCCAATACCAGCCCACCCCAGGCCAGCCTCTCACTACCCCAGGCCAGCCTCTCACTACCACAGGCACGCAACCTGCTCCCCCGACTCAATGCCAGCCCACCCCAGGCCACCCCTCACTACCATAGGTCCACATCTGCTCCACGACACAGTACCAGCCCACCCCAGCCCAGCCCCTCACAACCACAGGCACACATCCTGCTCCCCGACCCTGTACCAGCCCACCCCAGGCCACCCCTCACTACCACAGGCCCGCATCCTGCTCCCCCACAAAGTACCAGCCCACCCCAGCCCCGCCCCTCACTACCACAGGCACACATCCTGTGTGAATGTTAGTGTGGTGTTGTGCGAGAGGTCAGGATGATTGTGTGGTTGATTCAGGGGATATACCATATGCTTCAAGATACATGCACTTTTTACAAATTATGAGGATGTATTAAATCAAATCTAATATGTATTTCCAAACTGAATAATTGTACATTTGCACTTATGAACTTTTTGTGGCTTCAGTCGTGTTTTTAACCTTTGTACAATCAGAGAAGTTTAACAAATGTATTAAAAAAATATGAATGAATTGAATAATATAATACAATGATAAAATTGACATAATCAACTGTTTGATCTGTGTGTCTAGCAATGGGTACCCCATAGAGCTTTTGCAAGCCTATAAAGAAAGCATATAGGTCGTTTGGGAGGTTTTTTTCATAATATTGTGTTTTGTTCCCCCTTGCTCCTAGACCTACAAGTTAACCTCAGGGGGTTCTTCTTTACATTTTAAACAATTGTCTTCTGTATTCTGTATGTGCCTTAGTTTCTTACTATAGATGAAGCAACATTATAGCCCATTAAATCAAACACAAAAGGTTTTTGTACATGCACATCGTGAATACATGGACGAAGATAACAGAAGGCTCAGTAAAATAAAATATTTGCCTAAGATCACACAGTTTGATAAGGCTGGGAAGTCTTGATCCTAGGTTTTCTGGCTTCACATTATGCAATTCGGCCACTAGAGGGGATTATCTTTTGCTCCTTTTAAACATCAAAGGTTTATGCTTTGTTGTTAATTCTTGCTGCATGAGGGTAGAGCGGGGATGGCAGCAGAAGTCTCATGAAAGCTCGGCTCGTTTTGGGCTTGAGGGTTCAAGAGGACTTCGAGCTGACCCAGAGCCAGGCAACCAGCTCAAGCTTTCGGCGGCTCATCCACCCATAATGCTGAGCAGAGGTGCCCGATGCTGCATAGGTGCAGTGACTGAACAATATAGAGAGCTGTTAAGAGATGCCCCTCCTCTCCACTTCCTGGGTTCGGTTGCTATCCCTGTGCCAAGGAAATGGGGTAGAGCAGAGGAAACCTCATACAGAGAATCTTACACCTATTCAGTTAACAGCGTTTATGCCATGCCAGCGGAAATAAACATGGCCCAATAAAGTGTTATTTGGAGCCATGTTGTAATAAAGTCGGGGCCTCATTTATGAGGTGTTGGCGTGGGGCAGCGCCGCAAGTCTTCTTGCAGCGCTGCCCTGCCCTACGCCAATGTGAAAGGGCAGGAATGCACTGTAATCATGAAATGTGGTGCAGTCCTGTCCTTTCCCAATTCGCCGGCACACAATTTGCTGCCTAGCGCCAACATAGGCACATTTGCACCATGGTGCAAGGATGTCTGCCCTGCATGCAGGATTGTTTTTGTACAGGAAGGGGCACCTCCTGCACAGAAACAATATTAAGAGGCGTTTCCTCTTTCCATGTTTGCTGCATAATGCAGCACATACAGAAAGAGGAAAATACAAGGAGAAATAGATATATTTCTCCTCGTTCCGCCTCAGCTGGGGAGGCGTAGATATTGATGCATTCCCAGGTCTACAGTTAATGTTAAATCTGGGGATACACCACATGCAGCACACATGGAAAGAGAAAAAAACAGTTGTTACGCCTGCTCTGGGGGGGGGGGGGTGAAATGTTGGCGCTTCCCCAGGTTTACGTGATTAAGTAAATTTGGGGCATCGTCCAAATCCACGGGTGTTGCTTGGGAAAAACCACTGCAACGCCCATGGAACGCCTCCTTGACAGAAAGTAAGGCAACGCAGCGGCTTGCGCTGCTTTGTCTTACTCGATATCTATGAGGCCATGCAAAGCCACACAGGGTGGCACACAGGGTGGCTTTGCGTTGCCTCACAGATATGATTGAGAGGCTTACGCCGCCGGAGCATCAAAAGAGTGATGCTGCGGCGGTGCAGGCCTCTTGTAAATGAACCCCTCAGTCTTAGTAATTTCTTACAGTGCAAAGGTGAAATGTCAGGTCACCAATATTGGGGGGGAATCATCACTCACTCAAAGCTTTGCCTCTTGTGAGTCATAGTCCCTCTCCACTCATCCACGGATACATGCAGCATATTGCACTCTGTGCATTTGCATATATACTATAAAGTTTGGAGTTTTGGTTCTTTTCATAATAATAGAATCTTGGAGCAGTAGCCGCCTTCAGGGAGAGACACCTTGTTTGCTTTCTTTTTTCTGTGTCCACACGTTCAGCCAACGCTCCAAGCAAAACCCCTGTGCCCTCCCCAGGGGGGCTCTGTCCACCAAGACCCTTGACCTCTTTAGGTCTTGTCTAAGGAGCCAGTGTTGAAGACCTGTTGTGTACCATGCCAATGCTTAGAGTGGGTTTGCCCAGTGCTTCTGATTGGTAGAGCTTCTTGTCAATCGTGCCTGCTTTTTAGGTCGAGCCTATAGCGGCAGCGCGCATGCACTGCTCGCTTTGCGAGGCATGCAGTTATCTAGTAAGGAGTGGAAGCTCCGCCCACTCCCCGTCCATGTTTTTAATTGGCTCGTGTCATTGTCTTTCGTAAATGCTGCCGTCTGATTGATTATGAGGCTTATTAGTCCCTCCTTATTATGGCCATGTCGTCATTTGTACCCTCCCATGGCTACTGGCCCCTTTACTTCTAGTGTTGCACGGTATGTGTTATTTACATTGTGAGCACTACTTTGTCCCTGCCTTCTCGCCCCTTCTCCCCCTGCCCCCGGCCGCACTCCCGTTGTCTGTGCTCCCCCCCCCTCCCGTTGTCCTTGATGCAATGCAATAGGTCTTGCATAAATGCGAGTCCTATTGCAATGCAAATGCTTTTTTTCCCTGCAAGGTCCGGCTAGATTTTTCCGTATTTTTTAAAACAAACCGCACAGGTCTGTCGGGCGCATGAAGAGCCTCCGTGCGCACGCCAGCCGCAGGTCCCTGTTTCTAGGCGAGAGGAGAGGGAGCAGAGCGCAAGGCTGCAGAAGCAAAACACAGGCGCGCGCACCGAGCACAGCACCCGCTCACCGAGCACAGCACCCGCGCACCGAGCACAGCACCCGCGCACCGAGCACAGCACCCGTGCACCGAGCTCAGCACCCGCGCACCGAGCACAGCACCCGTGCACCGAGCACAGCACCCGCGCACCGAGGGTGCACAGCACCCGTGCACCGAGCACAGCACCCGCGCACCGAGCAGAGCACCCGCGCACCGAGCACAGCACCCGCGCACCGAGCACAGCACCCGTGCACCGAGCACAGCACCCGCGCACCGAGCACAGCACCCGCGCACAGCACCCGTGCACCGAGCACAGCACCCGTGCACCGAGCACAGCACCCGCGCACCGAGCACAGCACCCGCGCACCGAGCTCAGCACCCGCGCACCGAGCACAGCACCCGCGCACCGCGCACAGCACCCGCGCACCGAGCTCAGCACCCGCGCACCGAGCACAGCACCCGTGCACCGAGCACAGCACCCGCGCACCGAGGGTGCACAGCACCCGTGCACCGAGCACAGCACCCGCGCACCGAGCACAGCACCCGCACACCGAGCACAGCACCCGTGCACCGAGCACAGCACCCGCGCACCGAGCACAGCACCCTCGCACCGAGCACAGCACCCGCGCACAGCACCCGAGCACAGCACCGAGCACAGCACCCGCGCACCGAGCACAGCACCCGCGCGAGGAGAGATACGCCGTTCATGTGTGAGTCTACCCCTCTCACTGGCCTGAAGGGGAGCGGCTCGCAAGGATAGGGAATGCCGGCAGGCCCTCTGGGAGGGTGGTTTCCCTCCTGTACCTTTCATCCCTCCTCCTGAGCAGCTCAGTGGGTGCCAAACTGTGCAAACGTGGTGTTGATTTCAATGGAGAATCTGCGGCCTTTAAATGACAGGGCGCTGCCACACCAGGCTTTAGTCATGTATTTGAGCAGCTGCTCTGAAATGCAACCCCAGCTGCCTACTCCCCTCTTACCCCTCTGCTGTGGATGGACGTGACACTTGTTCTTTGTGTGACCCTCGGATGTTTCAGAATCCCTGTGACTTCAGTGATGTAACACTGATGTCTGCGCCCTCAGTCTAATGATTGTTCCTGCACCAGAGTATGCTGAAGATCCTCGCCGTGCCCAGGCCGTCCTGCTTCCCCCACACATCTGGGGATTTCCCGTCACCGCCCAGCTAGGTCGGATCCATAATCTTGTATGGGGCGGAGTTTGCCAGGTGACCGCTAGTCTGGCTTCGTTGGTCCTGCTCGCTTGGACCTACGTCCTTTGTGTGCCGTCCAGGCCAAGAACCGAACCCGCTCCCAGGGGAGTCTGTGTTTAAAGGGACCGGAGGGGTTTAAAGGGCCTGGGGCATCTCTTCCGTTGGGAGCCGCGTGTAAACCTCCCCAGGCTGTGGCCTTAGAGACAAGGGGGGGAGGGCGGTGGCTCCTGGCCCCCTCAGGTGCTGCTCCGCATTTTATGCAAAGCTTAATCTGTTAAAACTATAAACGCAGGGGCCCGGAGCCGTTCTCAGGAGCCTGGCGCTGGTTCTGCTGAATGTCCGCATTCACTAATACCGAGACAGCCTCATCTTAATCCCATCTGGGGCTCTTTCTTCCACCTGCCCTTCCTGTCTCTCTATCATACTCACTGCTGGTTCTTTTTCATCCCTGCTTTCTCCCTTTCTCTCCGTTTTCCTATCTTTCTCTTCCTCCTTCTTTCCCCCTTTGCTACCTTTCTCTTTCTTGTTCTGGGTCAAAATCTGAGGGTTAAAAATAAGTGCGGGTCACCAAACGTCAGTGCATGCACCTAACCACCGGCACAAATTAAGCAGTCTTTTTATGAACGGAGAGCCCACTTCATGCATTTTCTCACAGCACTTTCAATTAAAGGGCATGCAAGGTAAGAGATCTGATTGGCTGCTGAGACCCACCATCCATCCCCCGCCCGTTCCACAGTCTGCAAGATGATGAATGCCCCCTTGCCCCAAAATCCGGCACAATAATTAAAAAAAATAATAATAATAGGAAGGACAACGGTAACAATAGACAAAGATAGCGATGATGGAAATCATAATTGCGATAAAGACAGAGTTTTTTTGTTGCACACGCGCACTGCATGGGGGAAGGTGCCCCGCCCTGCAATGGTTCTGGCTGAGCAGCCCCTCGAGGTGCCGGGTCGCTGCCACTGCCCATCATTGCAAGGGAGCGACGGCATCTCTGTGCCTGGGTTACTGTGCCCAGGCATCTCTGTGCCTGGGTTACTGTGCCCAGGCATCTCTGTGCCTGGGTTACTGTGCCCAGGCATCTCCCGAGTGCTTCTCTGGTCAGGTCGCTGCCACTGCCCCTCATTGCAAGGGAGCGACGGCATCTCTGTGCCTGGGTTACTGTGCCCAGGCATCTCCTGAGTGCTTCTCTGGACAGGTCGCTGCCACTGCCCCTCATTGCAAGGGAGCGACGGCGTCTCTGTGCCAGGGTTACTGTGCCCAGGCACCTCCCGAGTGCTTCTCTGGACAGGTCGCTGCCACTGTCCCTCATTGCAAGGGAGTGACGGCATCTCTGTGCCAGGGTTACTGTGCCCAGGCATCTCCCGGGTGCTTCTCTGGATAGGTCGCTGCCACTGCCCCTCATTGCAAGGGAGTGACGGCATCTCTGTGCCAGGGTTACTGTGCCCAGGCATCTCTCGAGTGCTTCTCTGGACAGGTCGCTGCCACTGCCCCTCATTGCAAGGGAGCGACGGCGTCTCTGTGCCAGGGTTACTGTGCCCAGGCATCTCCCGGGTGCTTCTCTGGACAGCCGCTGACACCTTCCTGGTAGAGTTATGTTTAATAAAACAGGCAAAATAAACACGCGGATTGTAGTCAACGCAGTTCTGACACATGTCAGTGTCATCTTTTAATAGGTACCATTGACTGTTTCCGAACAATGCTCGCATTATCTTTCTCAATTCTTCCAAACAGGGAAACGCATGCATTCTATCGCCTGCTTCGGTGAAGACGTGCACTGCTTGCAATGGTTCTGTGTATCTCCTCTCTTCACCAGTGGGTGTGATCCCAGGTTTCGGAGCAGAGAGAAACAAAACCCAATGTGCAGTTGTGTGAGTGTGTCTGTGCTGAGCCCCTGGAACAGAGATGCAATGCAGGGGTTGCAGCTAATGGCACGTGGTGATTTAGTAGTGGTTTGTGGGAGAGATCGGTGTTTTGGGATCAGATTATTGCACTTTGTAAATCATGTTATTCGAATTGCTGCTGTGAATTGGTTTATGAGGGATGTGAAGTATTTTTACATTTTCAGCTACTTTTACGGTCTTTGACCGAAATAAAGTATTCAAATGAAATTAAATGAATGAGGTTGTGTCTCAAGATTAAATACCCAGCCTCTGATCAGAGAGGGTGCTAGGCTTAAAGTGTAACGTGACAATTAAGGTGTGGTGATTGATGCAGGGACATTGAAAGGCAATGCCAACTGGCAGGACACATTCACACAGAAAGTAACTGTTTCAGCCCCAGGCTAATGTGCTGCAGAGCTAAATACATATAAGGTCCGAAAGGCGAGACCGCTTGCATTGCAAATGCTTGTTATTCATTGGCTATCCTTTTTCTTCCTCCACCAGGAGCAGCTTTTTTACTATCCCATTGGATGAGGTGTACCCTTCCACGCCTCACACCAGTGGACTATTTTTTCTTTTCTTTGAGCACTCCATGGCGGTGCATGTGTTTTCTTGCTGTTTCTCCCCCTTAAATCTCCGCCCTGCACTCTCACTTCTGATTCCGTACCTCTGAGCGTTTCTGTAAAAGGGCAGCAACAGGTCTATTTTTGCTGGAGTGTCACTAAATAGCAAATTAATTTGAAGGTTTGTTTTGTTTGGACCCCACATTCCACCTGGTACATGAAAGATCAGGTCTCTGCACACAAAGGCAGCCTTTATGGCACTGGGGGAGGGGCGGCCGCTGCGCACTCAATCAGCTGGCATCTGAGGCAGAAGGTGTACTTGGCATGACTGAAAGGGGTCATCTTTTCTCCTGGACGGTGGCGTAACAAAGGCCTCCGCACCCCCCGCAGTGCAGGGGGCCCGAGCTGCAGGCGGCCCCCTCAGCACAGTACCCTGGCCTGAGAGCTTCTGAGTGAGTCCGGAGGGGGGCCCTTCTATGTACTTTAGAAAGGGGCCCCCTCAAGTTTCGTAACACTGCTCCTGGGGTCTCCCCTGGGGGCTGCAGACCGCCTCCACGGCGGTAGCCTTTGATTCAGTTCGGAATCCTTTGGAAGACAAAGAAGGCGTGGCCAAGAGGTTTCCATTAACTTCTGCCCCCCCCCCCCTTTATTGTTTTTAAATGTTGCTCAGCATTTGCTGAGTGAAAAGTATTTGATAAAATACACAATACTGTTTACAAAGAATAGAAATATGGAATTATATGCACAGTATGGAGACACCTTAAGATATGTGTTTCCTTTCACAGTGCTATCCAAACAAGCAGTGGCAAAACTGATAGCTTTGCACTTGTGTAAGAAAAGCAGAAACCAGTGTCTTGACTAATGCTTGTTTGTGACTGTCCCTGGGAGCCTTGGTACAGCCGGGTGGGCACCCCTAAGGTGAGGCTGAAGCCCCCAACCCCATCCCAAGCAGATGTGCAGTGCTCCCCAAGTCTTCGCAGGTCACAGGCCTGGTGGCTTGGAGCTCACTGACACCAATCTTCTTCCGTGAGGCGCAAGGATAGAGGTTCCAGTGTGTGTGTGTGTGTGTGTGTGTGTGCGTGCGTGCGTGCGTGTGTGTGTGTGTGTGTGTTACTTGCAGCTACCGGGGGTTGTACATTTCTTCATGGATTTCGCCCTTTCTCCCATCATGGATCACATCGACATCTCAGAAACCGCTGCTCCTCTTTACCTCGTGCTGCAGACACCCCCAGCTCTTCTGTTTCTCCAGTAACAGACACCCCCATCCCCCTCTATCTCCAGTAACAGACACCTCGCGCCTCTCTATACCACAAGCAGCAGACACCCCCAACCCTCTCTATGTCCTGTACCAGAGACCCTGTGCCTCTCTTTTTCTCTAGTATCAGACACCCCCGGCCTCACTCTTTCACCGGTAACAGACACCCCTTGCCTCTATTTATTTCGAGAAACAGACACACTGTGCACATTTCTGTCTCCAGTAACAGACATTCTGTGCCCCACTCTATCTCCAGTAACAGACACCCTATGCCTCTTTTTACCTCGAGCAGCAGACACCCCAGCCCCCTCTATCTCCAGTAGCAGACACCCCGCGCCCCTGCTATCCTTAGTAACAGCCATCCTGTGCCTCTCTTTACCTCAAGTAACAGGCACCCCTAGCCCCATCTATGTGTAGTAACAGACATCCTGTGCCTCTCTTTACCTCAAGTAACAGGCACCCCTAGCCCCATCTATGTGTAGTAACAGACATCCTGTGCCTCTCTTTACCTCAAGTAACAGGCACCCCTAGCCCCATCTATGTGTAGTAACAGACATCCTGTGCCTCTCTTTACCTCGAGGAGCAGACACCCCCAGACCCCTCTTTCTCCAGTACCAGACGCTCGGTGCCTCTCTTTATCACCAGTAGTAAATCCCCCTGGTCTCACTCTATCACCGGTAACAGACACCTATTCATTTCGAGAAACAGACACACCGCCCACCTCTCTTTATCTCATGTAACAGACACCCCAGCCCCTCTATCTCCAGTAACAGACACCTCTTGCCCCCTCTATCTCCAGTAACAGACACCTCTTGCCCCCTCTATCTTCAGTATCAAACACCCCTTGCCCCCTCTATCTCCAGTACAAGAGACCCTGTCCCTCTCTTCATCTCCAGTAATAGACACCCAGTGCCGCTATTTATTTCAAGAAACAGACACCCAGTGTCCCTCTCTCTCTAGTAACAGACACCGCCAACCCCCTCTATCTCCAGTGACAGACACCCCAGCCCCCTCTATCTCCAGTAACAGACACCTCTTTATCTCCAGTAACAGACACCCATGCCTTTTTCTAACTAGAGCAGCAGACACACCGTGTTCCCTTTATCTCCAGTACCAGACACCCCTGGCCCCTCTCTGTCTCCTGTAACAGACACCCCGCGCCTCTCTCTGTCTCCCGTAACAGACATCCATGCCTTTTTCTACCTAGAGCAGCAGACACCCGGTGCCTCCCTTTGTCTCCAGTATCAGACACCCTGACCCCTCTCTGTCTCCTGTAACAGACACCCCGCGCCTCTCTCTGTCTCCAGTAACAGACACCCTGCGCCTCTCTCTGTCTCCAGTAGCAGACACCCCGCGCCTCTCTCTGTCTCCAGTACCAGACACCCTTGACGCTCTCTGTCTCCAGTAACAGACACCCCTGACCCCTCTCTGTCTCCAGTAACAGACACCCTTGACACTCTCTGTCTCCAGTAACAGACACCCCGTGCCGAGTTTTTGATCCGAGTGGAATACGTTATAGCCTGTAAGGGCAAGGATTGTAAATGTGTCACGCGTGACATGGGGCCCCCGGGAGGGCCAGTGAGCTGGGCTGTGGCCCCTGGCCTGCCTCTTTGCTTGGCTGCATGCCCTGACTGCGCACATGTGACCAGCAGGCAGCGGTGCGTGGCTCGGTCAAGGGGCCCCCTCGGCCCCTCCGAGTGACAGGCTCAGTGCCGCCAGAAGTGGGACGTGTGCGCCGAGAACCCTTGTACCGCCGCGGATGGCGCTTCAGCCGCGCTGAGGGCGCTCGAGAGATGCTTGACTGGCGGGGCCTGGAGAGGCCTCGATGCTTCATCAGCCGGGGCAATGGAGGGCGTGAGAGGCCGACGAGAAGCAGCAAACAGGGGGAGGCCTGCGCGCTCCTAATGAAGCCCCCCCCCATTATTGGCGGGGGCATCCACGTCTGGCATGGCCCTGGTCTGGAGAGGACAGAGCTGGGGTCTAGAGAGGACAGGGCTGAGGTCTGGAGAGGACAGGGCTGCGGTCTGGAGAGGGCAGGGCTGGGGTCTAGAGAGGGCAGGGCTGAGGTATGGAGAGAGCATGGCTGGGGTCTAGAGAGGGCAGGGCTGGGGTCTAGAGAGGGCAGGGCTGGGGTCTGGAAAGGGCAGGGCTGGGGGTCTGGAGAAGGCAGGGCTGGTGTTTGGAGAGGGAGGGCTGGGGTCTGGAGAGGGCAGGGCTGGGGTCTGGAGCGGACAGGGCTGGGGGTCTAGAGAGGGCAGGGCTGGGGTCTGGAGAGGGCATGGCTGGGGTCTGGAGAGGACAGGGCTGGGGTCTGGAGAGGGCAGGGCTGGGGTCTGGAGAGGGCAGGGCTGGGCTGAGGGTCTGGAGAAGGCAGGGCTGGTGTCTGGAGAGGGAGGGCTGGGGTCTGGAGAGGGCAGGGCTGGGGTCTGTAGAGGACAGGCCGGGGGGTCTAGAGAGGGCAGGGCTGGGGTCTGGAGAAGGCAGGGCTGGTGTCTGGAGAGGGAGGGCTGGGGTCTGGAGCAGACAGGGCTGGGGGTCTAGAGAGGGCAGGGCTGGGGTCTGGAGAGGGCAGGGCTGGGGTCTGGAGAGGGCAGGGCTGGTGGTCTGGAGAGGGAGAGCTGGGATCTGGAAAGATCATGGTTGGGGTCTGGAGAGGTCAGGGCTGGTGTCTGGAGAGGGCAAAGCCGGGGGTCTGTAGAGGGCAGGGCTGAGGTCTGGAGAGGGCAGTGCTGGGGCAGGGCTGGGGGTCTGGAGAGGGCAGGGCTGGGGTCCGGTGAGGGCAGGGCTGGGGGCCTGGAGAGGGCAGGGCTGGGGTATGGCGAGGGCAGGGCTTGGGTCTGTAGAGGGCAGGGCTGGGGTATGGTGAGGGCAGGCCTGTGGTCTGGAGAGGGCAGGGCTGGGGTCTGGAGAGGCCTGTGCGCTCCTAATCACAGACACTCCCAGGCCCATTAATTGCAGGGGCATCCACGTCTGACAGGGCTGGGGTCTGGAGAAGGAAGGACTGGGGGCCTGGAGAGGGCAGGACTTGGGGTCTGGTGAGGGCAGGGCTGGGGGTCTGGAGAGGGCAGGGCTGGGGGGGTCTAGAGAGGGCAGGGCTGGGGGTCTGGAGAGGACAGGGCTGAGGGTCTGTAGAGGGCAGGGCTGGGGCGTGGAGAGGGCAGGGCTGAGGTCTGGAGAGGGCAGGGCTGGGGGTCTGGAGAGGGCAGGACTGGGGTCTGGAGAGGGCAGGGCAGGGCTGGGGGTTCTGGAGACGGCAGGGCTGGGTTCTGGAGACAGCAGGGCTGGGTTCTGGAGAGGGCATGGCTGGGGTCTGGAGAGGGCAGGGCTGGAGTCTGGGGAGGGCAGGGCTGAGGGTCTGTAGAGGGCAGGGCTGGGGCGTGGAGAGGGCAGGACTGGGGGTTCTGGAGACGGCAGGGCTGGGTTCTGGAGACAGCAGGGCTGGGTTCTAGAGAGGGCATGGCTGGGGTCTGGAGAGGGCAGGGCTGTGTTCTGGAGATGGCAGGGCTGGGTTCTGGAGACAGCAGGGCTGGGTTCTGGAGAGGGCATGGCTGGGTTCTGGAGAGGGCAGGGCTGTGTTCTGGAGACGGCAGGGCTGGGTTCTGGAGACAGCAGGGCTGGGGTCTGGAGAGGGTAGGGCAGGGCTGGGGGTTCTGGAGACGGCAGGGCTGGGGTCTGGAGACAGCAGGGCTGGGTTCTGGAGAGGGCATGGCTGGGTTCTGGAGAGGGCAGGGCTGTGTTCTGGAGACGGCAGGGCTGGGTTCTGGAGACAGCAGGGCTGGGGTCTGGAGAGGGCAGGGCAGGGCTGGGGGTTCTGGAGACGGCAGGGCTGGGGTCTGGAGACAGCAGGGCTGGGTTCTGGAGAGGGCATGGCTGGGGTCTGGAGAGGGCAGGGCTGTGTTCTGGAGACGGCAGGGCTGGGTTCTGGAGACGGCAGGGCTGGGGTCTGGAGAGGGCTGCATCTCAACCCGAAGTCACGTGATTGAAGAGAGCAGGAGAGTTCACAGAGGAGGAGGTCAGCAGCATGAAAAGGAGAGAGAGCAGAGAGGCCAGGAGCAGAGGGTGGAAACAGGCCAAGAGAATAGTATGGCCGGATCTTGTCTCATCCAGAGACGTTAGCAAGAAGAGAGGCCTCTCAGAAGACTGTGGTAAGTAGAGAGGCCCCACAATGGTAGAGAGGAGGAGTACATCAAGGAGAGAGGCCTCGCTGAAGACTGGAGGAAGTACAGAGGCCCACACAAGGGTAGAGAGGGAAGTACAGCGAGGGGAGATGTCTTACAGAAGACTGTAGTAAGTATAGAGGCCCACACAAGGGTAGAGAGGGAAGTAGAGCAAGGAGAGTGGCCTGATGACATCATCCAGTGAGTGTAAGTATTTTGTAAGAGTTTATGATTGTAAAATATATATACTAACCTACTACAAAAGTTAAATTACTATACATGGCTTGCCCTGTGGAGTTCCGCAGGGTCATCGTTGAGCCCAACACTATTTAATGTATATGTCTCATCATTGGCTCCGATCATCAGTGCGTTTGGCTTTGGACTCACCTCCTTCGCGGATGACACCCAAATTGTGGTGTCTCTGCTTCCAGGTCAGGAGAGGGGCCTTGAGAAACGTTTCCAGGAGTGTATGTTATCGGTTGGCAGCTGGATGGTGGATAATTGCCTAAAGCTTAATTCAGGCAAGACGGAGGTGATATTGTTTGGAAATGACGCCATTTTCTGGAACCCAAACTGGTGTCCGTCTTCCATGGGCTCTCTTCCTACTCCTATGAAAAGAGTGAGAAACCTGGGAGTAATTGTGGATGATAGACTGACTTTCAGCGATCAAGTCAACGCAGTCTCCTCTTCCACATCGTATGTACTCAAAATTGTGAAAAAAATAATACCATTTCTACCATCTGACAGTCGGCAAACAGTGGTTACCACGCTGGTCTTGTCCAGACTGGATTATTGTAACGGTCTATATTTGAACCTTCAGGAATGTCTTATGAATAAGCTCCAAAGGCTGCAAAACATAGCGGCCAGGTTACTTACGGGTACGCCTAAGTTTGAGTCAATTTCCAAGGGAATCAAAAAATTGCACTGGCTCCCGGTAAGGAATCGTGTCCGTTTTAAATCTTTGTGTACCGTATTTAAGGCACTTCAAGGAATAGGATCTGAGTACCTATGAAAACAATTTAAGTGGTATACACCAAAAAGAAATCTTCGTTCCCTTGGGGCCAGGTTGGTTACAGTTCCAGTTATAAAAAAGGCGACTTGGGGAGGCCGAAGTTTCGTCTTCGGGGCAGCCAAAGCCTGGAATGACCTCCCATTTCACCTGAGAAATGCCACTGATCTTCTAGCCTTTAGGAAGGGTTTGAAGACCTGGCTTTTTGACATGTAATCTTTCATCTGCTGCTCTGCCAAATGGATAGGTAACTAGAGCCAGGACACCTCTGGGTAACCGCTGCGCTAAAAAAATTCCGTAACATAACACATAACATAACATAACTACTATTGAGTAATACTACTTCTAACATATATTATGTGAGGGGCAGTGTCACTGTATGTATCCTTGTGCATACAGGTGTGTGAGTGGCTGTATGGGTGTATAAGTGGGTGTTTGAATAGCTATGTGGGTGAGTGAGTTGCTGTTTGAGTGGCTGTATGGGTGAGTGAGTGGCAGTGTGAATGGCTGTATGAGTGAGTGACTGGGTGTGTAAGTGCTGTATGGGTGAGTGAGTGGCTGTTTGAGTGAGTGTTTAACTGAGTTGGCATGTGAGTGGCTGTATTGGAGAGTGAGTGCCTGTGAGAATGGCTGTATGGGTGAGTGAGTGGATGTGTGAGTGTTTGTATGGATGTGTGAATCAGTATCTAAGTGGTTGTGTGGGTGTGTGAGTGTGTGAGTGCTTGTATGGGTGTTTGATTGGCTGTGTTGAGAGGCTGTATGGGTGAGTGAGTGGGTGTGTCAGTGATTGTGTACATAAATAAGTAGGTGTGTGTGTAGCTTTATGGGTGAGTGTGTGACTATGTGACTGGCTGTAGGGGTGAGTGACTTGTTGTATGAGTGGCTGTGTGGGTGAGTGAATGGTTGTGTGAGTGGCTGTACGAGTGAGTGAGTGAGTTGGTGTGTGAGTGGCTCTTTGGAGGAGTGTGGGTGTGTAAGTACAAGTATGGGTCTGTGAATGGGTATGTGAGTGATTGTGCAGGTGTGTGAGTGGGCATATGAGAGGTTGTATGGAATTGTGAGTGGGTGTGTGTGAGTGGTTCTGTGGATGATGTCATCAGTGATGTCATTTGAGATGTCATCAGTGATGTCATCAGTCATGTCACTGACCATGTCATGAGTGATGTAATATGTGATGTCATAAGCAGTGCATTGCAGGGGCATAGGTTATAGTTAGCTCAGGTAACTATAACTGCTGAATTTCTATGGTTTTGTATGAGTGACATCTGAGCCTTACTATAACGTTCCTGTAATCTTTGGGGGTTTTTTGGTCAATTTCTAAGGTTTTTCAAATTCAATATCCTAACTATAACATCCCTATAGCCTTTGGTTTTTTAAGTGAATTTCTCTGTTTTTTTAACTGATAGTCACTTTTGCAGAGTGGTAGAGAAAGGGGTCGGGGCCTCTGACCAGCTCTCAGGAATCCCACTGTTTTGGTATTATTGGAGGTAACAGGAGGGGTTCTTGACCTCCAAGGACCCTGAGCAACCAAGAGGACTTCATCTCCCAACCAGTATTGCACCAAGAGGCGCATTTGCACAATGGTGGAGAAAGGGGGTGGGCCTCGGACCAGCTCTCATCAATTGCTCTGTATGAGACTTACTGGAGGCAATAGGAGGGGTTTTTAGCCCCTAAAACCCTCAGCGTCCAAGGGGACTTCATCCTCCAACCAGCAGTGCACCAGGAGGTGCGTTTGCAGAGTGGTGAAGAAAGGGGACATGGCCTTTGAAGTCCTCTCAGCAATCGCACTCTGTGAGACTTACTGCAGGCAACAGGAGGGCTAGTTGGCCCTTTGGAGCCAAGGGGACTTCATCACCCAACTAGCAGTGCACCAGGAGGCGTGTTTGCAGAGTGGTGGAGAAAAGGAGCGTGGCCTCCAAAGTCCTCTCAGAAATTGTGCTGTGTGGGACTTACTGGAGATAACAGGATGGCTTGTTGGCTCCCAAGGACCCTCAGCATCCAAGGGGACTGCATCCCCCAACCAGCAGTGCGCCAGGAGGTGCATTTGCAGAGTGGTGGAGAAAGGGGGCGTGGCCTCCAAAGATGTCTCAGCAATCCAGCTGTGTGGGACTTACTGGAAGTAACAGGAGGGTTTGTTTGCCACCAAGGACTCTCTAGAGCCAAGCGGACTTCATCCCCCTACTAGTAGTGCACCAGGAGGTGCGTTTGCAGAGTGGAGGTGAAAGGAGGTGGGGTCTCCGCGACTTTCCGGGGTCTTTTTTATTATTAATTTTTTATTAGGGGAGTGGGGCCTTATGGCCCTTCTCTCCTGGACCGATTTTGCCACAAGGACCCCATCCCCCAGGGACAGTCCTTTTTGAAATGGAGGAGGGGGGCCACGTGGCCCCCCTCTGAGGATGATTTCAGCCCCAGGGGCCCAATCCCCCGGGGCCTAGCCTTCTTTTCTATTTTCTTTTTTTATTTAGCCACATTCCCTGGGCCCGGACTTTTAAAAAAATATGTGTATTTCTTTTAGGGGGGCTGCGCGGTCCTGCCCCGGGAACCCCATGCCCCAAGGTCTAGCCATTTAAAATGGGTGCCTCAAGGGCACCCACTCAGAACTATTGAAGACCTCAGGGGGAGCCTCAAGTCCCCAGGAGTCCCTGCCGGATCCCCGCATCCTGCAGGACCCAGCATTGCTTTTATTGAGAGAGAGCTGCTGAACATGCAGCTCCCTCTCTGTGCAAGCAATTCTGCTCCACTTCTAGCTAGCGAGAGCATTTTTTATGCTCTCGCTTGCTAGAAGGAGAGCATTTGCTGTAGCTTGGCACCCCAGCAGACAGCAATAACCTGAGGGAGGGCACCCTGGGACATATCAGGAGCCGGCCCTGGGGGGTGGCAGTCCCCAGGGCCATCTATGGCTCCATGTGGGGGGCCGAGTGCCTCTCTCAATTGCACGACACAGCCCCGGGGAGGTGATAGTCACTGGGATGCGGGGGGGGCGCATCTCCCCATCTTCAATAATCAACATTTGCCCAGGGGAAGTGGGGGTCCCCGGGGCTGCGGGGGCCTGTAATTGCACATTTTCCCCAAGCAAGCAACCCCGCATAAATTATAAACAATGCCACAGAGAGGTGGAAGTCCCCAGGGCTTTATGAGCCCAGGACAGGGGTCCAGTGCACCATCCTCCTACATATATTGTGCTTGACCCTGGGACGTGGCCCACCCGGGGGCTCAAGATTACAGAAGTGCAGGAGACCGGGCTTCTGTTTTTAAAAAAAGTGTTGCCAGGATCTGCGTATCCAGCGTGACTCCTGCCTAAATGTTTTTTTTTTTTTCTTTAAATGCTTTTTTGGGCCTTGTGGGACTCCCCCAAGAGGCCTAGCGGTCAGGGTAGTCCTACCGTGCCCCCCTTTCTTTATTTTGTATGTTTTTTGTGGGACTCGGCTCAAGCCGAATTCCAAAATGGATGCAAACACTTCCTGGTTTTAAGTGGGAGAGGAGTTGGCCTAACGGCTAGGGCGGTCGACCTCGAATCTGGGGAACTGGGTTCGAGTCTCGGCAATGACGCTGAACATCCTGTTATTCTGGGCAAATCACTTAATCTCCCCGTGCCTAACAAAAATGAATGTGTCCTCATGTAATGCAACTCGTGCTATGTAAAGCGCTCTGATACCCGATACCTGCGGGTCAAGTTTGCGCTATATAAAACTCCGTAAAAAAAAAAAGCGTTGGCAGCCAATCAGATTTGAGCATGGGGACTGTTGGATCCTCGGAGGATCCACGTCTCTAAATATACAATTTGGATTTCGGTTAATAACTCTGAATTACTGAACAGATTTATTCCAAAACACAAATAGGCACTTCCCTGGACCAGCATCTACCTTCCTGCCAAATGTGATGTAATTCCGTTCGGCAGTTCAAGCTATAGCTGTGTCTAAAGGTCCTATGGGAATTAACATTGGAAACGCATGTTTTTGACCCCCCCCCTTTTCTTGGTCCTCGCTTCATGGATCACACCAAAACTTTTCATGTGCAACAAGAATCACCTTGGCACATTGTTAGGAAAATTCTGTGAAGATTCGTCAAGCGGTGCCAAAGTTATAGGCAAGTCAAAAAACACTTCTCCTTTGGAAACTAGGTCTTAACTATAACTACCTACTGGCGACCCCCAGTAGGTAATATAGATATGTACATATATATATGTACATATATATATGTATATATATATATATGTCCGCGCCGTTGCACCTTGCCAGCGCACTCATGAACGGGGGCTTTGGTCGCGGAAGTGCGTCCGCGAAAATTATCCACGCTCACTTTTCTTGCTTGTTTACCTTCAAGAAAAAAGCACTCTCAGGGATTTTTCCTCTCCATCCATTTTATTTTGGAGCAAACATGACGCGTTTCAGCATCCGCCTTACTCTAATGTTCAAATATATATATATATATATATATATATATATATATATATATATATATATACACACACACATATATATATATATATATGGGTGGTAAACTCCGCTCCGCCGGCGGAGTTCACAGTGTTTTGCTACTCCACGCTCCTCTTGGAATGCAGAGTTTAGCAAAAAAATTCCGCTAAAAACACACGGGCTCCGTCACTTGGCAAGTGGAAGAGGGAGCTTGATAGATGTATGGGGGCGGAAATGGCAGTCTTCCTGGCACGCGGCTGCCCTCAAAAACACAGGAAAATATGGAACCGGTGGGCGACGTATCGAGGCATGGAGCTACCCCCATTGCCCTCAGTAGACCTATAATTAATACTATACCTACACTCTTCAATGCTGGGGAATTTCAAAGTTGTGTAGGGATGATGGTTTTGTATCATGTTTTCCATGGATTCTTTGTAGATCTAGTGACGTCTGCAAGTTATGTTGGTTGTCTAACCTGCATGTTCAGCAGGTGTTTCGATATGGGCAAGAAGATGGTTTTCAGAGATGATATATGTCAAGTTCTCCTACAGTCCACTGTAGGGCGATTGCCCATTGTCTTTTCACAAATGCAAATAAAATTTGTTATTAAAAAAAAAAAAAACTCCGCTAAGAGCCAGCCGAGCAGAGTTACTTTACTTCCAATGCCCATATCTAGTCTGGAGGCTGCATTTGACTCTACCGATCTGGGCTTCACCCTTCCCCCCTGATCTCTACATGTAGGGCTTGATGTAGGACTTGATGGCATGGGAAACACAGTCCAGAGCCCACATTTCATTAATGAAGGGGGCAGGTCTGAGTGGTGGGCTACGGAAATGCTGCCTTGCATGTCCCCTCCTCTTCCCCTCGCCTACAGAGCAATGTCGCAGTCAATCAATCAATCACAGAATTTGTAGAGCGCACAACTTACCCGCGAGGGTCTCAAGGCGCTGGGGAAGTAAAAAAGGGGGGGGGTGCCGCTACTGGTCGAACAGCCAGGTCTTGAGTAGCCTCCTGAAGGTCAGCAGGTCTTGGGTCTGTCGTAGGCTGAGTGGAAGGGTGTTCCAGGTCTTGGCGGCGAGGTGGGAGAAGGATCTGCCGCCGGTGGTTGTTCTTTGGATGCGAGGGACGGTGGCGAGGGAGAGGTCGGCGGAGCAGAGCTGGCGGTTGGGGACGTAGAAGAAGAGTCGTCTGTTGAGGTAGGCTGGGCCGGTCTTGTGGAGTGCCTTGTGTGCGTGGATGAGGAGTTTGAAGGAGATTCTCCTGTCGACGGGGAGCCAGTGCAGGTTCCTCAGGTGGAGGGTGATGTGGCTGTGGCGTGGTACGTTGAGGATCAGGCGTGCGGAGGCGTTTTGTATGTGTTTCAGTCGCTTGATGAGCTTGGCCGGGGCTCCCGCGTAGAGGGCGTTCCCATAGTCGAGTCTGCTACTTACGAGGGCCTGGGTGACTGTTCTTCTTGTATCTGTCGGGATCCACCTGTAGATCTTGCGAAGCATGCAGAGGGTGTTGAAGCAGGAGGAGGAGACTGCGTTGACTTGCTTGGCCATGGAGAGCGTTGAGTCGAGGATGACTCCCAGGTTGCGTGCGTGGTCGGTGGGTGTCGGGGCTGCCCCCAGTGTCGTTGGCCACCAGGAGTCGTCCCAGGCTGAGGGGTTGGAGCCGAGGATGAGGACCTCCGTCTTGTCCGTGTTCAGCTTTAGTCGGCTGTTCTTCATCCAATCGGCGACGGCCTTCATTCCTTCGTGGAGGTTGGATTTGGCGGCGAGGGGGTCCTTGGTGAGGGAGAGGATCAGTTGAGTGTCGTCGGCGTAGGAGATTATGTTGAGGTCATGCTGTCTGGCGATGCGTGCGAGCGGGCCATGTAGATGTTGAACAGTGTCGGTCTGAGGGATGATCCCTGGGGTACAAAGGGCAGTGCACTGCATGACTGTAGGTTCAGTGAGTCACGCTACTCCATCTTTCCATCCTGTTGATGGTTCTTGGAGTCACGAAAATGGATAGCACTGACTGCATCAAACAGAATTTCACAGACACACATACACGGTATGACTCAACCGGTATCGTTTGTTCCTGAACTTCATCGGCTGGCTGGCGTGAGCTCTGAAGGAGAGGGGGAGAAGGAACGGAAATGGCTCCTGAGTGATTAAGGGTGTGCGCGATGACTCGGGATGGGTGAGCAGCAGATGTCACCAAGGCTGTAAGTAGAACGTCGGCACTGCTGAGGTGCTTCGAGTGATAGCCTATAGGCATGCCTTCGGCCACGTTAGTTTGGATGAAATGAAGATAGTTTTTATGCTAATCAGCGCCGACTGCCTGAAACAGGAAATAAATAGTACGCACATGTGTATTTGTGATTTGTGTCAAGGGCAAGGCTGCAGGAGTCACGGGCACACCCGATCCATCACTGGGGCAGGGCGGATCTCTACGGGTTTAAGAATCTCAGAAGGGTAGAGTTTGGAGGGGCCATGTGCAATTTGAGGACTAGGGAAGATCCCTGCAGAGTTTCTAGATCAGAACACGAGCAGAGAATAAACACTCGGCTTAACCATTATTAACTTGCTGGCATCAGGTTGCCTACTCCGCCCGCACGCAGAACTCCGTGGAATTCCACTGAGTTTTTATGCAACTCCACAGAATTCTGCGTAGTGCAACTTCACCCACCCCTAATATATATATATTTTCACTGAAAAAAAGCAATGGTTACAGGGACTTCACAGTTAAGAAATAGAATTTTAAAAAACCTTAGAAATTCACTGAACAAACCAAAGGTTACAGGGACATTATAGTTAGGCTCAGATTCCACTCATACAAAACCAATGAAAATCAGCAGTTATAGTTAGCTGAGCTAACTATAACTCTCACCCCCGCAATGCACTGCTTATAACTTCATATATTACATCACTCATGACATGGTCAGTAACATCACTGATGACATGTCAAATAACATCACTGATGAAATCATCCAATGACTGTGAGAGTTTTTAAAAAGTTTATGAGTGTTAAATATATACACCAAGGTGTATTGGTGAATCAGTGGGTGTATGAGTGCCTGTATGGATGATTCAGTGGGTGCATGACTGAATGTATAAGTGAGCGATTAGGTATCTCATTGTATGTATGGGTAAGTGACTGGTTGTGTGAATGTTTGCATCAGTCTGTCATTTGGTGTCTAAATGGCTGCATGGGTGTGTGAGTGGGTACAGGAGTGGTTGTATGGGTGATTGATTAGTTATCTGAGTACCTGTTACGAGTGTCTGTGTGGTGGTTGAGGGTGTGTATGACTGCCTGTATAGATGAGTGAGTGGGTGAGCCATTGGCTGTATGGGTTAGTGAGTGTGTGTGTGAGGGGCTGTATGGGTGAGTGAGTGTGTGTATGACTGTGTGGGTGAGTAAGTGGATGTGTCATTGGCATATGGGTGAGTAATTGGGTATGTGAAAGGCAGTATAGTTGAGAGCTGGGGTATATGAGCGAATGTATGGGTGAGTGAGTGAATGTGAGAGTGGCTGTATGGGTGAGTGTGTGCTTGTGTCAGTGACTGTATAGGTGAGTGAGTATGTGTTAGTATATGTATGAATAAGTGAGTGGGTGTGTGAGTAGCTCTATGGGTGACTGACTCAGTGTGTGAGTGGCTGTATGGGTGTATGAGTGGATATGTCAGTGTCTGTATTAGTGGGTGAGTGGTTGCATGAGTGGCTGTATGGGTGAGTGAGTGGATTTGTGTGTAGATCTATGAATCAGTGAGTGGGTGTGTAAGTACTGGAATGGGTCTGTAAATGGGTTTGTGAATGGCTTTGTGGGAGTGGGTTGATGAAAGGTTCTATGGGGGCGTGAGTGATTGCGTAGGTGATTTTGTAGATGATGTCATCAGTGATGTCACTGACCATGTCATGAGTGATGTAATATGTGAGGTCATAAGCAGTGCATTTTGGGAGCGCCAGTTATAGTTAGCTCAGCTAACTATAACTGCTGAATTTCACTGGTTTTGTATGAGTGAAATCTGAGCCTAACTATAATGTCCCTGTAACCTTTGTTTTTTTCAGTGAATTTCTAAGGTTTTTAAAATTCTATTTCCTAACTATAACGTCCCTATAACCTTTGTTTTTTTTAGTGAATTTCTAAGGTTATGTTTAACGTGAAATAAGATGCCAATAGCAATGCACAGTGGGGGTGTGGTTGAACGCAGGGCCTGGCCTGGCATTGTGCAGCCCCCACCCAAGCTTGCTGCTCCTGCCCCCACTTCCTTGCCATCCATTGTCCATGTCCATGACCTTGCTCCCTCATTACATCTTTGTGTGGCCATTCTTCTGCCACTGTCCTTCTCGCCTGCCCCATCCACCTCCTCCCTACCTTCTGTTGTCTGAGTCCATGCACCAGCTCCTCCCTCCCTGCATGGTCCGATTTGCTGCCACTGCCTTCCATTTATCTCAATGTACCTGCCCACTCCGCCTGTCCTCTGTTCCCCAATCCTATGCAGCATCATTGTCCTCCTGCTTAGCCTCTGTGCTTAGCTTGCTGTTCCTATTCTCCTTCCCCCTGCCCTCCAATGTCTGTGTGCGTTCCCCTGCTCCCTCCTTTCTGCCCACCATATTCCATGGACCTGCCACCCTCCTATCTACTCTGAGTGTTCTGTTAAGCTGCCACTGCCCCTCCCACCTGCCTAGCATAGTGAGATGGCTGCCGCCTGTCCCTTCCACCTTCACCCTGCCTGTCGAAGTTCTATGCCCCTAAACTCTCCCACCTGTCCTCCATGGTCCATTTTGCTGCCACTCCGTTCTGCCCTCCATGCTCTGCTGTGCTGCAACTGCTCCTCCTGTCTGCCCTGCATGGTCTGTTGTGAAGTACATTCCCCTGCCCTCTTTTGTCTGTGTCCAGCCCCTACCCCTCCCTTCTGTCCTTCATGATCTTTTGGGCATGCCCCTGCCCCCTCCCTCTTGCCCACCATGGCCGTTGTGCTGCCACTAACCCTCCCGCTTTCCATGCATGGTCTTCTGTGCTGCCAAAGCCCCTCCCACCAGCCCTGTGTGGTCAGCTTGCTGCTCCTGATCCCCTCCCACCTTCCCTCCGTTGTCTCTGTGTATGGCATTATAGTCTGACTGTTGCCCTCAATGGTATGTTGTGCTTCCAGTGCCCATCCCACCTGCCTGCCATGATCAGCTTGCAGCTCCTGCCCTGCCCACTTGCCCCCTGCCCTCTGTTTTCCATGTGCAGACCCCTATACCCTCTCTCCTGCCTTGTTTGGTCTGCTGTCAATCCCCTGCCCCCTCCATCCTGCCCTTCATGATCCGTTATGCTGCAACTGTCCCTAATGTCTGTCCACTATGGTCAGCTTGCTGCCCTTGCCTCTTTTCTATCTATTCTCTGTTGTCCATGTGCATGGCCCTGTTCCCTCCCTATTGCTTTTCATGGTCAGTTTGCTGCACTGTCGGCCCGTCTTGCCCTGTGTGATGTATTGTGCTGCTGCAACCCCTGACGCCTGCCCTGTAAGTTCAGTTTGTTGCCCCTGCCCATCTCCCTCCTGCCCTCTCTTATCCGAGTCCGTGACCCTACCCCATTCCTCCTGCCCTCCGTGATCCAATGTTTCAAACTTGTCAACATTTTGAACTTGGTAAGAGGGAGATTTTGAAAACAAAACCTTGGTAATTGATTTTCCCCATTGGCTTACATTGAAAAAGAGGAAATTTGAGGCAGGAGACAAATAAAATAAAGGCCTTTTGGGCTTAAAAACATCGGGAGTCTCCTGCCTGAATCGGGTCTGTTGGCATGTATGGTTGTACTGCCACTGCCTCTTCCTTCTGCCCTCAATGGTCTTTTATATTGCCACAGCATCTCTTGCCTGGAATGCATGGTTGGTTTGTTGCCCCTGCCCCCTTTTCCCTGCCCTCCATGGTCCATTGTGCTGCCACTGCCCCTCCCGCCTGCACAGCGTGGTCAACTTGTTGCCTCTGCACCCTCCTCCATGAAAGGGTCTTATTCCCATAGATATTATGGTTCGTGCTCTAAACAACTAAAATGAGGACACATTTTCTGAGTTCTCAAACAGCAACAAAGCACTTTGAAATAATTTGCTATCTTTATGTTATTTTTTCTCCAGTTGATCACTTGATTATATGTTACACTTAAGGGAGAGGACGTGGCGTTACAGCCAGAGCTGCAGACTTTGCAACTGGGGAACCAGGTTCGAGTTTCGGCGTCAGCTCAACATCCTATGATTCTGGGCAAATCCCTTATTCTCCCCATGCCTACAACCAAACTGAATGTGTCCTTGTGTAATGTAACTGATGCTCATGTAAAGCACTCCTATACCTTTGGGTCAAGTCTGCGGTATATAAAATAAAATAATGAAGTGATTTGCACACTTCTATCATTGGGCTACATTTGGGTGATATTTGTGCTATATGTGGGCTCTTTTTTCTCCGGTGGCCATCTTGGGAGACTTATTTGTTATGAAGCTCCCTAATTTCATCATTTACTGCAGTCTCCTCAGTAGGAAATGCTTTCAGTTTTCTACTTTGATTCCATCAAGATGGCGTTCATATGTGCCACACCTTTGGCATGAATTCAGAAAGTTAGCACTCTAGTTGCTCATTATAACACTGTAGTAAAACTGCTGATTACCAGAGAGTTAACTGGCAGTCTGCTGCTGGTGTTGAAAGTGCATGTTTCAGTCTGCATGTATGGATGTGTTGAAGGTGCATGTTTCAGTCTGCATGTATGGATGTGTTGAAGGTGCATATTTCATTCTGCATGTTTCAGTCTGCATGTCAGAACGTTTTAATGAAATAGAAGAGGAAGATATTAAAATACTTAAAATGTGTCCAAATCTTTCTTTCTACAGCACTAACGTCCGCGTCCGTTCGGGGCCAGAGGCCAGTACCCCTGTATCTTTCAACCCAAAACGATTACATTATGAGGCAGAGGAGCTGCTCCAACTAAATGGAGGCTATTAAATCATACAAAGCCGAAATTAAATTAGCCCAGGCGGCCTTTTACGAAGAAAAAATTTCATCGGCAGGCAACTCTGTGTATGAGATCTTTCATATCGCTAAAACACTTCTCAGAGTTCCCCCTCCTCCAGTGACCTCCGGTACTTCAGGCTCACGCTGCAACAAACTTGCAGAGTTTTTCTTCAATAAAATTCAAACTATATACACTTCATTCCCCCAGACAGAGAGCCAAATTCGGGATTCTAGTCATTATAGTATAGATTCCTA
Organism: Calotriton arnoldi; assembly: GCA_963921515.1. NCBI lineage: Eukaryota > Metazoa > Chordata > Amphibia > Caudata > Salamandridae > Calotriton > Calotriton arnoldi. The sequence continues at coordinate 233,997 of CAWUFW010008036.1, read as the reverse complement.
TTTGGAAACTATTTCCCTGATGGATAGTGAGGCACTTGATCGCATCCTGTCTCGAGTGAAGAGCGGATCACCCAAAGATCCAGTACCTTTAAAAATAATGAAACAAGTGGCTGGAAGAGTCTCCCCTATTATTTTGGAGCTGATCAACGCTTCTTTTGCCTCTGGAGTGGTCCCCCCGCCCTGGAAGGAAGCGATGGTGAGGGCACTCCTCAAAAAACCCAGCCTGGACCCTGACTCCCTGGGAAATTACCATCCCATTTCACTTCTCCCAGGGATCAGCAAAATAGCTGAAAAACATGTAAACTCAGTGCTGTCTACTTTTTTGGAGACCCATAAACTCCTTCACCCGTCTCAAATGGGCTTTTGCCCACTGCAAGGTACAGAAACGGCCCTGCTCTCAGTTGTTGAAGAGTCAAAAAAAATCTTGCACTCCGGAGGCATCACTGTGGTCATTCTCCTAGACCTCAGTGCAGCCTTCGACACGGTTAACCACCAACTCCTGGTCCATAGACTTAGAAGACTGGGGGTGAGCGGGGTTGCTCTGGCTTGGTTGCAATCTTTCCTGAGTGATAGATTCTTTCAGGTTTTCGATGCTGATGTGGCCTCAAAACAGGTGCCTCTCTGCTGCGGGGTTCCTCAGGGGTCATCCCTGAGTCCCACATTGTTCAACATTTATATGAGCCCTTTAGCGAAGCTGGTGTTGCCTTTTGGGGTACACATAGTGACCTATGCAGATGACACCCAACTTGTGGTGGGACTCAACCACGCCGACTACTCATCCCCTAACATTCGGCAGTGCTTGGAAGAGACTGCTAAATGGATGGATGACTCCTTTCTGAAATTAAACGGGGAAAAAAATGAGTTGATGATCCTGGGGAATCGGTCACCTATTGACTTCAATACAATGTGGCCAAATACATTGGGTTCTGTTCCAACTCCCAAGCCCCAGATAAAGAGCCTGGGTATCTGGCTAGACCAAGATTTGACCTTCAAGGCTCAGGCACGCGATGTGGCGGCCTCGTGCTATGGTATCTTGAGGATGCTTCGGAAAGACCTCCCTCTCCTCCCTTTTCAGGCTAGGAAACTTATGGTTCAGGCGCTTATTCTGTCACGTCTGGATTACGGTAATGCCCTTTATTTAGGTGCCCCATGTGCAACCATTACCAAACTCCAGACGGTACAGAATTGGGCAGCCAGAATTCTTCTGAATATTCCAAAATTCCAATCAGCAAAACCTGCCCTGAAATCCCTTCACTGGCTTCCTATCAGGGAGAGAGTTAATTTCAAGGCATTATGCATTGTGCACAAGTCGTTGGCCGGAAAAGGCCCGGCCATTAATCATTCTATTATTCGCCCCTATCGTGCCAACAGACGCCTTCGCTCAGATGACCTGCACCTGGCCACTGTTCCTAGGATTAGGAAAGCCAGAAGTGGGGGTCGTATGTTCTCTTACAACGCATTGAAGCTCTGGAATTCCCTTCCTCTTTACCTAAGAAAAGAACCTAACCATCTTGTTTTCCGTAAACTGTTAAAGACCTGGCTATTCCTTTAATCTGGTGGCCACGCTGATCTTCCCGCTGTTAGCGCTGGGATGCCCCCGGGAAGCCATGCGCTTTATAAATGTATTTTTCATTTCATTTCATTTCACTAACTATAATTTCAATGACAAACTGAACTCCCTCATTTTGTTCCTTTCAAAATTAAATGTTTTAAGTGTTATCAGTTTATTCCAATCAAGATGGCTTCAGGTGTGCCATACTTTTGTCATAAGTAAGACTGTTAGCACTCTAGTTGTTCTTTAGAACACTCTGGGAGGCTGCAGTAGAACACAAGGGAATCAACTGTCAGGCTTCATTTTCATATGGCTGAAAGAGAAAGTGTGAATTTGCAGAAAATATGCTCTCATTTTAGCTTCAGGAGCACCTTCCGTAACCTCTATGGGGAAATCATGAGTTTTCTCTTCAAATCCCAACAGAAGGCTTTTCCACAGGGTAAAATCACCTTAGAACACACCACAAATCCTGAAATTAGTATGGTACCATCAACAAATAATTTATATTGTAGCTAAAACCTGTTATCACCGGCCATAATGGAGTGGGTAAACACAATGTGTGTACGGGTTGCACTGTTGTGGTCCCTGCGTGTACGGTAAGCCAAGTGCACTAACCAACTATGGGGGATATTCACAAGGACTTATCTCCGATTTATCTCCACCTTAACTCATCAAAATTGGAGATAGATTTAACACCCCATTCACAAGCGGGTGCAAACTGCAGACATCGCCAGTATTCCCGAGATAACTGCCCCAAAATTTATCTCCACGGTGGACACCACCAACTAACCCTAATGAGATGCAGAGTAGGCGTTCCCGTGCAAAAACACACGAAAAAACCACAACACCACTTTCACAACGAACTGCCAGATCCGCGATGCGAACCAAAAACAGGCGATAAGCCGCGGTAGCACCAGGGATTTAACACCTGCCTTTTGCTGGTGCTAAGCAGGACGACTACCCGCAGCATGAAAGGGAGCCCAGCCAAGAGCCACACCTGAAGACCCACAGATGCCATGGAGACAATGATCAAGCAGCTCCGATACCCATGAGGGCCACAACACCCACCTCCACCACCCCGGCCCCCCCCACCGGACATACACATACCGTGCACGACTCGAGCCACAAAAAGCGCATGATGACGCACATTGCCAAAAAAAAACACACATGTGTGGACAGAAGAACGAGAAACAGTTACACAGCACTGAAGTAACAACCAAAAACTTTATTGAAATACAACACAAAACACCAATGCGGAAGACTCCTGTCGGGTCCGTCAGGGACAATCTCGACGTCACAGCCTGGAAAATAAAGCACAAAATCAGAACGTGTGTCAAGCGCACATCAAAGGAGCGAGACACAGAGAAACAGAGAAGGAAAGAAAGGCAGAGAGAGAAAGAGAGGGAAGGAAAGGAAGGGAGAGAGAGAGAGAGAGAAGGAAAGGAAGGGAGAGAGAGAGAGAGAGGGAAGGAAGGGAGAGAGAGAGTGAGAGAGAGAGAGGGAAGGAAGGGAGAGAGAGAGTGAGAGAGAGAGAGGGAAGGAAAGGGGAGAGAGTGAGAGAGAGAGAAGGAAAGGAAGGGAGAGAGAGAGAGACACCGCCGCCCCTGCGCACCCAGGCCCCACTGTTCACCTGCTGCCACCGGTGTGTCTCCAACCACGTGCCGGGATACACTGCAAGCCACCAGGTCTGCAATCTGTAATCGAGGCCAGAGTCAATCATGGCAGAGTCCCTCACACAGCACACGGCAACAACACATGCCCGTCCCTGCGTACGCATGCAGCAGCACCCCACCACCTCCCGCCGGCCAGCGCTGGCTGTCCGCACTTGCGCACCCCTGGCCCACTGCTCACCTGCCGCCAACGGTGTGTCCACCAGTGGGCACACCACGTGCCCGTGCAAGCTCCAGGCCCCGGTCCCGCCACCATGGCATGGTCCACATCATGCGGACCCGCCCCGCGGCCCAGCAGGTCCCACACATGACGCTGAGTCCTGAGTCATCAATGGCGGAGACCACATCAGTGCACACATCATCATCGCAGGCTGCACACCCGCTCAGCTATTCCGGTGCCACTAACCCTGTGCAACGCCATGGTTCAGTTAATCTCGTCACGCACAACACAATCTCATGACAGCGCAGAAAGATGCCATTAAGAATTTGACCAATGATGATACCATCGTCATAAGACCTGCAGATAAGGGAGGAAACGTGGTCACTTTAAGTAGAGACATGTATATCGCTGAGGCAACATGCCAACTGAGCGATCCCACATTCTACAGTCAGGCCAACAAAGATGAATACACGAAGAGTGTTACAGGCATTTGGAGCCTACTTGTCGATTGGAAGGAATGCTGTTTCCTTAAGAGAGATTTCCCCAAGCTCCCGGTCTTATATCTTCTCCCCAAAATCGACAAGAATGCCACTAACCCTCCAGGCAGACCCATTGTGTCGTCCACAGGGAGTGCGCTTGAGAATGTCTCAAGGTACATGTATAATTTTCTTAGAGACCAAGCCATCACCCTACCTTCGTATGTCAAAGACTTTCTCAACAAAATACATGACATACAGTGGCATAATACTTTTCTACTGATTACCTTGGATGTCGTTCGCTCTATACGATTATAGAGCACGAAACTAGCATCAAGGCTTGCACCAAGAACCTCACCAAACGTCCCTTATGCTCCTCGAAATGATACGTTACTGCTTGCACAACAATTTCTTCCTGTTTAACAGCAACATCTACAGACAGACTCTCGGGACTGCGATGGGCACTTGTTTTGCCCCCAGTTTCGAGAATCTGTTTCTGGGGGCATGGGAGGAGGAAATCAGAGGAGACCCCAACTTCACGAGAGATTTTGAACAGGTCGTCATATGGCTTAGATACATAGATGACCTGTTCATCATCTGGAATGGTACAGAATCTGAAGCCAGGGATTTCATCCAGAGACTGAATCTCAACAACATTAATCTTAAATTAACCAGCAACATGAGCAACATCTCTGTTGAGTTTCTGGATGTCAAAGTAGAAATTGCCAATAATCAGGTCCATACCAGACTGTTCAGAAAAGCCACGGCCGGCAACAGTTTACTGCATGCCATGAGCAGCCATCCAGACAACCTAAAATGGAGTATCCCCTATGACTCCTGAGGGCAAAGTGCAACGGCAGCACCGAGGAAGCTTTCCTCTCTGAGCAGGACACCATGCTCACCAGATTTGCCGAAAGAGGCTATCCGGGAGGGTTCTCCGCAGAGCAGTTGAAAAAGCTAGACTGGTCACAAGGACCACCACCTTAGAAAACAGGGCCACTGAGACCACCACACAGGATGACTGCGAAAAAACCAGGGTCATTCTCACTTACAACAGCAATGCTAAAGACGTCCAGAAGATCCTGGTGAGAAACTGGGAAATCTTGGCCAAGGATCCTGTCATTGGCATTTCCATGCTGGAGAGACCCAGAATCACATACAGAAAGGGACGCAATCTTAGGGACACCCTTGTGCACAGTGACGTTACTACCTATGCCAGCTCTAACAGCATGAATATACAAGGGTTCTTTCCTTGTAGTCACTGTAAGGCGTGCCGCAACAGCACCATGAGAAAGGAATACATCAACACCAACAAAAAAGTCACCATCCGCATCAACCGATTTCTCACGTGCAGTTCCACCTATGTGGTTTATGTTCTCGAGTGTCCCTGCAACTTATGGTATGTGGGTAGTACCAAACAGATGGCCAAGAAAAGAGTCTTGGAAAATATGAGAGCGATAGCCAACAAAGACCCTCATTACCCCATTGCGAGACACTTCGAAACACACCACTACTCAGACAGCTCCAAACTCCAGTATTTTGCCATAGAACAGGTTCACGTTGGTGCACGCGGAGGGAATAGAGCACTGCAGTTGAGGAAACGCGAATCCATGCACATCATAGACCTAGGCACACGTCACCCAGGGGGACACAGCATCGATGAGGAAATGGCTATACACCTACTACAATGTTCCCTCTAATATTTTTTTCATTTGGGCGGCAATGAAGGTCCTCTGTGCACCACAGCCAAGGCTATGTGCGCCTGCACCTCCCTCATGTTGCTTGCCCACCTGCTCTCCTCCTTCTGTATATATATATATATATATATATATATATATATATATATATATATATATATATATATATATGTGCTCTATGTGGCTAACAGATTGAAAAACAAAATCTGTCCAGAACTCTGTGAAAGAATTTTTAACAATGCACGTGACACTTTATTAACAGGATGCATGTTGAACAGCAAATTATGAAATGTGTTTGATGGCTGGAGTGACAAACGCTATTCAGCAATACAAGAATACTCACCACAACACTGATGGAAAGGTATGACTTTACCACTGCATCCTGGGACTTGTAGGTTGTTGTTTGGTCATGTGATGCAGGAGATTTAAAACACCTGTGCCGGGACACTGCTTATACCTCGATCCTATGACTAAGGCGTAACTGCTGAAACGCGTCAGGAAATGAAAGACTTTTTAATCTGCAGCCACTCTTCACTTGGAGAAAAAATATTGTATTTTTCCGTGAATTGACCTCAGCAACTTTCTTTGGTGTATTAATTACCAGGATGCTTCGTCCCTGGCAGCTGAGGCCGACCTGCAGGGTTGGGGGCCCCCGACGACGAAGGAGTTTTTGTGGTGATATATATATATATATATATATATATATATATATATATATTATCTACTGGCGGTCGCCAGTAGATAGTTATAGTTACAACCTATTTTCCATAGGAAATCCGCGACATTCTATTTGAAATAACTCTCTTGCCGGTTGACGTATCTTCGCAAAATGTTCAAACTTTGTGGGGCGCTCAGGTCCGCTCCTACCCTGAAAGTCTCGGGGGGATTCGTCAAGCGGGGGCCGAGAAAAAGGGGGTCCCAAAACGCGTTTTCCCCATTCATTTTTCCATAGGAAACTTTAGACACGGCTACAGCTCGAACTGCTGAACGGAATTACACCAAATTTGGCAAAGAGGTAGTTCTTGGTTCAGAAAGAACCCTTTTTGTTAAATGGTGTAAATCTGTTCAGTAGTTGCTGAGAAAATCAAAAGTAAAAGTACATATATATCTATGGGCACGGAGGATCCGCGCACCCTCCCGATCACGAGCTGCATGCTAATTGGCTGTCAACACTCCAAATCAGGAAGTGTTGGCAGCCATTTTGTCCCTCGGTAGAACCGAGGGACAGAAACAAGTGCGCAAAACGCAAAAAGGGGGCAGGGTAGAAACACCCTGACCCCCTAGGTCTGCTCAGGGGGTCCCACAAGGACCCCCTGGGCAAAATTTTTTTTTTTTTTTAAATCGGCAGGATGCGCTCAGGGAGAGCGAATCCTGCCGAAAAGAAAAATCGAGCGCGGTCTCCCGCGCTTCGATGCTACTGGCCCCCGGGTGGGCCAAGTCCCGGGGGCATGCTGGGGGGGTTAATTTTATGTGTGGGGGCCTCTAAGGGCCCCCAAGCCCCGGTGACCACCACCCCCGGGGCTTTATGTATAATGGTGCGGGAGGGCTCTGAGCCCTCCCGCAGCCCCGGGACCGCCACCTCCCCGGGGCTTCTTTTTATTTAAAAAAACCTGTGTGGGGGGCTCCAGCCCCCACACGCCCCGAGACCACCACCTCCCCGGGGCACTAAGAAAAATTAAAATGGGGGTCCGTTTTGGACCCCAGAGCCCCGGGGACCACCACCTCCCCGGGGCTTTCAAAATGTAGGGAGGGGGCCGCGCGGCCCCCCTCCTGGAGCCTGTGGTGGCCCTGGGGACCGCCACCCCCCAGGGCCGGCTCCTGCAGTGTCCCGGGGTGCCTAGCCCAACAGGTACGTCCAGAAAGCGCCACAGAGCTGCGTTGCAGAGAGGTGTAAAAAGGGGTGTGGCCTCTCTACACGTCTCTGCAACGCAGCCCCCTGGCGCATACTGGAGGTTCCTGGTGGGCTAGTTGGCCCCTAGGGACCCTCATGATTCAAGGGGACTTAATCCCCCAACTTAAAACGCGCCACGGGGCGCGTTTGCACAGATGTCACCTCAGGCCCCGCCCCCTCCCTTCACCATTGTGCAAATATTCCTCTAAAATCTGCCGAACTACGAATTCCTATTTACTCACCTGTTATCAGGAGAGACCTCAGTGCTGCATCTTTCAGCCCAGTACTAATCCTGAAAAGTAATTTTAACCGTACTTACCAGTAACTTGAATTTCCTTCCATAGGATATCATTGCCTGCTTTTTGCTGAAAAAGTTTCTAAGTGTTGATTTTTGAAACATACAAATATTCCTCTAAAATCAGCCGAAATACGAATTCCGATTTACTCACCTGTTATAAGGAGAGACCTCAGTGCTGTATCTTTCAGCCCAGTACTGGTCCTGAAAAGTAATTTTAACCGTACTTACCAGTAACTTGAATTTCCTTCCATAGGCTAACATTGACTGGTTTCACTTGGAAATTCTTCTAAGTGTGGAGTTTTGGAACTTTAAAATATTCCTCTAAAATCAGCCGAAATACGAATTCCGATTTACTAACCTGTTATCAGGAGAGACCTCAGTGCTGTATCTTTCAGCCCAGTACTGGTCCTGAAAAGTAATTTTAACCGTACTTACCAGTAACTTGAATTTCCTTCCATAGGCTAACATTGACTGGTTTCACTTGAAAATTCTTCTAAGTGTGGAGTTTTGGAACTTTAAAATATTCCTCTAAAATCAGCCGAAATACGAATTCCGATTTACTCACCTGTTATCAGGAGAGACCTCAGTGCTGCATCTTTCAGCCCAGTACTGATCCTCAAAAGTAATTTTAACCGTACTGACCAGTAACTTGAATTTCCTTCCATAGGATATCATTGCCTGCTTTTTGCTGAAAAAGTTTCTAAGTGTTGATTTTTGAAACATACAAATAGTCCTCTAAAATCAGCCGAAATCCCAATTCTGATTTACTCACCTGTTATCAGGAGAGACCTCAGTGCTGCATCTTTCAGCCCAGTACTGGTCCTGAAAAGTAATTTTAACCGTACTTACCAGTAACTTGAATTTCCTTCATAGGCTAACATTGACTGGTTTCACTTGGAAATTTTTCTAAGTGTGAAGTTTTGGAACTTTATAATATTCCTCTAAAATCAACCAAAGTACGAATTCCAATTTACTCACCTGTTATCAGGAGAGAACCCAGTGCTGCATCTTTTAGCCCAGCACTGACCCTGAAAAGTAATTTTAACCGTACTTACCAGTAACTTATATTTTCTTCCATAGGAATCCATTGTCTGGTTTTCAGCAGAAAAGTTTCAAAGTGTCGATTTTCACAAACTACAAATATTCCTTAAAAATCGCCTGTATGACTTAAACGCATTCTTTCAACTGTTTACAGGAGATGCACCAGTGCTGGATCCAGGATCCAACACTGAGTAAGAAAAAGTAACGATAACACTACTTACCTGCTAAGTGAATTTCCTCCCATAGGATAACATTGGTGATTCTATGTGAAAAAGTTTCCAAGTGTCAACTTTTAAAATACAATAATATTCCTTAAAAATCACGACTGTAACCAAAACGCTTTTACTCAACTGTTTACAGGAGATGTACCAGGACTGAATCTAGGATCCAGTCCTGTGGTTAGAAAAGTAATCCATAAAGTAACTAATTGCATTTAACTAGAAATTCACATTGTGCTGAATGTTGCATTGTGTTTGAAAATGTGTTGCCCATTGCAACAACTGTAACTACTGTACTTAAAAGTCTATTGCCTATGTGCAAAGTATTTAAACTAAAGTAATTCATTCTGAGAAAGTATTTTTTGTAATGTAATGTATAATGTAATTACAATGTAATTTAAAAAATAAAATATGTAAAAAAAATTGTCTAAAAATGTAGTAAATCAGTATGAAAAAAATTAATATAACAATTAATACATTTAAAAATTGTCATTTACAAAACCTTTGAAATTCACTGAAAAAACCGTAGGTTTCAGACATGTTATAGTTAGGAATTAGCATTTAAAAAACCTTTGAAATTCACTGAAAAAACCATAGGTTTCAGATATGTTATAGTTAGAAATTAGCATTTAAAAAACCTTTGAAATTCACTGAAAAAACCATAGGTTTTAGGGACAGTTATAGTTAGTTGGACATTGCACTCGTACAAAACCATAGAAATTCCCCGTTATAGTTAGTTCAGGTAACTATAACTCGCGCCCGCAATGCACTGCTGATGACGTCACATATTACATCACTCATGACATGGTCAGTGACATCACTGATGACATCACTGATGACATCTCAAATGACATCACTGATGACATCACTGATGACATCATCCATGTGAGAATTTCATGCATCTTCTCACACCCTAATATAACTTTTGATACACCCACTCTAAATTACAGACTGCCATTCTCAAAACCATACACACTCCAATACCAATAAGTACATACCCACTCACTGATTCTTAGGACTACACACACACATCTACTCACTCACCCGTACAGTCACTCATACTTACAGTCACTCAGTACAGAACTATCATATGCACTCATACACCTATATAAACACTCACACAACGCAACTCATCCATAGAGGTACTCACACACCTAGTCAGTCATGCAAATAATTAATCACACTCCAATTTACTCACCTATACAGTTATACACACCAGCTCACTTACTCATAAAAATACTAGCACATTCTTACGCTCATATGAAATCACTGATGCAAGCACACACTCATCCATATAGCCACTCTCACAATCACACACTCTCACTTATAGCCATTTATATACTCCAACACACATATATACTGCCTTTCACATATGTAGTTACTCACACATGTACCACTGAGATATACATTCAATCACTAACACACCCATACACACAGTCACCCACCCATACAGTCCATCACAGACGCACTCTTGAAACCATGCACCCAGTGAATCACCCACTCACACATCTATGCACAGAGTCACACACACCCCACCCACACAAACACAGGCACCCATACAGATACTCAGAGAACCAATCCATAACCCATATAGACACTCATTTAGCTAGTCAGAAACCCATGCAGCTGCTTACACAACAACAGACAGACGGATACAGACATTCACACAGTTTAGTCACTCACCCATGCATCCAGTAAGATACGTTTAATCACTCACTTATAGACTCAGTCACGCACCTACTAAATCATCCATTCAGGCGCTTCTACACCCACTCATTCTTCAATACGCCTTTCCCTATATATATTAAACATATTTAAACTTTACAGAAACACACAGTCACTGGATGATGTCATCAGTGATGTCATCAGTGATGTCACTGACCATGTCATGAGTGATGTAATATGTGACTTCATCAGCAGTGCATTGCGGGGGCGCGAGTTATAGTTACCTGAACTAACTGTAACGGGGGAATTTCTATGGTTTTGTACGAGTGCAATGTCCAACTAACTATAACTGTCCCTAAAACCTATGGTTTTTGCAGTGAATATATATATATATATATATATATATATATATATATATATATATGAACAACGGGTTGCTTCGTGGAAGAAACCGAAGGACACAACGGGGATGCAGAGGAAGTCCGTTTTTAATAAGAACAATCGGCATGATGCATTTCGGCACTATAGCCTTCTTCTAATGCCTTTACAACAGTGGAGAGGTCCCACCCTCCTTTATACAATGATAGGCCCTCCCATGTATGAGAGCGCAGCTGATCCCACTGACGAATAGAGAGTCTTTAGTTGAAATCCCTATTGAAGACTGCAACTCCCAGAATGCCCTTCTCTGGTAAGTACTCCGGTGGGGTCCAATGATAATCCCAAATGGGGCTGCTAATGCCTGACCAAAGGGGGTGGTGTGTAGCTGACCCATTCTGTTGTGATGGTTCCCCAGTCTTCCTCGGGTCCCCAACGCTCTGCCTCCGTTACCAGAAACAGCCGGGCAATGAGGCGTCAGCACAATGTCCGCGTCTCCCCGTGAAGTCACGGGCTGCTCCTGGCAGATGGCCGCTTGCTGGGCTGGTTCCTGAGGCGGTCCGAGGGTGGCCAAAACCTTAGCAAGAAACAACAAACTGCCGGAATAAACCCTGGGACACTTGAAGAGCGGGTCCTTCAAGCACGCTTCCGACAGGCGTGAAAAACATGAACAACGGGTTGCTTCGTGGAAGAAACCGAAGGACACAACGGGGATGCAGAGGAAGTGCGTTTTTAATAAGAACAATCGGCATGATGCATTTCGGCACTATAGCCTTCTTCTAATGCCTTTACAACAGTGGAGAGGTCCCACCCTCCTTTATACAATGATAGGCCCTCCCATGTATGAGAGCGCAGCTGATCCCACTGACGAATAGAGAGTCTTTAGTTGAAATCCCTATTGAAGACTGCAACTCCCAGAATGCCCTTCTCTGGTAAGTACTCCGGTGGGGTCCAATGATAATCCCAAATGGGGCTGCTAATGCCTGACCAAAGGGGGTGGTGTGTAGCTGACCCATTCTGTTGTGATGGTTCCCCAGTCTTCCTCGGGTCCCCAACGCTCTGCCTCCGTTACCAGAAACAGCCGGGCAATGAGGCGTCAGCACAATGTCCGCGTCTCCCCGTGAAGTCACGGGCTGCTCCTGGCAGATGGCCGCTTGCTGGGCTGGTTCCTGAGGCGGTCCGAGGGTGGCCAAAACCTTAGCAAGAAACAACAAACTGCCGGAATAAACCCTGGGACACTTGAAGAGCGGGTCCTTCAAGCACGCTTCCGACAGGCGTGAAAAACATGAACAACGGGTTGCTTCGTGGAAGAAACCGAAGGACACAACGGGGATGCAGAGGAAGTGCGTTTTTAATAAGAACAATCGGCATGATGCATTTCGGCACTATAGCCTTCTTCTGATGCCTTTACAACAGTATAAATATATATATATATATTGCGCACTACTCCACTTTCCACTGCCGTTCGCCGCCAGAGATAGGAGCACGGACACCAGATAAGTGCAAGAGTTTCTTCTTTATTTTCCTTTCAGCAGCAAAATCGCCATTACGCGTTTCAGCCCCGGAGGGCCTTGATCACATGACGCGCATTTCAGCTTCACTACCTCTTTTCTACCATTATTTTCGTTTTACTTAAAGTGACAAGTGCAATAACATTAGCAGTTTGTAAACATAGAAGATAGACTGATCATTTAACATTCATCTCACTTGATAGTGACTACGAAGGTTTTACTGATACATTGTCCTATTGGTTTCAAATGCCTGTAGATTTAGACAATTTACATCCATGTATAAATACATAAAATTTCCATAAAATCAATTTAAAATTTATATCATAAGTGATTATGGCTTCCCATTGTTCACTTGGGAGGTTCTTACTTTTACATGATTGTTTGGATAGATTGAGTATGTCCTGTGTCACTAAATCGTTAAAAATATCTATATTGAGGGGGCGTGGCCGGCTGCTGAACGTAATGGCCGCCGTCTTCTAGAGCTCCGAGCCCTCTGGGGGTAAAAAACACCATCAATCCGCTACATCGATCTGCACCTACCTTAAAAATTACCTGCTGAGGTGTCGGAACTCTGCCTGCACCTGGACGACGACTCGCCTGGCTCCTGATGCCGTCGCTGCAGTCTGTGACCGCTTGAAAACCCTTGCAGCCTGCACTCACGCAAAGACCGTGAACTGCCGCTGGGACGCAACACGACGTCGCTGTGTGGCGGACGAGGATCCGACGGAACTCCGCCTACACCCGGGGTGTGCGCTGCTTGGATCCCGGCGCCTTCATTGCTGTGTGCGGTGGTGCGGGACCCCCTTGAGGTCCGATCTCATGTGGCGAGCGGGGGACGGCACGAGGGAGACGTCCGGGGCCGCCGGGGGCGGTGGTGGGCCAGGCGACACTCCCAGCTGCAACGCACACAGAACTTCTCTCCAGCATTGCCGGTTACCAACTGGGGCCAGCCGTAGACACGGCCACATATCTGGACCCCCGTGGTGTGGAGGACGGGGAGGAGACATCGGCTGATAGTCTCCTCCTGGAGTGAAGACCGACCCAGCTACGCACTTCGCTTCAGGTACTGCCATTCCTCTGTATCGTTTAGCGCCATAATAGACGTTGCCTGACTGCCGCATTAGGCTCCACGCGGGGCTTATCCCTCGCCGCTGGTGTAAGGACTGAGAGCCCAACCCGGGACTTATTTCCTGGATATACTTGAACTGTTGCTCCTACGAATATCGCACAGTGCTCCAAAATTGAGACCTTCACAGTTCCTCCAGCCTCTATTGTTGTTGATTGTGGGAGGCAGAGATCCCGCGCTGAGTTTCAACAGGGCCCTGAACTCTCCGAGACACTGCCGTCTAAACGCAAACCTTATGCTGGTCTAGACCTCGACCTCTGGCGTACGAACTTGCGGATCATCCCAGAAGTGCCATACATTGCACCCAGTGCCTGCCCACATTCCCGTCTTGTGTCCCGGCTCCACTCCTGACCCTATAATTCATCACACCAAACAGCAGGAAAACCGACAGGCCGCGTGCGCCATTGGGTGACACGGTCAGGCGGCGGCGATTACTGCCCTCAGTCAATTGTTACCTGTGGAGGCGGCCGCAGGAGCGGGGCCAGCGAGTGAACCAACAGAACAAGTTGGAAAAATACGCCTACACCAGGTCTGACAAAGAGGTAAACGACCGAACCGAGACTGGTGCACCACCTGTCAACGAGGCCACACCGGAGAAAGAAATTACACTGCAAGACATCATGTCCACCCTGAATAAAGTCCATACCTCTTTAGAATCTCGGATTGACACAGTCGCCACTGAACTCACCCTTATTCGTGCGGACTTTCGGAAATTGAGTTCCCGTGTCACAGAAGTTGAGTCCATAACAGCGAATGTAAATGCAGACACAACCGCATTGAAAAAGCAAGTGCAACGCCTGGAACTCGACAACAAAACCATGGCGGCGAAACTGGATGATCATGAAGGCCGCTCCCGTCGCAATAACGTGCGCCTGGTGGGGGTGCCGGAGGACACAGGGGGCCCGGCACTGGACTTATTTGTGGAAGTTATCGTACAAAATCATCTGCAGCCCAGAGGTCTCTCCAATTACTTCTCGGTCGAGCGGGCCCATCGGGTCCCCGGGGGTAAACCACGACCTGGGGCGCCCCGCGACCTATACTCGCACGGATTTTTAATTTTCGCAACCGGGACGTTATCCTCCAGGCAGCAAGAGCAGGCCCGTCACTTCGATTCCAGCAGAGTACAATTTCCTTTTTTCCGGATTATACTGCAGTGGTGGCCAAACAACGGCGGAATTTCCTGGCGGTGAAACAAGTACTCAGAAGGAGTGAGATTAAATACTCTATGCTTTTTCCAGCAAAGTTGAGGGTGGAGACAGGTGGGAAGGCATGGTTCTTCACTACCCCGGAAGAGGCACAGGAGTGGCTTGAGGGCTGGCGCCCGGTCCAGCATCGGGGGCGACCCGGTCGGAACAATGAGCGGACTCATTCCACGCAGCGCTCCATGACTCAGATGATGGATTCTCTGGAAGCAGAACGCCGGTCAGAGGAGGACTGACTGACTCCTGTTAAGCTCTCACACTGGGACGGGTTATACATAACTCCCTATCTGTGATGGATATTCGCTGTCAACAACATTTAAGGCCGCAAGAGAATGACGATGGAACATTGTCGCTAGCAACAAACACCGATCCATCGCCTTGGTGAGCCGACGATGAAGGAAATTAAAGATGGGCAAGTGACTGTTGATCCTCTGTTAAGACTTTCTGTATGCTATAGAATAATGTCCTCTCAATATTTACTTGCATACTAGCTGTAAAGATCACTAATCCAGTGTTTGACCCCCCCCGGGGAAGCGCGAAGGGCTCTATCCCCCCCCTCCTTACATAGGAAATTGGTTATGGGTCTTAAGCACTCTGCAAAGTTGGGGTGGCGGGAAATTCAACAACTGTCTTGCAGGGAAGCAGGGTGGGGGGAGGGTTTTGAGATGTTCTGGGACAGTTCATTTTTCTTTATTGTTTTTGTTTCTATATGTTCTTGGGCACTTGACCTAACCATGTTTAATACTCCTACAATGTTTGAGCGCCATCAGCAAACACATGTACAAGCAACACAAAGACCTCATGCCGCAGTCACGTGAACCTATACTCCCCATGACATCCTCCAGACAGTATTTACCGCTCATCTCCTGGAATGTTCATGGTCTCCAGGATAAACTAAAGAGGGGACTAGTCCTACAATATTTGAAACGTAAGGCACCTGCAATAACCCTACTCCAAGAAACCCACTTGACGGGGACAGTATGTAAGGCCTTAGACAGATGGGGTTTTAAGCTAGCTGTCCATTCAAAATTCACATCCGGTTCATGGGGGGTAGGAATTCTCCTAAAGAAACAATACCCGATCATAATTAAGCACACATACAAGGATGACCAAGGCCGATTTGCGGCGATCTCGTGTCAATAGGAAGGTCGTATAATCAATGTAGTCTCTGTCTATATTCCGCCTGCGCTCCATTCCTCGGCTTTTACAGCACTCAGTGATTTCCTCCTACGCCTCCCACATGGCTCTTTAATAATAGGTGGCGATTTCAACGCCACTTTGAATGACATTCTAGATTGGCACTGACAGATTTCCTGGACGCGATGGGGATGATGGATGTTTGGCTTGCCCTGTTCCCCTCGCTGAAACAACATACTTATCACTCGGGGGCCCACAATAGCCTCTCTAGAATCGACTACTTACTGGCACCTGCAACCGACCTAGGGAATTTTCACGCAGTAACTCACTTAGCCAGAGGCATTTCTGACCATTCCCCGATTAGTGCCCTCTACACTTGGTACTCTACAGCACAGAACCGCATATTCCCTATATATCCCGGGTATTTGAAATCTCCGGAAATAGGGAAGGGGCTAGCTGACACCACTAAGCATTATTTCACTGAAAATGTATCCTCCGTTTCTTCCCCAGCCATCCTCTGGGAAGCCTACAAAACAGTGCTCCGTGGGCAAGCTACCTCACTAATCACACATCACAAGAGGGAAAAAGTAAAAACTATAGAGATGTTAGAAAAAGAAGTTGAGGAGTTGGAAAGCTCCCACAGTCAGGACCCATCAGACGCAAAAGCCCGTCTCCTACAGTTAAAGAAACAAGAATACAAGGAATTTCTCTGGGAAGCAGCGAAAGCGCGTCTCATCAAAACCCAACATACCATTTACGAGGCTGGGGATAAGGCCGGAAAACTCCTGGCCTGGCTCGACAAAAAAGAAAAGGCGGACAGATGGGTGGCGGAACTCCGGCTCCCCATGGGTGGTTTGACTCAAGATCCCGAGTGTATAGTGGACCTATTAGCGGACCACTTCGAACAGGTTTATGCCTCCACAATCACAAATACGCAAGCTGACGCAGAGGAGTTCCTCCGAGATATCAAACTTCCTCAATTGGAAGACGTAGAGGCCCAGACCCTGGAAGATGAACTCTCCGTTGGCGAAATTGCGCTGGCAATCAACAACTTACAGTCCGGTAAAGCATTGGGACCGAACGGTATCCCCATCGAGTGGTACAAGCGTAATGCGACAACACTCACACCATATATGGCGGCAATGTATAAAGACTGTTTAGAAAAAGGGGAGCTACCCCGTGATCAGAGGACTGCGACAATAGTGGCCATCCATAAGCCCGGAAAACCAGCGGAGGACTGTTCCTCCTACAGGCCTATATCGCTGATCAACGCCGAGGCCAAGATATTGGCTAAAGCCTTGGCCAATAGACTCACGCCACACTTATAAATTGATACATCCGGATCAATCCGGGTTTATGCCTGGCAGGAATACAGCACTAAACCTTCGGCGCCTACATAATGTGCTTGGACGTAGTCATACTGTCCAGGAAGAGGCCGTGGTGCTATCTCTAGATGCCCGCATGGCCTTCGATACAGTCGAGTGGCTGTCGAGTGGCCGTTCCTCTTTGCTGTCCTCCGGAAATTGGGCTTCGGACCGAAATTTTGCTCCTGGGTCCGCTTACTATACACTGACCCAGTGGCCCAAATAGTAGCCAGTGGGCGTAGGTCGAGAGAGATTTCGTTGCGCCGCGGCACACGACAGGGATGCCCACATCGCCCCTTCTCTTCGCTTTAGTTCTGGAGCCTCTAGCGGCCTGGGTTCGTCAAGACCCAGTTATCCGGGGACTTAAATGGACTGAAGACCTGGAAGACCGCATCTCATTATTTGCGGATGATATCCTCTTGTATATGGCCTCCCCGCGACGCTCACTATCTCGTATTCTAGATGTTTGTAGCTCTTACGGACGCTACTCAGGGTATACGATAAACTGGGCAAAATCGGTCTTGTACGTCCTGAAGGGACCTCCCCCACTTCTCCCAACTGGCTGTGCAGTAAAAGTAGTAGACAATACTTTCAAATACCTAGGGATCCACATCACTCGAGATCCGGAATTATTTATGACCTTGAATCTCCAAGCCCCTCTAAAACGCCTTCAAAAAGACACTAAACATTGGCAATCGCTACCATTGTCACTGCTAGGGAAAGCGGCCCTTTTTAAAATGATGGCTCTCCCCCGGTTCCTTTACGCCCTCCAAAACACGCCCTTTCCAGCCCCGCAAACATACTTCCGGGCCATCGAGGCAGAAGTAACTAAACTCTTATGGGACCACAAGCCAGCCCGCATAGCTATGGTCAAACTGTATCGCTCCTGGTACGATGGTGGCATCGCACTCCCTAATATACAATGTTATTATTGGGCCTACCAGTTAATAGTCGTGAAGCACTGGATTCATGTCCCTTACACAGACCCTGCCTATGCCCTCGACAGACTACAGCTAGGACCGACTGGACTGCACCGAGCACTCTATAATAAGACTCGTCCACTGCTAGGCCCGACGCACCACACACTCCAAACGTGGAAATTAGTGCATAAAAAACTAGGGTGGCACAACACGCTCACACAAGCGACGCCCCTATGGGTTACGGACAAGCTGGGGAGACTAGAAAAAAGCAAAGGCTTCCACAACTGGGACCTCATCGGGATATCGAAGGTTGGAGATCTCTGGGTGAAGGGCAAAATGACCACGTTCACACAGCTCCAAACAAGATACAAGCTGGCACCAACCGAACATTTTCGCTATCAACAGATTAAACATGCCCTTGAGGCAGTACTCCCCCAAACACCACCCTGCCAGAAGCATCCCCATTAGAGGACAGATTACTGACAGATTACTTAGATAAACGAGCAATCTCCTTAACATACAAAAAAATAATCTATAATATGTCAGACCCGATGGTAAAGCTCAGAAATAAGTGGCAGGAGGAAGTGGGCGAAATGGATGACACAGACTGGCAGGAGGCGCTCTCTTCCCCAGAGAGGTAGCGATTACATCTAAACTACGACTAATACAACTTAAAATTCTTCATAGAATTTACTACACTAGAACTACCCTCTGCAAAATTGGTAAAATCGAAAGCCCGCTATGTCTGAGAGGCTGTGGGGAGATTGGTACATTCTTCCATACGATCTGGGATTGCCCCATGATGATGGGATACTGGGAGGCAGTCATGTCACTGATCACGAGGGTGAGTGGATATTCAGTATCAAGGGAGCCCAAATGTTGTTTACTTAATATTTGGGACGCAACAGACCTAAACTTAATACAACAGACCTGGTCCACTCTGGGTATCATGATAGCTAAAAGGAACATTGCCCGCAACTGGGGTGGGGCGGCTACCCCTACCCCAACAATTTGGTGTAATGACATGGACACAGTGATGGTGGTGGAAAAAACGGTGAACATACACAGGGGATGCCCCAAAAAATGGATCACCAAATGGGGAAAATGGAATACCTATCGGGGAGGTATTTGCGAATTACCATCAATTATTCGGGAAGAAGGCTCAATGGAGGGAGGCAATAATGCTGAAGGTAATGATGTCTAAATTACACATTGAACGAACTGATTGTATGTACTGTGTATATAAGATTGCAAACGTTACATGTACGTAAATGGATTGGGTCATGAGACTGTAACAAGTACAGTGATAACATGATAACAAAAAAAACAAAAAACAAAATGTCTATATTGTCTTTAGCAATTTGGGGAACAAATTTGGAGGGTGCCCTGAATTTGGTGTCACTTGCCTCCCCTGTGTTAATTCCAAACAAGGCGGGTATTTCACTACGGGTTTTGCTCTCTAAAGGGTCTCTATTTAGATTAGGTGTGACTGTGTCTATGGGTTCACCTATCTCAAGGAGCGTATGTAGAGTGTTAATGTCTGCTATTGCCAGAGTAGATCTAGGTGTGTCGGGTTCAGGTAGCATTGTTTGTTGTGTGTTTTTCTGTCTAAGTGCATGTACTTTGTGTAATTTCAACTTGCGTACAAATTTAAAGAAATCAACGCGCGTTTGTGCGTAATCTAGTTTGGTTTTGGGACAGAACGTTAGGCCTAGCTTCAGAACTTGTTCTTCAGTGGGGGAAATCTCTCTATTAGAAAGATTAATTACCGTAAGTTGATGGTTTTCGTTCTTCATGATTTCTGTTTGTTCATCTGGCCCCTTGTTCCCATACCAGGTTTGTTGCTTCTTTCTTCGCTCTCTCCTTCTTTTGCTTTTGCCTTGGCGCCTCTTGCGCCCCTGCCCCTTCCTCTTTGCTTGTTTTGAAAAGAGTGTTCGTTGTCCCACTGTATGAGGCGAAACTCCTCGGAAAAAGACATCTTTTCATTATGTGATGTTGGGATATTGTCCAGCGATTCTTGATCTGAGCTTAGATCGGTGCCAGATTCCCATCTTTCTTTGTCCAATCGTCCCAGGGACTTTTCCTTTGCCAAGTCATTCCGAGCTTTATCAAATTTTCTAGAGAAGGTTACGATCCTTCCCATGTTGTAGTCTCGCTCGTCGCGTTTGAATTTTCTCTCTTTGCGTTCAATTACTTCTTTCTTATGTTTCTTTATTCTTTCATTCACAGTCTGCAATGCTTTTTGACTTCCTCCTGGTCTCTTTCTTTTTTTAGTTCAGCAATAATGATGTTGATCTGTGCCATCAGGTCTTTATGTTCTTCCCATGCGCTGTGTATAAGTATTTGCAACATTGTTTTGGAGCACGCGTTTGTATTGTCCATCCATTCTTTTAGTACTTGAGGCTTAGGGCTAGATAAGGTCGGAATGATGAAGATTCTTAGGCCGCGTGGGATACGGTCAACTTCTAAATAATTTTGCAGTGAAGTTGCCTCCCACCATCTGCTTACTTCTTTTTTTCTTAGTCTTTCCAAAAGCAGGCTTTTTTGTTTTATACTTCTTGTGACTGAGTCATTTGCTGTGGAGCTGTTTGTTGCATTCTCTGCTTTACTCGTTGTGATTTTTTTTAAAATCAGGGTTGCTGAGGCCTCCCGGCCCTTTAAGAAATCTTCTGCCATTGTATTTATTTCAAGATTGTCTTTTTGCTAGTTTTGATGAAGCACTAGAGACCGCGCTTGGCACAGTGCCTAATAGCGTACCTTGGTGCGTGAGTTCTTTACTCCGACTGGGACGGCAGGCAAATCAGTTTCGCAGTTCACTTTGGTTGAGCACAATGCTTCGTACTCCGTCAGAGCGGTTTGGGTACCTCTCTCGGTTGGTGTCTGCGCGATCGGTAGTCCTCCGACCGTCTTCGCTGTTCGCCTGTCTTCCTGGATCCGGTGCGGAGATTCCAGCGCGTACCTGTCACTCTTCCGGTGAGGTCGCAGCTTTTCTCCGACGTTGTTGGATTGCGACTTGACAGGACGAGGCAGCGGACGCCTTGCGTTACGGGTCACGAGTTTCAATGTTTGTTGTCCTCGTCTTTGGTTTTTGGCAGGCCGTTTAGTTGCTCACACCACCGGCGGGCATTCATAAGAGCTCTGGTGCTTGAGGGTCCAAAATATATATATATATATATATTCTGTATTCAATTATCACAAACACAACCAGGATCGCCTTGTTGCAATTTTTAATTTAAACGGCAACGCGTTTCGACCTTGACAGTCTTTTTCAAAAGCCATTTTGTATGTGTGACCAGACCCTTTATAAAATGAGAGTGACATACAAAACATAAGACAGACTATTCCTGCGGCTAGTTGTTTGTGAAAGAAAATGAAGACATACTACTTGGCTCCTGAAAAATAACTTAGCATGGAATCTCCTCTGACCCGGCAACACAGAGAGACGCGTTTCGGCTGTCACAGCAGCCTTCCTCAATCTGGTAAGCGCCATTTTTTCTAAAACTTTTATACTGTGTCAAAATCATAGACATAGACAACGTCTTCTACTTACAAATTTAAAAAGATACATACATTGCAAATGTACTTGCAGGTGCTTTCACATTAAATGCATTTAGTAGCGCAGGTGGTCACAAACATAACTTTGAAAATTGATAATAATCAAAGAATGCATAGTGCATAGTGTAATGATTTGCACCCTTTATCCGCATAATGCGTCACCGGACCCCCACATTCTATCTGTAATGTAAACATTTGACCATTGTTTCTACGATGTATCTCTAGAAGTGAATTTGAGACAACATACTGATTTTGTCACTTAATCACAAAAAATAGCGCCAAACAATTTTAATATAACATTCTAAAATATTAAGTATATTGCATGACTGTGGTGTGTTAAGGAGATACATTTTCATGCAGCTGACACTTTAATTAGCGCGGGACTACTATATATATATATATATATAACCTACTGGCGGTCGCCAGTACATAGTTATAGTTAGGACCTAGTTTCCATAGGAAAAGCATTTTTTGACTTGCCTATAATTGGCGTTGCCAAAGTAGGTTTTGTGTGTCATGGAAAGTTTGGGGGTGATTCGTGAAGTTGGGACCGAGAAATAGGGGCGCGAAAAAAAGGTGCGTTTGTAATGTTAATTCCCGTAGGAACGCATTGCCGAACCTACAGCCCGAACCACCGGACGGAATTACACCAAATTTGGCAGAAAGGTAGATGTTGTTATGCAGATTGTGCTTTTTGTTATTTGGTGCAAATCCGTCCAGTAGGTTTTGAGAAATTTAAGTCGAACCTTATAGATACATCTCTGGCAGTGGATTTTTTTATACGGTTTTGCGATGATTCGCGACTGCACACGCCATCGGGAGTGCTAAACGCAACCTGAACAGAAAGTTGCAGCTGACATTTAATCATTTGGGACTGGTTCCCGGGGTTGAAGATTTGTGTAAAAGCTAACATAAGGGCTCAGGGTGGAGATACTCTGACCCTATGTTTGAGAAATGGGTGTTAGTGACACAAGTTATGTGTCCAAAATTGTTATTTTTCATCGCACGCGATATTCACGACAATGATGCGGCCCTCCCTGTGTACCATCATGGGGACGTCGTGAGTATCGCCGCAACACCGCGAATATTGGTGGAAAAATAAAAAACAGTATCAGTGAATCATTAATACACATTGTATTACATTGAGATTCTGATAAATGTTTTTATAGTGTTATTTAGATACTGGCACATGCATCAAGGAAGGCTTTGCGATTCCTTAATTGCGATTATTAAGGAATCGCAATTAAGGAATCGCAAAGCCTATGCATGTAGGAATCGCTATAAAAATAGCGATTCCTAAACATTCCTTAATTGCAACTCGCAAATTGCGAGTCGCAATTAAGGAATGCCTTCCTATTCATTCCTATGGGCCTACAGGCCCATAGGAATGAATGGGAGATTGCATGCGCAATTTGCGAGTACCAGTAGGTACTCGCAAATTGCTCATGCAATTTCAGGAGTGCAAGGGTGTCAAAATGACACCCTGTTGCACCCTGAAATTGTGATGTGCACAAATGTTGCGCACACACATGTCCAAAGGACATGTGTGTGTGTTACCTACAACTTTGAAAAATGCACTTTAGTGCATTTTTCAACGTTTTGCAAATTACCATGAAGTTCAACTTCATGGTAATTTGCGCCCCTAGTAGCGAAATCGCTACTTCAAAGTGGTTCTTGCATTGCATTTAAGGAATCGCAAAATGCGATTCCTTAAATGTAATCGCAATTTGAGAACTCGCAATTAATTGCGAATTCTCAAATTGCGAGTGCCTTGACCCTTCATGCATCGCAAATGCCCTTTTTGCGGGCTCAAACGGCCGATTTTTGCGAATCGCACCGTTTGCGCTCGCAAAAATGGTTGATGCATGTGCCTGATAGTGATTTAGCTAGTGTGATGGTTAGAATTAATTATATAGTTATAATTTTTGAATGTGGTGGTGGCTATTGAATTCCTGCTTTTGCTTTACACTTTCGAGCCGTATCCTATCTGTGGGGATCACGATTACCGACTTCATTGCAATCTCCGGCCTCACCGGTAAAACAGAAAATATGTTTTAGAGATGCTTGTTCTAGAAATACACTAGAAAAACATGAGTTTGAAGTGTACAGTAATAAACCCCTAGTGTGTAAAATACTGTAATATGTGTGCATATATGTGTTTTCACTTTATAGAAAAAGGCGCGTTCGCCAAGGCTAACGGCATCATCGCAACTCCCCAAATAACCCCAAAAACTGAAAATAGGTCGTAAAGATGGATTTTAAAGAAACTTAGTACAAAAACACGAGTTTTAACCTTTTGTTAAAGAAGCATGTATATAGTAATATGTGTAGCGCAATGTTTAGGATGGGTTTCTTTAGTTAATATATTTGGATGTGCTGGCGGCCGTTGAATGTCTACTTTTGTTTTGCAATTTTGCAACTTATTCGTGACCATTTTGACATCGTCACAAAGATTCCTGAAAATTAAAAAAAAGAATCTTTATTAAAAAAAAAAACAATATTTAAGGTACTAGGGTGGCTCTGACAAGAGCCTTTGTGTTGATTGTGCGCATATGACAGCTACACATAAGACTGGATGCAGAGTTTTAGGTTACTTAGAAATACCCTGTTGCCTTCGTCTGTAAAGTGCACTCCATCATTTCTATAAATTCCATGCATGCCAAAACGCAGAATATTGTCATAGATACAGCACATAGGATGGTCTCTGAGGAATGCAGAACCCATTTTATTAACATGTTTCCTGGCCTTGGCAATCTATGGACAGAATTGATTTGACCACTTCCATTTCTGTCTTTGGCATATATTAGAGTACACGAAGACAGTGTGAGGTAAAAGCTACATCAGTTATGCAAAGGTTTCTTTCATTTGGAATTTCAGCCCTACCCAAGTCAATGTGCCTTGGTCATTGCCACCACAGTGCACAATCATGAGGTGAGGAGCTTGGCAGTCCTCAATGGATTTAACCAAAGCCAGCAACTAATGAAACTTTAACCCTCTCTGGCCAAACCAAGTCATTTCTACATTTGGCAAACCCAAGTCTCTGTCAATACCTCTGTTTTTTACATCCTCTTTAACCCAATAGACATAGGTTTGGCCAATAATCCACACTCTAAGCATTTTGAAGTGAAGGAGCAATAGAGTCAGGAGAAGGCTGGATATGAATGAGATATTTTTCCAAATGAAAAGCAGTTAAAATCGAGGTATTTAAAAAAAAAAAGATATATTTCATTGGATGCTGTCAGCATGAAAGTGAATACAATTAGGTAGTGTGTTGGATGCCTTAGCAAGAAGTCCTATTATTGGCTATAATACAGACATGGATATGCTTTTGAATCTGTGGAGTAAACCACACCTGCTGTATCTCATTTGGAAGTAGCATGTTCCTTCTAGAATGTGCTGTGAATGTGTGACCTACTGGTTCCACTGGATTGCTAGGTACTTTGGGCCCGATTCACAAAAGTAATCTGAGACAAAATCCTAACTTTACGACTTTCAGTATTCACAAAAGGCATTTAGGAGTAGTAAAGTTAGGATTTTGTCTTAAGTTTGTCTTAAGTTTTGGTCTTAATACAAAATCCTAATTTAAGTTTAACTTAAGTTTAACTTAAGACCAAAACTTAAGACAAACTTAAGACAAAATCCTAAGTTAAACTTAAGTTAAACTTAAGTTAAACTTAAGTTAGGATTTCTCACTATATGCAATATATTTTTCTTTTATTTAATTCTTTGCATTTAGGGGTATTTTATCCTGTTCTACAGAAAAGTCACTCAGTTCCAGGTCACGAAAAGTGTTCTTAATGTACTTGATCCACGGTATTGCAATCATATTATTCTGCATGAGGCAAACTTTTATTATTTTATGGGTGAAGTCCAGTTCCTGTGTGGTCCAAATTTTGCACCATAATTGAAATGGGGCCATGTCTACCTTATCTTCCTAAAACCCCATGCCCAGCTCCTTATCGGTAATAAAACTTGGGGTGGTCTTTGGGGTCCCTAATAATCTATTTAAAAATGTATTTTCTGCTCCTTGTAGGGCCTTAGGAAAAGAATAACCCCATACCCAAGATCCGTATGTGCCCATACTAAGAGCTTTACTGTTATAAAGAATAATAATTTCTGGGAGGGGTTTTTGTCCTAACTTCTTTGCAAAACTGAAAATTGATGCAGTATAAGTGCCACAACAAGTCAAAAAAAGTGCAACGAATACAGTTAGCATAGCAAGTAGTGTGTAAATCATAAAAGGTGCTGTCATTGTATACGACGCAAACACAAGTAGATGATGGACGGCATTGTATACGACAGCATAACCTAACCTCCCTCCCTTTCTATAGAAGCAAAATGATTATATATCAGAAGATCTCTGGGTGTTTGCAGCAGACTCCGCACCTCAGTCTGTAGATGAAAGGTCTACATCACAGGTGCTATCAAGCTGCCTTCTCTGGAAAAAATCCCTCTCCAAATGCGTGAACCCACCCGTTTATACCTATATGACCAAAGAACGTGTTCCCAAAGAACAGCTGCATCTGCGTGTTTTGTCTAGGTGCTATGGCCTGACCAAAACAGAATAACAAGGGGCATTGTTGTTCAACCTTGTCTGCAGTGTTCAGACTAAATCCCAGGAAAGAGCAGAATGCAAAAACAACAGTATGTTCTGTGTGAAAGTTACAGTGTGGCACCAAGCAAAAATATGTTCGTATAGTAACATGCGCAAAGCAGAAGGCAGTCTGCCACGGGTTCATGCAAACATAGGGAAAACGACAATGGCCATACGGACCACGTGACAAGAAAATGTAAATCCTGTTGTCGGTCCATAGTAAATTTTGCGTTTTTAGACCCCCCCTCCCCCCGGCCTTCTGGGCCAGAAATACGCCGCTTTCGGTATTAGTACATGGTAAACTCCTTTCTAAGGCGAGGTGGATAAATGGGTCCTCTCCGGGGGGGGTGATTTGCACTTGGGAGGGTCGGCCCAACTAAGTTGTCTTCGCAGTCGTCTATTGTCCCGGATACTTGCATTTAATTTACGCGTATACCACTCCTATCCGCTGAGAGTTGGGCCACATGAACTGGGTATCAGACAAGACTGGCCCCTTGTATAGACTCTTCATCCTTCTTGTTTAGTGTCCTTTCGGCTTGTACCGTAAAGCTACCTGTAGCCCTCGATGGTGTTTGATCAATGTTCCTCTCTTGATCTGTGAGATGGATGAGTCAATCGTTAGAGGCCAAACCTGATAAAGGGAGAAATCTGTTGTACGTTGGAATCAGAGGTGCACTCCGTGTAGCTATCTAGTTTAGATGAAAAATGCCCCTTGGCTCCAGGCCCTGTGTGTTACTTAAGCACGGGCAAGAGAAAACCCCCACAGCACTACACGTAGTGTAGTTTGCGTGGACTTGCTTAGGGGCCTCTTGCTGGTCCTTATCAGAAACTGGGCTAGGTCAGGGTGCCTACAATTTATCACTATGCAATCTCCCTCAATGGATTTCTCTAAAGACCCAATCCATTTGACTCTCCTCACCAATAAGATGTCATCATACTCCTTTAATGTGAGTGCAGTATTTTGCACGAGCCAGTGGCACACTTTGTTTTTAAGTTCTAAATGTGATTCCTCTTTTTGAGCTTTAAACTGGGGGACCCCAGTCAAAATTGCCATGTGTGGTGTGCATTCAGGTGGTAAATTCAAGATTTGGTGGGATTTTAAATGGTTGGAGGACTTACAAATACTGGACAACCCCCTTTGTTGGGGGTTATCTGATAATTCTTCTTTTCTCAGCCCTTCCTTCCCCCTGATGTATATGGGAATTCGATAAAAAAGAGTATCACAGTGATGTGAAAAAAAATACATCAGATGAACTTTATCTGGCAGAGGGTATGTGTTTAAGATGTTAGTACTGTTGAAAGTTACCATAAACAATGCCTTTAAAAATGACAATGTTTTATATTTCGAAGCATCATGTGCAGAACAGACAGATCAATGTTATTTGCATTCCGAGAACTGTAGTACTTTTAGTCACATTATTAAACAGGAGTAGTGCAGTCATGAATAAAACATAAGACAATGTGCTGTGCCTGTATATGAATAATAAAGTATTAATTTGTGTTAGGTATGTATTAGAAAGAGTTTCTTAATATGGTTTTTAACTTATATGACCAGTTTGCATATACTTAGATGGTGAGATATGTTTTTTCAGATTGCAGATAGTTATATGTACGATGAGACTCTTGAGTTTACTTAAAGATGCAGAGAGCTATATATTTTTGGAAAGATGGCCTGAAGGTGTATATCTATTTTGAAATCACATATATGTTTACATGGTGATCTATGTTCTTTAAGGCTGTTGAAAATTTCATGTATATGGTGAGGGTGGGGTATTTCTTTAAACATGCTATGTTTAAATTTGAGGAGAGTTAATAGTGCAGAATGTCTCTTGAGAGTTCTTGTGCTAGCTTCACTTGACATGTAACTTTTCTTTGAGAAATGCTGAATATATCTTTTTAAAGACACAAGAAATATTTGCGAAATGATGTAGTTATGCCATTAAAAATAGGTTTTGTGCTTTGAAAAAGTGAGAATTGTTGTTTTCAGTTTTAGAAACCTACTGATGCTGAGTAACAGAGCAATGTATGCTCTTACAGAGCCATGTATGCAATTATATATCAAGTGTGATATCTAGACTTATTCAATCATCCAGGCACTACACATGCACTCTTCCAATAATGCAGCCACTAATTATGTACTCATTGAACTACGTAGGCAACACCTATGCATTCATGCGATCACCCAGATAGTAGCAATATAGTCATGCGAATACACAGGCACTAACTATGCAGATATGGGACCACTGATGTAGTTCCTACATACTCAGGGAATCATGCAGGCACTCCCTATATTCTGAGGAAATCACCTAGGCACTATCTATGCAGTCATCCAATCATCCAGTGAGTTCTGTTGTACTCAACCACAAGCACATGTATTTACAAGTTTTAGTGAGGAATATGTACTCTTTTAGAACCATCTGGTGAATTATATATATAACCTGTCACACACTGTTTGCATCTACTCTGAAGAATTAGAGAGCTATATGCTGTGATACAGATTAATGTGCAGAATTTTATATGCAGTGTTTCTCAAAATTTAAATCTGACACATTTAAATAGAAAAGTAATGAAACACTAAATCTACCAGTGACACAGTGGTAGAGAGGCACAGAAATAGCTCTTAAGTTGTGTTTTCGGATTTACAGTATTGAGACACTGTATGTACTTTTACACTTTGGTTGATGGTTATTTTAAAATGTACTACAAAAGGGATAAAATGGTCTTTTAGAGTGCATAAGTGAGAACTGAGATATGGTGAAGCTGTGTTGTAGCAGAGGGTACTATAATATTAAAAGTTAACTAATGATTACGCTAAATTGCACACCTAATGTTCCCTACTAAGTATAGCGTAAGCGATCGATCTTTTATTTACCTAAAGTGGTTGAGGGGAGGAAACAACTCAGACAAATATCAGCAAAGTCGTCATGCCTGAAAAGACCACCAACTCCAAAGTGCAGTTTGAATATTTATTATAAGGCCAAAAACAATTGGATGTAAATACATCTCAATAGCAAAGTATAGAGGTACAGAAAAATTAATACAGAACCAAGTTTACGAATATAGGTAATTTGGCCCAAAAGACAGATGGTTATAAATTCCAAAATCACAACGCAGCACAGAATAGATGCGATATTCAGTTCTCGGCTCATTGAAAGAAATTAAAATCTTTCCCTACACTACTCTACATGAGGGCCCTTCCTGTCTCTCTTCCATCATTTCCCAACGGTGTCAGCACGTGTCGACTTCCTAAGAAGTACTCACGTCAAATGGGTCGTTTTAGCTTAAGGCTATGGAGCTTGCTCTAGGATGCTCCTTCTCCTCCGAAAGCTAGCAGAAGTCTGGGCTCGCTGTCCCTGCACATCATACAAAAGATGGGATTCAACCCACAATACGTCATTCTTCTTAAAACTTTCCATTGCACCTCTATGCAGTAGCTTTTTTCTTTTCATGGCACAAATTTAATTAATGATATCTTCTTTCCAGTGGCCTTGGCTTCCAGACAGACCAGATATGCAAGGCATCCTCCCTTCTCGCTTCTCAGCCATCTTCAAAGACATTCCGGGTCTCTCCTTAACTCTGAAAATAACGATGTGTATTCTTTCACCTGCAGTAGGATGAGAACATTCTAACTTCGAACACAACAACATTTAATTATTTATTTCTCAAGAGCAAGGGGAATCGAAACCTACGACTTTGGGCCTATAATTCAGACAACTTAAACTAACCACAATTACGGTGTATAGCAATAATATCGTCCTGCACATTATGCATGAAGGAATCGTAATACATACAAAGTTCTACTTAAATGCGTTCACTAGTTTTCAACATCAAATGATTCAAATAAATGTTTCTTAATAGTCGTAAAACACTGCAAACAATACGAATACATGAGAGTGCGTTTAAACCATGAGTTTAGTGCACTCATACAAAATAGAGTGCTATCAGCGCTCTATAAGTTCCCCCCTCTTATGACTAGTGTCATAACACCAACTTTCTATTCTTCTGTAATTTTTCTCCTTGTAGAAGAGACCGACCTAAACAGAAGCTGTAGCTTGCCGTCCCTGTCTGAATCGTTCTAACCCCTTAAGGTGCTGGTAATGACTGTCCTGCAGTCGTTCAAGTTAGAGCTCTCGCTTTTTCGAAACAGTCTCCTGATGTCGTGCCCTTTGCCATTTGTAAGCCTTGATGGCTCCTCGTAGGACAATTATACAAATGACAGCTATTATAATAGGCTTCAAGATATATCCCATTATTCCTTGTCCCAAACTTCCAAACCAACTGCCTATCTTGCCAAATCCTTTCCCCACTTGTTCCCAGAGTCCTTCAGCAGCCATCTCACGTAATTCTTGGTGTATATCTGAAATATTGTTGATATATTTCCTTATATCCCGACTGTTGTCAGGAATATAAGTACAGCACTGTTGAACTTTCAATAATTTACAGACTCCTCCGGCTTTTGCTAGCAGCACATCTAGGGCAAGACGGTTTTGCAAAACCATAGCCCTTATCGAAACCATCTCCTCATCTACAAGTAGTAGAATCTGAGCTGTATTTATTGAGAGCTTATCTACTAATGTTGCCAGCTTTCTGATTTTCAAATCATTCAGAATCATACCCATACTCGGTATCATAGCCCCAAATATGTCTCCAATCACTTCTCCTGCACTCACACCACGTTTTCCTCTTTCAGGTCTTTTGCTTTCTAGGGGCCATAAATCATTCACATGAAAAATCTTGGGAAATACCACAGCCAAATAACAAGTGCCATACCAATTTTTGGGCAACTTCACATAGGCATTCTTTCCACACACAAAATACACATTGGGCACTATTGTTATTTTGTACAATAACGCTTTTCTAATTGATTCTTCGATCAAGAAGACGTGCTCACAATCACTTTCACCCACAAATATCTTATCGTAGTATGTGGTCATGTGTCTAATACATAACTTCCCCTTCTGCTGGAAATCTAATGCTATGGGTCCAAAACTCCCCTTTGCTTTATGATCTAATTCTTCTTTAGTCCATGGGGTAACCTTATGCTTTGGATCTGGTCTAAATAGAGTCTGTCTATGCCGATCTTCTATCTGATCTATAAATTTCTTTTCAATGTCAGTTAACATACAGGTTAAATTGTGTCTATGGGCTTAGGACGTATCTAAAGTAATGGTAGGCACGAAATACTTTGACATTCGCTCTACTTCCTTATAATAATCATATTTATTCATGTATTTAAGAACTGGGACTTCCGAGAGTACCACATCATAATTTGAGAAATAGTACTCGAAGTGTGCCTTGCTATAAAACATGCTCAACAACACACTACATGTAATGCCATAGGTCAAAGGCAAATGATGGTATCGAATGCCTTCTTCTACTGAGGCTGGCAATTGCATACACACATAGCAATCCTTCGCTTCCATGGTATCCACATACTCATACAATAATCGAGCATACGCATTCAAAGTGAAATCACCCTTTGACAAATCAACATGTAATCTACGACTGGTTTCCTTAATCATTTCTAGATCCCTTGCGGATGCATCCTCATCTATCTCAGAGATTGGTGTAGTGAGTGTTGCCTGTACCCTATTCTGTCCGACATCCTGAGATCCAACTAGAGATACAACAATCTCCACAGTTATAACAATAAGCACCACTACAATGAGGGTGACAATGATGCACTTCTGTTTGCGTGTTGATTTTTCGGACACCATGGTTTCTACTGATCCGTTCTGAAGCACAAAAGGGAAAACACAGTCTCTTTCTGTTTTCTTTGTTTTAACAATGTCTTTCTCACGTCTCTCTTCCCATGCAATTAATGTCAAAGTTCATTCGATTGATACTAAACCTATTGAAGAGATGTAGTCAGCCCTATTCCTCACTCCATCATCTACTAGAAAGTTCCTAATTTTAAATCTTCTTAAACTGGGGCCTAAGTTATCTTCTTTCTAAGGCCTAATGCTTTCTTTGGTTATAATTCAAGCTTCATCGTTAATGATATTTGATCCAAGTATTTCGAGGACAAATTGCAGAATCTCTGCACGAATTGCTCCTAATTCTTGCGCGGTGAGCTGTCGGCCAAATGAAGGGAAGATAACCTGATTGAGGATCAGGAGACGCAATCCACTCAGCCTTGGAGGATTTGGAACTTGCAGAGTTAGTTTTCCAAACGCTTCTACGCCTGGAACCAGCAACTGTATTTCAATTGAGAGGGTGTCCCCTCCGTAGCTCACCGTACCAGCTCCCAACCTCCCGGACTTCGCTGGGCTCTGCATCTGCAGCCAGGTACGTCCACTCAGGAGATGCGTATCTTCGAGACGCTATTCTTTCTCTTCTGGAGCGTCTCAGACCATCCGGTCTTTCTTCAGCGTCACTTTGGTCTGATTCAGATGTTTTAGGAATCGGAGCGAGATCTTTCTCGGATGCAAGCCTTATATTCAGCCTTTCTTTTCTTGCTGGCCACTTTTCCGCTCTGGCATCTGCTCTCCTCTCTTCCTCTTGACCTGATCCTTCTGCAATAGACTGCTCACCTTGATCTGGTGCAAATTTCACATCTGCAACATCATCTATTTCAGTATCTGGGCTCAATTCAGGAGCACTCAGCTCTCGTCTCTCGTGCTCACTTGGCTGTTCCGTTTCATCCGAAACTCTTACAGCTGGGCCTGTGCCTTCTTCGTTGTCTGTGTCAGGTCCACACATGCTTCTCGGAACCAGGGGACTCTCTTCCTCTGCAGGCGCTTGAAACCGGCGAGTGTGGGAAGCGTGTATCCAGTTCGGCAATCCTCCACACTTCACAGCGGTACTTGTGACCAATATCACCTGATATGGTCCTTGCCAGCGAGCATCAAGACAACTCTTCCTCACGTGCTTGCGAACTAGTACAGAATCACCTGGATTAAGATCATGCAGCAGGTCTCTCGAGGTGGATGCAGTTGCAGCCTCGACCTGGTGGGATACAGAAGTAACCACATCAGCCAGTCCCTTACAATAATCCAACACTAAATCATCAGTGATGTTTATCAATGCTGTAGCTGGCACCATAGGCAGACGCATAGCTCTTCCGTCAAAATTTCGTGGGGCGAAAGCCCCGTTCTTCTATCAGGGGTGCTACGCAGACTCATGAGCACCAGAGGCAGCGCATCTGGCCATTTCAATGAAGTTGACGAACACACCTTTGCCACTCTTGACTTGATGGTGCCATTAACCTGCTCTACAAGACCTGAAGCCTCCGGCCTGTAGCTACAATGCAGTCTCTGATCAATGTTTAAAGCAGAGCACAACAATTTCATGATTTCACTGTGGAGATGAGTTCCTCTATCTGTCGCCACTGATGTCGGAAATCCATATCTCGGGATCAATTCTCTTAACAACAACTTGGCTACTGTGAGACTGTCACATCGTCTAGTTGGATATGCTTCCACCCAACGCGAAAAGATACACACCACCACCAAAACGTATCTCAACCTATTGCACCTCGGCATCTCAATAAAGTCTACTTGTATCCTATTGAAGGGACCTCCAGATCTTCCAATGTGACTCATTGCAACCACAGTTTTCTTTCTAACATTCATTTGTTGACAAGTAACACACCTGTGACATACCGCTTCAGCCCACACACGAAAGCGTGGATTAAACCACGTCTGCCTAAACACTCGCACCATAGCATCTCTTCCCAGATGGATTTGCCTTGCCATTGGGCTCAGAAGACAATTGGGTAATACTGCTCTCTCATCTGTGGACACCCAAATGCCATCATCTCTTTTTGTGCAACCTGCTCTGACCCATGAAGCAGCTTCCTCTTCTGGGACTTCATCCTGCAACCGCTTCACCTCATCCCAAGTATCGGCTATAGCTAACATCATGCTGAGCTCGGTCTCTTCTGTGCTCTCGCCTATATATTCTCCATTGAAAATACAAGCATGTTCAGCGCAAAATTGTGCTACTTCATCTGCATAATTGTTGCCCTTAGTGACAAAGTCTTCTCCTTTTCAATGAGCTGCACATTTAACGACTGCTATCTCTTTGGGCTTCTGCAAAGCTTCCAATAGTTGGCGCACATACTCGCCATTGCGTATAGGTGCCCCTGAGGACGTTAGAACTAAACCAAATCCGTATTGACTGTCAGTATACACAGTCACTCGCAGATCAGCTGCAATGATACAGGCACGTGTCAAAGCGACAATTTCAGCCACCTGAGCAGAGAATACTCTATTTAAACAGGCAGCTTCCACTACTCCCATGATGGTGCACACAGCAAACGCTGCTCTCAAATACCCTTCATTGTCTCTTAAACATGAACCATCAACAAAAAGGATCAAATCAGATTGGGGCAAAGGTTCATCGACAATGTCAGGTCTGGGTTTGGTGGATAGGTCAGTAACATCTAGGCAGTCATGTTCTTCACAATCCTCATCTCCTTCCTCTTGCGGAATAGGTAACAATGTAGCAGGGTTCAGAGTGGCACAACGTCTCAGGGTAACATTATCAGCAGCCAAGATAACCTGCTCATACTTGGTAAGTCTATTGTTGGTCAGATACTGTGTTTTCGTTCTGGTCATCAACAATTCTACTGAATGGGGCACATAAACAATGAGCGGATAACCCATCACTATGCTTTCGCATCTTTCAATGCTGACACCGGTTGCAGCAACGGATTTTAGACATCCGGGCAACGCAGAAGCTACAGGATCTAATGTAGCTGAGAAGTAAGCTACTGGTCTACGGGCACCCCATGTGTCTGTACAAGGACTGCTAACGCACATCCCTCCTTTTCACAGCAAAATGGCGAAAACGCTTTGTTATAATCCGGCATTCCGAGAGCTGGAGCATGACAGATACTTTCCTTCAGCTCACGGAAGGCTTTTAAGCACTCGTCATCCCATGGTACCGGATCACCAACATCCTTTCGAGTCAGTTTCAACAGAGGCTTTGCTTGCAAGGAAAAATTTGGGATCCACTGTCGACAATAGCCGACCATTCCCAAAAACATGCAGACTTCTTTTTGTGTTTTCGGAGTTCCCATTTGCAGAATCGTCTCTATGCGATCTGGTGCCACCCTTCGTTTTCCTTTCTCAATCCGGTGACCTAGGTACTGAACTTCAGACAAACAATACTGCAATTTGTTTGGAGACACTTTGGGGTCGATTCCGATTCGGGCCGGAAAACGTACCGACCGACTCGGGTCGGGAATTTATTCCGACCGACACGTACCGGTGCTGCCCGACCCGCCTAGTACGATGAAATGTGTGTGAATTATGACCGACTCGTACAGAACACAAGCCGAACGACCGAACCGCACGGAAAACAGCTATCCGGCCGGAAAAGCACGCGAATCGAACCGACCGACACGCATCAGGAATGAACCCGAACGAAACGTACCCGCGAAGTCCGACCCGTGCAGTACGATGCAATGCGTGGAAAATCAGACCGAGTCGCACGGAGTCCAAGCCGTACGACCGACACGCATACAAAACAGCGAGCCGAAGCAACCCAATACTCCGCGACCGACGCGTACGCCGCACATGAAACACAGCACAAACACAGCGTGAACGACTCGGAGAAGCTCGCACGAGACAACTGCAGCGTCCGACTCGGTCAGAAGAACGTCTCCTACATGCACAAAAAGTACAAAGGGAAAAATACAAAAAAAATGGCCAAACAAGCAATTACAAAGCCAATAAATACTGGGGGGGGGGACAGGGAACAAAGACACACCCACAACTCCACCCATATAAAGGCCACAAATCCCTACCATGATCCTTTGCAAATTCAAATGACCTGCCAGCACAGAACACCAACAGGCAGCAACCACAGACACACACACAGCTCATCCATCACACAAGCCACACACCATCAGCACCCCAACAAATAGCACCCTCACATACACCCAGCAAAACCTACACTCACACACCCTCACTTGCACACACACACACACACACACACATCAATCACCACCACCACCCATCACCATGCCCCCAAAGAAGAATCCAAAGTTCCTAGACAGTGAATTGGAAGTCCTGGTAGATGAGATCCTCAGGGTAGAGCCACAGCTGTTTGGTACATTGGTCCAACAGACACCCATGTCGCAGAAAACCAAGATGTGGGAGAGGATCGTCGACAGGGTGAACGCACAATCACCATGTTTGCGCACAAAGGAAGACATCCAGAACAGGTGGTATGATGTGCGCAGGAGGGTCAAAGACCTACTAAAGAAGGATTATGCCTTGAGCCAACACACCGGCAGTGGCCCTCCTGCCAAACCAGTATACCTCAGGCCCTGGGAGGAGAAGGTCCGGGCCATCCTACCACCAGTGAGCGTATATGGACTATCAAACATCCCAGAGCCTGGTGAGTACAAAACCAATATACCAAATATCGTGTGAAAATACACACACATCACTGTCAAGGGGATAGTCAAACCATGCACCCTTAGCAAATTCACAGCAACCAAAACAGAATCATCCCAAGATGTGTATGTCAATCAGATAAACATAATACATGCCATTTCATAGTGATATGTAACTGTGTCATGACATGTACAAACTCAACAACAAATAGAGCTAGGCAGTGGCACAAATCTAACCAACAAACACAGTCAGATATGTAGCCACCACTAGAACACCACCTCACAGGGAAGCTCACTGAAAGGAAGGAATTCTGTGTATGCTGGTCAAGTCAGTGTAGCCAATAGCATGATGGGAGTTGTAGTCACAGATATTGCTCACCCTCACAATTCGACCATCAACACCACTCTGAACCATGCTCACATCACAGGGAGTGGAAAACAACTGACAAGATGGCTGACACTGGCTACTGCTGTGGGGAGCACAAGGCCCTGCTGGGAACTGTGCACCAACCAACAGCAGGACACCACTGACTGACATCCTGAAAGCCAACTTGCACTCCCTGCAATGGAAGCACGTTCCATGGTGGGATATCTGGCTGGGTGGGAAGGAGGACTGACAGCTATGACCATAGTCATCAGCAGCTGTTCTCACACACACCCTTAACACAAACTCCACACAACTCACCTGGGAGAATGCATTGCCTCACACTCTAATTAAATATCCCACAAAGAACCACCACCCTGGGTTATGCTGTGTGAAGCACAGGGACACTTTTGGGACTTGTAGCCAAACTAACGCCAGGACAACACTGTCAGCCATCCTGTCAGCACAGGCACACCACCCCACAGGGAAGCAGAGTCAAAAGGAAGAAAGTATGGGCATGCTGGGAAGGCGGGTGTGGGCAATAGCATGATGGGAGTGGTAGTCACAGATATTGCTCACCCTCACAATTGGCCCATCAACACCACTCTGAACCATGCTCACATCACAGGGAGTGGAAAACAACTGACAAGATGGCTGACACTGGCTACTGCTGTGGGGAGCACAAGGCCCTGCTGGGAACTGGGCACCAACAAACAACAGGACACCACTGTCAGCCATCTTGCCATTGCTGTCACACTCACACACAGTGAAGTCCACTCAAAAGGAGGGAAGTATGGGCAAGCTGGGAAGGGGGGTGTAGGCAATAGCATGATGGGAGTGGTAGTCACAGCTCAACATCCCCCCACCACATGGCCCAGCTAGCTCACACTGAAGCATGCACACCTACCAGGGAGTGAAAAGCCACTTCAAAGATGTATGACAATGGTGCTCTGTTGTGGGAGCACAAGGCCATGCTGGGAACTGTGCACCAACCAACAGCAGGACACCACTGACTGACATCCTGAGAGTCAACCTGAACCCACTGCAAGGGTGGCATGCTTCATGGTGGGATAACTGGGCTGGGGGAGAAGGAGGGCCGGATGTCCACCAAATACAACCAATGCTGTCCATGTACACACCTCAACATTCACATTGAAATGCTCAAGTTTGCAGGACAATGTGCCACACCAATATCAACCCCTGACTGTGACAACTTAGGACAATGCAATGTACAGGCCTGCATCCAGAGGTATAGCCACAACTGTCAGGTGTGTGAACCATTGATGCCTGCAGAAACATAACATACATTGTGTGTGTCTCCCAAAACAGGTGATGATGGGGACACAGCAGCAGACAATGAGGAGTCCCTGTCCCAGGCTCCGGGGGACACTGAGCTCACTGGTGTGGAACAGCCTCTGCCCTCCTCGGATGGCGAAGACCTACCTGGCCCCTCTGGTGTGAGTCATCATGCAGCACCAGCAGGACCACCATCTGCACCCCCTGCACCCACCCCTCCAACAACCGCCAACACACAGACCACCCCCGCCGACACGGACAGACCAAGGACCAACAATAACACCAGCACAGTGACCCCGGCCCAACCAGGAGCAACGGACAACAACACCAGTGACAACCCCCAAGTGGGCCTAGGGTCACCTGTGCGTGCCACTGCAGGTCCCGCATGTGTCGCCAGGGGTGGTGGGAGGGGTGGTAGACATAGGTCGCTGTTTGCAGAGGGGTCTGGACTGCATGATGACCCACAACTGGTACGCATTGCTGATGCGTACCAGAATAGCACTGGAGAGGTCAGCCAGGTAGTGGGGATCCTCAAGGACATTCAACAACAGCAGGCTGCCCATCATGCCCGCTTGGACTCACACATGTCACGTGTGGACTCCCACATGTCCTGTATGGAGACACACATGTCCCGTGTGGAGACACACATGGCTGGCATGGAGTCCAAGTGGGACACATTGCAAGAACTGATAGCGGTGCATAGGGACATATTGACATGCCTCCGCCAGATTAGCACCAACATGGCCACACCTCCCTGTGTGCCCACAACATCTGGTGCCGCAACAACTGCAACTGCCACAGGGAGGGAGGATGACTCTGGCGGAGAGTCCCCTGCACCGCAGCAGCCTGCATGTGAGGGTCCCCCCCCCAAAGAAGAGGGGTCGTCCGAGGAAGGACAACTGAGAGGCCGATGGCCATGCACATCCCCCAGGAACCCAACACCTGTTCTGGAAATCCACCTTTGTGTGCAAACTGTTCACCCTGTCGCATGCAACCCAACTCTCTCACATGACATGGGGAGTTTAAGTTGGACCAATGTATCAGATGACTGTTGACATTACTCAGGACATTTCTGCTACCAAGACTTCCAACTCATCTGGGAACTTTGGATTACAATCCCAATGTACAGCACCCACCATCCTGTGCACTACCCTCACACATGTATGTAAATAAACTCACTAATACCCCATACTTGCCTCTGTTGTGATTCCAACGTGGTTTCTGTCATAGAGATGATGAGCTGCTAAATGACACTGTGCATGCTAACTGCCACAGCAAGTACAACACCATCATGTGAGTCATGGTGACGTGACACATATGAGGGAGACACACCACTAGGGCTACACAACACATACACACCAGGGCCATCTCACTCATCGCCTACACTGATGTTGCCAGGAAATACAGTGCAATGCACAGACACCACACCTATTCACAGTCTGTGTCAACTAGCCCACTGGTGCAGTAAGCAAATGTCAGTCAGATGTGTGACCATAGACAACGCACATCCCAAAGTGAAGCACAGGTTTATTACACATTTGCAACATGTTGTTTCCACTACAGATGCAAGGTAATCCCACGTGGCAGTGGCCACACAGTCAACAAGTGCAGAAGAAAGGAAGTCCAGGGGTGTGGGGCACATCACCTGTAGGGAAACGACAGCCTCCACCCTGGAAGTTGAATCACGGTGTCGGGGGATCACAGTTGACCAAACAACTCTGAAAGTACCCTGTGAAGGACAGACATGACACACAGTCAAAAGCACTGAAGAACAGGACAGAACTGCAAGACTCATGCCCAATACATGTCACTTAAGTATTAGGGGGTAACCCACAAAAACTACCCGACCTGGGTCAGTAATGCAGTACAAAAAGAAGGGTGGTCGCGTTAGCAACACATTTGATTGACATTAAAGAATAGCATTCACAGGTTTATTCTTTATAAAGCATGAGTCCAATTTATTTAATTGGGAAAAAAAGAGCATCTAATGCAATTAAATTCAAAGCATTAATAGATGATGGCAACACAGTTGCTCAATTGTATCACAGTGCAATATATTATATACAGTGCTCTTGGTGTTGAGTGAAAAAGAAAGGTAAGAGGGTCAAGTGATAACGTGTGAGTGAGGGACATGGAAAAAGGTGGTTGTGACATATATACATCAGTTATATATGATATGAACCTTTCCGGCCTAAACTAGGTCAAAAAGTTCCTGGTTTTGCACATAACTCTAGTGGATATCCGTTTTTAAATTTTTCCAGAGTTTGTGTTATCTGTATGTTGTCGACGTTTCGACCCCTGAAGTGTGGTCTGGTTTAATATCCTCACGGTGGGGTCTTCATCAGGACTGTACTGAGAAGAGCACCTGTGAATAATCGAAAAAGTGTGTGAGGGAATGGGCGAACATTAAAATGACGTGAATGCTACTGGTGTATCTAGGGAAAGATACCTACTCGGTGAAAGCAGCGGGACTAATGCGCCGTGTAGTTGAAGGTAATGGGCTTGAAGTAGCTCCTAAAAGGTGGAGGGAAAAAGGGCAATCAATGGGCTGTTATCTGAGTCAGTTGTCACTCAAAATACAGAAGAGCCAATCTGTTGACTTACTCAAAACTCATTGAATGAAAAGTCAAATAGAAGAATCTCCTACAACGGTGTAACTGTTCCTCGCAGTTGGTGTGAATAAATCCAAAATATCTGCGGATAGAGGTTTACAAATTTCTGGATTGAAAATTCTGTAATCAATTACACAAAACACTGTTGTGAAAATATGCACACATATTGCCAAAATGGCCAGAGAAAGCGCGAACCGGTCGTGGTGTCCTAAACTGGCGCTGGGGAGCGCGGGGGGGAGGGGGGGAAATAGATGCGAACCGCCAAAGTCATTAAATTGGCAGTTACATCCAGCAGACTGGTACGGAAAAGGTCCACATACTGACCAGAAAAAGGGGGGGGGGGCTCATTAACAACAATACCCATGCCTGCTCACAAACTCATTACATGCACAATGTAGTGTCTAGGAGCGCTAGCTTCAGACACAGACAAAGTCTGGTGTTAAGGGAGCCTTACTCGCCCTCCACGCAAAACAAAACTGAAAATATGCCTAGAGAAATGGGTCGCAGAGCGCTGAACCCTACTGAGCGCCATCGGCTCAAAGTTAAGTCCAAGTGCACCCTCCTAGGAAATCAGCTCATAGTTAGCGGAAATACAGACACCAGTGGAAAGCTAAACCACATCTGTATGTGTCTTGTCAACGCGCTTACCTCTGTCACGGCCGCTCGGCTCAGGAAATGAGCGCGACAGCCACAGGGCGAGGTATATATAGGAACCACGACGTGGCATACGTGCACGAAGAGGTGCAGCCGCTAAATTGCGTCATGGGGGCTCGTGTCTCCTCGACCAATGGGGAGAGGGCAAAAAACCTATCGGGAGCAAGGAATACTCGATGTGCGATTAATTCCCTGTTCTTAGTGACCGGTAAAGTACAAAGGGCCATGATAAAAATAAGATATTAAGTGTTAAAGATATATTATGTCGACCATGGGGCAAGAATCTGTGGTTAAAGGTCCCCGCAGGTGGTAGTATCGTCAGTGTCTATAGTGTTCGTTTGTTCCAATACAAATAAAGCATATCGTTCATAACGGAGAAAGAACCAACTTCTCATATAATGGCAGTGCACTGTATATGTCAGACAGTATGTATTACGATGTAAACATTTAACACATAACATCCTAAACAGCAAAATGATGTAATAGGACATACAATTTCAAAAGAAGTTTTTTTTTAAAAACAAATAGAAAAAGGCACGACGATCAACACCAGGGATTAATTACACATTGTATACCGGACACCAAGTGGTGTTTTACGACATGGGACTTAAACAGTTTGAAAATAGATGGTAGTGTGCACACGGTCAACGGCAGCATGGATCCTTGACATATTCTATCTTGGACACCAAGTGATGTTAAGTGACATGGGATTAAAACAGATCAAAAACAGATGGTAAACGGCACATAATCAGCAATATTACATATCCATGGTGACATATTCTAAAAAGTCACCTCCCCTATGCATATTCTGCGGTCAAGCCTGCTAGTTGTGCATTAGTACCATCCAGTTCATTTAACCCATGGTTGACTGTGTCCAAAAGGTACATCCATTTACACTCTCTTAGGTTCAGAATGGGTCCTAGATCACCTCCCCTTGCTCCCAAGGTTACTTTCTCAAGCACCAACCATCTGATGGAATCTGGTGGGTGTGCTTGTGTCCTGAAATGTTCCACTAGGGGGGCACCTATGGTATTGCAGCGAATTCTGCTGCAATGCTGCAGAATCCGTGTTTTGACTTTTTGCCTTGTCTGACCGATATACAATTGATTGCATGGGCATGTAATGGCATAGATGACGTCACTTGAATTACAATTGGTGTGTGTTTTGAGTTCAATGGTGTGATGTTTATAGCAAAAGGATTTTGTTTCAATGCATCGTGTACATTTGAAATGGCCCACCACTTCTGGGAGATTCCACATTGTTTGGATGGTTTGTTTAGGTGGCGTTTCAAGGAGAGAGCGGACAACATGATCTCTAACATTCTTCGCTTTTTTGAAGGCGTGCATGGGTGGTTCCTGCATATCCAAATCATCTGATATAAGATTCCAATGTCCATTGATGATTTTTCTGATCTCATTGCTCCTACTACAGAAGGTTGTTACATAAATCATTCTGTTGGTGTCCGTTGAGTGTTGTTTCGGTGTCAGTAATGTCTCTCTGTCATTGTACCAGGCTCTCTTT
This sequence comes from Calotriton arnoldi, assembly GCA_963921515.1. Lineage (NCBI taxonomy): Eukaryota > Metazoa > Chordata > Amphibia > Caudata > Salamandridae > Calotriton > Calotriton arnoldi. Next base: position 190,750 of record CAWUFW010008036.1, on the reverse strand, counting down.
CTTGCTCTTCTTACCAATCTCCTAGGATATCCCCTCTCCATAAGACGGGTGATAAGGAGGTCTGATTCATTGAAATAATCCTCCTTCAAGGAGCAATTTCTCCGGATCCGGAGAAATTGGCCAAATGGCAAATTGTCACGAAGGCTCCGATTATGGTGGCTGGTGTACCTCAACAGGGTATTGCGTTCGGTAGGTTTTCTATACAATGTGGTATAGAGGTGATTATCCGATGTTTTAATGGTGATATCCAGAAAGTCGATGGTTTGCCTGTCCCAATGTATGGTAAACTTGATGTCCTGAGAACATTTGTTAAACCACTCAAAGAAACTCTTCAATTCTGGCTCCTCTCCTGACCAAATCATTAGTTCATCGTCTATGTACCTTCGCCATTGTGTGACATTTTCCTTGTATGGATTTACGTTGGAGAAGATGTAGTCTTCCTCAAATTTGTCCATGAAGAGGATTGCTAGGTCCGGGGCAAAGGCAGCCCCCATAGCTACTCCTTTCATTTGGATAAAGAATTCATTTTGAAAAACAAAAAAGTTTTTCATCATAGCTACTTCCAGAAGTTCCACTATGAATTGCGTGGGGACATTAGCTGGTTGGGGTCTTTTATCCAGAGCTTGTCTCATCACTTCCAATGCTGGTTGTTGTGGAATACTAGTATAGAGGGATACAATATCTAGTGTTGCCAAAAGTTGCTTACTCGGATCAAACTTCATTTTGTCCACCATGTTGATGACTTGCATCGTGTCTCGAAGGTAAGCCATAGTTGTTTCAGCCAAGGGTTTTAGAAAGAAGTCTACATATTTGCAAACTGGCTCTAGAATGGAGCCGCACCCTGATATGATGGGTCTTCCAGGGGGTGTCTGTAGATTCTTGTGTACCTTCGGTAAGGTATAAATGGTGGGAAGACGTGGTTGGTTGATGTTTAAGTATTCAAATTCTTGGTCTGACAAAAAAACGATCTCTTTCCCTTTTTCCGTGATGAGGCGGATCTGCCTTCTGACTTCCTTAGTGTCACATGTCACAACATACCTACACAAAACCAAGTTACCATGTCAACATTGTTGTGGAGTACAGACTACCTGTAAGGACACATCGCTGCACGCATACAGTCAAGTAGCACATGGACACACTCAAACAGCACCAGAGCACCACCAACACATACCACGCAAACTCACATCATTGACATGACATCTCCGGATACTCACATCCAGCTGAAGAAGTTGGTGATGAGCTGTGTGCGGACATCACCATCATCATCATCATCATCACTGGCATCGTGGCCCAGGCCAGGATCCTCCACAGGTGGCGGATGTTGGTCATCGTCATCCAGGATGAGAGGCAACTCCTTCCGCACTGCCAGGTTGTGTAGCATGCAGCAGACGATGACAATCTTGCACACCTTTGCTGGGGCATATGGGAGGGCCCCTCCTGTCTTGTCCAGGCAGCGAAAGTGGCTCTTCAGGAAACCAAATGTCCGCTCATTCACTCTTCTGGTCCGACCATGTGCCTCATTGTAGCGCATCTGGGCTGGTGTCACAGGGTTCCTGAGGGGCGTCAGCAACCACGGCATGTTGGGGTATCCGGAGTCACCTACATACAGACAATTGCACCTTAGCTGAGTTGGAAAAGAGGGTGGAATACTACATTGCAGAACACACACAATGGTACAAAGTCAGTACACACCGACAAGCCAGGCACGCTGGTTCCGCATCTGTGACATCATCCTCGGGATGCGACTACTCCTCATCACATAGGCATTGTGTGCAGAACCGGGGAAACGGGCACACACATGTGAGATGCTCATATCTGCAAGACATACCACCAGTGCATTGACCGAATGGTAATGTTTGCGGTTCCTGTATGCCTGCTCATGTGCCTGTGGTGGTACCAAAGCCACATGTGTCCCATCAATGGAGCCAATGACATGCGGCATCCTCCCCAGGGCATAGAAGTCACTCTTGACGTCAGTGAGTTGTTGACATTTAGGGAAATAGATGTACTGGTTCAGGTATCTCAACATAGCCTCCAAAACATCGCGGAGCACACGGCTGAACATGGTCTGTGACATCCCACCAGCATACGCCACAGTGTGTTGAAAGGTACCGGTGGCAAAGAAGTGTAGGGCTGCCATCACCTTCACCTTGGGGGTCAGCGCTGTAGGGTATGTCCGGCCAGGTTGCAAATGTGGGGCCAACCGCACCGTCAATTCCTCAATCAGTGGCCTGGTGAAGCGGTACCGTCGGATGCAGTCCCGTTCAACCATGGTTGCAAGGTCAGGGAATGGTCGATGGACAGCTGGTGCCCTGCAGTGCATAGGTGAAGAAAGAAAGATTGTCAGTCAACCCACATATGTGGCATAGCCCAGACTCAATATCACATGATACATCATTACGAGATACAAGTACATGATGTGTGTGCCGTTCCGTAAGGACATGTATGGCACCGAAATGGACAACATCTAACATCACAGTTCAACATGTGTCCTCAACAAGTCCCAGGTTGTGCTATGGGATATCATTAGGCTGTGTCACAGTACCCATGTACTGCTGTCACGTTCCAAACACACACCACAGTGACATGTGAGGACAGATGTGCCCCAGGCATCACAGCCCATCGACAGGTAGATTCCCCGGGAGCCTGTATTGCCACATGGACACTGGCATGACATGGTGCATCATGAATACACCACAGCAAAACAACCATGACCCCCACAGGTAGTGGTCCCTGTTGCCTCGGCAGGACAGACATGGACGTCTGTGGCACACACACGCACAACATCAAAGTCCATGCACAAACAACGTGGATGTGGAGACTGTCTCCCATTGTGCACATGGAATCAGAGACATTGTAAACACAACATGCACACAGACTGTGGAGGGCCATCACTATTGTGGCAATGGGTCACCCTGTGACATACATACCATCCCACATGGGACTCAGGGGTATGTGACATGACATACACATACACAACCGTGAAATGTGCCCATGCCACATGCTCTGAAATGAACAGTTGCACATCACAGTGGTCATGTGCACAACACACCAAGGATTCTGTCCCCATGAACACGTGCACAGCCTGGGAGTGGCTGCCCCCAAGTGCCACCCAAAAAACAATATGTTGACCCCCATACAAGGAAAAGGTAATGCAGCCTTACATGCCTTAGGATACAGTGTGGTGTTGTAGGTGTGCCCTTCACTCCCTGGGAAGTAAATGTGGCTGGCATACGTTCACCTGTGACAGGCATGGTGACATATGCCAGTGACTTGTACAGGGACGCGTTGTACAGCAATGGACCGATCGGTGCGCACGCATTGGCCATTGCATATGATGTGACCGGGTACGCGTTGTACAGCAATGGACCGATCTGTGCGCACGCATTGGCCATTGCATATGATGTGACCGGGTGCAGCGTTGTACAGCAATGGACCGATCTGTGCGCACGCATTGGCCATTGCATATGATGTGACCGGGTACGCGTTGTACAGCAATGGACCGATCGGTGCGCACGCATTGGCCATTGCATATGATGTGACCGGGTACGCGTTGTACAGCAATGGACCGATCTGTGCGCACGCATTGGCCATTGCATATGATGTGACCGGGTACGCGTTGTACAGCAATGGACCGATCTGTGCGCACGCATTGGCCATTGCACATGATGTGACCGGGTATGCGTTGTACAGCAATGGACCCGATCGGTGCGCACGCATTGGCCATTGCATAGGATGTGAGCGAGTGCAGCGTTGTCATCCGATGTACGCGTTGTACAGCAATGGACCAATTGGTGCGCATGCATTGGCCATTGCATATGATGTGGCGAGTGCAGCGTTGTCATCCGATTTACGCGTTGTACAGCAATGGACCGATCGGTGCGCACGCATTGGCCATTGCATATGATGTGACTGGAGTACAGCGTTGTACAGCAATGGACCGATCTGTGCGCACGCATTGGCCATTGCATATGATGTGACCGAGTGCGCGTGGTACAGCAATGGACCGATCGGTGCGCACGCATTGGCCATTGCATATGATGTGACCGGGTGCAGCGTTGTACAGCAATGGACCGATCTGTCTGCACGCATTGGCCATTGCATAGGATGTGGCGGGTGCAGCGTTGTCATCCGATGTACGCGTTGTACAGCAATGGACCGATCGGTGCGCACGCATTAGCCATTGCATATGATGTGACCAGGTACGCGTTGTACAGCAATGGACCAATCGGCGCGCACGCATTGGCCATTGCATATGATGTGAGCGGGTACGCGTTGTCATCCGATGTACGCGTTGTACAGCAATGGACCGATCGGTGCGCACGCATTGGCCATTGCACATGATGTGACCGGGTACGCGTTGTACAGCAATGGACCGATCGGTGCGCACGCATTGGCCATTGCATAGGATGTGGCGCAGTGCAGCGTTGTCATCCGATGTACGCGTTGTACAGCAATGGACCAATCGGTGCGCACGCATTGGCTATGGCCTGGCATGGCAACGGACGCGTTTTCAAACCTTTACGAGTCTGATGCTGTGAATTCAGTTGGCCACCCACAACAATGTTGCAAATTCATGGGTCTCATGAAGTTGAACTTTTGAAGGATGCTGTGGGCGTGTGTTAGTGGTCCAATTCCATGGATTGGCCAGATTCAGAAGCTGCAAACAACTTGGACCTATCACTTTGGACACATGGGACAGTATCTGCCTCAGCAGCACACATATAATGCTGGCTGTTCCCCTGAGAGCTCACTTGCCTGCACTACATGCTCCAGGACGACATCTGCCACCACCACTGCTGCTGTATCTGCATCCTCTGGATCCTGCAATGGCACGTACTGTGGAGAGAGCCCCAGCCTTCAGCACTGAGGAGAACCAGGCCCTGCTGGACAGCCTCCTTCCACAGTACAGCAAGCTGTATGGGAAACCAGGGGAGCAGGTGAGTGTGCTGTCCACTGCCTTACTAAATGTGCATGTTGTCTGACTAGCAGGACTTACAGTCTGCACGCCACTGGCTAGCAGGCTCACTGAGTAGTTGTCACCCCCATAGTGTGTAGTTACATGCACTGAACAGGTATAGTGCAGTAACAGTGCATTTAAACGAGGTTTTACTTCCCAGGCAATGATACCATGTAGTAACTGCTGGCAGACTGTTCATAGCCATCGTTGCACTGCCTGTGTACATCATGTGCCCCTGTGATTGAGACATGTATATCCAAATGTGTGATGCACGGAATTGTTGCATGTGTAGTAATGGGCTTTTTACTTTGTCATCCTCACAGGTTGATGCCCACCAGAAGCAGAAGATATGGCTGACCATCGCCCGGGCAGTGAGATCCGTGGGGGCCTACAAGCACCGGATCCTCAACTGCCAGAAGAGGTGGCAGGACCTTCGGGGCTGGACCCGGAGGATCGCAAGGGTCCAGGTGAAGCTGTCGCCTCCTCGCAGGAGGGGCGGACACCGGACCCTGACCCCCCACATGCTCAGGATCCTGGCGGTGGTCTTCCCTGATCTGGATGGGCAGCTGAAGGCCAGACAGCAGCAAGGAAGGGGTGAGTCCATGACTGCACTGTGAACTTTGTCTGCCATGCTATGTGCCCTCCTCTGGCCTGGTTAAACTTCATCAGTACATCAGTAATATGGTCCAGGACCCATGTCCCTCAATTGTGCACTGCCCACTCCTCATCTGATACCCAGGTGTGGCCCTTACAGTCAGGAAATTGTGTCAATTGGGTACTGTGTCCTTGCATTTTGCTTAGCTCAAGGTGGGGGACAGCATTTGTTCCCGTAACTCTGTGGTGGGCTTCATGGGTGGGTCCATTGCTTACACAATGCCTGAGTTCTCTTATGTAATCTGCGTGTTACTCTGATATGTGGTCCAATTGCTGTTCTGATTCACCACATGTGCCTGGGGTATTTGGCACACACCCATGCTGCGGGTGGGAACAATGTTTGTGCCTCAGGAGTATGTATATCAAGTGTGTCACACATACTTAGCCACCTGCCTACTGTCCAGGGCTCATCCCTCATTCACGTGGAGCAGGACAGTCATGCCTACTCCAGGCCATACAATACACTCTGTACTCCCACTCCCGTGTATCAGCTGACACGTTGTGCTCAGTGAAATGTTCCCTCAGGTGTCTGCCTCTGTGTCATTGTGCTGTGGCTACGTTGTCAGGACTACTGGGGTGTTTCTCGGTTAGGGCTCAGCATGCCACCGGAGATGTGACCATAGGAGACGATACTTGTGTGACATATAGGTGTTTGATCACTTGACCGTGCAGACTGGGGTATGCGAATGTGAAGTTCAGGCAGCTGTTTCCCATTCACAGCAGATTGTAAGGTGCTCAGGTTCCGAGGGTTGTGTTTCAGGTCTCCCATATGTCCAATTGGTATGACGTCAACAAATAAGAGTTCAGATGATGTGGTTTGTGGGGGATGGACATGTGCACTTGTCAGCTCCAGGACTTGCATTCCCCATGACCTATGATTGTGACACAGTGCAGACTGTTGTTGTCTGGCTGCCCTGCCCATGTGACTGGAGACAGTGATGTATGACTTTGCAGGCATGCCTGTGCCATGGCATTAAACTTCCTATGAGTGATCCTGCAGGGGAGTGACATGTGCTACATGCACCCCATTGTGGCATTGACTATCAGGACATGGGTGCATCATGGTGTCTGGTGCTGGTATGCATCACATGCATTTCAAGATAGACTCTGGCCATCCCTTTATCCGGACATCTGTACTGACTCAGTGGCAAGAGTTGTGATGTGTGCATGTTCACATACTTCACCGTGTTCTCTGCACTGTCCAACTACTGTGTAGGTGGTGCATGTGTCCACACTGGGGTATTGCCATCCGACAGACACCAGACAGATGGGTGCAAGGCCAGGAGGGATGTGAGTGCCATGGTTGACCATCAGACTGACAATTGGCTTCTCCTACTCTGTTTGGGCACTTTTGGCAATGATCAACTAAGGCTGCCAGGGCTTGCTCTGTAATGTGCTGTACTTACTGTGGTGTGTGCGGTCAGTGCAGGTGACTGATGTTTGTCTGTTTCCCTATTGTTTGCAGATACATCCACGGCCACAGGAGGGGACAGCTCCAGGGACCAGGAGGAGCCGCAGAGCCAGACTGGGTCAGCAGCCGAGGAGTGGTCGGAGGGACCCAGTGGCACGGAGGGCGAGGGGAGCCACACCGAGGAGTCCTCAGCACCATCCACCTCAGCTGAGGACCACATCAGCTCGGAGGATGACTCCCTTGTGGAGGCGGGTGTCAGCAGCCACCACACCCCAGCTAGTATTGCTGTCCCCGCCACCACCACCACCACCACCACCGCCCTCCCATCGGCTCCCATTCCAGAGGTCCGTGGAGGCTCCTGTGTTCGGGAGCATGTCTCCTTCGTGCCAGGCACCGCACCTCCTGCCCCTGTGTCCCCTGCTGCCCTGAGTGAGGAGTCTGTGTACCTACTTCGCCAGCTCCATGTAGGGCAGACAGCAGTGCTGAGTGCCCTCCATGCCCACACCACTCTGTTGACTCAGCTGGTGTCGTTCATGGAGGGCATCTCATCGGGCATGTCTGCCCTACAGAGGAGCAATAGGTCCATGGACTCCTCCCTGACGGCAGCAGTGTCCCTCCTCCAACAGTCCCTCACCCCTCCTACCTCTGCCCCATCCACACTTCCTGGCACCCTACCTGTCCCAAGCACATGCACACCTGCACATTCACCCAAACACACAGACACGGCCAGCACAGACACACCCACTCCAAAAACAAGACGTGCTCGCAGGCATCCTCAGGGGACTGAAACCACACCCGCAGGGGATGGGGGACAGACACACACACAGGCATCCACAGTCACTCCGCAGTCCTCCGATACCTCTCCCTCCAAGGCCCCTTCCCTTGCCTCACCTGCAACCCCACCTACACAGTGGGTCTTCCTCTGTGACCTCTGCCTCTTCCCCTCCAATCCAGCTGATCCAGCATACAGGGGGAAGAGGAAGCCCACCCACACAGAGGGGAGTGCCCCTCACCCCCGGACACCCTCCCCCAGGCGCAGACAGACTGACGCCCCCATCCGCAAGTCCCCCGGACCCGGAAGAGCAAGACCCCGCCGCCGCCCTGCAGCTCAACCACCAAGTCTCCTTCCTCCATCCCTCAGGCCCCCACTCCACAGGTGCCCCCACCACACCCTGCCCCAGGTTCCCCCACCCACAGATACACCATCCCCAAAATGATCCGGCCTTCTCCCCCTGCCACTTGCTCTTCCAGCACCACACCCCCGCTGCGCATGTCTGTGCCACTGGTGTGGAGACGGTGTCCTCCCCTCTGTCCTGCCCACCTTACCTGAACCCCATTCTACTCCCCTGGAGATAGGCACTGCAGTGGAGTCCACTACCACCCCGTCTGACTTGGGCACTGCAGTGGGGAACCTGTCCACTCCATCTGCAAGGCCCACTGCAGTCGTGCCAGCACCCACACCATCTGACTCATGCCCCCCAGTTGTACCGGCACACACCATGTCAGACACCTCCACTGCAGTTGTCAGTGACTCTCCAGCACCCACCACCCCTTCCCTGCCTCCTTCTGGTGAGCCCTGATCCTGTCCCTGCGGTGCCTGGCCTGCCCCCCCGTATGCCCCTCCGAGGGGAATGTCACTGGTGTGTAGCAGTGCAGGCATGCGAAGGGTGACATCTGGCACTGTCACCATGTTTGGACTCTTGTTATGGACTGGCCATTGGCCTTTGTTGTATTTCTGGACTTTAACTTCGTTAATACACAAATGCTGAATAAAGCTACTTTCTGTTCTCTAGTGGTTTTGCTTCTGATGTACATGATGTTGATGTTGCTAACCGTGCCCTTGCTGCAGTGATGGTGATTTTTGATCTCAGGAAAATGAAGTTTTACTGTGCAGGACCCCATGTGGTCCAGGGGGAATGTGTCCTATCCTGTTGTGTATCCATGTCATCCTTTGCAGCAATATGAGGGTGTCATGTTTTCAATTTTGGCAATGGGATTTCCTACCTACATTTGCAATATCACATCTGTGGCCTTCACCCCTGCACATCTGTTGTGCTTGCCATTGTTCAATTAGTCTACTTCCCTGACCGTGTGACCATCTCCACTGGACATGCAAGTTTGGGCATCAATGGGGAAGGAATCATCAGTGTTATCAGTGCAACTTGCTATACATGTGTGTTGGATCTGTGCTGATGATTTCGGTGACACTCCCATGACCAGGCTGATATGACAGGAGCCTTCATTTTGTGCTAATTGTTGACTGCGTGACCAAGTGTTCTGCTGACATGATAGAGCCCTACTGAGACAACGTATGGCACAGCTTTCCTTACACAGGAGTGGAGTCCCCTCATGGCAGTGTGTAATTCTGTGACATTGCCTGAGCACAAGGTGTGTGTTGTGTGAGCATGTCTGTGTGTGTTCACTTCCATTTTGCTAGGCAGGCTGGGATCCCTAGTGATGTTCCTGTTTGTGATGCTTTCTGCGTTGACCTATGTTTCCCCCAAAGTCATCTCCCTGGGTTCTCTGTGATGTGGGTGCATGGCACATTACTGGTCATCAGGGTGTCACCCATAGGTGTGTTTGCTGTCAGGGCTGAGTTTGTGGGCAAACGCAGATGGGACACAGTCAGGATTCCCCTTGGCACTTGTTGGTTACACCGGTCATGTAATTTCCAGTTTGTGTTAGCTTTCAGTGATTGTGACACGTTGTGTGTGTGTGACTGCTGCCACTCCTCAGGGTCAGAGCTGCAATGTTGGAAGTTGTCTATGTGTGTTCTTTGTGGGTGACCTTGGCTTCTTCATTGGTGTGTGTCTGTGGCCGGGATCCCATTGGTTGGTGTGGTATTGACATCATGTCCATGTACGGCGTACTGTGCAGTGTGTCAGACATTCACGAGTCTTGTTGAGTGGCCATGTGTGATGGGTTTCTGCACCTTAGTTGCCACCACCACCCCTGGGATTGTCATGGGTGCATGTGCAATGTCACCAGTGCATGTGAGCTTCACTTCTGCACATTGGTGGAGATCATGGTGTGTGGTGTTGAGTGTGTGCAGATGAGAGTTGTTGCACGGCTAGACCCCTGCCTCCATGTTGGCCTTGGCTGACAGGCCGTGCTGATAGATTTGTGCTTGTGTAGGTGTGATGGTAGTTTGTTGCTCAGTACACATGACTGTGGTTCACAGCGTGAACGACATCTAGCTTTGTCATCACAGTGGGATTATCATGCAGGCCAGTGTCACCACAATGTGGGGACCCTGGGGGTAGTGCTGTGGTGGGTCTGTGTCTTGCTGTGTTAGTTACTGTTCCTACAAGCCTGTGTGACCTGTGTAATTTGGGCTCCCTCTCATCTAACAATGCCTGATTGCCCACAGAGGGGATTCGGACCCATGAGTTTCTTTTGTGTGGCACTGTATGCACATCTGTGTAATTGGTATTCAGGCCTCCTCATGTGTTGTGTGGTTGCCTGGGGACACTGGCACCCCCCCTCACCTGTTGTGTTTGATATGCAGTGTGGGGCTGCCTGTTTGTGTTTGTGCATCTGCACCACTGCATTGGCATATCTTTAGTGTGCCATTGGCTGTATGTTGTTTGGTGGGTTTCCCCTGCTGTCCCTGGGACTCCTAGGTCATCAGTCAGCACAATGATCATGGTTTGTGTGTCCCATTGCTGCCATGGTATGGTATTTGTTCACCTCACATCTACAGTCTCCACAGGATATCTACATTTGTGTGCCCATTGGTGCAAATATATGGGTCTGCATTATGATGGTCACTTCTGTCATTGTGTCATTGATGAATGTTGACAGTGTCAGCCCCCATGGGTGATGTTTGTCTGCACATGGCCAAAGGTATGTCTTATTTGCACTGCACTGTTTGCCTCCCACAATCTATGTTGCTATGGGACACAAGCACTACTTTGCCACTGATGTGTTTGTTGTTCTGTGACCAGGAATAATCCATGCTGTTTGGCAGTTGCAGCTTTTTCCATGTCAACACTTACCTTTTGGTCACTGTGATGATGGGGGTTTAGACCCCATTGCCACAATGTTCAAAATGTGCTTCAGCTATGGCCCCCACACTTACATTTTGGTCACTGTGATGATGGGGGTTTGGACCCCATTGCCACATTGTTCAAAATGTGCTTCAGCTATGGACCCCACACTTACGTTTTGGTCACTGTGATGATGGGGGTTTAGACCCCATTGCCACAATGTTCAGAATGTGCTTCAGCTATGGACCCCACACTTACATTTTGGGCACTGTGATGATGGGGGTTTGGACCCCATTGCCACATTGTTCAAAATGTGCTTCAGCTATGGACCCCACACTTACCTTGTGGTCACTGTGATGATGGGCGTTAGACCCCATTGCCACAGTGGTCATGGTCTGCTTGCATTGTGGAGGCCACACACATTTATGTGTGACACGTGTGATAGGGGGTCACATTGTATGTTCAATGTCATGTTCAGTGTTGTAGGCATTTGACACAGTCTACACACGCTTGTCATGGTGTTGGGAGGCTGTTTTTTTCTTACATTCCTTATGTTGGAGTATGCTGGTTGTGTCATGCATTACCCATCCTATGAGTAGGGGTGGTGTGGGTGGTAGGCATCCAGCCCCCCATGAGTAGGGGTGGTAGTAGTGACAGGTATCCAGCCCCCCATGAGTGGGGGTGGTAGTAGTGGTAGGTATCCAGCCCCCCATGAGTAGGGGTGGTAGTGGTAGGCATCCAGCCCCCGATGAGTAGGGGTGGTAGTAGTGACAGGTATCCAGCCCCCATGAGTAGGGGTGGTAGTGGTAGGCATCCAGCCCCCCATGAGTAGGGGTGGTAGTAGTGACAGGTATCCAGCCCCCCATGAGTAGGGGTGGTAGTAGTGACAGGTATCCAGCCCCCCATGGGTAGGGGTGGTGGTAGGCATCCAGCCCCCCATGGGTAGGGGTGGTAGTAGTGACAGGCATCCAGCCCCCCATGGGTAGGGGTGGTGGTAGTGGTAGGCATCCAGCCCACCATGAGTAGGGGTGGTAGTAGTGACAGGTATCCAGCCCCCCATGAGTAGGGGTGGTAGTAGTGACAGGTATCCAGCCCCCCATGGGTAGGGGTGGTGGTAGTGGTAGGCATCCAGCCCCCCATGGGTAGGGGTGGTAGTAGTGACAGGCATCCAGCCCTCCATGGGTAGGGGTGGTAGTGGTGACAGGTATCCAGCCCCCCATGGGTAGGGGTGTTAGTGGTGACAGGTATCCAGCCCCCCATGAGTGGGGATGGTAGTAGTGGTAGGTATCCAGCCCCCCATGAGTAGGGGTGGTGGTGGTAGGCATCCAGCCCCCATGAGTAGGGGTGGTAGTAGTGACAGGTATCCAGCCCCCATGAGTAGGGGTGGTAGTAGTGACAGGTATCCAGCCCCCCATGGGTAGGGGTGGTGGTAGTGGTAGGCATCCATCCCCCCATGGGTAGGGGTGGTAGTAGTGACAGGCATCCAGCCCCCCATGGGTAGGGGTGGTGGTAGTGGTAGGCATCCAGCCCCCCATGAGTAGGGGTGGTAGTAGTGACAGGTATCCAGCCGCCCATGAGTAGGGGTGGTAGTGGTGACAGGTATCCAGCCCCCATGGGTAGGGGTGGTAGTAGTGACAGGTATCCAGCCCCCATGAGTGGGGATGGTAGTAGTGGTAGGTATCCAGCCCCCATGAGTAGGGGTGGTAGTGGTAGGCATCCAGCCCCCCATGAGTAGGGGTGGTAGTAGTGACAGGTATCCAGCCCCCATGAGTAGGGGTGGTAGTAGTGACAGGTATCCAGCCCCCATGGGAAGGGGTGGTGGTAGCGGTAGGCATCCAGCCCCCCATGGGTAGGGGTGGTTGTAGTGACAGGCATCCAGCCCCCCATGGGTAGGGGTGGTGGTAGTGGTAGGCATCCAGCCCCCATGAGTAGGGGTGGTAGTAGTGACAGGTATCCAGCCCCCATGAGTAGGGGTGGTAGTAGTGACAGGTATCCAGCCCCCCATGGGTAGGGGTGGTGGTAGTGGTAGGCATCCAGCCCCCCATGAGTAGGGGTGGTAGTGGTGACAGGTATCCAGCCCCCATGGGTAGGGGTGGTAGTAGTGACAGGTATCCAGCCCCCCATGAGTAGGGGTGGTAGTGGTGACAGGTATCCAGCCCCCCATGGGTAGGGGTGGTAGTAGTGACAGGTATCCAGCCCCCATGAGTGGGGATGGTAGTAGTGGTAGGTATCCAGCCCCCCATGAGTAGGGGTGGTAGTGGTAGGCATCCAGCCCCCATGAGTAGGGGTGGTAGTAGTGACAGGTATCCAGCCCCCATGAGTAGGGGTGGTAGTAGTGACAGGTATCCAGCCCCCCATGGGTAGGGGTGGTGGTAGTGGTAGGCATCCAGCCCCCCATGGGTAGGGGTGGTAGTAGTGACAGGCATCCAGCCCCCCATGGGTAGGGGTGGTGGTAGTGGTAGGCATCCCGCCCCCATGAGTAGGGGTGGTAGTAGTGACAGGTATCCAGCCCCCCATGAGTAGGGGTGGTAGTTGTGACAGGTATCCAGCCCCCCATGGGTAGGGGTGGTGGTAGTGGTAGGCATCCAGCCCCCCATGAGTAGGGGTGGTAGTGGTGACAGGTATCCAGCCCCCCATGGGTAGGGGTGGTAGTAGTGACAGGTATCCAGCCCCCCATGAGTGGTGATGGTAGTAGTGGTAGGTATCCAGCCCCCCATGAGTAGGGGTGGTAGTGGTAGGCATCCAGCCCCCCATGATTAGGGGTGGTAGTAGTGACAGGTATCCATCCCCCATGAGTAGGGGTGGTAGTAGTGACAGGTATCCAGCCCCCCATGGGTAGGGGTGGTGGTAGGCATCCAGCCCCCCATGGGTAGGGGTGGTAGAAGTGACAGGCATCCAGCCCCCCATGGGTAGGGGTGGTGGTAGTGGTAGGCATCCAGCCCCCATGAGTAGGGGTGGTAGTAGTGACAGGTATCCAGCCCCCATGAGTAGGGGTGGTAGTAGTGACAGGTATCCAGCCCCCATGGGTAGGGGTGGTGGTAGTGGTAGAGCATCCAGCCCCCATGAGTAGGGGTGGTAGTGGTGACAGATATCCAGCCCCCATGGGTAGGGGTGGTGGTAGTGGTAGGCATCCAGCCCCCCATGAGTGGGGATGGTAGTAGTGGTAGGTATCCAGCCCCCATAAGTAGGGGTGGTAGTGGTAGGCATCCAGCCCCCCATGAGTAGGGGTGGTAGTAGTGACAGGTATCCAGCCCCCCATGAGTAGGGGTGGTAGTAGTGACAGGTATCCAGCCCCCCATGAGTAGGGGTGGTGGAAGTGGTAGGCATCCAGCCCCCCATGGGTAGAGGTGGTAGTAGTGACAGGCATCCAGCCCCCCATGGGTAGGGGTGGTAGTAGTGGTAGGCATCTAGCACCCCCTGAGTAGGGGTAGGTGGTAGTGGTAGGCATCAAGCCCCCCATGAGTAGGGGTGGTAGTAGTGACAGGTATCCATCCCCCCATGAGTGGGGATGGTAGTAGTGGTAGGCATCCATCCCTCCATGGGTAGGGGTGGTAGTAGTGGTAGGCATCCAGGCCCCTATGGGTGTATATGGCATTGGTGATAGCCATCCCGCCCCTATGGTTCTGCTGTTGCTGGTGTGAGTCATTTCTGCATCCCTATGTTTGTGTGTTATATGTCTGGTACGTGTCGTTTGTTTGTGTGGTGGGTGTTTGACTTACCTTCTGCGGCGTACGCATCCGTACCAGTTCCGGTAATAAATGTAGAGTATTGGTAGGACCTGCGTGATGGGATTCATGGTTGGTTCGCCTCGTTCGTCTTTCTCGTTGCTTCGACTCGTCCTCGTGGCTGGCGTGTTCGTCTCGTAGCCTTGGATCGTATTGTGGCGCGAATCGGAGCTTATGTGCGCCTCTCCCGGATGCTCTGACGTGCCGTGTGTAGCGACAGGTTCGGCGCGTACGGAAGGCGCATCGTACTAGTCCGGCCGGACGGTGCTGTATTTTGGCTTCCGTGCGACTCGATTCTGCGTTGACGGATCCGGCTCGGGCGGGGGTCAGGAGCTGCATTGCGTGAGTACGGCTGGGTCGGGTTCGGGGCTGTTGTGCGCATCGTACTTGTTGGTTCGGACGTATGTTCGAATCGGTCGGGAAACACGCGTTCGGCTTGGTTTTTTTCCTGACGAATAGTGTTAGGTGCGCTTCCGGCCGAGATCGGAATCGGCCCCTTTGTGTCCATTCTCTGCCAAATGATTCAGCAACGCCACAGTGTAAATCCTGCAAGCAGCCTCAGTCTCTGAGGCGACCAAAAGGTCGTCTATATATTGCACTAAGACTGAGTCTTGGGGCATCACCAGTCCTTCAAGATTCTTTTTCAGACTTTGACTAAAAATGGAGGGGCTTTCTGTATACCCCTGAGGAATTCGTTCCCATGTTAACACACGATCGTCCATCCTAAACGCAAATAAAAACTGACTTTCTTCATGCAATGGGATGGAGAAAAATGCATGACACAAATCTATCACTGTAAACCATTCTGCTTTGCATGGTATTTGGAATAGAATAATAGCTGGATTCGGTACCACAGGACAACATGGGATCACAATTTCATTAACCCGACGCAGATCCTGCACTATTCTGTACTTGCCACTTGGCTTTTGCAGTCCCATGCTAGGTGAGTTGCAGGGACTTCCTCTTATCTCCTTAAGAATACCTTGGGCAATCATAGTCTCAATCACAGGTCTTATTCCGGCCACGGTTTCTGGAGTCAATTTATATTGTGGCGTTCGTGGGAATTCAGCTTTGGGTTTGACCTGTATCTTAACTGGCTCAACCCCTCTCATCAGACCTACATCCTCGCCCGTAAAATCCCACACTTTCGGATCAACTGAGTCTCTCAAGTCATGTGGCAATTCTGCTATTGTGAGCACCACAAACATTTCTGCACACAGACTCATGTTAGCCATTTTAAAATCAGCATCATCATCATATGTTTGCAATTCCACACCTCTCGGAGTGCATGATATAGTACAATTGAGCTTGCACAGAAGGTCTCGTCCCAAAAGACAGACTGGACTTGAATTGCACACTACAAATTGGTGTTTATCCCGAAATGGTCCTATTCTCACGGGTAATTCGTTTGTCAATGGATTGGTCATTTTCTGATTACTAACCCCCACTACTTGAATCGATTGTCCCGAAAGAGTTAAATTTGGGACTACTTAAGTTCTCACCGTGGAGCGAGCAGCTCCAGTATCTAATAAGAAGGTAACAGGATATCCATTCACATCTGCATCTACAAACGGCCCACTATCATCTACTTCTAGGATCGCATCTAAGGTGCATTCCTCGTGCACCCCCCTCTGACACTCTCGTAAATCTTGATTTTGATCAAATCTATCTTGTATTTCAAAATAAGGCATCTGATGGTATAACTGATTATGCATGGGTATCCTAGGAGGTTGAGGTACTTGCACTTGCGGCTCGTATCCTCCTCCATACATAGACCTGGGTCTTGTCACAGTATTGACAGTCTCGGACAGCTGTCCCTCTCCATCCATCTGTATCTGATTTGCTGGATTCGATCTACACTCGCGCTTCCAATGCCCGATTTTGTGACTCCTTGCAGCGGCTCACCCGCCTTTACAATTTCACCGCAAACTTGCTTACAAACATTCGGACCACAAGCAACTGTATATCCAAAAGTTATTAAACCAAGTAACTGTTCCTACACAATTACAATAACTTACAGTCACATAAAACAAGTAATTGTCTGTCACTAAAGATCGATAGAACACTCTCACAAGAACATTCAGCCGTTGTGACCCCCGACCTGCGTTGGTCACTCAATCGCCATAGTCCACCTCCGGTACCTGAGGCTTTCTACCGCGACCTGTTCCTCATTCACACAAAGTTCCCTAACACAAGTGGATTGTCGATGGCGCTTCACAACACCCACATTTGATCAGACAATTACAATACAAAGCTATCCCGGGATCTTGGACTTCTCTTGAGTCCGCTCACCAAAACTTCCTGTTCCGCACGTGTCTGGACCAGTAAACCAAAAACCACATTCACTCAACATACATCCCAACTCCGCAAGACATCACCCACTTACTCATCACCGCAATCTAACACCACAATCCCTTTCATACTCACGCCACCACTGTTTCCGCCGCACCATCAACATCCGCCGGTCTCCGCCGTCTTCCGCTCCACTTCAGGGCTCTTCAACTTTCAACCCTACTCCTGATTACTCCCCTCACCTTAAAGGTTAACCACTTTAGAGGTAAACCATCCTCTGCTACCATTTGATTACGCTAAATTGCACACCTAATGTTCCCTACTAAGTATAGCGTAAGCGATCGATCTTTTATTTACCTACAGTGGTTGAGGGGAGGAAACAACTCAGACAAATATCAGCAAAGTCGTCATGCCTGAAAAGACCACCAACTCCAAAGTACAGTTTGAATATTTATTATAAGGCCAAAAACAATTGGATGTAAATACATCTCAATAGCAAAGTATAGAGGTACAGAAAAATTAATACAGAGCCAAGTTTACGAATATAGGTAATTCGGCCCAAAAGACAGATGATTATAAATTCCAAAATCACAACGCAGCACAGAATAGATGTGATATTCAGTTCTCGGCTCATTGAAAGAAATTAAAATCTTTCCCTACACTACTCTACATGAGGGACCTTCCTGTCTCTCTTCTATCATTCCCCAACGGTGTCGGCACATGTCGACTTCCTAAGAAGTACTCACGTCAAATGGGTCGTTTTAGCTTATGGCTATGGAGCTTGCTCTAGGATGCTCCTTCTCCTCCGAAAGCTAGCAGAAGTCTGGGCTCGCTGTCCCTGCGCATCATACAAAAGATGGGATTCAACCCACAATACGTCATTCTTCTTAAAACTTTCCATTGCACCTCTATGCAGTAGCTTTTTTCTTTTCATGGCACAAATTTAATCAATGATATCTTCTTTCCAGTGGCCTTGGCTTCCAGACAGACCAGATATGCAAGGCATCCTCCCTTCTCGCTTCCCAGCCATCTTCAAAGACATTCCGGGTCTCTCCTTAACTCTGAAAATAACGATGTGTATTCTTTCACCTGCAGTAGGATGAGAACATTCTAACTTCGAACACAACAACATTTAATTATTTATTTCTCAAGAGCAAGGGGAATCGAAACCTACGACTTTGGGCCTATAATTCAGACAACTTAAACTAACCACAATTACGGTGTATAGCAATAATATCGTCCTGCACATTATGCATGAAGGAATCGTAATACATACAAAGTTCTACTTAAATGCGTTCACTAGTTTTCAACATCAAATGATTCAAATAAATGTTTCTTAATAGTCGTAAAACACTGCAAACAATACGAATACATGAGAGTGTGTTTAAACCATGAGTATAGTGCACTCATACAAAATAGAGTGCTATCAGCGCTCTATCACTAATAAATTATATTTAAGATTTTATATAGCGCTAGCTAGACCCTTAGGTATCAGAGCGCTTTACAGAGTCAAGAGCAAGGCAATAAACATTGGTTCAAGGTTCCATACAATTATAAAATAAGGGAAGTGAAAGTCAGCAGAAGAGCACACAATAATATATGCAAAGAAACAATTTTAGGTACAAGAAGGATAGAATTACTGAAATGAGGTTAATAACAAATAACAATTGAGGTACCATAAAGTGCTGGCTAGGCTGGATCCTGCAGTATCAGAGCGCTGTACAGAATCAAGGGCAAGGTTATAAACATAGGTTCAATATTAGATAAAAATAAGAAAAGGGAAGTAAAAATTAACAGAGGAGCACACATTACTGTATACGTAGAAACAATTATAAGGCCATGGAGGAATGGAAAATTACTGAAATTAGGTCAAAAAAACAAGAATGAATTAAGGGACCTTGGAAAGAAGGACAACACGAGACAATAAAGGTGTACACAAGGAAAGAAAGGCCAACAGGTTAACAGAGGTATGAACAGTTCACAGGAGCCTAATAGAAATCAGGTTCAGATTGATTCATGGGCTCCAGTATTTGTTGAGAAGATGGCGTTTCAGGTCTCTTTTGAAGCCTGGGTAGGAGGGGTTGCATCGAATGTCCCTCAGGAGGGAGTTCCAGATGCTGGTAGCATTACCTGAAAAGGAGCGAGCCTGGGTGTTTTTCCTTTTTAATTTCGAAGGTACGAGGAGAAGAGCGGTTGAGCTTCTCATAGGGCTGGCACTTCCAGCTCTCGTGAGTTTGTTGTCTAAATAGTCAGGGTACTGGGAGTGAAGTGCTTTGTGGGTGATGCAGGCAGTCTTGTAGATGCATCTTCCTTCAATGGGAAGCCAATTTAGGGACTTGAGGGTGGGCGTGATGTGTTCATACTGTTTGCAGTCGGTTATAAGCTGGGCTGCCATGTTGAGTACAGATCTGAAGGTGCGAGGTGAGTTTTCGGGGTCCCAGTGAGTATAGCATTCCCGTAGTCAAGTTTAGAGAAGACCAGCAATTGAACGACCCATTTGAAATCGTCTGATGTGATGTAAGATTAAGTTTTGTGTTTTGGTTTGGGTTTGGTACATTGGAGTAAGTGCTTGTAGTAAAGTAGCTAGGTTCACCTGTAGATTTAAAACTGCAATATAACATAAAAATAGTTTTTGTATTATGAGTAAGTCAGTAGAAAAGAAGTTGGTACATTGGCCAGAATACAAATTTAAATATGCGTATTCTTTTTTTTTTGTAGAACAATATCTGCATGAATACAGACATAATGCCTACAAAAGCTTGGAGGAAAAATTAACAGAAGTAACTACATTATCTATGCAGAACTGAGACACAAAAGGGGCAAAATGAAGGAAAAGTGGTGAAAGAAAAAAAAGCTACTGGTAAGAGGACAAAGTCATTTTTTAAAAATATATGTGGATATTTCCAAAGATTACAAAATAATGAAAATAACGTTCAAACTATGAGAAAGAATAACAGTGATGGTACCTAGAAATGTAGAACAAGTTATTGGAGAACAGGTACAAGGAAGGCAGAGTCAGGCGCCTATATAGAAATGGAATTATAGTAGTGTTTGTAGTATTCAAAAGCAATCTATTGATATATTAAGGACATTTCTACATCTCTTTCCAAGGCGAAGTTTAAAACACAAAATAAGTACTTTACAAGGATTGGATCCTTGCAAGATTAGAAAGCAAACAAATTTGCTGGGACACTCACTAGATTGTTTATCAAAGAAAGTGTACCAAAGCACCTTTCATCATTTCAGGATGTTAGCTGTACACCACTCAACAATGCGAACTTTAGTTAGGAGGCTGCACTATGTGAAAACACCTGCTTTATGTTTAGGAGAAATGAATAGAGCACTTTTGTCTCGTACTGTGGCAGATGTACAAAAAGGTTTCTGATGATGTGCAGTTTTGTTTCTTTGGTACTGAGCAGGATTGTAGGGAAAATTAAGAGTTGTTAAGAGGAGGAATTGCAGAACAGGACACAGCTATTACAGTTGATAGTTTTGAAGAAGAGATTACTACATTTAACACAGTGTGATCTCAAAAACCAGAGTATGTTTGTATATGATGTTGATGCACTCACTAGAAGATTCAAACACAGACTGTTGTCTTGTAATTAAAAAGTGAAAAAGTAAATTATGAAAACTGGCAAAAGTTGGCTGTGTATTTATTTGTAGAGGAACTCTTTGACTTGTCCATACGGCAAGTTATATGTAAGTAGTGTTACAATAAATGAGAAGATAATAAAATGAACAACACATAGATATTTGATACCCATTTTGTAAGATAATAAAATGCCTGCTAATGTAGAAAAACTATGAAGGGCCAGAAATAAAAAAAAACATCAACATTTATGATTCTTTGCAGCATTGTGAAGGGCTGTTCTGGACTGCTCTCCAGCACTCACTACAACTCTACAATGCATGGAGTATGATGCCAGCCGGGAAAACTGTGGAGCCAAATCTTGAAGTTGAGATTGGACCTCTGAAGGGACTCTCTGCACCGATGTTGTTGCGGCTGCTATTTAAGTTGAGGGTCCTTCAGCCTTGCGTTGCCTTCCTGCTGCTTTTACACTCTTGCATGCTTTTAGATGGTAAAGCATGGGCGTAGTCCCACAAGAATATTTTTTATTTGTACTCCTTGACAATGTCTTGTGACATATTGTGCATTGCACAAATCTGCTCACTATGAACCCCCCTTAAAGAATGTTCAAGATGGATAAATGGGTGTGTTCTTCTTATTCTTCTAGTTGAAAAGTGTATTTTTCAATGATATTCCTTTTTTTCCCAGTGACATGATTTTCTGTTTTGTTTTTTAATTATTGTTTTTTTTTAGTGATTTTGTAAATTTTTAACATGTATTTGTTCTTTTTTATGGTAACAAAAATGGCAAATGGGACAGGAGGAATTTGAAAAATGTGCACTGAGAAATGTGGAAAAAATATAAAAGGGCAAAAAAAATTGCATGTATGATTTTTTGCAGCATTGCGAATAGTGGTAACACACTGCACACCAGCACTTATAACAGCACTACAGTCCATGCAATACGTGGCCATTCTTGAAAACTCTGGAGCCATATCTGTTGTAGTAGTCTGCACCTCTGAAGGGACTTTCTGGCCGGGAATTGTTGCTGCTGCCACTGATGTAGATGGTCCTCCAGTTTCCCTCTGCTAGATCTCCAATTGTAGACGTTTTCTATGATAGGTTTTAAGATAATATAAGATGGACGTCATCCCACATCAATATTTTTTGTTCATCTCTGTAGAGAGGGTCTTGTCACAGACTGTGCATTGCACTAGGTTTGCAGCAGTTTTTGATTCCCCATCAGTTTGGGCAACAATGGGTAGTTTGATGGGTGTTTGGTAGTTATGTTCTATTTGTGAGTTCAGATGTTGAAAGTTATTTTTTGAAACTGTTGTTTTTTTACAAATGTGTTGTTAAAATAAAGTTAAACCAATATGTTACTAAACAGCTAGACTCAAACTTTATACAAAATATGTCTATATATCTGTTTTACACTTTGTCATTTGTATTTGTGACTACTGATGTCATTGCGACCTTGCTGTGAGGAAGGAAAATGCTTTTTTGATGTAGTTATTTCAACAAATGAATACAAAAGGGAAAGTTAAATTAGTATCTTACTAAATAGCTACACTGAAACTTTATGTAAAATATGTCTATATATGTGTTTTACACTTTGTCAAAAACACCCTGTATTTGCATTTTGTCCTTGGCAATTACACATATAGAATCACACAGGCACTACCTATGCAATCATACAATCACCCAGGCACCACTCATGCACTTATGTAATTACCCAGACATTACACACTCACTCACAGACCCATACAGCCAATCACACACCCAGCCACCAACCTATACAGCACATCACACTCCCACTCTCAAAGTTTACAGGTTATAGTTAGGAGATAAAATTAGAAATACCTTTGAAATTCACTGGAAAAAAAAAAAGGTTACAAGGACGTTATAGTTCGGAAATATAATTTAAAAAACATTAGAAATTCACTAAAAAAAACAAAGGTTACAGAGACGTTATAGTTAGGCCCAAGTTTCACTCATACAAAACCATTGAAATTCAGCAGTTATAGTTAGCTGAGCTAACTATAACTCATACCCCCGCAATGCATCGCTTATGACCTCACATATTACATCACTCATGACATGGTCAGTGACATCACCGATGACATCACCGATGACATCACTGATGACACCACTGATGACATCATCCACAGAATCTCTGACGCACCAACTCATACCCCAATATAACCATTACTACACCCACTCCAACTTCCACACTACCATTGTCAAAACCATTGACACACCCAGGTCCTTTTGTGATAGATAATTTTGATGTCTCCACAATACATTTTAGGCCCTTGCCTGTCGCAGGTACTTGGTCCACCCACACAAGAGAGGTATTATTTTTATTGGGAGACCTGGGGGAACGCTGGGTGATAGGAAATTTGTGTGAGACCAGTGATCCCACAACTTTCCCACACAGAAATGTGAGAAAAATGTGATTTTTTTCAGGTAAATTTGAGGTTTGCAGGAGATTCTGGGTAGGAAAACATTGGGTGATCCACGCAAGTCACACCTCCCTAGACTCCTCCTTGTGTCTAGTTTTTCTAAATGCCTGGGATTGGTAGGATTCCCTCAATGGCCGTCGAGCCCGAGATCAGAAACGCAGGTGACTCCCGCACAAAACAATGTCTTTTTGTAATCGATAATTTTGAAGTCTCTACAGTACGTTTTGGGCCGTTTCCTGTTGCGGGCACTAGGCCTACCCTCATAAGTGAGGTACCATTTTTATTGGGAGGCTTGGGGGAATTCTGGGGGGGGGGAAGTTTGTGGCTCCCTGCAGATCCCAAAAATTTCCATCACAGGAATGTGAGGAAATTTATTATTATTTTTTACAAAATTTGGGCTTTGCAAGGGATTCTGGGTACCAGAACCTGGTGAGAGCCACACTAGTCACCCCATCCTGGATTCCCCTGGGTGTCTAGTTTTAAAAAATGTACAGTTTTGCTAGATTTCCCTAGATGCCGGCTGAGTAGAGCCCAAAATCCACTGCTAAGCACATTGCAACAAAGGGTCAGTTTTCTATGGAAAAATGTGATGTGTCAACATTGCGTTTTGGGACGTTTCCTGTTGCTGGCACTAGGCCTACCCACACAAATGAGGTACCATTTTTAACGGGAGACTTTGGGAAATTCTGAGTGGCTGGAAGTTTGTGGCTCCACACAGATTCCAGAACTTTCCATCACAGAAATGTGAGGAAAATATGTTTTTTTTTACAAAGTTTGAGGTTTGCAAGGAATTCTGGGTAGCAGACCCTAGTGAGAGCCACACAAGTCACCCCATCCTGTATTCCTCTGGGTGTTTAGTTTTCAAAAATGTATAGGTTTGCTAGGTTTCTCTAGGTGTTGGCTGAGCTAGGGCCCAAAATTCATTGTTAGGCGCATTGCAAAAAAAAAGGTCTGTCTTCACTGGAAAAATGTGATGTGTCCACGTTGCGTGTTGGGCCGATTCCTGTAGCAAACACTAGGCCTACCCACACAAGTGAGGTACCATTTTTATCGAGAGACTTAGGGGAACACAGAATAGTAAAACAAGTGTTATTACCAATTGACTTTCTCTGCATTTCTGCCTTCCTAATGTAAGACAATGTGTAAAAAAGAAGTCATTCTAAAAAATTTCCTCTTATTCACATGCTTGTATGGGAACCCATAATTTCGGAAATGTGCAAATAACCACTGCTTCTAAACTCTATATTTTATTCCCATTTTGGAACTATATAGGTTACCTTGGTACCTATTTTTCACTCTTTATATTTTACCAAATGAATTGCTACATACCCGGTACACAATGAAAAACGTTTTCAAGACGCAGCTCAGTTATTGGCTCTTGGTACCTCGGGTTCTTGGTGAACCTACAAGTCCTATATATCCCCACAACCAGAAGGGTCAAGCGGATGTAATGGTATATTGCTTTAAGAAATCTGCCATACTTAGAAGAAGTTACAGGTGAAAATGTTGCCACAAATGGCTGTTTTTCCCAACTCAATTTCAATTGTTGAAAACCTTAAACGATCTACACAATTGACCCCCTTGCTGAATTCAGAATGTTGTCTACTTTTCAGAAATGTATAGCTCTCTGGGATCCATTATTGCTTTCACACCAATTTCTACCACTAACTGGAAGGAGATTGAAAGTACAAAAATAGGCTATGCCCCAGTAAAATGCCAAAAATGTTTAGAAAATGTTGGCTTTCTGACAAAGGTCTGCCTGTTCCTGAAAGCCTGGAAGATGGTGATTTTAACACCACAAACACTTTGTTGATACCTTTTGCAGGGATAAAAACAGACGCTTTCTTCTGCAGCCCTTTTTCCATAAAAAAAACGAATATTTGCTGTATTTTGGCCAATTTCTTGGTCCTCTCCAGGGGAATCCACAAACCCTGGATACCTTTAGAATCCTCAAGATGGAAGAAAAGGATGCAAATTTGGCATGGATACCATATGTGGACAAAAAGTTACAGGGGCCTAAGCGTGAACTGCCCCAAATACCCAAAAAAGGCTAGGCACAGGGGAGGGAAAGGCCTAGCAGCGAAGGGGTTAACAATGATATTACTTACCTGAGTAAACGATATTCTTGACAATGAAATTTCTGCATCACAATAATTTTCTAGCACAATATCTTTTTCCCGATATTTCTTTCTCCCGATATTTACAACTCAATTTTTTGTCCAAATACCATTAATAGATATGGTGTCATCATATGTAAACACAAAACACTCCAGGGCAGATTTATTAACATTTAACGCTGTGTCAAATGGAGAGGGCAGGAATGCACCATATCTACTAAGATATGGCACATTCCTGCTCTCTCTCTGCGCTGGCGCACTCGTGGATGCCAAGCGCTAATGCAGGAACCCTTGTACAAGGGTGCCTGTGTTGCAGGCAGGATTGTAATTTGTGTAGGAAGGGACACCTTCCACAACCAGGATTTGTAATGCACGTCTAATCACCTGTGAAGGTATACAGATGCTGCGAGCACTGCTGCAGGGGAGGGTTCCATTAAACAGCCAGGTCTTGAGTCCTTTCCTGAATTCCAGCATAGAGGAAGAGGTCTGGAGGTGGGGTGGGAGGTCGTTCCAGGACTTCGTGGCGAGGTCGGAGAAGGAACATCCTCCACTTTTGCTGTGGTGGATGCGGGGGGTTTCAGCGAGGAAGAAGGAGGCAGAGTGCAGGTGTCTGGATGGTCGGTGGAATTCAGGTGGTGGTTGATGGAAGCTGGTTCCTGGTTATGGAGGGCTTTGAAGGTATGGGGCAACATTTTGAACTTCATCTCTTCTGAATGGGGAGCCAGTGGAACTTCCTGAGGTGGAGGGTGATGTGGGTATGCTTGGGGAGGTCAAAGATGAGTCTGGCTGCCGAATTCTGTATGGTCTGCAGTCTTTTCAGGGGATGTGAGGTGATTCCTACGTAGAGTCCATTGCCATAGTCCAGCCAGCTAGTGACTAGGGCTTAGGTGACAGCCCGTCTGGTGTTGACTGGGAGCCACTTGAAGATCTTACAGAGCATGCAAAGGGTAAGGAAGCCGGTAAGGAAGCCGGGGATGAAACTGCATTGATCTGCATTGATCTGTCTTCTCATGGTGATTTTGCTGTCCAGGATGATGCAAAGGTTGTGGGCATGTGTAGTGATTGAGACCACGAAGGTTGGTATGATTCAAGTAGATTTATTGAAGATTAGAACAAGACCATAACAAGATCATATCAAGACCATATCAAGATCATATCAAGACCATATCAAGATCATATCAAGACCCCACTAGGAGCAGCCAGCATGCTGCTCAGCCCAGCCAACTGTGAAGGTTTGACTCCTAACATTCCATAAGATGACATCATAGCAAGGTTCTACAGGCAGAGCATGAATAGCATTGAACTCAGGATATAACAGCATGGTCGGTTAGAGTGGGTGAGGGTCCTAGCTACATGGGGAGGTGATGACCCAGAAAATCAGCACTTCTGTCTTATCTGTGTTGAGTTTGAAGCAGTTGTCTTTCATCTAGTCGGCGATGCTCGTCCTGGACTTGCGAAAGTTGGTCAGCGTGGCGGAGGGGTCCTCTGAATGTGAGATGATGAGCTGGGTGTCGTTAGCGTAGGATATGAAGTTTAGTCCATGTGTTCTGATGATGTTGGCCAAGGGCATCATGTAGGAGTTGTTCCTGCACAAAACCAATGCTCTGAGGCTCTTTCCTCTTTCTACATGTGCTGCAAAATGAAGCACATGTAGAAAGTGGAAACAATGAGGAGAAATAAAAACATTTCTCCTGGTTGCGCCTCACCTGGCAAGGTGTAGTATTCTGACACATTCCCAGGATTACTATTGTTAGTAAATCTGGGACTGTGCCAAAATCCATGGCTGTAAACATCTTGGACAAATTTAACAGCAAGGTGTGTGAATTGGTGCGACCCAGAGGTTTCAGAATTTGATTTGTTGCCATGGACAATGTCAGTAACATTGTCAAGGCCATGTCAGACAGAGGCTATTTCAGGGTCCTGTGTTTGGCCCATTGCATCAACCTGGTGGTGCAAGACTTTCTCAAAAAAGAAGACATATCTGCATTTTCAGCCATTCTTTTCAAGCCCGGAAACAGTTGTGGATTATTCAGTGTACTAATTGAGCACCAGTCAAAGCCCTGATACAGGAGGCGCCAACACTTTAGAACTCAACCTATTACATGTTGCAACGTCTGTTTGAGCAGTACAAACAGATCAATGACTATGTCATTCTACGAAGAGGGGATGCAGTTGTGAAATCTATGACCATGGATGCGGACAAATGGGGCCTAATCAAATGACTAACACAGATGCTATTCCCTTTTGAGGTTTTCACATGGGAAGTTAGCACGGAGGACTGTATGATGGGCCAAGCTATCCCGTTGTTTCATCTGCTACAGGACCAGGTAAAGAAGGTGTCTGAATGGTTCGCCCCTAGGTGTGAATGAAAGCACAGAAGCACATGCCTTGGTTGAGAGCTTAATCCATCACTTAGCTTGTAATGTAAGTCTGCAACATGACATCATCGCGTTCGAAGAGTGCATCTGTGCCACACTACTTGATCCACGGTAAAAAACAATGTCTGCCCACTTTCATTCCTATTTCTGATGGGGATGCTTCTAAATTCAAGAGGTGGATTATTAGGCAAGCCGGAGACCTGGAACAAGAACATCTGGAACTTAGAGTCCCACACTGCAGTTCTGGGGTGCCACCTTCAACTTCCAGAGAGGGCAGTCTTGTCTCAAAGCAGCCAAGAACATCAACCAGAACACTAGCAACAACAGCAAAAGAAGAACCAGACCCAACCTCTGCATTGTATTGGTTTCAGCCAGCAGGGCTTAAGTTCAGTGCAGAGGCCATGGCTAAAGAGGTTGACGAAGTGGCCAGCACCAATGACCATCCACAGGATGTTCCAGGAGTATATGGATGATCCAAAAAAGTCTATGTGGATCAAAATCCATTGATGTATTGGTACAGGAAGATGTGCCAATGGCCAGGGCTCAGCAGGCTGGAAATAAAATATGTGGCTTGGCCTGTACCAGTGTGTCTGCTGAGCATGTGTTCAGTGCCGCTGGTACAGTTGTTATAGTGAAAAGGACCAGTCTCTTCCCTCAAAATGTAGAGATTGACTATGATCAAAATGAACCAGCATTTCATACCACACAATTACACTGTTCCTGAAACAGCACAGGAGGAGGAGGATGATTGGTCAGAATCAAGTCTGTTAGCTGACCAACTTCTCTCACTTGGGTGAACCACCTGAGTATGAGGATGAACTCTACTTCCTGGACTAAGTATGCCACTGCCCAATAGAACTTTTTAATTACTTCTCATTGAACTTCTTGCAACACAAAAAAGTAGCTAGTGGAACATTATGATTTTTGTGTCCGATTTATTCTGCCCACCATTTTTTAGTCACATACATTGCTGGATTGCAGATGGACCAGTGTGCATTGAAAAAGCCTCCACAATTCCTTCATGACACTGGAGACAATGCCTGTCCCCTCACATGTCTATTGGCTATCCTTTTTTGCATCACGTCTGCCCCAGAAGATTGTTGATTTACAAGAGTGCCAATACCAAATTTCAATGTGTTGCCTGCTTCAAAGATGATTACTTAATACCTAAACTTCCCGTGCTTAGATTGGTTGGGGTAACTACAACTATTGCAATGGTGAGTGAGTGATTGTGTGAGTGATGATGATTGATGATTCATGTGTTGGCTGACAGTGAGGGAGAGTGTTGAACTGTAATGTGGCAACTTGCTTGAGATGATTGATTTGCAATGTCTGGGGCCTGAGCAATGGATGACCATTTTATCCCTGGAGGTGATTGGCCTTAACAAACTTACTTAGCGAAAATGAATTAACCTGTATGGTCCACTCCTATGATCATTCTGTTTTTTTCATCATTTAGGATGGCTGCCCCAGACTATCATTTAATTTACAAGACTGCCAAATTACAATCTGTTGCTTGCATCAAAGGGGAGATAGCGTACCTACACCATGTTTGGATTGGAAAAGGTAACTATTGCACTAATGAGTTAACTGGTTATAGAGTGATTGTGAGTGATGATTGATGATTCATGCGGTGGCAGACAGTGACAGAGGATGTTGAAATGTAATGCTTGAGATGATTGATTTGCAATGGTTGGGGCCTGAGTGACGGGAGATCATTTTTACCCTGATGTTGATTGGCTCTTTCACACTAAGCCAGATTTAGTTGCAGGGTCCTCTCCTTTTTTCTGGTTCTTTAGAGATCAGAACAGTCACTTTAGTTAAAAAACAAAAACCTATACAAAATACTGCAATTCTGTTTCTATACTTATTCTTTAACAGCAGTGCACTACATGTCTATCTTGCTCGGGTCATGATGACTGGTCTGTGATGGCGTTACTTGGAGTCAGGAGGAGGATGGAAGAACTCAGGGAGGGACTATCTCATCAACAGCTAGAAGCAAGAAGTTATCAACTTCAAAGGTAAGCCAAGAGTCTGAGGCCTAATGCTCACCTATGTGGAATGGAGGGAGGTGCATTGATTTGTGAAATGCTGCTATGCTGCTGCTGTGTGTGTGTGTGTGTATGTGTGTGTGTGTGTGTGTGCATGTGTGTGTTGCACTGGTGGAAAATTGAAACTCTGAGTCCCCCTCTTGTTTTATTTTTGCTCTGCCCCTGAGTCTTCTTGATACACTCCTCATGAAACTTACCTTCCTTCTGTCCTTCTCCTTGACTCTAACATACAGGTTCTGTTTTACAATCCGCAGCCCTTCTAGTCTATTGCACGATTGAAAGGCGAAAGCAGAGCTCAGCACTCCTGTTTACCTACCGGACCAGTCCAGACAGGCACCCAAGAGTGATGGACATTCCAATGGAGAATGCAGGTGCACCGACTAATTTTGCAATACAGTATAATTTTTCTTTTAACTATCATATTTGGAGAACTGGGTGGGTGGGTTCACTCCCAATATAGAAGGCAGAACATTTAGATATCCGATGGCTGTGGTCTTTGGGGAAGAAGGACTGCGTGCAATGCATTTAACTGTACTGTGTCATACTTATTCCTTCATTTCCTTCCACAACAGATTGATAACAAATGATGCGCTGCTCATTGCCCAGATGAATGTTGTCCTTGTATAGTGTTTGTCTTTGTCAAACCTTTCCCCAAATCCCTTTTCCCATGCTTTTATCAAACTCCTAACCCTCTTCCCCTTGGGTGTTTGATTTATTGCGGTGCTGCTTAATTTACACCATCAATGGATCACACACTTGGTGGGGCAAATGTGGTGAAAGCAACACAAACGCACTGCAGGAACTTTTAAGCAATAGCCCACACTACCCCCATTTACCCACCAGCCCTAAAAAGTTATCCATATTTTAGTTATAAAATTAAGAACGTCAGTCGTTACTCGTCAGCATCATCATTCAGGCCTTATGTTGCGTAATCGTAAATGCCTTACCTAAGTTTCTCCACTCCAGACTTTGAGTCCAGTTTTTTTATGACTCGAGGATTTCATAAGTTACTAGTAGCTCCCCATTGCTCAAGTTACTACTATTGCTATTTTTTGGTATTATTTTATCACTATCAGAAATTCTTGTTGTGTCATCATGTAGTAGTTTGGTGTCAATTCTTTCTAGAGGGTTGATATAACCCACTAACTCAGTGTTTTTATTTCCATTTAGTTGCCTGCAATGGACAATTCTTCCAATTAATCCTACAGTTGAATCTCACTTGAACGGAAGTGGGACCTTGCTTGTGGATTTGTGATGCCTTTCCTGTTATTGCTTCATCTATATTCAGGGAATATAACTATTGAGTGAAGTGAACTAGTTTAGTTAGTAAGTAAGTAACTAATTGCTACTACAAGTAATCATTCATCTAGGTTGCTGTAGACAGTATAGGTCATGGCAGCATCCCCCCAAATAGTCAAGATAGTTAGAGAGGTATAACTTTATAACTAAGCAGTACACTCTTACAATAAACAGGCTGTGTAAAAATTGAAGGCAGCAGTGCAAAGTAAAAGTAAAATAAACTACTTCAGGCATAAATTTTGATAAAATATTGTTTCCTCTTTATTTTTTACAAACAAACCCACCCTCTCCACCCAAACAACAGCCCACCCCTCTCCCCAAACAAACTGACCCAAGCTCCAATGTCCCAAAATCTGAAATGTCCAATGAATAAAACCCAGTCCCAACTCCCTTCCCACCCTCTCGACCCACAGCAAGTCCATCCCACCCAAAATGTTTTTTTTTTAAAGGGTTAAAAGAGGTCATTCTGTATTTGGGTCTGTAGCTGGTCCAGGGTCAGCTCCATCGTGGTGAGCCGACTCTCTATGATGTCCAGCCGCTACAGGATGCGCCGCAGCAATGGCCTGCTGTTGCCATAATGGGAGGGGCAGTTTAGGAAGTGACCCGATTAGGGTCACTCGGGTCACTCATGACCACCTCTCAGCCTTCCATACCAAATGAAGAGTCGGTCAGACAGTAGAGAATACAAACCAATATATGTTTATTCAGATACACTCCAGCGGAGCCCGGCCTGCCCAGTCTCTTAGGAGTCCTGCAGACAGACTGAAAATCAAAAGCATAGAGATACATATTATGCTATTCGTAACTGGATTAAAACACGCCCATAATGGAATTTTCCAAGCAGATGCAGCTAGACAGTGCAATACAAAAAAGTTACGTTTCTATCCTCATATCGTGCATTACCTCAGAAGCTCAAGGTTGTTTCTTTCTGCACCCGCCACTGGACAAGTGGGAGAGGACCTTTATCAAGTGGGAAGGTATGCAGCACATGAACAGTGTATTCATTAACGAGGAAAGTTTCATCATTCTGGGAAATGAAACCTAGCGGGGGCATTTCTTAGAAACGAGCAAAGGTTAGTTTCACTCACGCATCTAAAATGGCATCTAAACCCAAAATGGTACCGCGAATGCTAACTTACATAAAGCAATGCGTAAGCATGAATTTATCTATTCTAACAGACCCTCCTTTTAGCATGAGGTAAACATTTTTTTGTGTAAGAATAAGGCAAGCAGGGAATCATGAACAATAATATCAACATGTTCATGAGCATTCCATAGTATCAACATCAGGAGGGGAAATTGTGAGAAGAGAAGAAGTCTCAAAAATCCCTTCATCTATGTTCATCATATCCTCGATCTCCTTCTGGACCATTATTGCAGCATTGGTATCATGAATCGATATTTTCTGTTTGGGGGTGAGAATATTGGTACAATTGGAGCAACAAAAAGGAAGGCACTGAATAAGGGCACAGCAGAACACCAAAATCACTATCAGATAAATCACTTTTTCGAGGATCCAGCCCCAGCTCTCAAAAAGAGACCAATTCCAATTTCCACTTTCCATTCCCTTGACATTCTCGATAATATCTACAATGTGCTGGGTGATATTCTTTTCCATATTCTTGATGCCGACTATGCACTGATCGCCTACTACAGCGCACACTTCTCCACTCTTAGCTAAGATGAAATCAACTGCATATCTAGTCTGCTCAGAATATATTCGCATACTTTCTAATTGGGTGGCGATGTCACGCAAAGCTGCTACTGTAGAGTTGGACAATATTTGCAACTTGCATCCAATATATTCCCTGGCTTTCTCATCCCTGGCCATAGATGTCATTCCCAAAGTAACAAGGGATGACAGAATATACTCAAAAGTGGCCTCATTACTATAAATATTGATCTTTATGTCGGTGACTCCCTCACAGAATTCTTTCGCCAGCGTCCTTTTCACCCAGCGGACATTAGGCTTGGTATTGACATGTTTGCAAGGCACACCTAGATGCAACACCATTCCCAAAGCCACATCACCTGTACCATTAGGGGCATTAGAGTATGTACCGTTGGACAAAAAATAGAATCCAGGGTGTGCATAAATTGGTCCATCATAATCCACAGCAAAATATCTAGAATTCATACCAAAGGTATCAGGATCTTTATCATTCTCTAAAGAGATCGTACTTTTATACAGCACTGTGCCTGAACAGTTCACGTACAAGTCTGTGTCCGTACTATTCACAATGGGACAGCAAGCAGGATAATAACCAGCCTTTCGAGTAACTATCACATCCCTATAATGCCAACCTACTGAAGTAATATTCTGTTCCTTCATGTAGTAATTATCGCAGTATGTATCATTAGCGCATCCGGGGTAGCCCACTCCCCGTGGCTTTCCATAATATAAGCAAGGACCTTGATAAGCAAAACCAATAACTCCGGAAACTTCTGTAAATTCCAAGGGTTGAGTATAAGTATAATTTACAAGGGACAATGGATAATGGATAAGCAGTCCATAAGCTAGTGACTGAATCAGTAGGGTAGCAAGCCGTTCCCTCCCAAAGAACCTCAAATGGGTGTCTAAAAATACATTACTCAGGACTGACCTTTTATTTCTAGTCAAAGAGATCACTTTCCCCTTTTCTGGCAAAACCACATTTTGTACAAAAAACAAATTATCCCTTGATTTACTCAATCAACAAGAACACCCTATCATTAGTGGAATTCTTAATTCATATAAAGCACATAGAAATTGTTTTTGAGGGGATCTCACTCAAAAACCCTAACACACTCAAACAATAATACCACTATAACATGCAACACAAAAAGGGTCAATTTATTTCTTTAGTACATGTGAATATTATTAAAAACACAATTTATATAGTAAAACACCTAAAATACAACACAATGCATCAATTCAACATAATTAAAAATTAAAAACAATACAATTCATCAGATCAGGACATAACATAACATCTTATGACACTTTTACCACAGAGACCCCTAAAAAATAGGGAAAAGAACAATGATAGACAGTACACTTTGTCTTTTAACTCAACAATTCCCTAGGAATAATTTTAGCAAGATTAGCCTGGATACATATACTCTATTTTGTATCTACAGGTCCAACTTGTCCTCGGGATAATGTACAGAAATGTGTCGACGCGTTTCGATGGGTATCTGATTATTCCATCTTTATCAAGACAGTCATTATGTTCACTTTTCTTTGTGGTACATTAGGTTGTTATACCCTGTGTAAACAAGTGTATAAAAATATATATTTTTAATTAAAAACCTTAAAATGATTCTAGTATACACAAAATTTGCAGTGACAATCTGCTAGCACAACTCATAATTCCATAATTCATTTTATATATGCTCACATGGGCTATGACTCAATTTGATCTCCTTATACAATATGCTCATGCCATTTACATCAGATATATTTCTCCAATTGTCTTCACTGCATATAAACATTTCATGAGGATGTTTAAAACTTATCACTTCTAAGCATGACATTACTCCTGCTTGCAACCTTCAAGATAAGAGGGAAAGGAAACGGTTTTACTAAAACGCTTCTAAAGCTACCCCACATTTGTATACAATTTCTGGGCCCATAAAAACCAACCATAATAACCCGCTGTGTAACGAGTGAATATCCCTACAATTTTACACTCTCCCTACTAAAAATAACCCATTTGTCTAGGGGAATGGAGACCACTAATGGCAATATGTACCTATATTGCTGTTAACATATCTTCATCAACAAACTCAATTGAGAGATACCTATCTAGATCACTAAATTCATTTGTATGACTGCAGAGGGCATTCTCATTATTCTCACCTGAATGAAAAGGAGTTGATATTTGCACTTATTCTTATATTTCTTTTGCAGGCTCGAAGAGTGGTCTGTTAGTAGATCCCCTAATAAATAGAGAGTGTTTTTTATATTACTATTGCTATACTGGAGAGTGTCTGCCATATACTCTAATTAAACGCACTACAGTGCCTCTCCTCCTATGTATTTTATCGTACCTTCTTAAACGGACTTGAATAATCACTGTTTCCCAACTGCCGTATATTCTTGAATGGTTCAATCCGGAACCCCAGGTTTCTAGTTCTGTGTCCAAAAAACCCGCAAATCACGTTCAAGGTAGAGGGCTTAAATACATCCACCTCCTCACCTGCCGATGCGCTTATGTGGCGCTCTAAAATAAAGAAACACCCCCATTGTATTACACCCATGATTGTAAGGGAGAGAAATTCATTTAGATAGGCTGTTCGTGTGTCTATCCCAGCTATTTTATAGGATTCCTTTCTCACCTTATTGGCTCATGGATTCCCCGTCCTACTTCGTCCTTCTTGAAAGTGTAAATGGGAGGCCACTGCATTGTCCTCGTTTAAATACTGTCTCGCGATCTCTCATTGGTTCCTCCAAACCACATGACCCGCATGCACTGCTTGTGCTGATCTGCCACTCCTAACCCGGAAGCTAACTCCATGGTTTTCCTGTGTTTTGGCAACACCTTTATTTATTTGTATAAATGCAACTTTATTGGTTTGTATACATGCATCTAATCAGAAGAGGGTCTCAAAAGATCCCATACCTTTTGTGAATGATAACACCAGCTTATTTGTTTGTACAAACACAACTTGGTTGGTTTGAATGTATATATCTAATTCAAGTAGGGTTTCAAGGGATCCCATATATATAATTGCAATACATTCATAAATATAGCCAAAACTGCTGGATTATACTCGCAGAATTGATCCATTAATACCCAATTCTATACTTAAATAGATGTCTAATTTCTGATCGCTGTCTCAGGGCCACTCAAATCACTAGTGGGAGACACTTGCACTGGACACTTTACTCTCCCATTAGTTCTAACCAGCGTTTCTATCTTCGTATCTAATTTTACAGCCTACTTTATATCTAATCCCCCATTGCAGTAAGTATCTGTTGTGCATACAATATCTACAGCGATCAGAAGTGCAAATATCAACTCCTTTTCATTCAGGTGAGAATAATGAGAATGCCCTCTGCAGTCATACAAATGAATTTAGTGATCTAGATAGGTATCTCTCAATTGAGTTTGTTGATGAAGATATGTTAACAGCAATATAGGCACATATTGCCATTAGTGGTCTCCATTCCCCTAGACAAATGGGTTATTTTTAGTAGGGAGAGTGTAAAATTGTAGGGATATTCACTCGTTACACAGCGGGTTATTATGGTTGGTTTTTTATGGGCCCAGAAATTGTATACAAATGTGGGGTAGCTTTAGAAGCATTTTAGTAAAAACCGTTTCCTTTCCCTCTTATCTTGAAGGTTACAAGCAGGAGTAATGTCATGCTTAGAAGTGATAAGTTTTAAACATCCTCATGAAATGTTTATATGCAGTGAAGACAATTGGAGAAATATATCTGATGTAAATGGCATGAGCATATTGTATAAGGAGATCAAATTGAGTCATAGCACATGTGAGCATATATAAAATGAATTATGGAATTATGAGTTGTGCTAGCAGATTGTCACTGCAAATTTTGTGTATAGTAGAATCATTTTAAGGTTTTTAATTAAAAATATATATTTTTATACACTTGTTTACACAGGGTATAACAACCTAATGTACCACAAAGAAAAGTGAACATAATGACTGTCTTGATAAAGATGGAATAATCAGATACCCATCGAAACGCGTCGACGCATTTCTGTACATTATCCCGAGGACAAGTTGGACCTGTAGATACAAAATAGAGTATATGTATCCAGGCTAATCTTGCTAAAATTATTCCTAGGGAATTGTTGAGTTAAAAGACAAAGTGTACTGTCTATCATTGTTCTTTTCCCTATTTTTTAGGGGTCTCTGTGGTAAAAGTGTCATAAGATGTTATGTTATGTCCTGATCTGATGAATTGTATTGTTTTTAATTTTTAATTATGTTGAATTGATGCATTGTGTTGTATTTTAGGTGTTTTACTATATAAATTGTGTTTTTAATAATATTCACATGTACTAAAGAAATAAATTGACCCTTTTTGTGTTGCATGTTATAGTGGTATTATTGTTTGAGTGTGTTAGGGTTTTTGAGTGAGATCCCCTCAAAAACAATTTCTATGTGCTTTATATGAATTAAGAATTCCACTAATGATAGGGTGTTCTTGTTGATTGAGTAAATCAAGGGAT
Source organism: Calotriton arnoldi (assembly GCA_963921515.1). Taxonomy (NCBI): domain Eukaryota; kingdom Metazoa; phylum Chordata; class Amphibia; order Caudata; family Salamandridae; genus Calotriton; species Calotriton arnoldi. The sequence goes on along the minus strand of CAWUFW010008036.1, from coordinate 153,652 downwards.
AATTTGTTTTTTGTACTGGTAGTACCCCACTCCCTTGGTAGCTGACAAGGGGTCTCTCTCTGTTTAAACACAGAAACCACATTTTGACCATTCTCCAAAACCCATGTCACCCCACACAGTATCAACAGCAATAGAACCACAAAGGTGACACATAATATTTTCCTTTTGAGTGTCCACATTGTAGTGGGCCGAACAACGAGAATCATTGGTTGCTCCTCATCAGCAACCTGTCTACCAAAGGGATGCATAATGAATGATGAAAGAGGGATAAAAAAGCAAATGGAATATGTAAGTTCCCAGTGTCTGTCAGAGCCTCACTGGTACAGGCTCCTATTGCTCATCAAAAACGTTGGCACTCTTGAGCACCGGCGGTGGAGCTTACTCTGTCCTAAGCTCGGGTTCCCACGTCGACCAGGATATTGTACCCTCAAGGGGATACTTATGATATATCCTGTCCAATGTTTAAACAGTGCACAAGTTCTCACATCACCCTAAACTAACTCCATTGGTACTATAGCGAAGTACACCCTAACTTACACAGTCCATCCCTAACTAATCTGACTTCTCCTTTTGTGCACAGTTCTTAAGTTGAGGGTGCAAATTGTACCAAGTGACTCCAAGCACACAGGGATCAGTGAAAAGGGGCTCCTGGATAGCTTGTATTTCTGGAGGTACTGCTGCATTCAGCACTTCATCATTTTCCTCATCCGTTTTGGTCCAAGTCAGCCTGGTATTGCTGAAGGGGACAGACTGGGGCACCTTCTCGCATTTGGAGTCCCCTACTCCATCCCTCACCCACTGGTCATAGGGCAAGGGCAAAGGTATCCTGCAGCAGTGAGTTGCGTGGACCCAGTTCTTTCGGCCGGCGACTTTAACAGCTGTGCGCGTAGATAGAAGGACCTGTTCCAGCCCCCTTCATCGCGGCTCCAAACTCTTTTTCCGCTGGAAGTTGCGCACAAAATCCCCAGGCTGAATATCGTGTCTGGGCCACTCTGGTGTACCTGGCAGGAATTCCCAGGCCTGTTAGTGAATAGAACAAAAACTTTCAGTTAACTGGTAAAGATAGTCTATCAACAACGAATACTCAATGTCGGAAAACCGCCGAGGGCGCGGGACGCCCCAGACGTTTGCCGGGCATCCAAACATGACCTCGTACAGTGACAATCCTGTCCTAGAATGTGCTGTTGTTCTTGTCGACAAAAGAGCTAATGGTAAAGCATCTGGCCACTGAAACCCTGTGGTCTCCTGAATCTTTGCCAGTTTCAGTTTGAGAGTACCACTGTACTTCTCAACCAAACCTGCTGACTGTGGATGATTGGTAGCATGAAACTTCTGCTTGATACTCAAACCATCACAAATCAATTGAATTACTTTGGCATTAAAATGACTTCCGTTATCACTCCAAATCAAATGGGGCGAGTCGAAACGAAGAAAGAACTCCTTTAGGAGTACCTTTGCAGTTGTAATGACTGTATTATCTTTAGTGGGATAAGCCTCAACCCATTTACTAAATGCACAGACAACCACCAAAACATACTTCAAATTGTTGCACCTATCTAGCTCTATGTAATCCATCTGAAGGACCTCAAAAGGAAAAGTGGGTGGTGCAAAATTACCAGGCGGTGTAGGGGTACCTTTTCCAGGATTGTGCATCATGCACACCATGCAATACTTCACTAAATGTGCAGCTGTTTTCGAAATATTATCATTCTGCCATACAGGGTCTAACAACTTGCAAATACCCTTAGCACTAATTTGGGTTGGGCCATGGGCTATCGTGACTACAGGAAGAACATATGCATCTGGCAACATCCATCTCTGCTTCCCTGACTTATCAATCCAACATCCCTCGTCGTTCAACTGTGCTGTACTTTCTTGCCACATTGCTAATTCTTCCATTGTGGCCTCACTTTGTATCTCTTTCACATTCTTGAGTGTATCCTCAAACATGGTGACTTCAGCCACCCTAGCGGGACTTGCTACAAACATTCTTTTCATTTTAGTCCGGGCAGTTTCCTTAGCTATCTGATCGGCAAAATCATTTACCCTCCCCACATCATCAGTGGTTTTCCGATGGGCACTACACTTTATTATAGCCAATTTCTTAGGGAATGTCAAAGCATACAAAAGCCTCAATATAAGGTGCCCATGCTGAATCTTGGTGCCATGCGAAGTAAGAAACCCTCTCTCAGCCCAAAGTCGCCCAAAATTGTGTGCGACTCCAAAGGCGTATTGGCTGTCAGTATAAATATTGACAACCAGTCCCTCACTCAGTTCGCAAGCTCGTATTAAGGCAACAAGCTCAGCAGCTTGGGCCAACTGATAGGGAACTTGTGATGTCTCAACTACTGTACGCTCCGTGGTGATAGCATACGCAGCAGTGGAAGTGCCATCTGGTAATTTAAAACAAGAGCCATCGACATATAGTTCCCTTTGTGGGTCAGATGAGGGAGCATCAGTCAAGTCTACCCGTACTTTCGTCTCTTCTTCCGTCCGGAAGATACAGTCATGTTTATCAATCTCATCACTCTCAGAAGGGAGGGGCAGTAACGTGGTGGGATTCAGAGTAGCACATCTTTTAATCGTGATGTGTTTAGTGAACAATGTTAATTCATAGCCAGTCAGACGTGCACTGGTGAGGTGCTGTGTCTTGGTCTTATTCAGAAGAGTATCCACAGCATGGGGTACCATGACTGTGAGATCAATATCAAGTACGAGTCCAGCCGATAGTCTTATCGAGACGGCCACAGCCGCGACCGCTCTTAGACAGCTCGGGAGGGCTTGTGCGACTGGGTCAAGAACAGCAGAGAAATAAGCACACGGCCATTGCTTATCTCCAAATTTTTGTGTTAGGACAGAAAGTGCGCAACCAGCCATCTCATGGACGAACAATACAAACAACTTGTTATAATCAGGAGTGCCGAGTACTGGAGCTGAACAAAGCGCAGTTTTCAATTGCTCAAAAGACTGCTGACATTCAGGCGTCCAAGGCAAGGGTTCATGCACGTCTTTAGTGGTTAGCAGAAGCATAGGTTTGATTAGTAAAGAGTACTTAGGTATCCACTGCCGGCAGTAGGAAGTGAGACCTATGAAAGCACGCACATCTTTCTGAGTCTGTCGGATGGGCATTTTAACAATGGTACTGATGCACTCAGGAGTCAATCTCCTACCCTCCTTCGACAGTAGGTGACCTCCTGTTGACAATACTGAAATTTGGAAAGGGAAACTTTATGTCCGTGCTGTGCCAAATGCAACAACAACTTAACTTTACTATCCCTGCAACCTTGTTCTGTGTCAGAAGCGATAAGGAGGTCGTAAACATACTGAACCAATACATTACCTGTAGGAAGCAAAAGGGAACCCAATTGGCTCTTTAAAGCTTGACTATAGATACTTGGACTCTCAGTATAGCACTGAGGAGCTTGACAGAATCTAAAGCTTTTGCCAGCTAGTGTAAACCCGAACAAATACCTGCTTTCTGGATGATTAGGAATACTGAAGAATGCATTTTTCAAGTCAATGACAGAAAAGAATTGAGCAGTAGAAGGAATCATTGTCAAAAGAGTAGTAATGTCAGGGACCACTGGAAACTGGGAAACCACTATTTGATTAACTTCGTGCAAGTTAATCACGAAATGATAAACATCTTCATGTTCATCAGGGAACCTGAGGGTGTCCGTTTAAGAATGGGAAGAATAGAACTATTACAAATATTGGAAGTCGTCTCTTCAACCACTCCCTTTTGATCAAATCCTGAATAATTTGCAATAAGGCTCGCTCTCCTTCCTGTGGTATTTTATACTGAGGGATACGGGGCAAAATAGCACCATCCTTAACTTGTATCGAGACTGGAGGTATCTGCAGTAGTCCCACATCTGTATCACCTGTCACCCACAAAGTGGGTGGCACAGCAGCAAATTCAACAGGAAGAGGTGCATCTTCGGACAAACACTGTTTAGCGCGTGCTACATCTGGACCCATTGTCATATAGACACCCGCCGGGAAACAATAAATAGTAGCATGCAGTTTCTTCAACAAATCCAAAGCCATCAAATTTTCGCAACAGTTAGATGTCAGCAAGAATGGCGAATCCACAGTGAAAGGACCAATGGTCAATATAAGGGGTCTTGAAATGGGGCTTACAACTGGTACACCAGAAAAACCTACCAAAACATTATTATGGCCAGACAGAGCCGTCCCAGGGACCATATTTCAGAAACAGAACTTTTCGTCGCACCTGTGTCCACCACAAATTCCTTAGTCGAACCTTGTAGTTCCGCTGTTATATAAGGACCACACTGGTCTACAGGTATCGGAACTGGTCCCCCACTCTGTCCCTGGCTGTCCTAGCTGTAAGACATTCCTATCACTTCCTCCAAATCATAATCATCATGATAGTACTGTCCATCCCGAGGGTCATCGAAGTAATTATTATCAGAATGACCCTGTGAGACTAGCGTTTTGAGCCCTATCAGCCCCACCATCTCCACGACCCCGTCCACGAGAACCACGCCCTCGAGTGACCGCCACCTTCTGCAAAAGCACAGGACACTCGCTACGCCAATGTCCCTCCTCTTTACAGTACGCACACTGATTCGGACCCAGGGGCGCAGTGTTTGGCTGCCTACTAGTGCGTGGAAGCTGTCGGGCCGAACCACCACGTCCTCTACCATTCCCTCTAAAAGCCTGCTGTAACAACACCTTTGTCTTTAAATCCTTATGCCTTTTCTCTGTCCTTTCCTTTTCCTCATTATCCCTATGCTCATAATACTGTGCCATGTTTAAAATAACAGAGGGGGAAGAAGTGGACCAAGTACTCTCAGAGGCCTGCAATCGAGTCGCAATTTCAGGGAGCAGATTAGAAACAAATCTGTTAACAAACAACCGAACACCTCCCTCAACAGACAAATCCTGCCCACTATAATTCAAAAACGTACCTTCAAACCGAGTGAAAAAATCAGACACACTCTCATCTTTCTTTTGTCGACAAGCCGACAGTTTATCCCAGTCTACTTTTCTTGGCGGAATAAGAGAATGCATATACGTGATAATGCGGCCTGGCAAAGCAAGTATCTCTGCTCTGGGCTTATCACCTGGCTTCCTTTCCTGATCCCATACTTTAATTTGGTTCCATGTACCCCCCAACTCTGCAACATGCTCTTGAGTATGAACCTGTCTCCAAATATCAACAGGAACAAGAAGACCAAAAAACATTTCAATTTCAGCAAGAGTCATTAGAGTGGAAGAGGCAGCTTCAGTCAATTCTTTATAATATGCAGTTGGATTTTTCCTAGGATCAGGCAAATGAGTCTTAAGAGACAAAACTTCACTTCTTTTCCACGGAGTATAAACCCATTGTTCTTGAAAACGGGCTGCTACACCCGCACGAGTGACATTCCCTCGCCCGTCTGTTAACTCCGGTATCTCTTGGTGATATATAGGATGAACCTCTCTCATCGGAAACTGGGACACCGTGGTGGATCTCTTCTCAAGCAGCCTACCCCTGTAAGCAATCAATGTCGTAACACTGCCAAAAACTTGGCCAGGCTCCATATTACTAGCATATACACGATCTTTAATATCATATAAAATCTGTGGTGCAGCATCCTTGAAACATTGCTCCAAAAGATTAATCAGCGTAGCAGACATATGCTTAAGAGCATGCTGTTGTACAAAGGGCTCATAATCTTTCATCACACTGCAAACATCTTCCACACTGTAAATGGGATTACGACCCCACGGCGCAGCCTGATTAGCCACTACTTGTTTTTCTTCATCCCCCACTTCAGACCCCACATACGGACCCATTCGCTCTTTAAAGTTTGTCCAATCTCCGTCCCCAAACCCGCGTACTGGTGTCCCAACACTCAAAGAAACCGGAGGATGAAAAACCAGAGAAGGAGAAGCAACAGAAGTTCCAGGTACAATCGTCGCTGGTGAGTGCACCGCAGGAGAAAGAGCTGGAGACAGGGATGCCGAGACAATAGGTGTGAGAGGGGTGCTATCAGTCACAGTTGCCATGGACGGCGAAGGCAAAGAAGGAGGAGGAGGAGCCAAAGCTGCAGCCGTCGAGACAACAGCAATAGATACAGGGACAGTGGAAACAGCTATAACAGGCAGCTGTGATGACACAGGAACAGTAGGATATATCCTTTGCGGGGCATATAGGGGTGGGGGTCGATTATCTAATGACTCCTCCACAAAAGTATTGTTTTCCTCCTTAGCTATATAAGACTTATCAATTTGCAACTGAAATCTCCTATCCTCACGCTCAATTCCTAACTCTTGTTTCTCTTTATCATGTGCTACAGCTTTCTGCGTCAATGTTTGCATTCTCCCCTTTCGTGCGTACCTCTCCATCTTTAATCGCCTTTGTCTGGCCTCCTTCTGCCAAGTTCAGAGGGAATCGAACATTGACTGCCTACTTCTTTTCTTAAACAACTGTTCTTGCAAAAGCCCAATCTTTTGCTCATCAAAAGTGCCCGTCAAAGGCCACTGCAACTCGGCATTGTCCCTCGTATATTTGTGCCATAACGTGCTAAACATAATAGGGCCAAGACCATGTTTCACATTCATATCAAAATGTGGAGTACCTTCTGGAGGCGCCGGCTGAGCTTCCTCCAATCGAGCATCAGAAAAATAACAGCGGCAGCACAAGGAAAACAATTTACTGACCCCAGGCATTTTCAAAAGAAATCAAATTCACTATTTTATGCCTAGCAAAACATTTGCAAATGTTTTTATCCAAAAGACGGCCCTTAGACTGTACCAAATACAAACCAAAATGGTACCATATCCACAAAGAACCAAAACAAACTCACCTGACGTATACAGGTCAAACGAATTTATTCTCCACTGCCGACTCTTCAGACCAAACGGTCAGATCCAAGGGTTTCGCGGTTCAGGGCTCCAGTCGGGATGACCACTGGGCAAAGCATCGTCCGGCAGGACAGAAGGAGCAGCTGCGAGTACCAGGAACTCTTTCGTGCAGGGATCCCTGATCCATCCGTCCGACCCGAAGATGGCCTCGACCTCCCCCCGTCCACGGAAGGGGATGGGTCACTCACCCGAAAGAGTCCCTGTTCGGGCGCCAACTGAAGGGAGTGTCCCGATTAGGGTCACTCAGGTCTCTCACAACCACCTCTCAGCCTTCCATACCAAATGAAGAGTTGTTCAGACAGTAGAGAATACAAACCAATTAATGTTTATTCAGATACACTCGAGCGGAGCCCAGTCTCTTAGGAGTGCTGCAGAGGGACTGAAAATCAAAAACATAGAGATACATATTATACTATTCGTAACTGGATTAAAACTCACCCATAATCGTAGTTTCCAAGCAGATGCAGCTAGACAGTGCAATACAAAAAAGTTAAGTTTCGATCCTCATATCGTGCATTACCTCAGAAGCTCAAGGTTGTTTCTTCCTTCACCCGCCACTGGACAAGTGGGAGACAAACTTTATCTAGTGGGAAGGTATGCAGCACATGAACAGTGTATTCATTAATGAGGCAAGTTTCATCATTCTGGGAAATGAAACCTAACGGGGTCCTTTTCTTAGACACGAGCAAAGGTTAGTTTCACTCACGCATCTAAAATGGCGTCTAAACCCAAAATGGTGCCGTGAATGCTAACTTACATAAAGCAATGCATAAGCATGAATTTTTCTTTTCTAACAGCAGCAGCAGTTGATGTCAACTGTTATGTTTCATATAGGTACCCCAATATAGGCTCAGGTAGTCACCTAACCTTTCACCTATATTCTCCCCTAAGATTACACCACGTAATGGTTCTTAGGACTGACCTTTTACCTAGTTACGATACTGCTTACAGGATATAGGGTTTTCCCTGAAAACTGGCCTCATCCATTATGCATGAGGATTCTTGGAGACTCAGCAGGACTACCATCTCCTGCATAATAACTATGTATAAGTGTCATTCCTTCCGTCATCCTAAGTCCGACATGACACAGCAAGGTAGAACCCCTGAGGGTACCACTTTGGGTATATAAACACCATATCTTGCTAAGGTAGTCAGAGGAGAAAAGGACTTCCATGCCGACACACTGACGCAAGACGCTGAGGTTCCTGCACACAGACACTCCAGCTCGCAGTGGTCTGACATCCCTTGCGGTGTGTCCATCTTGAGACCAAGACGGGGTCCCATGGTCTCTCACTTCAGGTAATGGGGTTGACTTTATCCTAGAGGGATTCTTGGCTTTACACCTACATACATACTAGGTACACTTAGGTACATCTAGTTAGGGTTGCATCGTAGGAGTATGCATTCTACTGTCATGTATTTTATATACCTGCCTATATTCATTGTTATAGCACTATGGTAGAAATCTACCATCCTTTTACTCTGTTAGTGCTTCTAATCGTTTAGATCTGTTTCCGTCCAATGGTTGTTTCAGCACACCTATTTTACACTAGAATGACGCTGGTTCAATAAATGCTTATTGAAAAACGTCCCCACTGTTTATTCTGTTTATCTCTCCGAGACAAAGTGAGCACGAGTGACTGAGCGAAAAGTATTGCACTGTTTCCACGATCCTGAGGAATCAGGGTTGTCATGTTCGATAGTTGCCAAGAACTATTCTCTCCTTGGTAAGAGTGGTTTCTAGTGGCACTGTGAGCTAGCTGGTATACAGGCTAACATACCCGGTGGGGGTGTCTAGAATCAGTCTGGACACCAAGCCCACAGTCTATGTTGTCTAAACGCACAGATCCTATATAGGTTTATAGGAACTACACGATACAACTGGCAGTGGCGCCAGCGATGTGATGGCCGGGAGGCTGGAGGCTGAACTGGGGCCTGGCTGGGAGGCATCTACTTTATCCTCCTCCTCTTCCCGGACCACCAGCCTCTGGTATTCCTGTAGTATGCGGTCCAGCCTCAGCCATCGCCGACGGGCCCCTATCTCCTGCCTGTTGGTATTGGGAGCTACGGGTGGACCAGCAGAAGTAGCTATATTGAGAAAAACAAATAGAAAAAAGACAAATTGTAAGTTAATATCCATGCAAACAAAAGCTTGAAATTTGGGGGTGTCACAGTAGCAGTACATTGCTGCTACCCTAGGGCCATTAGAATTTGATGTGACTAAGAATAGGAGCGTCACAAGGCCAATTTTATGTTTTGCCCATACATGCCTTGCATAAAAAGCACTGACTCTGTGGCTGAAAAGTATTAAGGCAGAATAACACCAGATTTAAAAAACTGTGATTTTTTTTTCTTCTAAAGGCTGTTCAAGTAATTATAAACAGACATTTTCAGTGGAAAAGTAAACTACCTCTCATTTATGAGTACAGCATTATGCACTATGGAGTACAAGTTGTGTGTTGTGCTAAAATAATAGATCTATGCTTATTGCTAGCCAGCGCGTCAGGCATTTTGCTACTGTCTGCAGCTGGGGCTGCTGTCTTTGACAATTATCTATTTTTAATTCCAATGGCCCTGCTCTTCTCCCAATGCATTTCTCTTTCTACCCTGACTCCAAAGAGGCAGATGAATAATAAAGAAGATACTAAGTCACACATCTCACATAGGAAATGTGGATATTAATGATCCTGTCTGACAAAAGTAGGCTTTGGGGAAAATGAACGATGCACTGCACTACAGGAAAAGGAACGGGCTGTATAGATTGTATTTGGCACGTTCGTCACAGTGTATCCCATATACCAAACCTGACATGAGACGTGCACTTAATCTCACTTTACTCACTTGCCTTGCCCACCACCACATATTATTTCCACCAAATGTATTTGCTGGGCAGTTAGTAGCGAAAGGAAACTTTCTGCACGGTAGGGTAGAGGGATTAGGCGGGTAGGGTAGAGCTTTTGATATAGAATAGAGGGGTCACTACACTGATCATCGAACATATAAATCTGTTACGGGAAACCATGAAATATTTATATTCTGGAATCACTTCACTTTACAAGGTTATAACATCAAATGTGGCACATGCCATGAATGGATTTCCAATTTTTTGAATGGCTGGGTCAGAGGAACTTAAGAAAAAATAAAGGAGTGAAGTACTAAGAGGTGACTGAGTGGTGACTGATGGTTCTTATGTGTTTTTATCTTGTGTTCTCTCTTAAATTTATTTGAACTGTACTGTTTGATTGAATATGTATTTTATGATGCATTGTACTTTTATGCTCTTATTCTCTAAGATCGAATAAAGTTAAATTGACTGACTGACTGACTGAGGTGACTGAGTGGGCAAAGGGAAACACACTTTGGGGCTGATTACGAGTGGGAGCGTGGCAGCGGAGGTCTCCTGACTGCCCTATTATGATTAGGGCGGTCGGACCGACATTGCCCTTCCGCAGCCACCAGGAAACCACCGTTCCCTGGTGGTGTTGTGGTGGTCAGGAGGCCGCAATATGAGAACACTGTGGCGGAGAGGATAAAAAAGGAGGCTCTGCAGGGCCCCCTGTGGCACCTCCGCATGGGGATGCATGCAAGGGGTCACAACATGTGCCCCCCTATGTGAATGCACCCGAGTTCCTGCACGGTACATTACACAGCCAACAGAGGGTACATTACACAGCCAACACTGCAGTCATGAATTGAACCATACAGCACTTCACTCATAGGTGCAAAATGCCATGGGCGGAGAGCGAGGTGATGAATGATGGGTGGGATACATCTGGCTCACTTAATAAATACAGTGAGTCAAGGGAGTAGAACCATAGCTTTGATAACTCTACATAAACAAAGTAGGTGAGCAGCATGTCCCTCTACATGAGAAGAGCAGCCTTACTTATTCATCAAAACAATCCAAATATTCATTCATCCTTTTATTTTAATTCACCCATAGCCACCATGATTTAAGCATTACTTTCTCTCATCCAGTCTTTCACCAAAATGTCCAATAAATCCATTCAGTATCCACCCTTTCTTCCAACAATCCTTTTGCCCATCCACCCCTTTACCCACCCACGCACCTTTCACCCACCCACCCTTACACTCATATACCATTTCCTTTCTTTTAACCTTCCGCTCTTTCATGTCTCCCTCAAGCCATCAACACTCATTATGTGAGCTTTTGGTGAGTTGCAGATAGAAGAGGCCGTGATATTTCAACCACTGCTGCAGCTGATAAATCTGGGGGGTTCATGGTTACGAGTTGATGACGCCCTGGTACTAGCTAGTGAGTATAATAGTAATTGTCAATAAACAAGCAGTTATGTGACTTACCAGTGCCCGTCCCTGCTGCCGCCTTTCCCCCTCCAACTGAGTCTCCTCCTGCAGCTGCACTACTTGAGCTGGCATCACTGGTGGTCTGTGAATAAAATATTATACATAATATTTAGATGCCAGAAATGCCTCCCCTTAATGTTTTCAATCAAAAAACTACAACCGCAATACATCACTACAGTTCAGTTAGCACTGCAGTATCTTCTAACAAAAATATTACTCTGGGTATTTGGTTGGTTGACAATGTTAGACAAGCCAGTGGTGGAATAATTGTCAATGAAAGACAAATGGTGTTGGTTGGCAAATAAATGGGAGTGGGACCTCATACTGCTTTTCCAGCCATGCTGCGCTGTCATGGAAAACTGCTGGTATACTGTATAAATGAATTACAGAGTACACAACATTGGGGAGGTGGTCTATGAACAGGGCCACTCTCTCGTGACCTCAACTGTTAGAGCCTGAGCAGGAAAAAGAAAGACTTCTCAACAAACATACATTGTGAATATTATTTATAGTACAAGCTTACTTGGGCATGCAATATTCACAGTAGACAATTGAGTACCAAAAATGTGTTCTTCTTAGTCTGACTCTTACAGTACCACAAGAGACTAGAGACCGGAAAAAGTCCACTACCAAAAACGAAAACCATGTAATATAAGGAAAAAAAAAGATAATGTAGAGATAACAGGAATGAAACAAAAATTGAATCCATTGTGCTTTGCATGAGTGGGTTTGTATCCCATCCTTGTCACCACATGGAAGGAAGACGGCAGGTAAGGGCGTCAGATCAGCTTTAGTTCTCAGCAGCCTCCAGGCTGCAACTCCCATCCTTGAACCCAGCATCAACATTCCAATACCCCAAGATTCTATCCTAAGCCCACAACAATCATAAAACCCAACATTAGGGAAATAATAATAATAACTAATAGGACTTACTGGGGTTAGCAGAGCCGTTGGAAGCAGCGCTGGTGGTCTGCGCCTCCTGTTGACCGGCTACTCCCAGACCCTCTGCAATGTCCCTCTTACTGCCCTTGGGTGCTGATGCAAGAAATGTAGAAGTTAAAAAAAATATAGATTAGTGATTCAGTTAATCTCTACAAAATGATTATGACAGGTAAACGTAGTCACAAAATTGCACTTCTCTAAAACAGATTGCCTATAGCACTAATTTCAAGTCTATCTATTGAGTTGGCCATACTAATCCTAAAATTCCTTTTCCAAAATTCCTTAACAAAAACTACATTTGGAACTAATGCATTGCAGTGAATGATCTTTGATTCTATTATCATTTCTCAACCCCCTTAATGGACCAACTCAGTCTCCCATTTTTGCAATGCATAGATGCATACTACACATCGCTGTGAAATAGCTTGGAACTGTACGAGCTACATAAACAAAGTCACAGAGAGAACACTAACTCACTGCTATCACTGATTCACTGTGGTGACAGGACTCGGAGGACCGTCTGCAATGGCTTCGTAATTAACTAGGCCTAAATTAATCAGCCAAAGTGAGCGCCAATGATGAGTACAATTAAGTAGCCCTGAGCACCTGCCTAGCAGAAACTAGAAACTGGATCACAAAATAATAACATTCCAACGTTAACTAAACGTAACTTACCTCTGAGTGTGAGCAGCATGCTATTTGGAAAACATTTTTTAGCCTTGTAGAGCCCAACAAATAATTAATACTCACTGAGCCCTGGAATCTTGCACCTAGCAGGTGGACCATGTCCTGCTCCCGGTCTAAGATATCTGCCCAGCAGTGCGTCAGCTTCTGGATGATGTGCCGAACCCGGCTGGAGCACCATACACACTGGCACACCCTCCCCCAGTGCAGCCGACGCTCTCACATGGGGTATCGACTGCCGGGCCTGCCGCCTGCTGCCAGCATGGAGGGAAGGTGGTGCTGCACAAAAAAAACTAGCGCTGCCCCCTCCTCGCTGAAGATCACCCTGGGCTACACACCTGGGCGGCAGTGCTGCCCACAAGGGTGCAGAGAAAGAATATCGAGCTAAAAATATCGAATTGCACAAATATCGTGGTAAAAATATCGTGGGTCAAGAATATCGACAGTAAAATCCTCGTGGTCAAGAATATCGATTTTAGGTAAGTAATATCGATTTAAAAAATATCGAACTGTTTAATATCGTTTGTAAAAATATAGTTGTTCAAAATATCGATTTTTTATTAATGTTATGTATTTTAGTATATGTTTTATATGTATGTGATGTTTGTTTTTTTGTATAAGAATTGTTTGTATTTTTATTATATGTGTTAAAATTTTAGTAGTTAATAAAAAATTTTAATTGAATTTTGCGTTTTTAGTTCCGTAGCGGGTCGTGGGTTTATAGGGGAATAGGGTGGGAAGTAATTTATTTATATAAATTTTATTGATTATTTATAGTAGTTATTAATTTTTTTTAATTGAATTTTGCGTTTTTAGTTCCATAGCGGGTTGTGGGTTTATAGGGGAATAGGATGGGAAGTAATTTATTTTTTTAGGTGTGTGTTGTGGTGTTTATGGGTGTAAATGGTGGGAAGGGTGGGAAGTATTTTTTTTTATTGATGAATTGTTAATTAGTTGTTAATTAATTTAAATTAGTTAATTAGTAATTAATTATGGTAATTGCGTAATTAATTTTAGGTGTGTGTTGTGGTGTTTATAGGTATAAATGGTGTGAAGGGTGGGAGTAATTTTTTTTTTATGTATGAATTATTAATTATTTGTTAATTAATTTAAATTAATTAATTAGTAATTAATAATCATAATTGTGTAATTAATTTTAGGTGTGTGTTGTGGATATTATAGTGTTAAAGAATGTGTACTCAATGAATGTTTATTATCTATTTTTATTAATAATACATTTTAAATTCATTATTAATTATGTTAATTATGTTAATAAATTTCAATAAAAATGTTGATGTATTTTTTTATTGGTGTGGTTTATAAATGTATTTATTATTTTTTGTATATCATATTTGTAGGTTTTTGTTATATGTAATTAACATTATAATATGTGTTCTTTTTATATGTTTAATATGTTTAATTGTATATTTTTAAAATATTGTTTATTTATTTTTAAGATTATTAATTTTTTTAAATGTTATTAGTAATTTTTGTTTTTCTGCTATCCAATACTTTTCTTACTGTTGCACTCACTGGAGTGGGAATAGTAATTTTCACCCCTTTGCTATCCAAACTTTTCCCTACTGTAGCACTCATTGGAGTGGGAATAGTAATTTTTACCCCTCCGCTATCCAATACTTTCCCTACTGTTGCACTCACTGGAGTGGGAATAGTAATTTTTACCCCTCCGCTATCCAGCACTTTCCCTACTGTTGCACTAACTGGAGTGGGAATAGTAATTTTTACCCCTCCGCTATCCAGCACTTTCCCTACTGTTGCACTCTTTGAAGTGGGAATAGTAATTTTCACCCCTCCGCTATCCAGCACTTTCCCTACATTTGCACTCTCTGAAGTGGGAATAGTAATTTTTACCCTTCCACTATCCAGCACTTTCCCTACTGTTGCACTCACTGAAGTGGGAATAGTAATTTTTACCCCTCCGCTATCCAATACTTTCCCTACTGTTGCACTTAGTGTAGTTGGAATAGTATTTTTTTCCCCTCCGCTATCCAACACTTTCCCTACTGTTGCACTTAGTGTAGTTGGAATAGTAAATGTAATTGTTTCGCTATCTATCATTTTCCATACTGTTGTATTTATTGTGTTGCGAAATGTACATTTTAATTTTGTTTTAATAGTTTAAAGTTTTGATTAATTATAGAATGTTTTTTATTTTAAGTTATTGATATATGAATATATTTTATTTTTATATAATTTAAAAGTTAAAAAATTAAATAAATATAATAGTTAATACATTATTTTAAAGTAAATATGTATATGTATAAATTATTATGTTTGTGTGTTTATATTTTTTTAATTAAGTTTAATTTTTATATTTAGTTAAAATGTATATTAAATTTAATTTATTTTGTTAAAGATAATATTAATATTTTATATTTTTAATATAAATTATTTTATTTTCATTATATTTTTAAATCGACATTTTTACATCACTATTTTTAACTTCGATATTTTTGATTCGATATTTTTGTACTTACCTGTTTAAGTATAGGGAGTCGATATTTTTACTATCTATATTTTTTTGTCGATAGTTTTACCATCAATGTTTTTACCATCGATATTCTATCAGTGAACCGCCCACAAGGTAGACAACCCTCTGCCATGGCGCTGGGTGGTGTAAAAAAGATGAGAAAGGAAGAAAAAGGAAAGAAAAAATAAGGAAGGAAGGGAATAATAAACAAAATACAAAAAGTCAAGTCAAGTCAAGAAAAACACCAAAAAAATGACAAAAACTTCAAATACACAAACACACAGTAATATAATAAATAAAATTGAGGGGTAGATAAGTTTGATTGGGGGAAGATTAAAGAGATTAAAGAGGGTCTGAAAGCCAGGGCCCAACACCATAGCAGAGAGTGGAAAAACAAGATGGCCGCCCCCATGCGGACCGCGTGGTGCTGATGGCACATGATTTGGAATGCATGGACGCACATGAGAACCGCTTGGTGCCGTTCGAGCGCGATTTGGAATGTGAGGACGCACTCCGCTTTTCCATTGCAGTGCAAACAGGCATACCGGCACACTCCACCCGCAAGTGGAATCTGTGTAGCAAGGCGGAGTTTTTAGCCACTTCACAAAGTTCCGCGTAGCACACCTCTGCAATCTCCACCCAGACCTAGTACTTACAACACCAGCAAAAGTCTGTCAGTTAATTCTCTAGCAAAGCAACTGCAACTTCACCATAAATTTCTAATGAATGTCAAGAGTGCTAACATTTTGCATACACGACAAAAGCGAGACATTCCTGAGCACCATTTTATAGGAATAGCTTTTTAGTTTAAAGCCTTTCCTGATGAGCAGGCTGAAGTAAAAGAGCGTTGAGATTTTAATGCAGGTATGAAACCAGCAGGTTAAAAATGTGAGGGAAATTATGGGGTTTTAGTAATTTAAGGCTTAGTATATTTTTAAAGAAGCTACAAATAGTTAAAAAGGTATATGCCTGCGTAAGTATAGCCTCCTCTTTCCACATCTATTTACTCACCCTACCCATGTTCTCAATCGCTAAAACAGCTGCCTAATTTTAAGATAGTTACAATTCTGGTAGACAAACTTTGTGTTTAATGGTGGTTGTCAGCAAGCGCAGAGTTGACCACAGGGACTGGCTGTAAGGCCAGCCCATGCTAGCACCCATCTCTACATACTTTGTGCTCAGTGGTACGCAGGGTTACGTGCCAGAACAGGTTGGCCAGTGGAGGGTTGGCCATGGGGCCAGGCCCTGTGGCTTTCCCAAGCCGCATATGGCCTAAAGCGTTGCACAGCAAGAGGGTTGCACATTTCCTAAGGGTTGGCTGCTGAACCAATTTAGAATAGGATAATGGAACAGAAATTCACTGAAAAAGTCAAAGTGATGTTATAGTTAGGTGTTGAAATGAGACAAGAACTAATGTTAAAAAACCCAAAAGCCACTGAAATACGCCAGTTATAGTGTAAGTCAATAAATTATAACTTGCACCCCCATCATGCACTGCTTAAGACCCTAAGGGTTGGCTGCTGGACCAATTTAGAATAGGATAATGGAACAGGAATTCACTGAATAAGTCAAAGTGATGTTATAGTTAGGTGTTGAAATGAGACAAGAAATAATGTTAAAAAAAACAAAAGTCACTGAAATACCCCAATTATTTTGTAAGTCAATAAATTTTAACTTGCACCCCCATCATGCACTGCTTAAGACCTCACATATTACATCACATCCTAATGGAACTTCATTCGCTCTCCTTGACCGCCCGCAAAATCTTCATAGCCAGGTGCATCATTTACAAAGGCATCATGACTGGCAACACAGCTTATCTTGTAAACAAGCTCACCTTCTCTGTTGGATTTCAGCACACCTGCAGCCAGGACACCATCTGGCTGCCGACCAAAAAGTGTAGAAAAAGAAAAAACAAGCCAATAGGCCATTTCCATGTATGCACACAGGATCAGAAGCATCCCTCTGTCTACTTGATCTGGCCCAACACTGCTCCACTTTTGGAAAGAGTTGAAGATGCATCTCATTAAAGAACACTACATCACTGGTCTACTGATCTACAACTCCGCTTCCTCTCCTAATACTCAACAAATTTAAGCTTGCTTTTGATCATGTACAATGCTCCTCTGCCTTTTGGCTAAGTTTCTACTATAGAGATACCATATACATACATACATACATATTAGCTAGTGGTGGTCGCCACAAGGTATTTATAGTTAGGTCTGCTTTTCTATAGACAGAGCATTTTTTGGTTTTCTAATAACTTTTGTCCCATTTGATGAATCATCACAAAACTTTCCCAAATAAAATTTCATCCACCTCAACTCCTTCCTGGAAAGTTTAGGGGTAATCCGTCAATTGTGAGGCGAGAAAAATGGGGGTCCCAAAACGCAAACTCCCCATGCATTTTCCATAGATTTCTTTAGACAAGGCTTCAGCAAAAACTGCTGAACGGAATTGCACCAAATTTGGCAGGGAGCTAGATCTTGGTCCACAGATTGTGGATTTTGTGATTGTGTGTAAATCCATTTAGTAGTTTTTGAGATATTAAGGGTAAGAAATAATTGTAGTTAGGCCCGCGAGAGTCCCGCAGGCATCCTATGAGAGTGCAAAATACAAAATGGAGGCCTGTGATTTATCGAGAGGTCTGTCTTTCCTGTAAGCCTTCATGCTCTCATGGGAGCAAGAGGAACCCATGACAGCAAGCGCTCTGCTTGGCTAGCTGTTGGAATGTTAGAAATGAAATGTTTACTGTGAAAAATTGGAGATGTTGTGGAAATGAAGTATAAAGGCTATATAAGGGGGGAGCAGATAGGCATGCTGTCCCCGTAGATTTAGAGAGGAGGGGTCTGAGGGATAAGTACTGTGAAGAAAATAAATCGACATTGTTTTAAATTAATTTTTATGATCTTGCGGGACTCTCACAGGATTGATAATAGTAAAAAGGAGTTCATGAGTTCTCAATACACTCTATTAGTAGGAATGCATATTGTGGTCCTTGTTTTGAGAGGAAGTGTGTAAGAGATAAGTAGTGTGATGATTAGAATATTACATCTTTTTTTTTCAAAAATGTATGATCTTGTGAGACTCTCGAGGGATTGTGAAAAGTAGAAAGAAGTAGGTGATCTTTGAATGCACTGTAGTATGCACACTTACTACTGTAGGAAGGATTATTACTGGAGATAGTGATTATCAGAGTGTACTATTTATGCCAATTTGCTGTGCAAGGGCTATGAGTAGTGTACAGTCTCTTATCGCACCCTACAATGCATAGCTATTGTCAGAGAGAGGAGTATTAGCAGGGAGGACAGTCCCTCTCCACTCACTAGTACACACACCTGTCATCTGAGAGAAAGGTGTCAATGGAGAGGCCAGTCTCTCTCAATAGACCCTTCTATGCACACCCGTCATCTGAGAGAGAGGTCTGAAAGGACAGGCCTGTCATTCTCCACACCTTACTACGCACACCCATCATTAAAGAGAGGGGTCTCAGCGAAGACGCCATTCTCTCTCCAAGCACCTTACCACATACACTTATCATCTGAGAGAGATGCCTGAAAGGACAAACCAGTCGCTCACCACACCCTACTACGCACACCCGTCATCTGAGACAGAGCCCTGTAAGGAAAGGCCAGTCCATCCACACACCCTACTATGCATACCCGTCATCTGAGAGAGAGGTGTTAAAGGAGAGGCCAGTCCCCTCCCACACACTACTACGTATACCTGTTATCTGAGATAAAGAGGTCTGGAAAGAGAGTAGAGTCCCTCCCTGCCCACTACTACGCACACCCATCATATGACAGAGAGGTCTCAGTAGAGAGGCCAGTATCTCCCCATACACCCTAACCACACACCTATCATCCATGTGAGAGGTCTGAAAGGAGAGGCCAATTCCTCTCCACACCGTTCTGCGCACATCCGTCATCTGAGAGAGAGGTCTGACAGGAGAGGGCAGTCCCTCTCCCCACCCTGCTATGCACATCAGTCATCTGAGAGAGAGAGGTCTGACAGGAGAGGGCAGTCCCTCCCCACGCAGTACTACGCATACCTGTCATCTGAGAAAGAGGTGGGAAAGAAGAGGCCAGTCCCTCCACTCACCCTACTACACACCCCTGTCATTTGAGAGAGAGGTCTCAGTGGAGAAACCAGTCTCCCTCCACACATCCTACTACGCACACCTGTCATCTGAGAGACAGGTTTGGCAGGAGAGGCCAGTCCATGGAAACACTCTAATATGCACACCTGCCATCTCAGAGATAGGTCTGAGAGGAAAGGACCATCCATCTCCACTCACTACTACACACACCCATCATCTGCGACAGAGGTCTCAAAGAAGAGTTTACTCCATCCACACGCCCTATTATGCACACCCATAATTGAGAGAGAGGTCTGAAAGGACAGGCCAGTCTATCCCCACTCACCACTATGCACATCCCATCTGAGATAGAGGTCTCAAATGAGTGGCAAGTCCTACCACACATCCTACTATGTACACCTGTTATGCAAGAGAGGGGTCTCAGTAGAGAGGCCAGTCCCTGCACATGCCCTATTATGCATAGTTCTAATTTGAGAGAGAGTTTTGAAAACAGAGAGTAGTACCTCCTCATTCTCTAGTATGCACACCCATTATCCAACAGAGGGTTTTCAGTGGAGAGGCTAGTGCTTCCCATATACTATTCCCCTACAATTGTGTTGTCATCCCGTGAGAGTCTCGTGAGAGTAGAGTGCAAGCTTCAGGGAGTGAGGCTTGCCGCATGTGGCTTGTGCAGTCCCGTAAGACACTTGCAAGACCCAGATAAACAATTGCTGAGGCTTCCACAAGATGTTTTACGATCCCACGAGCCTCTCACGAGACCCGCATGAAAAATTATTGGGCCTGCCACGAGGTGTTTTACGATCTTGCAAGAGTCTCATATGAGGGAAGTAAAACAAAAGGGTCAAGGCTCAACCAATAGTTACCATTCTTATTACATGGTTGCAGAAATGCTGTCATGTGATTGGGTGCAGAACCAGAGATAGCTCAGTTTGTCCCTGGTGCTTTGGAGGAGAATGAAGTCTCTTTGACTTATGCTACGCAGATTAAACTTAATTTGGAGCTGAAATAGACTGGTGTCTTTATCTGCATTTAATAAAGAAGTTCAAGTTCATATATTTAAAAATGTATGTTATAAACTTTGTTGTGAAGTGTCAGTAAGTGTACTAATGTTGGTAAACTTATTCTACACTATGTTTACAGAGTAAAAAGCTGTTTGGGGAGGCAGAGATGTGTTAATATAGCTTTTGAGAGGTACACATTACAATGTAGAGATGTGAGAAAGGCTTGCAGATTGTGTGAACAAATTAAGGGCCAGATGTACGACCCTTTTTTGCGCTTGCAAATGGGAGATCGGCCCGTTTGCGACCACAAAAATGGGTCCTGGCATGTAAGACCGCTATTTTGCGAGTCCCTGACTCGCAAAATAGCGTTTGCGACTCTCGCTATTAGGAAGGGGCGTCCCTTCCTAATAGCGAGTCTGAATGCCATGTACTATTGTTTTGCAACCGCATTTGCGGCTGTGAAACACTCGCAGTTTACCACCTACTTCAAGTAGGTGGTAAACCACTCATAAACGGGAAGGGGTCCCCAATGGACCCCTTCCCTTTGTGAATGTGTGCAAAAATATTTTTTAAGAGCAGGCAGTGTTCCCAGGGACCATTGCCTGCCCTTAAAAATGAAACTGAAAATTTTCATTTTTCTTTTTTAAATGCATCCCATTTTCCTTTAAGTACAACCGGCTGCATTTTTAAAAAAAACTGCTTTATTAAAAAAGCAGTCACAGACATGGTGGTCTGCTGACCCCAGCAGGCCACCATCTCTGGGAGTGCTAGCCATTCCCAATGGGGTCACAAATTGTGCTTGCCTCATGAATATTAATGAGGCATGCAATTTGCAACCCCATTGGGAATCGCAAACAGTGTCTGAGACACTGTTATACATTCACTATTGCGAGTCGCAATTCGATGCAATTCGACGCAATTTGCGACTCGCAAAAGTGAATGGTCGTACATCTGGCCCTAAGTGTTTTAACTGTATATACTTGTCAGTAAAGGAAGTACTGTTTCTTAAATTATAGAACAAAGAATGTAATTATACATACTCTATTGGTCTTATGAACCTCATTGTACATATATTTTAACTCTATGACATGTTTGACTGGTGATATTGCTATTTCTAGAGTGAAACACTGTGGTGAGTGTTAGCAAATGTGTGCCAAGATGATTGTGTTACTTTAGAAACGGTTATAGAAGCAGAGTTCTTGGCGGTTAATAATATAATTGCAAAAATATGGAAATAGACTGGTTGAGACTGTAGTGTTTTTCAGGAGAAATGAATAACAAGTTACTGGTGCACTAAATATAAACTATGTGATGGTGTGTGAAAAATGTAGTAAAGTTTAGACAGTTTAGGGCCAGATGCATCATGCATTTTTCTCCTCACGTTTGCGATAGCATAAAAATGCATTTCTAATGCAGCAAACCCAATTTTGCGATTCGGTAACCTGTTACCGAATCGCAAAATGGGTTTGTGATTCGCTATTTGGAAGGGGCATGTTTAGGGCTTCCCTTCCAAATAGCGAATCCTAACGGTATGCATTAATGTTTTGTGACCGTGAATGCGGTCGCAAAACATTCACATATTACCACCTACTTCAAGTAGGTGGTAACCCACTCGCAAATGGGAAGGGTTCCTCAAGGGACCCCTTCCCCTTTGTGAATGTTAGTTACATCATTTTTAAGAGCAGGCAAGGGTCCCACGGACCGCTGCCTGCTCCTAAAAAATGAAAAGATAATTTTTCATTTTTTTTTTTAAACACATCCCGTTTTCCTTTAAGGAAAACGGGCTGCATTTAAAAGAATAGAATTGCTTTATTAAAAAGCAATCACAGACATGGTGGTCTGCTGAGCCCAACAGGCCACCATCCCTGTGATTTTTGCGATTCCTAGGGGGTCGCAAATTGCGACCTACCTCATTAATATTCATGAGGTAGGTCATTTGCGATCCCTAGGAATCGATAAAAGTGTTAAACACACTTTCACGCATTCCGTTTTGCGATTTCATAATTGCGAATTGCAAAGATTCGCAATTAGGAAATCGCAAAACAGGGCCTTCATACATCTGGCCCATAGTGATGTATTGTAAATTATTGATCAGTATGTAACTTCATTTTTTTAGGAGGAAAATGGAAACTTGTCCCTGATGAAAAAATTATCTTCTTACATAAACATCAAAAATGAGCCTTGTTAACACAAGCAGGATTATTATGCTGTTCCGCAATAACTACCTCCTAAAGCACAGCGTTTTCAGGTTGAAAGGATGTGAAAGTGATGAACAGTTGTGCATTTCAGCAGCACGAGCAAATTCTGCATGAGCTAGGTTTTGTGAAATGTAATTTATATATATGGTGCCCGATGTACAACCCTTCCAATTTGTGAGTTGCAAATTTCGTTGTTTTGCGACTTGCATTTTGCGACTCATGAAAAGGAATTTACAACAGTGTCTCAGACACTTTGCGATTCCTAATGGGGTCGCAAATTGCCTGCCTCATTAATATTCATGAGGCAGGTGCAATTTGCGACACGATTGGGAATGGTTAGCACTCCCATGTCTGTGACTGCTTTTTAAATAAAGCATTTTTTTTTTTTAAATGCATCCTGTTTTCCTTAAAGGAAAATGGGATGCATTTATAAAACAAAAATGAACCATTTCTGTTTCATTTTTTAAGAGCAGGCAGTGGTCCGTGGGACCACTGCCTGCTCTTAAAATATATTTTTGCATACATTCACAAAGGTGAAGGGGTCCCCTGGGGACCCCTTCCCATTTGCGAGTGGCTTACCACCTACTTGAAGTAGGTGGTAAACTGCGGGTGTTTTGCGACAGCAATTGCAGTTGCAAAACAATCGTACATTAAAGTGCAACTCGCTATTAGGAAGGGACGCCCTTGACACACCCCTTCCTAATAGGGAGTCACAAACCCAATTTTGCGAGTCGGTGATAGGTTACTGAGTCGCAAAATAGGGTTTGTGCATGGGGCAGACCTTTTTTGCAGTCACAAACTTGCCGATTTCCCGTTTGCGACAGCAAAAAACGGTCGTACACCTGGCCCGAGGTGCTTTGCTGAAACTTTCTTGCCACCTAGCCTGTTAATATATACCATTAAGCTGAAGACTCTTTGGCAGGCTAAGGTGGCTAACAGAATGGAAAAGAAGTGCTACGTAAATCAAAATCCAGTAGGCAAATAAAGCAAAAAAAGGGGAAGCATTGGCGCCTACGGATGAGTGTCAAAAAGTGTTATAAGTTATATAGTTGTTTGTGTAATAGTTGTTCATATTATTTGTTAATATAGTTGCTGTAGTTTTGTATTGTTGTTAAGTTGTTTTGTTGTAATAAAAATATTAAAGTTACTTTTGCTTTCTTTGCTTAATACTTATTATAAATGTCAGTTTTATTGTAGTATTGCACTATTCACCAAAACTGGTAGTTCCATCTTCAGGGACTGCAAATATGCTGCTGCATGTATATATGTCTCTATGGTAGTATGCACATCTTTTATTCTACAGACACTTCGTAATGGAGAACCCAATTATTTTGTTATGCAGCTATGGTGAGTTGTTATGCAGCAGTGAGGTGCCAGTAGAGAGATCAGTCCTTGTCCACGCTGTAGTATAGGCACCTCTGATAGAAGAGAGAGCTATTGGCACAGAGAGCAGTGCATCTTCATATTCTAATATGCACTCCTATTAGCTGCTGTGCACACAGTATTACATATGATTGTTGCCATTGGGAGTCTCTGTAGTTGTTTTGAAAGACAACCTTCTCAGCATAGAGGTAATTTAATCCCTATACCTAACTAGTACATCTGTCATCTTGAGGAGAGCTGTGACCAGAGAGGTAAGACCTTTTTCACATCCCAATTTGCACACCCATCATTCAAGACACTGGTCACAGGAGAGGGACAAGTCTTTTTCACAATCTACCACGCAAACTTTTCATGCTGTGGTGAAGCCCTCATGGAGTCACTTTGGTTCTCCTTTTAGTTTTACATTTTTCACATTTTAGCAGACTTTGGGGCCGATTCCGATTCGGGCCGGAAAACGTATCGACCGACTCGGTTCGGGAATTTAGTCCGACCGACACGTACCGGCGCTGCCCGACCTGCGTAGTACGATGAAATGCATGTGAATCACGACCGACTCGTACGGAACACAAGCCGAACGACCGAACCGCACGTAAACCAGCTATCCGGCCGAGAAACAACGCGAATCGAACCGACCGACACACACCAGGAATGAACCCGAACGAAACGTACCCGCGAACTCCGACCCGCGCAGTACGATGCAATGCGTGGAAAACGAGACCGAGTCACACGGAGCTCAAGCCGTACGACCGACACGCATACAAAACAGGTAGCCGAAGCAACCCAATACTCCGCGACCGACGCGTACGCCGCACATGAAACACAGCAGAAACACAGCGTGAACGACTCGGAGAAGCTCGCACGAGACAACTGCAGCGTCCTACTCGGTCAGAAGAACGTCTCCTACATGCACAAAAAGTACAAAGGAAAAAATACAAAAAAAAGGGCCAAACAAGCAATTACAAAGACAATAAATACTGGGGAGGGAAACATGGAACAAAGACACACCCACAACTCCACCCATATAAAGGCCACAAATCCCTACCATGATCCTTTGCAAATTCAACTGCCCTGCCAGCACAGAACACCATCAGACAGCAACCACAGACACACTCACAACTCATCCATCACACAAGCCACACACCATCAGCACCTCAACAAATAGCACCCTCACATACACCCAGCAAAACCTACACTCACACACCCTCACCTGCACACCCACACACACATCAATCACCACCACCACCCATCACCATGCCCCCAAAGAAGGATCCAAAGTTCCCAGACAGTGAATTGGAAGTCCTGGTAGATGAGATCCTCAGGGTAGAGCCACAGCTGTTTGGTACATTGGTCCAACAGACCCCCATGTCGCAGAAAACCAAGAT
Source organism: Calotriton arnoldi (assembly GCA_963921515.1). NCBI lineage: Eukaryota > Metazoa > Chordata > Amphibia > Caudata > Salamandridae > Calotriton > Calotriton arnoldi. Next base: position 128,267 of record CAWUFW010008036.1, on the reverse strand, counting down.
GTGGGAGAGGATCGTCGACAGGGTGAACGCACAATCACCATGTCAGCGCACAAAGGAAGACATCCAGAACAGGTGGTATGATGTGCGCAGGAGGGTCAAGGACCTACTAAAGAAGGATTACGCCTTCAATCAATCAATCAATCATGTCACTTATAAAGCACACTACATACCCGCGAGGGTCTCAAGGCGCTGGGGGAAGAGGGGGGTGGTGCTGCTACTGATCGAAGAGCCAGGTCTTGAGGAGTCTTCTGAAGGTCAGTAGGTCTTGGGTCTGCCGAAGGTTGGTGGGGAGGGTGTTCCAGGTCTTGGCGGCGAGGTGGGAGAAGGATCTGCCGCCGCCGGTCGTTTTCCGGATGCGGGGGCACGGTGGCGAGGGCGAGGCTGGTGGAGCGGAGCTGGCGGGTGGGGGTATAGAAGCTGAGTCGTCTGTTGAGGTAGGCTGGTCCGGAGTTGTGGAGTGCTTTGTGTGCGTGGGTGAGGAGCTTGAAGGTTATCCTCTTGTTGACAGGGAGCCAGTGCAGGTCTCTCAGGTGGGGTGTGATGTGGCTGCGTCGGGGGATGTCGAGGATAAGACGTGCAGAGGCGTTCTGGATGCGTTGCAGCCGTCTCAGGAGCTTAGCCGTCGTTCCTGCGTAGAGGGCGTTTCCGTAGTCCAGCCTGCTGGTGACGAGGGCCTGGGTGACTGTTTTTCTTGTTTCGGTGGGGATCCACTTGAAGATCCTGCGGAGCATTCGGAGGGTGTTGAAGCAGGATGAGGAAACGGCGTTGACCTGCTTAGTCATGGAGAGGGTGGGGTCGAGGATGACCCCTAGGTTGCGTGCGTGGTCGGTGGGTGTCGGGGCTGTTCCCAGTGATGTCGGCCACCAGGAGTCATCCCATGCTGAAGGGTTGGAACCAAGGATGAGGACCTCCGTCTTGTCCGAGTTCAGCTTCAGGCGGCTGGTCCTCATCCATTCGGCGACGGCCTTCATTCCTTCGTGGAGGTGGGCTTTGGCGGTGTGAGGGTCTTTGGTGAGGGAGAGGATCAGCTGGGTGTCGTCGGCGTAGGAGATGAGGTTGAGGTTGTGCTGTCGGGCGATGTGGGCGAGGGGTGCCATGTAGATGTTGAACAGCGTTGGGCTGAGGGAGGAGCCTTGGGGTACGCCGCAGATGATCTTGGTGGCTTTGGATCGGAAGGGGGCGAGGCGGACGCTTTGTGTTCTGCCGGAGAGGAAGGATGTGGTCCAGTCCAGGTCCTTCTCTTGGATCCCGGCGTCGTGAAGGCGTGTTCGTAGTGTGTGGTGGCAAACCGTGTCGAAGGCGGCTGATAGGTCCAGGAGGATGAGGGCTGCTGTTTCTCCGTTGTCTAGCAGGGTCCTGATGTCATCGGTGGCGGCGATGAGGGCGGTTTCGGTGCTGTGGTTGCTGCGGAAGCCGGACTGGGAAGGGTCCAGGATGTTGTTCTCCTCGAGGTAGCGGGTCAGTTGTTTGTTGACGACCCACCGGCAGTGGCCCTCCTGCCAAACCAGTATACCTCAGGCCCTGGGAGGAGAAGGTGCGGGCCATCCTACCACCAGTGAGCGTATATGGACTATCAAACATCCCAGAGCCTGGTGAGTACACAACCAATATACCCAATATCGTGTGACAATATACACACATCACTGTCAAGAGGATAGTCAAACCATGCACCCTTAGTAAATCCACAGCAACCAAACGATAATCATCCCAAGATGTGTATGTCAGTCAGATAAACACAATACATGCCATTTCATAGTGATATGTAACTGTGTCATGACATGTACAAACCCAACAACAAATAGAGCTAGGCAGTGGCACAAATCTAACCAACAAACACAATCAGATATGTAGCCACCACTAGAACACCACCTCACAGGGAAGCTCACTGAAAGGAAGGAATTCTGTGTATGCTGGTCAAGTCAGTGTAGCCAATAGCATGATGGGAGTTGTAGTCACAGATATTGCTCACCCTCACAATTGGCCCATCAACACCACTCTGAACCATGCTCACATCACAGGGAGTGGAAAAAAACTGACAAGATGGCTGACACTGGGTACTGCTGTGGGGAGCACAAGGCCCTGCTGGGAACTGGGCACCAACAAACAACAGGACACTACTGTCAGCCATCTTGCCATTGCTGTCACACTCACACACAGTGAAGTCCACTCAAAGGGAAGGAAGTATGGGCATGCTGGGAAGGGGGGTGTAGGCAATAGCATGATGGGAGTGGTAGTCACAGCTCAACATCCCCCACCCCATGGCCCAGCAAGCTCACACTGAAGCATGCACACCTCACAGGGAGTGGAAAAGAACTGACAAGATGGATGACACTGGGTACTGCTGTGGGGAGCACAAGGCCCTGCTGGGAACTGGGCACCAACAAACAACAGGACCACACTGTCAGCCATCTTGCCATTGCTGTCACACTCACACACAGTGAAGTCCACTCAAAAGGAAGGAAGTATGGGCATGCTGGGAAGGGGGGTGTAGGCAATAGCATGATGGGAGTGGTAGTCACAGCTCAACATCCACCACCCCCATGGCCCAGCATGCTCACACTGAAGCATGCACACCTCACAGGGAGTGGAAAAGAACTGACAAGATGGCTGACACTGGGTACTGCTGTGGGGAGCACAAGGCCCTGCTGGGAACTGGGCACTAACAAACAACAGGACCACACTGTCAGCCATCTTGCCATTGCTGTTACACTCACACACAGTGAAGGCCACTCAAAAGGAAGGAAGTATGGGCATGCTGGGAAGGGGGTGTAGGCAATAGCATGATGGGAGTGGTAGTCACAGATATTGGTCACCCTCACAATTGGCCCATCAACACCACTCTGAACTATGCTCACAACACAGGGAGTGGAAAACAACTGACAAGATGTCTGACACTGGGTACTGCTGTGGTGAGCACAAGGCCCTGCTGGGAACTGTGCACCAACAAACAGCAGGACACCACTGACTGACATCCTGAAAGCCAACTTGCACTCCCTGCAATAGAAGCACGTTCCATGGTGGGATATCTGGCCGGGTGGGAAGGAGGACTGACACCTCTGACCATATTTACAAGCAGCTTTTCACACACACACCCTTAACACAAACTCCACACAACTCACCTGGGAGAATGCAATGCCTCACACTCTAATTAAATATCCCACAAAGAACCACAACCCTGGGTTATGCTGTGTGAAGCACAGGGACACACATGGGACTTGTAGCCAAACCAACGCCAGGACAACACTGTCAGCCATCCTTTCAGCACAGGCACACTACCCCACAGGGAAGCAGAGTCAAAAAGAAGGAAGTATGGGCCTGCTGGGAAGGGGGGTGTAGGCAATAGCATGATGGGAGTGGTAGTCACAGATATTGGTCACCCTCACAATTGGCCCATCAACACCACTCTGAACCATGCTCACATCACAGGGAGTGGAAAACAACTGACAAGATGGCTGACACTGGGTACTGCTGTGTGGAGCACAAGGCCCTGCTGGGAACTGGGCACCAACAAACAACAGGACCACACTGTCAGCCATCTTGCCATTGCTGTCACACTCACACACAGTGAAGTCCACTCAAAAGGAAGGAAGTATGGGCATGCTGGGAAGGGGGGTGTAGGCAATAGCATGATGGGAGTGGTAGTCACAGCTCAACATCCCCCACCCCCATGGCCCAGCAAGCTCACACTGAAGCATGCACACCTCACTGGGAGTGGAAAAGAACTGACAAGATGGCTGACACTGGGTACTGCTGTGGGGAGCACAAGGCCCTGCTGGGAACTGGGCACCAACAAACAACAGGACCACACTGTCAGCCATCTTGCCACTGCTGTCACACACACACACAGTGAAGTACACTCAAAAGGAAGGAAGTATGGGCATGCTGGGAAGGGGGGTGTAGTCAATAGCATGATGGGAGTGGTAGTCACAGCTCAACATCCCCCAGCCGCATGGCCCAGCAAGCTCACACTGAAGCATGCACACCTCACAGGGAGTGAAAAGCCACTTCCAAGATGTCTGACAATGGTGCTCTGTTGTGGGGAGCACAAGGCCCTGCTGGGAACTGGGCACCAACCAACAGCAGGACACCACTGACTGACATCCTGAGAGTCAACCTGCACCCATTGCAAGGGTGGCATGCTTCATGGTGGGATAACTGTGCTGGGGGGAGAAGGAGGGCCGGATGTCCACCAAATACAACCAATGCTGTCCATGTACACACCTCAACATTCACAATGAAATGCTTCAAGTTTGCAGGACAATGTGCTACACCAATATCAACCCCTGACTGTGACAACTTAGGACAATGCAATGTACAGGCCCGCATCCAGAGGTACAGTCACAACTGTCAGGTGTGTGAACCATTGATGCCTGCAGAAACATAACATACATTGTGTGTGTCTCCCAAAAACAGGTGGTGTGTCTCCCAAAAACAGGTGATGATGGGGACACAGCAGCAGACGATGAGGAGTCCCTGTCCCAGGCTCCGGGGGACACTGAGCTCACTGGTGTGGAACAGCCTCTGCCCTCCTCGGATGGCGAAGACCTACCTGGCACCTCCGGTGTGAGTCATCATGCAGCACCAGCAGGACCACCATCTGCACCCCCTGCACCCACCCCTCCAACAACTGCCAACACACAGACCGCCCCCGCCGACACGGACAGACCAAGGACCACCAATGACAACAGCACACGGACCCCGGCCCAATGTGGAGCAACGGACAACAACCCCAGTAACAACCCCCAAGGGGGCCTAGGGTCACCTTGCGTGCCACCGCAGGTCCCGCACGTGTCGCCAGGGGTGGTGGGAGGGGTGGTAGACATAGGTCGCTGTTTGCAGAGGGGTCTGGACTGTATGATGACCCACAACTGGTACGCATTGCTGATGCGTACCAGAATAGCACCGGAGAGGTCAGCCAGGTAGTGGGGATCCTCAAGGACATTCAACAGCAGCAGGCTGCCCATCATGCCCGCTTGGACTCACACATGTCCCGCTTGGACTCCCACATGTCCCATGTGGAGACACACATGTCTGGCATGGAGTCCAAGTGGGACACATTGCAAGAACTGACAGCGGTGCATAGGGACATATTGACATGCCTCCGCCAGATTAGCACCAACATGGCCACACCTCCCTGTGTGCCCACAACATCTGGTGCTGCAACAACTGCAACTGCCACAGGGAGGGAGGATGACTCTGGCGGAGAGTCCCCTCCACCGCAGCAGCCTGCACGTGAGGGTCCCCCCCCAAAGAAGAGGGGTCGTCCGAGGAAGGACAACTGAGAGGCCGATGGCCATGTACATCCCCCAGGAACCCAACACCTGTTCTGGAAATTCACCTTTGTGTGCAAACTGTTCACCCTGTCGAATGCAACCCAACTCTCCCACATGACATGGGGAGTTTAAGTTGGAACAATGTATCAGATGACTGTTGACTTTACTCAGGACATTTCTGCTACCAAGACTTCCAACTCATCTGTGAATTTTGGATTACAATCCCAATGTACAGCACCCACCATCCTGTGCACTATCCTCACACATGTATGTAAATAAACTCACTAATACACCATACTTGCCTCTGTTGTGATTCCAACGTGGTTTCTGTCATGGATATGATGATCTGCCAAATGACACTGTGCATGCTAACTGCTACAGCAAGTACAACACCATCATGTGAGTCATGGCGACGTGACACATATGAGAGAGACACACCACTAGGGCTACACAACACATACACACCAGGGCCATCTGACGCATCGCCTACACTGATGTTGCCTGGAAATACAGTGCAATGCACAGACACCACACCTATTCACAGTCTGTGTTAACTAGCCCATTGGTGCAGTAAGCAAATGTCAGTCAGATGTGTGACCACAGACAACGCACATCCCAAAGTGAAGCACAGGTTTATTACACATTTGCAACATGTTGTTTCCACTACAGATGCAAGGTAATCCCACGTGGCAGTGGCCACACAGTCAACAAGTGTAGAAGAAAGGAAGTCCAGGGGTGTGGGCACATCACCTGTAGGGAAACAACAGCTTCCACCCTGGAAGTAGAATCACGGTGTCGGGGGATCACAGTTGACCAAACAACTCTGAAAGTACCCTGTGAAGGACAGAAATGACACACAGTCAAAAGCACTGAAGAACAGGACAGAACTGCAATACTCATGCCCAAAACATGTCACAAGATACCTACACAAAACCAAGTTAGCATGTCAACACTGTTGGGGAGTACAGACTACCTGTAAGGACACATCGCTGCACGCATACAGTCAAGTAGCACATGGACACACTCAAACAGCACCAGAGCACCACCAACACATATCACGCAAACTCACATCATTGACATGACATCTCTGGATACTCACATTCAGCTGAAGAAGTTGGTGATGAGCTGTGTGCGGACATCACCCTCATCATCATCACCATCACTGGCATCGTGGCCCAGGCCAGGATCCTCCACAGGTGGCGGATGTTGGTCATCGTCATCCAGGATGAGAGGCAACTCCTTCCGCACTGCCATGTTGTGTAGCATGCAGCAGACAATGACAATCTTGCACACCTTTGCTGGGGCATATGGGAGGGCCCCTTCTGTCTTGTCCAGGCAGCGAAAGCGGCTCTTCAGGAGACCAAATGTCCGCTCAATCACTCTCCTGGTCCGACCGTGTGCCTCATTGTAGCACATCTGGGCTGGTGTCACAGGGTTCCTGAGGGGCGTCAGCAACCACGGCATGTTGGGGTATCCGGAGTCACCTACATACAGACAATTGCACATTATCTGAGTTGGAAAAGAGGGTGGAATACTACATTGCAGAACACACACAATGGTACAAAGTCAGTACACACCGACAAGCCAGGCACGCTGGTTCCGCATCTGTGACATCATCCTCGGGATGCGACTACTCCTCATCACGTAGGCATCGTGTGCAGAACCGGGGAAATGGGCACACACGTGTGAGATGCTCATATCTGCAAGACATACCACCAGAGCATTGACCGAATGGTAATGTTTTCTGTTCCTGTATGCTTGCTCATGTGCCTGTGGTGGTACCAAAGCCACATGTGTCCCATCAATGGAGCCAATGACATGCGGCATCCTCCCCAGGGCATAGAAGTCACTCTTGACGTCAGTGATTTGTTGAAGTTTTGGGAAATAGATGTACTGGTTCAGGTATCTCAACATAGCCTCCAAAACATCGCGTAGCACATGGCTGAACATGGTCTGTGACATCCCACCAGCAGACGCCACAGTGTGTTGAAAGGTACCGGTGGCAAAGAAGTGTAGGGCTGCCATCACCTTCACCTTGGGGGTCAGCGCTGTAGGGTATGCCGGCCAGGTTGCAAATGTAGGGCCAACCGCACCGTCAATTCCTCAATCAGAGGCCTGGTGAAGCGGTACCGTCGGATGCAGTCCCGTTCGACCATGGTTGCAAGGTCAGGGAATGGTCTATGGACAGCTGGTGCCCTGCAGTGCATAGGTGAAGAAAGAAAGATTGACAGTCACCCCACATATGTGGCATAGACCATACTCAATATCACATGATACATCATTACGAGACACAAGTACATGATGTGTGTGCCGTTCTGTAAGGACATGTATGGCACCTACATGGCCAACATCTAACATCACAGTTCAACATGTGTTGTCAACAAGTCCCAGGTTGTGCTATGGGATATCATTAGGCTGTGTCACAGTACCCATGTACTGCTGTCACGTTCCAAACACACACCACAGTGACATGTGAGGACAGATGTGCCCCAGGCATCACAGCTCATTGACAGGTAGAATCCCAGGGACCCTGTATTGCCACATGGACACTGGCATGACATGGCGTAGCATGAATACACCACAGCAAAACAACCATGACCCCCACAGGTAGTGGTCCCTGTTGCCTCTGCAGGACAGACATGGACGTCTGTGACACACACACGCACAACATCAAAGTCCATTCACAAACAACGTGGATGTGGAGACTGTCTCCCATTGTGCACATGGAATCAGAGACATTGTAAACACATGCACACAGACTGTGGAGGGCCATCACTATTGTGGCAAAGGGTCACCCTGTGACGTACATACCGTCCCACATGGGACTCAGGGGGTATGTGACATGACATACACATACACAACCTGGAAATGTGACCATGCCACATGCTCTGAAATGAACAGTTGCACATCACAGTGGTCATGTGCACAACACACCAAGGATTCTGTCCCCATGAACACGTGCACAGCCTGGGAGTGGCTGCCCCCAAGTGCCACACAAAAAACCACATGTTGACCCCCATACACGGAAAAGGTAATGCAGCCTTACATGCCTTAGGATACAGTGTGGACAGGCTGTGGTGTTGTAGGTGTGCCCCTGAGTCTCTGGAAAGTAAATGTGGCTGGCATACGTTCACCTGTGACAGGCATGGTGACATATGCGAGTGACTTGTACAGGGACGCGTTGTACAGCAATGGACCGATCGGTGCGCACGCATTGGCCATTGCATATGATGTGAGCGGGTACGCGTTGTACAGCAATGGACCGATCGGTGTGCACGCATTGGCCATTGCATATGATGTGACCGGGTACGCGTTGTTTTGCGAAATACGCGTTGTACAGCAATGGACCGATCGGTGTGCACGCATTGGCCATTGCATATGATGTGAGCGGGTACGCGTTGTACAGCAATGGACCGATCAGTGTGCACGCATTGGCCATTGCATATGATGTGAGCGGGTACGCGTTGTACAGCAATGGACCGATCGGTGTGCACGCATTGGCCATTGCATATGATGTGAGCGGGTACGCGTTGTACAGCAATGGACCGATCGGTGTGCACGCATTGGCCATTGCATATGATGTGAGCGGGTACGCGTTGTTTTTCGAAATACGCGTTGTACAGCAATGGACCGATCGGTGCGCACGCATTGGCTATGGCCTGGCATGGCAACGGACGCGTTTTCGAAGCTTTAACGAGTCTGATGCAGTGAATTCAGTTGGCCACCCACAACAATGTTGCAAATTCATGTGTATCATGAAGTTGAACTTTTGAAGGATGCTGTGGGCGTGTATAAGTGGTGCAATTCCATGGATTGGCCAGATTCAGAAGATGCAAACGACTTGGACGTATCACTTTGGACACATGGGACAGTATCTGCCTCTGCAGCACACATATAATGCTGGCTGTTCCCCTGAGAGCTCACTTGCCTGCACTACATGCTCCAGGACGACATCTGCCACCAACACTGCTGCTGTCTCTGCATCCTCTGGCTACTGCAATGGCACGTACTGTGGAGAGAGCCCCAGCCTTCAGCACTGAGGAGAACCAGGCCCTGCTGGACAGCCTCCTTCCACAGTACAGCAAGCTGTATGGGAAACCAGGGGAGCAGGTGAGTGTGCTGTCCACTGCCTTACTAAATGTGCATGTTGTCTGACTAGCAAGACTTACAGTGTGCACACCACTGACTAGCAGGCTCACTGAGTAGTTGTCACCCCCCATAGTGTGTAGTTACATGCACTGAACAGGTATAGTGCAGTAACAGTGCATTTAAACAAGGTTTTACTTCCCAGGCAATGATACCATGTAGTAACTGCTGGCAAACTGTTCATAGCCATCGTTGCACTGCCTGTGTACATCATGTGCCCCTGTGATTGAGACATGTATATCCAAATGTGTGATGCACGGATATGTTGCATGTGTAGTCATGGCCTTTACACTTGGTTGATGCCCACCAGAAGCAGGAAATCTGGCTGGACATCGCCCGGGCAGTAAGATCTGTGGGGGTCTACAAGCGCCGGATCCGTAACTGCCAGAAGAGGTGGCAGGACCTTCAGGGCTGGTCCCGGAGGATCGCAAGGGTCCAGCTGAAGCTGTCGCCTCCTCGCAGGAGGGGCGGACACCGGACCCTGACCCCCCACATGCTCAGGATCCTGGCGGTGGTCTTCCCTGATCTGGATGGGCTGCTGAAGGCCAGACAGCAGCAAGGAGGGGGTGAGTCCATGACTGCACTGTGAACTTTGTCTGACATGCTATGTGCCCTCCTCTGGCCTGGTTAAACTTCCACAGTACATCAGTCTTGTGGTCCAGGACCCATGTCCCTCAATTGTGACATGCCCACTCCTCATCTGATACCCAGGTGTGGCCCTTACAGTCAGGAAATTGTGTCACTTGGGTACTGTGTCCTTGCATTTTGCTTAGCTCAAGGTGGGGGACAGCATTTGTTCACGTAACTTTGTGGTGGGCTTCATGGGTGGGTCCATTGCTTACACAATGCCTGAGTTCTGACATTTAATCTGCGTGTAACTTTGATATGTGGTCCAATTGCTGATCTGTTTCACCACATGTGCCTGGGGTATTTGGCACACACCCATGCTGCGGTTGGGAACAATGTTTGGGCCTCAGGAGTATGTATATCAAGTGTGTCACACATACTTAGCCACCTGCCTACTGTCCAGGGCTCATCCCTCTTTCACGTGGAGCTGGACAGTCATGCCTACTCCAGGCCATACAATACACTCTGTACTCCCACTCCCGTGTATCAGCTGACACGTTGTGCTCAGTGAAATGTTCCCTCAGGTGTCTGCCTCTGTGTCATTGTGCTGTGGCTTTGTTGTCAGGACTACTGGGGTGTTTATCGGTTAGGGCTCAGCATGCCACCAGAGATGTGACCATAGGAGACGATACTTGTGTGACATATAGGTGTTTGATCACTTGACTGTGCAGACTGGGGTATGCGAATGTGAAGTTCAGGCAGCTGTTTCCCATTCACAGCAGATTGTGAGGTGCTCAGGTTCCGAGGGTTGTGTTTCAGGTCTCCCATATGTCCAATTGGTATGACGTGGACAAATAAGAGTTCAGATGATGTGGTTTGTGGGGGATGGACATGTGCACTTGTCAGCTACAGGACTTGCATACCCCATGACCTAGGATTGTGACACAGTGCAGACTGTTGTTGTCTGGCTGCCCTGCCCATGTGACTGGAGACAGTGATGTATGACTTTGCAGGCATGCCTGTGCCATGGCATTAAACTTCCTAAGAGTGATCCTGCAGGGGAGTGACATGTGCTACATGCACCCCATTGTGGCATTGACTATCAGGACATGGGTGCATCATGGTGTCTGGTGCTGGTATGCATCACATGCATTTCAAAATAGACTCTGGCCATCCCTTTATCCGGACACCTGTACTGACTCAGTGGCAAGAGTTGTGATGTGTGCATGTTCACATACTTCACCATGTTCTCTGCACTGTCCAACTACTGTGTAGGTGGTGCATGTGTCCACACTGGGGTATTGCCATCCGACAGACACCAGACAGATGGGTGCAAGGCCAGGAGGGATGTGAGTGCCATGGTTGACCATCAGACTGACAATTGGCTTCTCCTACTCTGTTTGGGCACTTTTGGCAATGTTCAACTGAGGATGCCAGGGCTTGCTCTGTAATGTGCTGTACTTACTGTGGTGTGTGCGGTCAGTGCAGGTGACTGATGTTTGTCTGTTTCCCTAATTGTTTGCAGATACATCCACGGCCACAGGAGGGGACAGCTCCACGGACCCGGAGGAGCCGCAGAGCCAGACTGGGTCAGCAGCCGATGAGTGGTCGGAGGGACCCAGTGGCACGGAGGGCAAGGGGAGCCACACCGAGGAGTCCTCAGCACCATCTACCTCAGCTGAGGACCACAGCAGCTCAGAGGATGACTCCCTTGTGGAGGCGGGTGTCAGCAGCCACCACACCCCAGCTAGTATTGCTGTCCCCGCCACCACCACCACCACCACCGCCCTCCCATCGGCTCCCATTCCAGAGGTCCGTGGAGGCTCCTGTTTTCGGGAGCGTGTCTCCTTCGTGCCAGGCACCGCACCCCCTGCCCCTGTGTCCCCTGCTGCCCTGAGTGAGGAGTCTGTGTACCTACTTCGCCAGCTCCATGTAGGGCAGACAGCAATGCTGAGTGTCCTCCATGCCCACACCACTCGGTTGACTCAGCTGGTGTCGTTTATGGAGGGCATCTCATCGGGCATGTCTGCCCTACAGAGGAGCAATAGGTCCATGGACTCCTCCCTGATGGCAGCAGTGTCCCTCCTCCAACAGTCCCTCACCCCTCCTACCTCTGCCCCATCCACACTTCCTGGCACCCTACCTGTCCCAAGCACATGCACACCTGCACATTCACCCAAACACACAGACACGAGCAGCACAGACACACCCACTACAAAAACAAAACGTGCACGCAGGCATCCTCAGAGGACTGATACCACACCCACAGGGGATGGGGTACAGACACACACACAGGCATCCACAGTCACTCCGCAGTCCTCCGATACCTCTCCCTCCAAGGCCCCTTCCCTTGCCTCACCTGCAACCCCACCTACACAGCAGCTCTTCCTCTGTGACCTCGGCCTCTTCCCCTCCGATCCAGCTGATCCAGCATACAGGGGGAAGAGGAAGTCCACCCACACAGAGGGAGTGCCCCTCACCCCGGACACCCTCCCCCAGGCGCAGACAGACTGAGGCCCCCATCCGCAAGTCCCCCGGTCCCGGAAGAGCAAGACCCCGCCGCCGCCCTGCAGCTCAACCACCAAGTCTCCTTCCTCCATCCCTCAGGCCCCCACTCCACAGGTTCCACCACCACACCCTGCCCCAGGTTCCCCCACCCACAGATACACCATCCCCAAAATGATCCGGCCTTCTCCCCCACCACTTGCTCTTCCAGCGCCACACCCCCGCTGCGCATGTTTGTGCCACTGGTGTGGAGACCGTGTCCTCCCCCTCTGTCCTGCCCACCTTACCTGAACCCCATTCTACTCCCCTGGAGATAGGCACTGCAGTGGAGTCCACTACCACCCTGTCTGACTTGGGCACTGCAGTGGGGAACCTGTCCACTCCATCTGCATGGCCCACTGCAGTCGTGCCGGCACCCACACCATCTGACTCATGCCCCCCAGTTGTGCCGCACACACCATGTCAGACACCTCCACTGCAGTTGTCAGTGACTCTCCAGCACCCACCACCCCTTCCCTGCCTCCTTCTGGTGAGCCCTGATCCTGTCCCTGCGGTGCCTGGCCTGCCCCCCCATATGCCCCTCCGAGGGGAATGTCCCTGGTGTGTAGCAGTGTAGGCATGCAAAGGGTGACATCTGCCACTGTCACCCTGTTTGGACTTTGAAAATGGACTGGCCATTGGCATTTGTTATTTTTCTGGACTTTCACTTTTTCACACACATATGCTGAATAAAGCTACTTTTTGTTCTCTAGTGGTTTTGCTTCTGATGTACATGATGTTGATGATGCTAACCATGCCCTTGCTGCAGTGATGGTGATTTTTGATCTCAGGAAAATGAAGTGTTACTGTGCAGGACCCCATGTGGTCCAGGGGGAATGTGTCCTATCCTGGTGTGTATCCATGTCATCCTTTGCAGCAGTATGAGGGTGTCATGTTTTCAAGATTTGGCTATGGGATTTCCTACTTTTCTTTGCAATATCACATCTGTGGCTTACACCCCTGCACATCTGTTGTGCTTGCCATTGTTCAATTTGTCTATTTTCCTGACCGTGTGACCATCTCCACTGGACATGCAAGTTTGGGCATCAATGGGGAAGGACTCATCTGTGTTATCAGTGCAACTTGCTATACATGTGTGTTGGATCTGTGCTGATGATTTCGGTGACACTCCCATGACCAGGCTGATATGACGGGAGCCTTCATTTTGTGCTAATTGTTGACTGAGTGACCAAGTGTTCTGCTGACATGATAGAGCCCTACTGAGACAACGTATGGCACAGCTTTCCTTACACAGGAGTGGAGTCCCCTCATGGCAGTGTGTAATTCTGTGACATTGCCTGAGCACACGGTGTTTGTTGTGTGAGCATGTCTGTGTGTGTTCACTTCCATTTTGCTAGGCAGGCTGGGATCCCTAGTGATGTTCCTGTTTGTGATGCTTGCTGAGTTGACCTATGTTCCCCCAAAGTCTTCTCCCTGGCTTCTCTGGGATGTGGGTGCATGGCACATTACTGGTCATCAGGGTGTCACCCATAGGTGTGTTTGCTGTCAGGGCTGAGTTTGTGGGCAAACGCAGATGAGACACAGTCAGGATTCCCCTTGGCACTTGTTGGTTACACCTGTCATGTAATTTCCAGTTTGTGTTAGCTTTCAGTGATTGTGACACGTTGTGTGTGTGACTGCTGCCACTCCTCAGGGTCAGAGCTGCAATGTTGGAAGTTGTCTATGTGTGTTCTTTGTGGGTGACCTTGGCTTCTTCATTGGTGTGTGACTGTGGCCGGGATCCCATTGGTTGGTGTGGATTTGACATCATGCCCATGTACGGCGTACTGTGCAGTGTGTCAGACATTCACGAGTCTTGTTGACTGGCCATGTGTGATGTGTTTCTGCACCTTAGTTTCCACCACCACCCCTGGGATTGTCATGGGTGCATGTGCAATGTCACCAGTGCATGTGAGCTTCACTGCTGCACATTGGTGGAGATCAAGGTGTGTGGTGTTGAGTGTGTGCAAATGAGAGTTGTTGTACGGCTAGACCCCTACCTCCATATTGGCCTTGGCTGACAGGCCGTGCTGATTGATTTGTGCTTGTGTAGGTGTGATGGTAGTTTGTTGTTCAGGACACATGACTGTGGTTTACGTGTGAACGACATCTAGCTTTGTCATCACAGTGGGATTATCATGCAGGCCAGTGTCACCACAATGTGGGGTCCCTGGGGGTAGTGCTGTGGTGGGTCTGTCTCTTGCTGTCTTAGTTGCTGTTCCTACAAGCTTGTGTGACATGTGTAATTTGGGCTCCCTCTCATCTAACAATGCCTGATTGCCCACATAGGGGAATCAGATCCATGAGTTACTTTTGTGTGGCACTGTATACACATCGGTGTAATTGGGATTCAGGCCTCCTCATGTGTTGTGTGGTTGCCTGGGGACACTGGCACCCCCCTCACCTGTTGTGTTTGATATGCAGTGTGAGGCTGCCTGTTTGTGTTTGTGCATCTGCACCACTGCATTGGCATATCTTTAGTGTGCCATTGGCTGTATGTTGTTTGGTGGGTTTCCCCTGCTGTCCCTGGGATTCCTAGGTCATCAGTCAGCACAATGATCATGGTTTGTGTGTCCCATTGCTGCCATGGTATGTTATTTGTTCACCTCACATCTACAGTCTCCACAGGATATCTACATTTGTGGGTCCATTGGTGCAGATATGTGGCTCTGCATTATGATGGTCACTTCTGTCATTGTGTAATTGATGAATGTTGACAGTGTCAGCCCCCATGGGTGATGTTTGTCTGCACATGGCCAAAGGTATGTCTTATTTGCACTGCACTGTTTGCCTCACACAATCTATGTTGCTATGGGACACAAGCACTACTATGCCACTGATGTGTTTGTTGTTCTGTGACCAGGAATCATCCATGCTGTTTGGCATTTGCACCTTTTTCCATGACAACACTTACATTTTGGTCACTGTGATGATGGGGGTTAGACCCCATTGCCACAATGTTCAAAATGTGCTTCAGCTATGGACCCCACACTTACCTTTTGGTCACTGTGATGATGGGGGTTTAGACCCCATTGCCACAATGTTCAAAATGTGCTTCAGCTATGGACCCCACACTTACCTTTTGGTCACTGTGATGATGGGGGTTAGACCCCATTGCCACAATGTTCAAAATGTGCTTCAGCTATGGACCCCACACTTACCTTTTGGTCACTGTGATGATGGGGGTTAGACCCCATTGCCACAATGTTCAAAATGTGCCCCAGCTATGGACTCCACACTTACCTTTTGGTCACTGTGATGATGGGGTGTTAGACCCCATTGCCACAGTGGTCATGGTCTGCTTGCATTGTGGAGGCCACAGACATTTATGTGTGACACATGTGATAGGGGGTCACATTGTATGTTCAATTTCAGGGTCAGAGTTGTAGGCATTTGACACAGTCTACACACGCTTGTCATGGTGTTGGGGGGATGTGTTTTTCTTACATTCCTTATGTTGGAGTATGCTGGTTGTGTCATGCATTACCCATCCTATGAGTAGGGGTGGTGTTGGTGGTAGGCATCCATCTCCCTATGAGTGGGGATGGTAGTAGTGACAGGCATCCAGGCCCCCCTGAGTAGGGGTGGTGTTGGTGGTGGGCATCAATCCCCCTATGAGTGGGGATGGTAGTAGTGACAGGCATCTAGAACCCCCTGAGTAGGGGTGGTGTTGGTGGTGGGCATCAATCCCCTATGAGTGGGGATGGTAGTAGTGACAGGCATCTAGCACCCCCTGAGTAGGGGTGGTGGTAGTGGTAGGCATCCAGCCCCCCCTGAGTAGGGGTGGTGTTGGTGGTAGGCATCCATCCCCCTATGAGTGGGGATGGTAGTAGTGACAGGCATCTAGCACCCCCTGAGTAGGGGTGGTGTTGGTGGTGGGCATCCATCCCCCTATGAGTGGGGATGGTAGTAGTGACAGGCATCTAGCACCCCCTGAGTAGGGGTGGTGGTAGTGGTAGGCATTCAGCCCCCCCTGAGTAGGGGTGGTGTTGGTGGTGGGCATCCATCCCCCTATGAGTGGGGATGGTAGTAGTGACAGGCATCTAGCACCCCCTGAGTAGGGGTGGTGTTGGTGGTGGGCATCAATCCCCCTATGAGTGGGGATGGTAGTAGTGACAGGCATCTAGCAAGCACCCCCTGAGTAGGGGTGGTGTTGGTGGTGGGCATCAATCCCCCTATGATTGGGGATGGTAGTAGTGGTAGGCATCCAGGCCCCCCTGAGTAGGGGTGGTGTTGGTGGTGGGCATCCATCCCCCTATGAGTGGGGATGGTAGTAGTGACAGGCATCTAGCACCCCCTGAGTAGGGGTGGTGGTAGTGGTAGGCATCCAGCCCCCCCTGAGTAGGGGTGGTGTTGGTGGTGGGCATCCACCCCCCTATGAGTGGGGATGGTAGTAGTGACAGGCATCCAGGCCCCCCTGAGTAGGGGTGGTGTTAGTGGTAGGCATCCAGGCCCCTATGAGTGGGGATGGTAGTAGTGACAGGCATCTAGCACCCCCTGAGTAGGGGTGGTGGTAGTGGTAGGCATCCATCCCCCTATGAGTGGGGATGGTAGTAGTGACAGGCATCTAGCACCCCCTGAGTAGGGGTGGTGGTAGTGGTAGGCATCCATCCCCCTATGAGTGGGGATGGTAGTACTGACAGGCATCTAGCACCCCCTGAGTAGGGGTGGTGGTAGTGGTAGGCATCCATCCCCCTATGAGTGGGGATGGTAGTAGTGGTAGGCATCTAGCACCCCCTGAGTAGGGGTGGTGGTAGTGGTAGGCATCCAGCCCCCCCTGAGTAGGGGTGGTGTTGGTGGTAGGCATCCATCCCCCTATGAGTGGGGATGGTAGTAGTGACAGGCATCTAGCACCCCCTGAGTAGGGGTGGTGGTAGTGGTAGGCATCCATCCCCCTATGAGTGGGGATGGTAGTAGTGACAGGCATCTAGCACCCCTGAGTAGGGGTGGTGGTAGTTGTAGGCATCCATCCCCTATGAGTGGGGATGGTAGTAGTGACAGGCATCTAGCACCCCCTGAGTAGGGGTGGTGGTAGTGGTAGGCATCCATCCCCCTATGAGTGGGGATGGTAGTAGTGACAGGCATCTAGCACCCCCTGAGTAGGGGTGGTGGTAGTGGTGGGCATCAATCCCCCTATGAGTGGGGATGGTAGTAGTGGTAGGCATCCAGGCCCCCCTGAGTAGGGGTGGTGTTAGTGGTAGGCATCCAGGCCCCTATGAGTGGGGATGGTAGTAGTGACAGGCATCCAGGCCCCCTGAGTAGGGGTGGTGTTGGTGGTGGGCATCAATCCCCCTATGAGTGGGGATGGTAGTAGTGGTAGGCATCCAGGCCCCCTGAGTAGGGGTGGTGTTGGTGGTGGGCATCAATCCCCCTATGAGTGGGGATGGTAGTGGCGGTAGGCATCTGGCACCCCCTGAGTAGGGGTGGTGGTAGTGGTAGGCATACAGGCCCCCTGAGTAGGGGTGGTGTTAGTGGTATGCATCCAGGCCCCTATGGGTGTATATGGCATTGGTGATAGACATCCCGCCCCTATGGTTCTGCTGTTGCTAGTGTAAGTCATTTCTGCATCCCTATGTGTGTGTGTTATATGTCGGGTACGTGTCATTTGTTTGTGTGGTGGGTGTTTGACTTACCTTCTGCGCCGTACGCGTCCGTACCGGTTCCGGTAATAGATGTAGAGTATTGGTAGGACCTGCACGATGGGATTCATGGTTGGTTCGTCTCGTTCGGCTTTCTCGTTGCTTTGACTCGTACTCGTGGCTGGCGTGTTCGTCTTGTAGCCGTGGATCATCTTGTGGCGCGAATCGGAGCTTATGTGCGCCTCTCCCGGATGCTCTGACGTGCCGTATGTAGCGACGGGTTCGGCGCGTACGGAAGGCGCACCGTACTAGTCCGGCCGAAAGGTGCTGTATTTTGGCTTCCGTGCGACTCGATTCTGCCTTTACGGATCCGGCTCGGGCGGGGAACAGGAGCTGGATTGGGTGAGTACGGCTGGGTCGGGATCTGGGCAGTTATGCGCATCGTACTTGCTCGTTCGGACGAATGTTCGAATCGGTCGGGAAACACGCGTTCGGCTTGGTTTTTTTCCGGACGAATAGTGTTAGGTGCGCTTCCGGCCGAGATCGGAATCGACCCCTTTGTCTTAGTCCTGTTACCTTTCACATAGGTAATGCTGCACATGCTGTTTGTTTATTAGTTTTTAGACAGCCTTGCCTGCGACTCAGTCAGTACACTTCGTTCAAGGCTAGGAACATAGAATAAGATAACCTAGTACATACGTTGTCCACTCAAAGAGAGCTTCTAACATCTAGACACATCATTGCATCATAGCTGTACCTCTAACACAGTGGTTTTATTATATAAACAGTGCACTGTCTCTTAGTGGGCAGAGGGGGCACTCCAGCCACAACGGTCCTGAGACGGCTGTTGTGCTCGACATGCAGCTCTGCCAATGCTAATTTTCCATGCTGATCCTGCAGAAAGGGAATGCCAGTTCAACTCCAAACCAAACCATGCAGATATGGGGTCTCCTGCTATGCTAAGAGGTCGGGCAGAGGGTACACCCATTGTGCCCTTAGAATAGGGGTAGAGCTAGGTAGGGAAATATAAATATATAAAAATCAGACTGTCATGGTTGGACTGTTTATTCTCTTCACCATGTTCACAATGCTGGTTACCTTGCATTGTTTTCTCTGCCTAATAATTGCAGCTCATTCTTTCTATGCAAGACTATGATGGTATAAATAAAAGTTTTGAAAACTTTATTTGTATTCTTCCTGTGTTTTCCCAAGGGCATGCATGAAAAATTAATAAAAGGGATACGATCTGGTGCTATGAATTTCTTGGGGATCAGAGTATCATGTTCAAGGTTGCCAAAATCACCTTTTACCCCAGAAGGGTTAGGAGTTTAGGTGAGGCACTGTGAGCTAGCTAGGAATTGGACCAACAGTTTCTGATGATGTAGATGGAATCAGTCAGAGTGTGTGTTCTGAAGTCCTGTTTTCCTAATATGCAGTCATACATTTTCTAGTGGGAACCATATAACATGTCTAACCCTGGGCATAATACTTTGCTACGCTCACGGAACATGCAAAGTTTGTGTTACTACGCACTACGCAAATTGCACGTAGCAGAGTAAAGAACTGTGCTAATCAACGTAGCGTAACAACAGTATATTAAACACATACAAATGCTTTGTTAAAGCAATTTTCTATGCTAAAAAGCATATAACAAATTCACAAAAGTGAATTTTGATAGTGAAAATATCAAGCAATGTGAGAGGTGATGATTTTGGGGTCCCCCCTAACCTAGGGGGAGGACCAAGCAGATGCCTTGAACACAAAAAGCATATCATGTGAACGATTCAGTGGTGGTCCCTTCCTCCTAGGACCACCCCAAGCACAGTTATGGGCAAAAATACAATCCCAACCAAAGGCCCTGCAAAGCATTATGGGATGAGATTAGCAGTGGGCAGTGAGTATTATAGTGTCCAATATCAAAATAATTCTACAAAGAGCTGCAGTTCAACTAGTCGTTACTAGATGTCCCTCACGAGTAAAATGCAAAAGCATTGAAATTATTAGTACATCAAGCTGCAGTTCCACTAGTCGTTACTAGATGTCCCTCAAAGTCACGAGTCAAATGCAAAAGCATTTGAAACCCTTTCATGAAGCTTTTGCATTTGACTCGTGAGGGACATCTAGTAACGACTAGTGGAACTGCAGCTCTTTGTAGAATTATTTTGATATTGGATACTATAATATTCACTGCCCACTGCTAATCTCGTCCCATAATGCTTTGCAGGGCCTTTGGTTGGGATTGTATTTTTGCCAATAACTGTGCTTGGGGTGGTCTTAAGAGGATGGGACCACCACTGAATCGTTCAAAAGATGTGCTTTTTGTTTTCAAGGCATCTGCTTGGTTCTCTCCCTAGGTTAGGGAGGATCCCAAAATCATCACCTCTCTCACTGCTTGTTAATTTATCGTTTTCACTTTTGTGAAATGACTATATGCATTTTTAGCATATAAAGACAGTTATTTATTTTATTTTCACTTGCACTGTGCAAGATGCTTTTGGCAATTATTGTACAGTGCAGTCAAGCACACAGCTACGCAATTTGCATAGCTACGTGTAGTTCAAAATGTACTTCACGTAGCTACGTGAAGTGCTACTACGCAAACTACGCCCAGGCTTAAACATGTCGCCATCAACGTTCTTAGGTCAGGTACTTATTTAACAGGTCTCCTGAGTAGTACTTGTATGTACCCAAGGAGATGTCAGTGGTGGTTAAGGACAAATCCTCCTCCGCATAATAGTAAGCACCTATTTTTGTCTTTAGGTTGTTCAAGCTTGCATGTTTAAAAGTATACTCCACTATAGCTATTCCCTCTCTGAATTCCATTCTACAATGACAAATCAAATTAGTATTCTTGCTAATTACAGACCTGCTGCTACAGCACTTTTAGCATTACCTGGGCTACAAAATGGGGGTGGATGTTACCTTCATGTTTGAAACCCACAATTCTTATAGAACTGAAGTATTTTACTCCTGGGTCACGTTTCCAGCAATAAATGCTAATACACAAACATTTCACTATTGTGATGAAGCTCCCTTACCAGATCCATACCGACCCTATAATGATTTAGAAATACCATTAACATTTCAGGAACATCAAAATTGGTTCCTAGGCACCCTACCAAATGCACTAAACAACATACGACTGGGTCCCTTCAGTAATGATGGGGCTACATGGCTAGCATTAGCCGGCTATACACCATATCCAAATTTAGGACTGCTTAATGCGGATGATTTATGTACTCTCTATACTGATCTAGTTAGACTATATAGACGTTTAACACAGTTTGTTATACATACAATAAAAACTCCCCAAGCAAAGGCTGTTCAAACTGTCAGCCACAGTTAGCTGTGCCCGCGATTAGTCCTGTAACTATTAATGCTATAACGAGAAAGGTTCCCACCAGACGGGAGGAAATTACAATCTGGATAGCACAAAAAACAAATCAGCTTGAAGCAGTGTTTCCTCAAATGGGACCCCATGATAAAAATAGATTTCTCACAATGTGCTTGCCACTTGGTATGGTTCCCACCATGGACGACTATGCCACTTGGGTACAGTTTTTGCTGCAATATATATACCATACCACATGGTACACCATCACTTGATGCTTTACCAGAAGTGCTAAAGCAAATATAAAATGAATACGGTGCAGCTGCTGCCTTGGATTTGGGGATGAAATTAATTGGCGATTTTGCTACAGTATCCTCATTTATATTAAGCAACAATAAAGGGGAAGCAGCAGCATTGGTGATACGCCAACGTCTCGCACAGGTTACAGTAGCAGACCAGGAGCATGAATTTCCAAAGGTTATTGCGGACCCCTATACATCTATAGGACGGGATAATTTGGGAGCCAAACCAAATAAGCCACAGCTTAAAGGTAGTTGTGAGAAAGGCAATACCAAACAGGCACCAGAGACTTCTAAAAAATGCTAGGACAAGCAAAAAAATGAAGATAAAACTAAATCATGGGGTGGATCTCCACAACCAGAGTCCTCCGAGAAACATTACAATTTACGTAACTGTGATAACATTAAACAGCCTGATAGGTATCAGTATACTGATACATACCCTTCTCTCTCCTGTCAGGACTCCTCAGACAAACGATAGGAGAGAGGGGCAGTCAGAGTGCAGACATGAACAGTATGTGAAACAGAAAAAAGACTCACAACACTCATCTAACGTCTGCATAAAAAAAGGAAGCAAAACTTCCACTACAAATACCCAATTTTTTGAAGAATAAGGTTGCGTGAATTTTTGAAAAATATGCTACACATATTGAGAACTCTCCTTAAGAACAAGACGTGGGCAGAGACTCTGATAGACAGCGTGACAGAGGTCACGATAGTTCGTCAGAATCTTCAAGAGTTTCTGGATGCAAAAGCAACTGACGGCTTTATAGAAGTCGAAACCCCAGATCAACGGGTCAGCCCACGGGACAGAATTTAAAAATTATATATACAACTTGAGGGTGACATACAGCAGACCATTAGGGTAATATTCTGGGAAAAATTAACACTTAGTTATAACATTCTCTTAGCAGAGGTTGATTGGCCGCCAAAGGGGCAGATTTACAAGCCCCCTGCGCCACCAGTACGTCACTTTTTGTGACGTACTGGTGGCGCAGGGGGCTGCTCCATATTTACAAGGAGAGGAAAAGCCACCCTGCGTGACTTTTCCTCTCCTTGTAAATACGGCTCCTTCACACGCAGCACTTTGCGGTGAAGGGGCGTTCCATGGGTGTTGCTGTGGGTGTTCCCACGCAACACCCATGGAACAAGACACATCTCCAGAATTACGAGAAATCGTAACTCTGGAGATGCGTTTGAAGCTACGCCACCCTAGAGGTGGCGTAGCAAGCGCACCGAGGAGAAATGTTTTCATTTCTCCTCGTTTTTCCTCTTTCAATGCGTGCTGCATTCTGCAGCACGCATTGAAAGAGGAAAATGGTTGTAGTGATTGTTTTTGTGCAGGAAGGTTCCCCTTCCTGCACAAAAACAATCTCCCCACGACGCAGGCATCCTTGCACCATGGTGCAAGGGTGCCTGCGCCGGCGCATGGCTGCAGTTTGTGCGCCAGCGCAGGGGGAAGCACAAGGATGCGACATATTCTTGTAAATATGTCGCATCCCTGTGCTTTCCAAACTAACGCAGCATGGCGCAGCAAAATGACTTGCTGCACCGTGCTGCGTTAGTTAATTGTAAATCTGCCCCTGAGTTTCTAAAAACAGCCCGAAAAGGAGAGGAAGGAATTTTACCATCATCTTCAGTGCTTGTCCCCGAAGAGGTCAAACAGGCGTATGCGCAGAATGGGCTCTTGCACAAGCCCTGTCATTATACAGCAACCATGTAGGCTGGGATAAGGACTCTCCTTATCATGTTATACCCATAAGGTACAGTCCGCAAGTGCAACCACAACACCCAATTAAACATGAATCGAGAGCTCCTGTGACAGAAATTCTCTCACAACTTGAGTATCAGGGAATTATTGAACCCTGTGTATCTCCTATGAATAATCCCTTATATCCGGTAGCAAAACCAGATCACTACTACCACATAGTCTTAGATTATAGATATGTAAACAGTCATACATGTACATTTGCGATACAAAACACACACAGTACAGCTCTAATGAACAACATTGTCTGTAAAAAATACACAAAAACCTTAGATATCTCCAACGTTATTTTCTTCCAAAATATAGCACCTGAAAGCAGAGACTTGATAGCGTTCTCAGCACTGGGCTCACAACGCAGTTTCTGTTGATTGGCTCATGGGTACAAGAACAGTCAATTCTATGTGATTTTGACGCAGAAGCTTTGTCCTATGTTGATGATATGTATCTCCCGGACAATGATTTAAACACACATTTACCCAGAGTAGATCGCATTGTTTTGGGATTTGCTAAACATGGCTATAAATTCAATTTTAAGAAAACTAAAATTGCTTTTCTCAGTGTAAACCTTTATATAAACTAACTCACCCTGATTTTTCCAGTACACATTGAACATCAGAACGTACACAAATACTCAGATCACTACAGGCTGACATGCTAGCATCAAGACACTTACACACATGTGTCAACAAAACAAATTTTGTTATCTGTATAATTGTGGGTGCCATTGGCTTTACTTACATCACATTCAATAATGGTGACACAGTGCTGATAGCATATAAATCGCATTTATATTCTAATGCAGAAATGCGTTTTGCTTCCACTGAAAAATAACTGACTGCTGTTCAGATGGCTGTCATCAAGTAAGACCACTGACTCAAGTGAAATGAATAATAGTCGTTACTCCCATCTCAGCCTTAGAGGCCAGTGTTCCTAACCCAAAAGCCTTACACCCTAGGTTGATACAACTGGCCACTTCCCTGATGGCTACTGATGTAGACTATGTTTTTGACCCTACATTACAAACTCAAGAATTTATCCAATATGAGCATGAATCCCCCATGCCCAGGAATATTTTGCCTCTTGATCAATACAAACACATCCTATACACCGATGGTTCAGCCCAACCTGGTATAGGTACAAAACAGGCTTGTGCCGCGGTACATGGTGTCATGATGGATGGAAAGTTTCATCCTCAAAAAACATTTACACAGTCCCTAGAGGATTGTACTGCACAACTGGCTAAACTGAAGGCATCGATTCTGGCACTAGAGAATACGGATCGGGAATTCCCCACACTTATAGTGTGTGATTTGCATTATTGTGTCCAGTCTTTTAATGAAAACTTACACTACTAGAGCCCAAATGGATTCAGAGACTCTAAGGGTAATACTATAAAGCACAAACTGCTTTGGGGAAAGGTGGCACAACTTAACGACAGTTTGCCACAGGCTCATGTGATACACTCGTTGAGTCATCAGCGTGTTGGAATACATGTTGAAGGGAATTCATCATTCATTGACAGATGAAGCTGCCAAATTTTCAGTCAAGACTGCAACTGGAGCTTGGCCCATGACCTATTACGTGGAAAACAGTCAAAGGCTGCCTTGAAGTCGATAAAGCACATATAGAGCGATGTTCCGGTTGCCTTTGCTCTATTTAAAATTAAACCCATGGTCATGAGGTTGGTTATAGTGCCTTGACCCCGTATAAAACCGGTTTGATTTGGTGGGAGTCTCCCATTTTCATGCACCGAGGATTCCAGATCATATCACAATAGAGTGGAAAAGTATTAAAGACCCACATCCATGAGAGCAATTAGACGGTAATTGGTGGGCGAGGGTGCCTGTCCTCCTCTAAAAATTGGGGCAACCTCCGTGTTAACATTGTGAACTTTGATTGAGCCATTGCTGTAATCTGATGGTCAGCGGTCGAGCGTTGCGGACGTTTCGTGTCTTGTTGCCCTTAACTTCCAGTAGCCGGAGGTTTCACAGTGAAGGGAGAGATGTGGGAAGTGCAGGACTTTTCCAACGATTTGACGATTTCGTGATGCTGTCTAAAGAAACTTGCTGATGAACACCTGAATTATGTTGGCTCCCTCATCTACGTGGTTTGGTGATTTCCGATTATCTGACAATACCAAACGAAACAGGATTTGACTATTTCATGAACGCATCTACAGTCTTTGAAGGATGACTGAATTGAAAGCATTAGAGGACCATTGGATCCATGCCAGTAGTATGGCATGTTCTATTATGAACAACTCTTATTGAATACTACTTAGAGTCCCTTGAAGAAGCCCTTGTTGTTGGGCGAAACACGTTGGCTGCGCCTATATGCCTAATTAAGAAGAATGTGAATAAAGAATCTTCTTGCTTACACTGGAAGCTGTGAATTGAAATTGTTGGGACTCAAAACTCTTTAATTCTTGTGATTATTGCCTCACATTCTGTTATTGTAATTGCATTTGATTTATGGCCAGGTGGCAGCTGGTCATTTGAGGTGGGCAATACAAAATCTTGAGACTTGCATGTGACTATACTGGGTGGTGCAGTATTGTGTGCCTAGCTGCCATTCTTTGTTCTGAATTGTCTGCATTGCATGTAGGATTGTTTGTGCAGAAAGGGGCAGCTTCCTGGACAAAAACAATCCCGAGAGGTGTTTTCCTCATTCTATGTGTGCTACAGAATGCAGCACACATGGAAAGAGGAAAAAACAAGGAGAATTAAAATATTTCTCCTCATTATGCCTGCTTTGGGGGAGGTGTAAGGTTTTGGACTGTCCCAGGTTTACGTGATTAAGTAAATCTGGGACAGATTCAAAATCCATGGGTGTTGCGTAGGGAAACCCACCGCAACACCCATACAACCCTTATAGATATGGTTGAGAGGCTTGCACCGTCAAAGCATCAGAAAAAGTGACGCTCCGGCAGCGCAAGCCTCTCATAAATAAGCCCCTCAGTGTAACAAACACTCAACACACAGTGGCACCTGACAGAGCGGCACAAACAGCTAGTCTCACACATTCCACCTTGTGAAGTATGTGTCTTGGCGCTATTTGTCATGTACAGGGCCCGGCTCTTGCATGGCGGGCTGGCACCAGGCATGGGGATACTATGCAGACTCACACACACACATATACAGTGACATGCATACATATTGCGCATACACTGACACATACAGATATCATCCCTTACACAGTGCCACACTGCCTCTGCCCCTCGTGACCCATGCAAGCCATGGTTAGGCAGCAGGGGCCCTCATTTACAAGTTTTTATGAAAGGGCAGCACAGTAAGTCACTTTGCAGCGCTGCGGTGTCCTGAGTCAAAAGAAAAGGGCAGAAATGTGCTGTATCTCTGAGATATGGTGCATTCCTGTCTTCCACTGCACTTGCGCACAATTGGCTGACTTTCGCCAAGGCAGGCACCCTTGCACCATGGTGCAAGGATGTCTCTGTTGTAGGAATGATTGTTTTTGTGCAAGAAGGGACACCGTCCTGTGCAAAAACAATCAATGGAGGCGTTTTCCTCCTCCTATGTGTGCTGCATAATCAAGCACACGCGGAAAGAGGAAAAAACAAGGAAAAATTACGTTATTTTTCCTCGTTATGTCTCCCCTGGGGGGGTGTAGGCTTTTGACATATTACAAGTCCTTGTAAATCTGGGAATGCATGAAAATCCATGGGTGGTGCATGGGAACACCCACCGCAACGCCGATGGAACGCCTCTGAAGCAGAGTAAGGCAACGCAGCGAAGTGTGCTGCTTTGCCTTACTCCATATCTACGAGGCCATGAAAAGCCAGACAAAATGGCTTTGTGTGACCTTGTAGATATGAGTCTGCAGCCTGCGCTGCTGGTGCGTCAAAAAAAGTGATGCACCGGCGGGGCAATGGGCTTGTAAATAAGCACCCAGGTTGTGGAAGGATGCACCTTGCCACTGCATTGCAGGCTGGCAGCAGCCGTGAGCACACAATGCAGGCTTGCATGCACCCACACACATATACAGTGACACACACATGCACGTACACAGGTAGGGCCCCATACACAGTCCCACTCTGCCCAGGCCCCTCCAGACCCACTCATTAGCCATGGCCTGGCCCCAGGGGGCTCATTTACAAGCCCTGTGCACTGCCAGAATGTCACTTTCTGTGACGTTCCGGTGGCATACAGGGCTTAGCCATATCTACAAGGCCACGTAAAGCCACACTGCGTGGCATTTCATGGCCTTGTAAATATGGAGTGAGGCAGTGCAGCTCAAGTCACTGCGGTGCCCCGCACTGCGTTGGGGAGGTGTGCCAGGGGTGTTGATGAGGGTGAGCCCACACAACGCCCATAGGTTTTGACACATTCACAAATTTACAACTTGGCGTAAATCTTGAAATGCGTTAAAACCGTGTGCCTGTCCAGCAGTGGGAAACAAGGAGAAATTACATTATTTCTCCCTTTTTCCCCTCATTCCAGCACACATAGTACGAGGAAAACGCCTCCATGGTTTGTTTTTGTGCCGGAAGATGCCCCTTTCTGCACAAAAACAATCATGCAAACAACACAGGCAACCTTGCACCATGGTTCAAGGGTGCCTGCCTTGACGCATGGCTGCTAATTGTGCGCCGGTGCTGGCTGAAAGGACAGGAATGCACCATATCTTGTAAATAAGGTGCATTCCTGAACCTTTTAATTGGCGAGGGGCAGCGCAGCAAAATGAGTTGCGGCGCTGCCCTACACCAATTCTTTGTAAATATGCCCCCAGGTTGTGAAAAAGCATGTGTCTTGGCACTGTTTGTCGCACGCAGGGCCCGGTTCACACATGGTGGGCTGACAGCAGGCCCTGGCACACAATGCACACACACATATACAGGGACACGAATACAAATTGCGCCTACAGTGACACATACAGACACTGTCCCATACACAGTGCCACACTGCCCTGCCCCTGCCATACATGCCAATAGACGCGATTCGCGCGGGAGATTCACGATTTTTTAAGCCCAAAACGTCTTTATTTTTGGCTGTCTCCCGCCTGAAACTGCCTCTGCTTCAATAAAAATCAATGAGGGGCGGAGGGGGATTCATTTTCCCGATTATTTTTTGAAACATTTCCCACTTTCCTCTTCTTAAATGTTGGCCTGGATGCTGTTGACCCACACGTTAGCCATGGTTGGGCGCCAGGTTGTGCAAGTGTGCGCCTTGGCTCTGCACGGCGGGCTGGCAGGAGGCCTCGGCACACAGTGCAGGCACACACACACACATATACAGTGACACGCACATTGCACATAGACAAGGGCCCCATACACAGTGCCACATTGCCCTCCTGGCCCACACGTCAGCCGCGGCCAGGCTCCAGGTTGTACCCCTTGGCACTGTTTGTGGCGCGCAGGCCCGGCTCCCGCTGGCAGCAGGCCTCGGCACACACACATGTACAGTGGCACACACATTGCACATAGACAGGGCCCCATACACAGTGCCACACTGCCCCCTGCCCCTCCTGGCCCACGCGTCAGCCGCGGCCAGGCTCCAGGTTGTGCCCCTTGGCACTGTTTGTGGCGCGCAGGGCCCTGCTCCCGGCTGGCAGCAGGCCTCGGCACACACACATATGCAGTGACACACACATTGCACATAGACAGGGCCCCATACACAGTGCCACACTGCCCCCTGCCCCTCCTGGCCCACGCGTCAGCCGCGGCCAGGCTCCAGGTTGTGCCCCTTGGCACTGTTTGTGGAGCGCAGGGCCCGGCTCCCGGCTGGCAGCAGGCCTAGGCAGACACACATGTACAGTGGCACACACATTGCACATAGACAGGGCCGCATACACAGTGCCACACTGCCCCCTGCCCCTCCTGGCCACGCGTCAGCCGCGCCCAGGCTCCAGGTTGTGCCGATTGGCACTGTTTGTGGCGCGCGGGGCCCGGCTCCCGGCTGGCAGCAGGCCTCGGCACACACACACATGTACAGTGGCACACACATTGCACATAGACAGGGCCCCATACACAGTGCCACACTGCCCCCTGCCCCTCCTGGCCCACGCGTCAGCCGCGGCCAGGCTCCAGGTTGTGCCCCTTGGCACTGTTTGTGGCGCGCAGGGCCTGGCTCCCGGCTGGCAGCAGGCCTCGGCACACACACACATGTACAGTGGCACACACATTGCATATAGACAGGGCCCCATACACAGTGCCACACTGCCCCCTGCCCCTCCTGGCCCACGCGTCAGCCGCGGCCAGGCTCCAGGTTGTGCCCCTTGGCACTGTTTGTGGCGCGCAGGGCCCGGCTCCCGCTGGCAGCAGGCCTCGGCACACACACATGTACAGTGGCACACACATTGCACATAGACAGGGCCCCATACACAGTCCCACGCGTCAGCCGCGGCCAGGCTCCAGGTTGTGCCCCTTGGCACTGTTTGTGGCGCGCAAGGCCCGGCTCCCGGCTGGCAGCAGGCCTCGGCACACACACATGTACAGTGGCACACACATTGCACATAGACAGGGCCCCATCCACAGTGCCACACTGCCCCCTGCCCCTCCTGGCCCACGCGTCAGCCGCGGCCAGGCTCCAGGTTGTGCCCCTTGGCACTGTTTGTGGCGCGCAGGGCCCGGCTCCCGCTGGCAGCAGGCCTCGGCACACAATGCCGACTCACGCTGGGATTTGGCAACAAATCAATACAGGAAAATGCGCTCTCATCAGCGGTGCATTTACCACCACAATCAACAATCAGCGCGCCCTGGCCTCTCTACCCACGGGCTGGAGACCCACAATTTTCTGCGATGAAAGGCGACGCAGATGAGCCCTCGGTTCCTGCGCCGGCCTTGATGGAGATGATTTCTGAGGCATTAAATGACGATATGCAAATGAGCCCTCGGCGGCGCTGTCGCAGGCAGGTGACAGGTGCAGGCCGCCCTGGGCTGCTGCCTGCCTCTGCCACAGGGCGCCGGCACAGGCGGGACAGCAGTGGCGGCGGCGTGTGGGCGAGGAGTGGCAGACCTCTGTGTGAGGAGGATTCACGGGCCTCTGCAGGATCGAGCAATGCCAGAACATTGTGTGAGGAGGAGCAATGAGTGCCAGGCCTGTGTGTGAGGAGGAATCAGGGGCCTCTGCAGGAGCGAGCAATGCTAGAACAATGTGTGAGGAGAAGCAATCAGTGCCAGGCCTCTGTAGGAGCGAGGAGTCCAGGGCCTCTGTAGGAGCGAGGAGTGGTGCCAGTCCTGTGTGTGAGGAGGAGCAATGAGTGCCAGGCCTGTGTGTGAGGAGGAGTCCAGGGCCTCTGAAGGAGCGAGGAGTGCCAGTTCTGTGTGTGAGGAGGAGCAATGAGTGCCAGACCTGGGTGTGAGGAGGAGTCGTGCGCCTCTACAGGGAGTGAGGAGTGCCAGACATAAGTATGAGGAGGAGTCACAGGCCTCTGCGGGACAAAGGAGTGCCAGACCTGTGTGTGACGAGGAGTGCCAGACCTGTGTGTGACGAGGAGTGCCAGACCTGTGTGTGAGGAGGAGCAATGAGTGCCAGACCTGCGTGTGAGGAGGAATCAGGGGCCTCTGCAGGGAGCGAGGAGTGCCAGTCCTGTGTGTGAGGAGGAATCAGGGGCCTCTGCAGGACCGAGGAGTGCCAGGCCTGTGTGTGAGGAGGAGTCCAGGGCCTCTGCAGGACCGAGGAGTGCCAGACCTGTGTGTGAGGAGGAGCAATGAGTGCCAGACCTGCGTGTGAGGAGGAATCAGGGGCCTCTGCAGGGAGCGAGGAGTGCCAGACCTGTGTGTGAGGAGGAATCAGGGGCCTCTGCAGGACCAAGGAGTGCCAAGCCTGTGTGTGAGGAGGAGTCCAGGGCCTCTGCAGGACTGAGGAGTGCCAGACCGGTGTGTGAGGAGGAGCAATGAGTGCCAGACCTGCGTGTGAGGAGGAATCAGGGGCCTCTGCAGGGAGCGAGGAGTGCCAGACGTATGTATGAGGAGGAATCACGGGCCTCTGTAGGAGCGATGAGTGCCAGGCCTGTGTGTGAGGAGGAATCAGGGGCCTCTGCAGGATCGAGCAATGCCAGAACAATGTGTGAGGAGGAGCAATGAGTGCCAGACCTGCGCGTTAGGAGGAGTCCAGGGCCTCTGCAGGGGCGTGAAGTGCCAGGCATGTGTGTGGGGTAGGAGTCACAGGCCTCTGCCGGAGCTAGGAGTGCCAGTCCTGTGTGTCAGCGGGGAGTCAACAGCCTCTACAGGAGCAAGAAGTGCCAGACCAGTGTATGATGAGGAGTCATTGGCCTCTGCAGGGAGTGAGGAGTGCCAGACGTATGTATGAGGAGGAATCACGGGCCTCTGTAGGATCGAGGAATGCCAGACTGTGTGTGAACAAGGAGTGCCAGACCTGTGTGTGAGGAGGAATCAGGGGCCTCTGCAGGGAGCAATGAGTGCCAGACCTGGGTGTGAGGAGGAGTCGTGCGCCTCTGCAGGTAGTGAGGAGTGCCAGACGTATGTATGAGGAGGAATCACGGGCCTCTGTAGGATCGAGGAATGCCAGACCTGTGTGTGAGGAGGAATCACAGGCCTCTGCAGGAGCAAGGAGTGCCAGTCCTGTGTGTGAGGAGGAGTCAAGGGCCTCTGCAGGAGCGAGAAGTGCCAGACCTGTGTGTGAGGAGGAGTCAAGGGCCTCTGCAGGACCAAGGAGTGGCAGACCTATGTGACGTGGAGTCAAGGGCCTCTGCATGAGCAAGGAGTGCCAGACCTGTGTGTGGGTTAGGAGTGCCAGACCTGTGTGTGAGGAGCTATCAGAGACCTCTACAGGACGAGGAGTTCCAGACCTGTGTATAAGGAGGAGTCACGGGCTTCTGCAGGGAGTGAGGAGTGCCAAACCTGTGTGTGATGCCAAGTCATAACCCTCAGAGGGACCGAGGAGTGCCAGGACTGTGTGTGAGGAGGAATCACAGGCCTCTGTAGGAGTGAGGAGTGTCAGACCTGTGTGTGAGGAGGAGTTACATGCCTCTGCAGGACTGAAGAGTGGCAGACCTGTGTGATGTGGAGTCACGGGCCCCCACAGGAGCGAGGAGTGCCAGACCTGTGTGTGGGCGAGGAGTGCCAGACCTGTGTGTGAGGAGGAGTCACAGGCCTCTGCAGGAGTTCTAGACCTGTGTGTGGATGAGGAGTGCTAGACCTGTGTCTAAGGAGGAGTCACTGGCCTCTATAGCAGCGAGGAGTGCCAGACATGTGTGTGATGTGTGTAGTCACAGGCCTCTGCAGGACCGAGGAGTGGCAGACCTGTGTGATGTTGTAGGAAAGTAGGATCTGCTTTCATGGTTACCCCCACTTTTTGATGGTATCATACTGTTTTTCTGACTAGTCTGACTGGGATCCTGCTAATCAGGACCCCAGTCACTGTGCTTCCTCCCTAAATTGGCTATAGTGAGTACCTTTGTACATTCCTAATTGGCTGTTGGTGTACCTTAGTAAGACCCTAGTATATGGTACTAAGATACCTAGGGCCTAGGTACACTAGGGGTCCCCTATGGGCTGCATCATGTGTTATGCCACCCATAAGTGACCCTCCAAACTCTGACTACAGGCCTGTCATTGCAGCCTGTGTGAGTTGGTGCTTGCACCTCTCACGAAAGATAAAAGTTTCCTTATATCTAACATCACTGCACTTAAAACCTTGAAGTCACTCCTCTAGTAGGCCTTTCAGCCCTAAAGGCAGGGTGCTCGGTTCTAAGTGTGAGGGTGCCCCTGCATGAGCAGGACACCCGGCAACCATAGGAGTACATTCTCCGGGGTTGTCAGCGCATCAGCCATTACGAGATATAGAGTGACCGAGCTTCATTATGCGATGACCATCTCTAAACTGGCTATAACGAACCCTGTCCTGTTTGGTATCAAACATATTGAAATCATAACCTCACACCGTAAACGGTGTGGGAGGTATGATTCTATGCACTGTAAATCTCCTTCAGGAGGCCCTCAGTGCTCCTGGTACCAGTCTTCCAGAACCGGACAGCAGGGTAGGGCTGCTGCCGACCTGAGACATGATTCTACCCTCCTGCTGCTGAGTCAAGTTTGAGCAGGGGAAGGCAGAACAATAGGTATCCTGTCACAGGGAGGTGTGACCATCTCCCAGGCAGGGTTTAGTGTATTGGGACAGGGTGGGGGCGCTTGCAAGCACCACTCAGACTGCTTGAGGGGCACATTTGGTGCCCTCCTTGCATACTCCAGCTCAAACCAGTTTGGGGAGCTGTTGGCTCCCGCTCTGGTGCGAAACTGGACAAAGGACATGGGAGTGTCCTCCCCAGTGTCCAGCCCCTCCTCTGGGAGGGACCCCTGAATCATCCCAACCCTTTCCTTAGGGTACTTAAGGGCTTACCTGAGGGTGGGTCCCTAGATTCATCGTGGGATTCGATTCAGATCTAACTCTGCGTCCTCTTCAACCGTCTGGACATTCTGACCGAGTCATACTGACAGTGTCGGACTGACCGCATCTGACTTCGCTTTGGGAACCGAGAATGCAACCAGGAAGACTCTGTCTGCTCCTGATCTCTTCGTTCTGCAAGTCCGCTGCACCGTCAGTGTCCGTGCTCCATACAGGTTCCATCCAGAACCTGTGGACATCCAAAGACACCCGAAGGAATCTCCCTTGGAGTGAAGGAGTCACTCCCCTGCATCCGCAGGCACCGCAATATAGCTGACCAATTTGCTGATCCTGGGCTCCTACTGACTCCAACAGGTTCAGTAACACAGGAGGCAGTTCTGTAAGGCTCTTGAGGCCTGTACTGTCTTCAGACCGAGTCTGAGGCCAGGATCCCTCATCGACACCGCCGGGACCGAGTCCCTGTGCACCGCGTCGGCTGGCCATTGCCAAGGCTGGGTGACTCTCATCTCCAGAGATCTTCGGGCCCTGTCGAGGGTCTTCTTCGATTTCCATAGGCTCCCCTGCTTGCTTGGGGCCTCCCCTGACTTATTAGAACGTGGTGAGTCTCTTGGACCTTGCTGGTCCCGAAATTGTACCTTTTCGTCTTTGTCCATGTGTTGCCGTTGCCAAGGCCTGTTTGTGCTCCCGCCGGACACCGACCCCCTGGATATCGACATCCGACATGGGACTGCTCATACACCATTCCTAGTTGTCCTCAGCATCACCTGGTCCACGTAGCTGCAGAGACAAGGGCACCGTCAACTCTCAGGCAACAGCCGACATTGGTGGGCGCTCGACCCCCGTGCCTCCTGGTCACTCCTGAGTGACTTACATTCTGTCTCCTCTGCTTGCAGGTACTACTCTTCTTGAATCCACCCTTGGATTCCACCGGACTCTTCCAGCTTCTTCGCCAGCAGCATCTTGCTTGAAGCCCTCCATTGGGGTCTACTGCGGTTCCCGACGCCACTTTGTACCTGTGCACCCGGCTCCCCTGGGGCAGGTAACCTGGTCTACTGGGTATCCACGGGTGGGTTGACTCTCGAACCGGCCATCTTCCACGGGGTGTCTTCCAAGTCCTCTGGGAAGGGTCCTTTTTCCTAAGAATTGCAACAGCGACTTCCCCATTGACTTACCTTGAGCTCGCGGTTGTGTATTCACTTAGCACACGGCCTCCATGGGGTTCCTGGGTCCTTACCTCGGGTGGCTCCTTGGGTCCCCAGCGCTTATATATCTTCTGGGTCCACTCTCGACCTCGGTCGTTAGTCACATTCCACTATTTTTGTGTATGGTTTAGGTCTCCCCCGGAAGCCCACTGTATGTTCGTGCTACTTACCTGTCGTATTATCAAAGTATTGTGTGTATTGTAATTATATCTCCAGGTAGGAGATATTGCATTGGGTTAGTGAATGTCTGTAATAAATAACTATTTTTATAACTACACTGTGTGGTTCTTTTTCAATTAATCTGCACTATAAGGTTAGATAGTGATGAAACAAGCTGCTTTACACTCCTCCTAGACTAAGGCGAAAGGCTGCTCTCTACAGCTACGACTTAGAGAGCTTTCTAAGATTGTCTAAACCACAAAAAACACCATAAGGGTTGTGTGAATTGGTGCAGGGTGCTACACTTGAATAAATGAGCACCATATACCAAGCCAGCATCCTACAGATGTGGAGGCATGGGCTTCTGCAGGAACGAGGAGAACCAGACCTGATTGTGTATGAGGAGTACCAGACCTGTGTGTGATGTGGAGTCATGGGCCTCTGCAGGAGTGAGAAGTACCAGACCTGTGTGTGATGTGGAGTTATGGGCCTCAGCAGGAGCAAGGAGTGCCGGACCTGTGTGTGTTGAGGAGTGCCAGACCTGTATGTGAGGAGGAGTCACGGGTCTCTGCAGGAGCAAGGAGTGTCAGGCCTGTGGGTGACGTGGAGTCCCAGGCCTCTGCAGGAGCGAAGAGTGCTGAGCCAGTGTGTGACAAGGAGCAAGGAGTGCCAGACCTCTGTGCAAGGAGGAGTGAGGGGTCTCTTTAGGAACGAGGAGTGCAAGACCTGTGTGTGAGGAGGAGATGTGGCCCTCTGCAGGAGCGAGGAGTGCCAGACTGTGAGTGAGAAGAAGTCACAGGCCTCTGCAGGACCAAGGAGTGCCAAACCTGTGTGTGAGGAGGAGTCAAAGAGCAATGCATGAGTATGGAATGCCATAACAGTGTGTGACAAGGAGTCACAGGCCTCTGCAGGAGCAAGGAGAGCCATACCGATGTGTGAGGAGGAGATGCGGTGCTCTGCAGGAGCGAGGAGTGCCAGACCAGTATGTGACGAGGTGCACTGGCCTCTGCAGGAGTGAGGAGTGCCAGACTCCATCCATCATCTCTTTGTGTTTGCTTTGTTCGCCCTAAGTTGGCAGGGTATGCCCAGACGTGGGTCCCTTGCTCACTTTGCCACTGGATTCAAGCTAGCCTGGCTGATGAGGGGTGTTATCCCGAAACCAGTTCCAGGATGCTTGTTTCCGGTCCAGGGAAGACATGGCTTGGCAGTTCGGGCTGGACTGTTCCCATGAGGCACAGGGTCAAGACTGATTTGCATATAACTGTGTCTGAACTGGGGTGGCGAAATAAGCTAAATAATTATGATGGATTCAACCCAGATCTGTGACTGGAGGTGAGTGTCTGAAAAGTTTCAGCGCTCAGTCCATCATCTCATGTTTGCTTTGTTCGCCCTAAGTTGGCAGGGTATGCCCAGATGTGGGTCCCTTGCTCACTTTACCACTGGATTCAAGCTAGCCTGGCTGATGAGGGGTGTTACCCCGAAACCGGTTCCAGGATGCTTGTTTCCGGTCCAGGGAAGACATGGCTTGGCAGTTTGGGCTGGACTGTTCCCATGAGGCACAGGGTCAAGACTGATTTGCATATAACTGTGTCTGAACTGGGGTGGCGAAATAAGCTAAAGAATTATGATGGATTCAACCCAGATCTGTGACTGGGGGTGAGTGTCTGAAAAGTTTCAGCGCTCAGTCCCTCATCTCCTTATGTTTGCTTTGTTCGCCCTAAGTTGGCAGGTATGACCAGATGTGGGTCCCTTGCTCACTTTGCCACTGGATTCAAGCTAGCCTGGCTGATGAGGGGTGTTACCCTGAAATCGATCCCAGGATGATTGTTTCCGGTCCAGGGAAGACATGGCTTGGCAGTTCGGGCTGGACTGATCCCATGAGGCACAGGTTCAAGACTGATTTGCATATAGCTGTGTCTGAACTGGGGTGGCGAAGTGAGCTAAAGAATGATGATGGATTCAACCCACATCTGTGACTGAGGGTGAGTGTCTGAAAAGTTTCAGTGCTTCGTCCATCATCTCCTTGTGTTTGCTTTGTTCGCCCTAAGTTGGCAGGGTATGCCCAGACGTGGGTCCCTTGCTCACTTTGCCACTGGATTCAAGCTAGCCTGGCTGATGAGGGAAGTTACCCCAAAACCGGTCCCAGGATGCTTGTTTCCGGTCCAGGGAAGACATGGCTTGGCAGTTCGGGCTGAACTGTTCCCATGAAGCACAGTGTCAAGACTAACCCTGGGCATAATACTTCACTACGCTCACGGAGCATGCAAAGTTTGTGCTACTACGCAAATTGCACGTAGCAGAGTGAATAACTGTGCTAATTGAAGTAGCGTAGCAGCAGTAAAATAAACACTTTCAAATGCTTTGATAAAGCAATTTTCTATGCTAAAAAGCATATAACCAATTCACAAAAATGAATTTTGACAATAAAATATCAAGCAATGAGAGAGGTGATGATTTTGGGTTCCCCCCTAACCTAGGGGGAGGACCAAGCAGATGCCTTGAACACAAAAAGCATATCATGTGAATGATTCAATGGTGGTCCCTTCCTCCTAGGACCACCCCAAGCACTGTTATGGGCAAAAATACAATCCCAACCAAAGGCCCTGCAAAGTATTATGGGACGAGATTAGCAGTGGGCAGTGAATATTATAGTTTCCAATATCAAAATAATTCTACAAAGAGCTGCAGTTCAACTAGTCGTTACTAGGTGTCCCTCACGAGTCAAATGCAAAAGCATTGAAATTATTAATACATCAAGCTGCAGTTCCACTGGTCGTTACAAGATGTCCCTCACGAGTCAAATGCAAAAGTATTGAAAATCTTTCATGAGGCTTTTGCATTTGACTCGTGAGGGACATCTAGTAACGACTAGTGGAACTGCAGCTCTTTGTAGAATTATTTTGATATTAGATACTATAATATTCACTGCCCACTGCTAATCTCGTCCCATAATGCTTTGCAGGGCCTTTGGTTGGGATTGTATTTTTGCCAATAACTGTGCTTGTGGTGGTCCTAAGAGGATGGGACCACCACTGAATGGTTCAAAAGATGTGTTTTTTGTTTTCAAGGCATCTGCTTGGTTTTCCCCTAGGTTAGGGAGGATCCTAAAATCATCACCTCTCTCACTGCTTGTTAATTTATCGTTTTCACTTTTCTGTAATAACTATATGCATTTTTAGCATATAAAGACAGAGATTTTTTTTATCTTAACTTGCACTGTACAAGGTGCTTTTGGCAATTATTGTACAGTGCAGTCAAGCACACAGCTACGCACTACGTAATGTGCATAGCTACGTGTAGTTAAAAATGTACTTCACGTAGTTACGTGAAGTGCTACTACGCAAACTACGCCCAGGCTTAGTCAAGACTGATTTGCATTTAGCTGTGTCTGAACTGGGGTGGCGAAGTGAGCTAAAGAATGATGATGGATTCAACCCAGATCTGTGACTGGGGGTGAGTGTCTGAAAAGTTTCAGCGCTCCGTCCATCATCTCCTTGTGTTTGCTTTGTGAGTTAGGAGTGCCAGACCAGTATGTGACGAGGTGCACTGGCCTCTGCAGGAGCAAGTAGTTCCAGACCTGTGTGTGAGGAGCTATCAGAGGCCTCTACAGGACCGAGGAGTTCCAGACCAGTGTGTGACAAGGTGTCACTGGCCTCTGCAGGAGCAAGGAGTGCCAGACCAGTATGTTACGAGGTGCACTGGCCTCTGTAGGAGTGAGGAGTCACAGGCCTCTGCAGGTCTGAGGAGTGGCAGACCTGTGTGATGTAGAGTCACGGGCCCCCAAAGGAGCAAGGAGTGCCAGACCTGTGTGTTGGCAAGGAGTGTCAGACCTGTCTGTGAGGAGCAGTCATGGGCCTCTGCAGGAGCGAAGAGTGCGAGACCTGTGTGTGAGGATGATTCACAGGCCTCTACAGGACTGAGGAGTGGCAGACCTGTGTGATGTGGAGTCACGTGCCCCCGCAGGAACATGGATTGCAAGACCTGCATGTGTGTTAGGAGTGCCAGACCTGTGTGTGAGGAGGAGTCATGGGCCTCTGCAGGATCGAGGAGTGGCAGACCTGTGTGTGTGAAGAGGAGTCACAGGCCTCTGCGGGAGTGCCAGACCTGTGTGTGGGGGATGAGTGGCAGACCTGTGTTTGGTGTGCAGTCACGGACCACTGCAGTTGCGAGGAGTGCCAGACCTGTGTGTGAGAAGGATTCACGGTCCTCTGCGGGAGTGCCACACCTGTGTGCAGGGGAGGAGTGGCAGAACTGTGTGTAATGTGGAGTTATGGGCCTCTGCAGGAGCGAGGAGTGATAGACCTGTGTTTGAGGCAGAGTCAAGGGCCACTGCAGGAGTGAGGAGCGCCAGACCTGTGTGTGACGAGAAGTCACTGGCCTCTGCAGGAGCAAGGAGTGCCAGACCTATGTATGAGGAGGAGATGCAGCCCTCTGCAGGAGTGAGAAGAGACAGAAATGTGTGTCTGACAAAAGTTCACTCCTGGGTACAGCCCTGATCATTTTTTATTAATTTTGAGTACATTTGAGAGGCTGCCAACTCGCCCGAAGGCAAATGGGGAAACTATCTAGGGCAGCCTTGTGAAGGGAATATTCAAGTTGGCTACCAACCCGCGAATCCTTCCGAAACCACTCCATTTGCGGATATTAAAAAGCCCGTTTTGGAGCATATGGGTATTGATGAAAAAACATAGAGAATACAGTTTTGCCAAGAAAATACCTCACAATAAGGCAAGTCCTGGGCTTTTTTTTTTTAATTAGGGACTTGGAGGACAAATGGCTCAGGCCCAGGGAGCCCAGTGAGAAGGAGATAATAGATAAGATGTATTTAGAACAGTTGTGAATGTCCTTCCTCTTATCGTCCAAAAGTGGGTGAAGCAACATGACAAATTTACATTGAGTACAGCTATAGGAATGTACCTCTTGCCAGTTGGTCAACCCATACAAACCCCCTAAAGCCCCCCTGCAGTGGATACCCCTTATTAAAACCCCATTACAAAGAGTAGGAATGGTTTAGGTAGACCCTTCTCACCATCCAAGCAGGTTTACAAAATACATTGTGGTTATAATAGATTACGTAATGAGGTATCCTGAAGCCATTTCTCTTAGACAAACCACCACTCAGAAAATATCCTCACCTCTCGTAGAAGTTTTCTCTAGAATAGAATTTCCCAAACCGACCATGGTATGCTACTTGTTTAGAAATCAATGAAACAGGTATTTCAAGAGTCAGGGATCAACAATTACGTACATTGGTCTACCATCCACAGACTCAGCGTAATAATGCTACTCTGAAACTAATTTTAAAAATGTGAGATGGAGGGCTCAAACTGGGATAAAATGCTCCCTCTAGCTCTGTTCCCTACCAGGTGCCAGCCCAGTGCCCATCTGGGCTTCTCTTCATTTGAATTACTACTATTTGGCCAGAAGGCCAGGACCTTGCTAGAAATGACAAAGGCAGTCTGGGAATAGCATGGGGTTGGAGGGAATAAAACTGTAATAGAGTACACCTCTCAATTACGAAATAGACTCTGGAAACTTAAACAACTAGTTAATGAAAATCTAGAGGAGCCTAAATTAGGCAACAAAACTATTCTGATCACAAAACAAAATTGAAGGAATTTCAATAGGGTACTCCTACTGATTCCTTTCAGTGACCAAAAACTCTTAGCTAAATGGCAGGGCCCTTATAGGATACAGAAGAGGATAAACTAAGTGACAAATGGGCTTGAATTGTTTGATAGCCAAATGTTTCATGTTAATCTTCTTAAAAAATGGGAAGCCTGTCTCTAAAGAAATGCAGCTCACTTTTCCAAGTACAATATCAGAGATCTTATTCAAATTAACTCTTAATGCTAGTCTTATGAGCATTGAAAAACAGAAGCTAGAAGAAATCCTAACTTCCATCTGGAAGATTTTCCCTAAAGAGCCAGGAAGAACATGGTTAGAGAAACATTATATTCATACTGAATGAGGGCAGATTGTAAAACAAAAATCTTATTGAATTCTGGAAGCTAGACAAAATGCTATTAAGGAGGAGACAGAAAAAATGTTGAAGCTAGGGGCAATCAAACTCTCCAATAGTAACTGGTGCTCCCCTGTCCTGTTAGTACTGAAGTCTGATGGAACCATTCCATTCTGTATTGATTTTAGGACAGTAAATCAAATCTCCTAATTTGATATTTTGCATTGCCCTGGATAGACAAACTTATAGAACAAATAGGTGAGGTATCTACATCACCACCTTTGACTTAACTGAAGGTTATTGGCTGATCTCCTTAAAACCCCTTCTATAAAGAGAAAATAGCTTTTGCCATACCGAAGGGACTATATTATTTAATTGCCCTTCCCTTTGGTTTAGATGGGACTCCTAAAACTTTTCAAAGGTTAAAGAACCAGCATCTGAAAGGACATCAACAGTAGGTATCTTCATATCTCGATGACGTTGTCATTAATAGTAAAACCTGGAAGGAACATGTAAACCATTTTGTGGCTGTTGTGAATTCCTTAAAATATGCAGGACTCAATATCACCCAGAAAAGAGTACCTTGGTGATGAGCCAAGTAAAATATCTGAGTTACCTATTAGGAAATGGAGAGATGAAACCTCAAGGAGAAAACATAGCAGCCTCATAGTCAATACCATTTCTCACAACAAAAAAAGACCTACAGGCTTTCCTGGGGTTTGTGGCTATTATAAAAGTTTATGCCCTAATCTTCTCAGGTGGCTGCTCCCCACATTGACTTGCTGTACAAAGAAGCTCCACAACAAACCGAAAAAAGGAAACCAAGACGTTAAAGAAGCTTTCCAACAGTTTAAGGCTATTATCTCTTCTCAGCCTATCCTACAATCCTCACATTTTACCAAACCTTTGATCCTACCTCAGATTTAGGGAACACAGCCTTACTGTCACAAATAACAGTAGAAGGGGATGAAAAACTCATCCTTCTCATTAGTAGAAAACTCTTTAACAGAGAAAAAATATCTGACTATCGAAAAAGAGTGCTTTGGCATAAAGGGGACCATAGAAAAACAATTATTCTTGATGGGAAGGAATTTTCCCCCCTCCCCCTTAACCTGGCTATCCCTTAATAAAGATTGCAATCCCACAGTATTGTGTTGGTTCCTTTCTTTACAACAATATCAACTCCAAGTAAAACACAAGAAGGAGAAAGACCAAGTGAATGTTGGAATTCTTTTCACAAGGTTCCCTTGTAACCTTCCAGAATGGAGGAATCTTAGGACATAGGTGTTCAACATAGACTTACCTGGCAACTGCAGTTTGGTCTTGCAGTGCTATGCACCCACACTGCCTGTAGAAAGTAGAAAAGAAGCAGAGTTAGAAAGTTAGAAAAGAAAACAGACTAGTGGGTAGATAAGGGAAAGAAAATGATAAGGAACAACCTGAGTGGGAGCCGATAGGAGGGACAGACTATAAAAGGCTGACCAAGGATATTTTTACGCCACGAAAAGGAGGAATCAGGAGACATGAATGAGGAAGTGATCAACCCCTATTCCCCTTTGTTGCGGGGAACACCCCAGGGGAGGAGGAATAAAGAGTGCTCAAGGATGCTGTGAAGGGTGATGGATGGAGCCACCATTATCAGCCAAACAGCAACAGAGATGCTGGGGAGGAATCAGGCCCTGAGGCCTGATCTCCTCACGTGCAGAACCCCCCATGTCAAAGTGAGCAGCAGCAGGGCCCCCCATGTCAAAGTGAGCAGCAGCAGGGCCCCCCATGTCAAAGTGAGCTGCAGCAGGGCCCCCCATGTCAAAGTGAGCAGCAGCAGGGGGAGCCGCACCAGGTCGACCACCAGAAAGAAGTGAAAAGAGACAATAATGTTCTGACCTGTGGAGTGTGGAAGACACTTAGAGACAAAAAGACTGTAAGAGACTCCAATTGGTTTTAATTTCATTTTCTCTTTTGAAACTCCATAGTCCTATAACAAATAAACAGGAAACCCTTCAGGCTCTCTATTAAAAGAGCTGTGTATGGGAGATGTTTGAAATAGAACCATCTCACATGGATCATTCAGGCTACTCTCCTTTCTGAAAGCCCTATACCTACTTCTGGGAGTCTGGTGACCTGGACACTCCTTGACATTCTTACCAATGAAGGTCGAGAAGGTGTGGTGCTGGGGAAAAGTCTAAGAAGTAAGTCACAAGAAGAGCAATCCAAGATCACAAGGTGCCTGTGTCTTGCTGGTGCTCTGCCTTGAGACTACTGGTGCAGAATTGGATAAGGCTGTCTGCCAGTAAGCTAAAGCGCCCTTTCCAAGGTAGAAAACCAATGGGAGCCACAAGCCTCCAGGGACGATCACAGGCAGATGGCTTTGAATTCAAATGCTTGTGGCTTAAGGCAGGTGTTCTGTACAAAATGGCGCACACCCAAGCCCCATGATGGTGAGAGTAGCGCATAGGCATTGAACACAACACAAGGTATTGGGCACAACAACACAAGGCATCAGGCACAACAACACAAGCAACACAAGGCATCAGACACAATGACACAAGGCATCAGGCACAACAACACAAGGCATAAAACACAACAACACAAGGCAAGAGGCACAACAACACAAGGCATCAGGCACAACAATACAAGGCATCAGACACAACAACACAAGGCATCAAACACAACAACACAAGGCATCAGGCACAACAACACAAGGCATCAAACACAACACAAGGCAACAGGCACAACAACACAAGGCATCAGGCACAACAACACAAGGCATCAAACACAACAACACAAGGCAACAGGCACAACAACACAAGGCATCAGGCACAACAACACAAGGCATCAAACACAACACAAGGCAACAGGCACAACAATACGAGGCATGAGGCACAACAACAGAAGGCATGAGGCACAACAAAACTAACAACACAAGGGATCAGACACAACAACACAAGGCATTGGACACAAGAGCACAAGGCATCAGAAACAACAACACAAGGCATGGGACACAACAACACAAGGCATAAGACTCAAAAACACAAGGCATCAGACACAAGAGCACAAGGCATTACACATAACAAAACAAGGCATCAGACACAACAACACAAGGAATGAGACACAACAACACAAGGCATCGGACTCAACAACACAAGGCATAGGACACAACAACACAAGGCATCGGACACAACAACAAAAGGCATCGTACACAACAATATAAGGCATTGGACACAAGAGCACAAAGCATCAGACACAACAGCACAAGGTATCGGATAAACAACACAAGGCATCAGACACAACATCACAAGGCATAAGACACAAAAACACAAGGCATCGGACACAAGAACACAAGGCATCAGACAAAACAACACAAGGCATCAGACACAACAGCACAAGGCATCAGATAAACAACAAAAGGCATCAGACACAACAACACAAGGCATAAGGCACAAAAACACAAAGCATCGGACACAAGAGCACAAGGCATCAGACATAACAAAACAAGGCATCAGAAACAACAACACAAGGCATGAGACACAACAACACAAGGAATCAGGCACAACAACACAAGGCATTGAACACAACAACACAAGCATCAGACACAACTACACAATGCATCGAATAAACAACACAAGGCATCAGAAA
Source organism: Calotriton arnoldi (assembly GCA_963921515.1). Classification (NCBI taxonomy): domain Eukaryota; kingdom Metazoa; phylum Chordata; class Amphibia; order Caudata; family Salamandridae; genus Calotriton; species Calotriton arnoldi. The sequence goes on along the minus strand of CAWUFW010008036.1, from coordinate 83,479 downwards.
CAACAACACAAGGCATGGGACACAACAACACAAGGCATGAGACACAACAACATAAGGCATCAGACACAACAACATAAGCAATACAAGGCATTGTACACAAAAACAACACAAGGCATCAGACACAACACAAGGCATCAAACAAAACAACACAAGGCAAAGGACACAAAAACACAAGGTATCGGACACAAGAGCACAAGGCATCAGACACAACAACACAAGGCATGAGAGACAACAACACAAGGAATCGGACACAACAACACAAGGCATAGGACACAACAACACAAGGCATCAGACACAACAACAAAAGGCATCAGACGCAACAATACAAGGCATCGGACACAACACCACAAGGCATTGGAAACGACAACACAAGGCATCGGACACAACAACACAAGGCATTGCGCACAACAATACAAGGCATCGGACACAACAACACAAGCATCAGACACAACAACACAAGGCATTGGACACAACAAGACAAGCAAAACAAGGCATCAGACACAACACAAGCAACACAAGGCATCAGACACAACACTAACAACATAAGAGATCGAGCACAAGAATACAAGGCATCGGACACAAGACCACAAGACATCGGAAACAACAACACAAGGCATTAGACACAACAACACAAGGCATAAGACACAAAAACACAAGGCATCGGACACAAGAGCACAAGGCATCAGACATAACAAAACAAGGCATCAGACACAACAACACGAGGCATGAGACACAATAACACAAGGCATCAGACACAACAACACAAGGCATAGGGCACAACAATACAGGGCATCGGACACAAGACCACAAGACATCGGAAACAACGAAACAAGGCATCAGACACAACAACACAAGGCATTGGGCACAACAACACAAGGCATCAGACACAACAACACGAACAACACAAGAGATCGGGCACAACAATATAAGGCATCTGACACAAGACCACAAGTCATCGGAAACAACAACACAAGGCATCAGACACAAGGCATTGGGCACAACAACACAAATCATCAGGCAAACAAATCAAGGCATCAGACAAAACAACACAAGGCATCGGACACAACAACACAAGGCATTGGACACAAGACCACAAGGCATCGGAAACAACAACATAAGGCATCGGGCAAAACAACAAAAGGCATCAGACACAACAACACAAGGCATCAAACACAACAACACAAGACATCAGAGACAGCAACACAAGGCATTAGACAAAACAACACAAGGCATCAGGCACAACAACACAAGGCATCACACACAACAACACAAGGCATCAAACACAGCACAAGGTATCGGGCACAACAAGAGAAGGCATCGGGCACAACAACACAAGGCATCAGCCACAACAACACAAGCAACACAAGGCATCAGACACAACAGAACAAGGCATCAGGCACAACAACACAAGGCATCAAACACAACAACACAAGGCAACAGGCAAAACAACACAAGGTATCAGGCACAACAACACAAGGCATAAGGCACAACAACACAAGGCATGCGACACAACACAAGGAATCAGACACAACAACACAAGGCATCAAACACAACACAAGGAATTGAGCAAAACAACACAAGGCATTGCTCAGAACAACACAAGGTATCAGGCAAAAAAAAAGCAAGCAACACAAGGCATCTGACACAACAACACAAGCCATCAAACACAACAACACAAGGCATCGGGCATAACTACATAAGACAACAGGCACAACAATACAAGGCATCAGGCACAACAACACAAGGGATCAGGCAAACAACACAAGGCATCAGATACAACAACAAAAGGCATCGGACACAACAACACAAGGCATCAGACACAGCAACACAAGGCATCAGACACAGCAACATAAGGCATTGGACAAAACAACACAAAGCATCAGGCACAACAACACAAGGCATCAGACACAACAACACAAGTCATTGAACACAACACAAGGTATCGGGCACAACAACACAAGGCATCAGGCACAACAACACAAGCAACACAAGGCATCAGACACAATGACACAAGGCATCAGGCACAACAACACAAGGCATCAAGCACAACAATACAAGGCATCAGGCACAACAACACAAGGCATCGGACATAACAAGACAAGGCATCAGACACAACAACACAAGGCATCAAACACAACACAAGGCAACAGGCACAACAATACAAGGCATGAGGCACAACAACAGAAGGCATGAGGCACAACAAAACTAACAACACAAGGGATCGGGCACAACAATACAAGGCATCGGACACAAGACCACAAGGCATCAGAAAAACAACACAAGGCATCAGACACAACAACACAAGGCATAGGACACAACAACACAAGGCATCAGGCAAACAACACAAGGCATCAGGCAAACAACACAAGGCATCAGATGCAACAACACAAATCACTGGACAAAACAACACAAGTCATCAGACACAACAACACAAGGCATCAGGCACAACAACACAAGGCATCGGGCAAAACAACAAAAGACATCAGACACAACAACACAAGCCATCAAGCACAACAACACAAGGCATCAGACACAACACCATAAGCAATACAAGGCATCCTACACAACAAAAACACAATGCATCAAACACAACAACACAGTGCATCAGACAAAACAACACGAGGCATCGGACACAACAGCACAAGGCATCAGATAAAAAACACAAGGCATCAGACACAAAAACACAAGGCATCGGACACAAGAGCACAAGGCATCAGAAACAACAACACAAGGAATGAGATACAACAACACAAGGCATCGGACTCAACAACATAAGGCATAGGACACAACAACACAAGGCATCGGACACAACAACAAAAGGCATCGTACACAACAATGCAAGGCATCGGACACAACAACACAAGCATAGTACACAACAACACAATGCATCAGATAAACAACACAAGGCATCAGACCTAACAACACAAGGCATCGGACACAAGAGCACAAAGCATCAGACACAACAGCACAAGGTATCGGATAAACAACACAAGGCATCAGACACAACAACACAAGGCATAAGACACAAAAACACAAGGCATCGACACAAGAACACAAGGCATCAAACAAAACAACACAAGGCATCAGACACAACAGCACAAGGCATTGGATAAACAACACAAGGCATCAGACACAACAACACAAGGCATACGACACAAAAACACAAGGCATCGGACACAAGAGCACAAGGCATCAGACATAACAAAACAAGGCATCAGACACAACAACAGAAGGCATGAGACGCAACAACACAAGGCATTGGACACAGCAACACAAGGCATAGGACACAACAACACAAGGCATCAGACACAACATCAAAAGGCATTGGACTCACCAATACAAGGCATCGGACACAAGACCACAAGGCATTGGAAACAACAACACAAGGCATCGGACACAACAGCACAAGGCATCGGGCACAACAATACAAGGCATACGACACAACAACACAAGCATCAGACACAACAACACAATGGATCGGATAAACAACACAAGGCATCAGACACAACAACACAAGGCATCGGACACAAGAGCACAAGGCATCAGAAACAACAACACAAGGCATGGGACACAACAACACAAGGCATCGGACACAACAATAAGGCATGAGACACAACAACACAAGGCATCAGACACAACAACATAAGCAATACAAGGCATCGTACACAACAACAACACAAGGCATCAGACACAACAACACAAGGCATCAAACAAAACAACACAAGGCACCAGATGCAACAGCACAAGGCATCAGATAAACAACACAAGGCATCAGACACAACAACACAAGGCAAAGGACAAAAAAACACAAGGCATCAGACACAAGACCACAAGGCATTGGAAACGACAACACAAGGCATCAGACACAACAACACAAGGCATCAGACACAACAACAAAAGGCATCAGACACAGCAATACAAGGCATCGGACAGAAGACCACAAGGCATTGGAAACGACAACACAAGGCATCGGACACAACAACACAAGGCATTGGGCACAACAACACAAGTCATCGGACACAACAACACAAGCATCAGACACAACAACACAAGGCATTGGACACAACAAGTCAAGCAAAACAAGGCATCGGACACAACACAAGCAACACAAGGCATTAGACACAACACTAACAACATAAGAGATCGGGCACAAGAATACAAGGCATCGGACACAAGACCACAAGACATCGGAAACAACAACACAAGGCATTAGACATAACAACACAAGGCATCAGACACAACAACACAAGGCATGAGACACAACAACACAAGGCATAGGACACAACAAGACAAGGCATCGGACACAACAACAAAAGGCATCGGACAAAACAATACAAGGCATCGGACACAAGACCGCAAGGCATTGGAAACAACAACACAAGGCATCGGACACAACAACACAAGGCATTGGGCACAACAACACAAGGCATCGGACACAACAACACAAGCATCAGACACAACAACACAAGGCATTGGACACAAAAAGACAAGCAAAACAAGGCATCGGACACAACAACACTAACAACACAAGAGATCGGGCACAACAATACATGGCATCGGACACAAGATCACAAGACATTGGAAACAACAAAACAAGGCATCAGACACAACAACACAAGGCATTGGGCACAACAACACAAGGCATCAGACACAACAACACTAACAACACAAGAGATCGGGCACAACGATACAAGGCATTGTACACAAGACCACAAGACATTGGAAACTACAACACAAGGCATCAGACACAACAACACAAGGCATTGGCCACAACAACACAAGGCATCAGGCAAACAAAACAAGGCATCAGAAAAAGCAACACAAGGCATCAGACACAACAACACAAGGCATCGGACACAAGACCACAAGGCATCGGAAACAACAACATAAGGCATCCGGCAAAACAACAAAAGGCATCAGACACAACTACACAAGGCATCGGACACAACAACACAAGGCATCAGACACAAGACCACAAGGCATCGGAAACAACAACATAAGGCATCGGGCAAAACAACACAAGGCATCGGACAAAACAACACAAGGCATCAGGCAGAACAACACAAGGCATCACACACAACAACACAAGGCATCAAACACAACACAAGGTATCGGGCTCATCAAGACAAGGCATCGGACACAACAACACAAGGCATCAGCCACAACAACACAAGGCATTGGACACAACAACACAAGGCATCAAATACAACAACACAAGGGAACAGGCACAACAACACAAAGTATCGGACACAAGACCACAAGGCATCGGAAACAACAACATAAGGCATCGGGCAAAACAACAAAAGGCATCAGACACAACAACACAAGGCATCAAACACAACAACACAAGACATCAGACACAGCAACACAAGGCATCGGACAAAACAACACAAGGCATCAGGCACAATAACACAAGGCATCACACACAACAACACAAGGCATCAAACACAATACAAGGTATTGGGCACAACGAGACAAGGCATCGGACACAACAGAAGGCATTGGGCACAAAAACACAAGCAACACAAGGCATCGGACACAACAAGACAAGGCATCAGGCACAACAACACAAGGCATCAGGCACAACAACACAAGACAACAGGCACAACAACACAAGGCATCAGGCACAAAAACACAAGGCATAAGGCACAACAACACAAGGCATCAGACACAACAACACAAGGCATCAGACACAACAACACAAGGCATCGAACACAACACAAGGTATCGGGCACAACAACACAAGGCATATGACACAACAACACAAGCAACACAAGGCATTCGACACAATGCCACAACAATATAAGGCATCAGGCACAACAACACGAGGCATCAGGCAAAACAACACAAGTCATAGGGCACAACATCACAAGGCATCGGAAACAACAGCAATGTTAACAATTGTCACTATATCTCTGAATCATTGGTTATCTCCTTCTGTCAGTATCAAGCTACCTGTTATACTGTTTACATGCGTTTCTTCTGAGCTATGTGTGAGTGAAAACTGGGTATCAAACTTGATATATAATTGCACACATGGCCCTCTAGAAACATACATTTCTTTGCTACTGAGCGTGCACATGCATCAGTATGTTTCTAAAACGGAGAACAACATTTTGCAATTTTTCAAAGCACAAACCCTTTTGTGAATGGCATACCTACATCATTTCTCAAATATTTCTTCTGCTTCTAAAACATATATTCAGCATATCTCAAACTAAAGTTACACTCAAAATGAAGCTAGCACAAGAACTCTCAAGGCATTCTGCACTATTAAACCTTCTCAATTTTAAACAAAGCATGTTTAAAGAAAAACACTACCCTCAACATATTCATGAAATTTTCATCAGCCTTATTGAACATAGATCACCATGTAAACATATATGCAATTTCTTAATAGATGTACACCTTCAAGCCATCTTTCCCAAAATATATACCTCTCTGCATCTTTAAGAAAACTCAAAAGTCCCACCGTATATATAGCTATGTGCATGCACAAAAACCATATCTCACCATCTAAGTATATGCAAAGCGGTCATATAAGTTAAAACCCACATTGACAAACACTTCCTATTATATACCTAGCAAGTATTACTTCTTTCTAATTCATATCATGCAGACAACGTGTTCTCATCTTTTATTTCTCACTACACTATTCCTGTTTAATAATGTTACTAAAAGTGCTACAACTTCCAGAATGCAAATAACAGATGTATCTATTCTGCACATGATGTTTAGACATTTAAAACATTCTTAGCTCCTCATTGCAACTTTCCACAAAACTGTACTGTTACTTTTCAATAAAATACACAATGTAAAAAACAGGCACTAATTCATTTTTCTCTTACTTCCCAAAACATTCACCACTAACCTCTTAAACACATACTCTCTAACAGATACAGTCCAACTCATTTGTTTTTTCTCATCACTGTGATACTCCTTTTAACCAAACAGTTAAGATGTGTATAAACTAAGCAGAAGAATGGCGCACCACTCTCATACAAAGCAACTTTAAAATGGCGACCGCTTCAACTTTCCACTCTATCATCATGAGAAAGGGAGCAAATCAAATCATGTCTTTCATTTTAGACTACTGTATCCCCAGTTGTGAATGGTTAGCATCTGTTAACCCTTCCCCTCTCTTTCAAAATGAGGTTCCTGATCATAGCGGAATAATCGTGGAAAGAAATGGAAGTTCAAACCTATATCTAGCTTCATTTTTCTGAAGTTTAAATACTACACAATTGTTTATTACATAGTCATGAGTTGGAAATTAAAACTTGCCATTACATACATTGTGTCATCACTCCTCAACTTTTCCCCCAAAAAATCTTTCTCTTTAACACCCTTCCCCCCAATACACTCTTAGCGCAGTGTACCTAGCAACCCAGTCGAACCAGTAGGTCACAAGTTCACAGCACATTCTAGAAGGAACATGCTACTTCCAAATGAGATACAGCAGGTGTGGTTTGCTCCACAGATTCAAAAGCATATCAATGCCTGTATTACATTTCTTTTTTTAAACAACAGCCAATAATAAGGCTTCTTCCTGAGCCATCCAACACACCAGCTAATTTTATTCATTTTCTTGCTGACAGCATCCAATGAAAAATATATATAAATATATTTTTTTTAAAACACCTGAGAGAGGATGTGGCCTAACGGGAAGGGCGATACAAAATGGGATGATGGACGGAACGTTTGAGCCAATCAAACACTCACCCCCAGTCAACTGATCTGGGTTTAATCCATCATCATTCTTTAGCTCACTCCACCACCCCAGTTCAGACATGGCCATATGCAAATCAGTCTGACCCTGTGCCTCATGGGAACAGTCCAGCCCGAACTGCCAAGCCATGTCTTCCCTGGACCGGAAACAAGCATCCTAGGACCGGTTTCTGGCATTCCAGCCGTCATCAGCCAGGCTTGCTTGAATCCAGTGGCAAAGTGAGCAAGGGACCCACGTCTGGGCATACCCCCGCCAACTTAGAGCGAACAAAGCGATACAAAATGGGATGATGGACGGAACGTTTGAGCCAATCAAACACTCACCCCCAGTCAACTGATCTGGGTTTAATCCATCATCATTCTTTAGCTCACTCCACCACCCCAGTTCAGACATGGCCATATGCAAATCAGTCTGACCCTGTGCCTCATGGGAACAGTCCAGCCCGAACTGCCAAGCCATGTCTTCCCTGGACCGGAAACAAGCATCCTAGGACCGGTTTCTGGCATTCCAGCCGTCATCAGCCAGGCTTGCTTGAATCCAGTGGCAAAGTGAGCAAGGGACCCACGTCTGGGCATACCCCCGCCAACTTAGGGCGAACAAAGCGATACAAAATGGGATGATGGACGGAACGTTTGAGCCAATCAAACACTCACCCCCAGTCAACTGATCTGGGTTTAATCCATCATCATTCTTTAGCTCACTCCACCACCCCAGTTCAGACATGGCCATATGCAAATCAGTCTGACCCTGTGCCTCATGGGAACAGTCCAGCCCGAACTGCCAAGCCATGTCTTCCCTGGACCGGAAACAAGCATCCTAGGACCGGTTTCTGGCATTCCAGCCGTCATCAGCCAGGCTTGCTTGAATCCAGTGGCAAAGTGAGCAAGGGACCCACGTCTGGGCATACCCCCGCCAACTTAGGGCGAACAAAGCGATACAAAATGGGATGATGGACGGAACGTTTGAGCCAATCAAACACTCACCCCCAGTCAACTGATCTGGGTTTAATCCATCATCATTCTTTAGCTCACTCCACCACCCCAGTTCAGACATGGCCATATGCAAATCAGTCTGACCCTGTGCCTCATGGGAACAGTCCAGCCCGAACTGCCAAGCCATGTCTTCCCTGGACCGGAAACAAGCATCCTAGGACCGGTTTCTGGCATTCCAGCCGTCATCAACCAGGCTTGCTTGAATCCAGTGGCAAAGTGAGCAAGGGACCCACGTCTGGGCATACCCCCGCCAACTTAGGGCGAACAAAGCGATACAAAATGGGATGATGGACGGAACGTTTGAGCCAATCAAACACTCACCCCCAGTCAACTGATCTGGGTTTAATCCATCATCATTCTTTAGCTCACTCCACCACCCCAGTTCAGACATGGCCATATGCAAATCAGTCTGACCCTGTGCCTCATGGGAACAGTCCAGCCCGAACTGCCAAGCCATGTCTTCCCTGGACCGGAAACAAGCATCCTAGGACCGGTTTCTGGCATTCCAGCCGTCATCAGCCAGGCTTGCTTGAATCCAGTGGCAAAGTGAGCAAGGGACCCACGTCTGGGCATACCCCCGCCAACTTAGGGCGAACAAAGCGATACAAAATGGGATGATGGACGGAACGTTTGAGCCAATCAAACACTCACCCCCAGTCAACTGATCTGGGTTTAATCCATCATCATTCTTTAGCTCACTCCACCACCCCAGTTCAGACATGGCCATATGCAAATCAGTCTGACCCTGTGCCTCATGGGAACAGTCCAGCCCGAACTGCCAAGCCATGTCTTCCCTGGACCGGAAACAAGCATCCTAGGACCGGTTTCTGGCATTCCAGCCGTCATCAGCCAGGCTTGCTTGAATCCAGTGGCAAAGTGAGCAAGGGACCCACGTCTGGGCATACCCCCGCCAACTTAGGGCGAACAAAGCGATACAAAATGGGATGATGGACGGAACGTTTGAGCCAATCAAACACTCACCCCCAGTCAACTGATCTGGGTTTAATCCATCATCATTCTTTAGCTCACTCCACCACCCCAGTTCAGACATGGCCATATGCCAATCAGTCTGACCCTGTGCCTCATGGGAACAGTCCAGCCCGAACTGCCAAGCCATGTCTTCCCTGGACCGGAAACAAGCATCCTAGGACCGGTTTCTGGCATTCCAGCCGTCATCAGCCAGGCTTGCTTGAATCCAGTGGCAAAGTGAGCAAGGGACCCACGTCTGGGCATACCCCCGCCAACTTAGGGCGAACAAAGCGATACAAAATGGGATGATGGACGGAACGTTTGAGCCAATCAAACACTCACCCCCAGTCAACTGATCTGGGTTTAATCCATCATCATTCTTTAGCTCACTCCACCACCCCAGTTCAGACATGGCCATATGCAAATCAGTCTGACCCTGTGCCTCATGGGAACAGTCCAGCCCGAACTGCCAAGCCATGTCTTCCCTGGACCGGAAACAAGCATCCTAGGACCGGTTTCTGGCATTCCAGCCGTCATCAGCCAGGCTTGCTTGAATCCAGTGGCAAAGTGAGCAAGGGACCCACGTCTGGGCATACCCCGCCAACTTAGGGCGAACAAAGCGATACAAAATGGGATGATGGACGGAACGTTTGAGCCAATCAAACACTCACCCCCAGTCAACTGATCTGGGTTTAATCCATCATCATTCTTTAGCTCACTCCACCACCCCAGTTCAGACATGGCCATATGCAAATCAGTCTGACCCTGTGCCTCATGGGAACAGTCCAGCCCGAACTGCCAAGCCATGTCTTCCCTGGACCGGAAACAAGCATCCTAGGACCGGTTTCTGGCATTCCAGCCGTCATCAGCCAGGCTTGCTTGAATCCAGTGGCAAAGTGAGCAAGGGACCCACGTCTGGGCATACCCCCGCCAACTTAGGGCAAACAAAGCGATACAAAATGGGATGATGGACGGAACGTTTGAGCCAATCAAACACTCACCCCCAGTCAACTGATCTGGGTTTAATCCATCATCATTCTTTAGCTCACTCCACCACCCCAGTTCAGACATGGCCATATGCAAATCAGTCTGACTCTGTGCCTCATGGGAACAGTCCAGCCCGAACTGCCAAGCCATGTCTTCCCTGGACCGGAAACAAGCATCCTAGGACCGGTTTCTGGCATTCCAGCCGTCATCAGCCAGGCTTGCTTGAATCCAGTGGCAAAGTGAGCAAGGGACCCACGTCTGGGCATACCCCCGCCAACTTAGGGCGAACAAAGCGATACAAAATGGGATGATGGACGGAACGTTTGAGCCAATCAAACACTCACCCCCAGTCAACTGATCTGGGTTTAATCCATCATCATTCTTTAGCTCACTCCACCATGAGGCACAGGGTCAGACTGATTTGCATATGGCCATGTCTGAACTGGGGTGGTGGAGTGAGCTAAAGAATGATGATGGATTAAACCCAGATCAGTTGACTGGGGGTGAGTGTTTGATTGGCTCAAACGTTCCGTCCATCATCCCCTTTTCTAACGGGAAGGGCGGTCAACCTCAAATCTGGGAAACCCAGTTTGAGTCTCGGCAATGACGCTTAACATCCTGTGATTCTGGACAAATCACTTAATCTTCTCATGCCTAACAAAAAATGAATGTGTCCTTGCGTAACGCAACTAGGTGCTCGTGTTAAGCATTCTGATACCCGATACCTTCGGGTAAAGTTTGCGCTATATAAAAACTCCCAAAAAAAACCTCTGTTTTTAACTTCTTTTTACTTTGGAAAACTACCTCATTCAGCTCCAGCCTTCTCCTGACTACTATTGCTCCTTCACGTCAAAATGCTAAGGGCCAGATGTATCAAGATTGCATTTTTTACGATTCTAGGGCCCTTACCTGCAGAAGTCCAAAGTTGTGGATTGAGCCTGTCTGTCTCCTAGGAGATTTCTGAATAGAGGAGCAGCTCCCCAGTCCCAGCCCCACCCTCAGGCCAGCAGACCTAGGACTGCTGATTGGTTCCCTAGCTGCAAGCAAACCTGAGTCCTCCTCTCACACCTGCCCAGGCCCCCTTAAGGCTTTGCTGGGTGCACCCCAAATCATTCTCCTCCATCTTGTGAGTTGCAGCCTACCTGTGCCCCAGATTGCAGTGAAGCAGAGTCCAAGAAGTGGTAAGGAGGCAGACTAGTGCTGTCTCTTTCCTAAAAAAGTTAAAAAGCGATTTTCCCAACCCGTGATTGCATCATCTCTTCTTTTTTTCGATCTCTTTAACTGTCTTTTCCTGTGGTTGTTACAGTTTAAAATTGTAGTTTTAACCTGCCCGTGATTGCATAATTTATTGCCTGTTTTGTGTTTAAACTTGTGGTTTTTCCTGCCCGTGACTGCTTCCATTTAACCTGTTGAATTGTGGGATTTGCAGTCCAAACTCTGTAGTTTTTCCCTCTCATTCCCCGTGACTATCAGTTTTTCCCTCCAAATTTCTCATTTGCTCTGTGCTAAGACCTGTATGTTAAGCAGTGCACCCCCAGCCACCATTTTGTGTTAACAAGTCAGTGAAACCAGCCCCCCCCTCCCCCACCCCAGCAACAGGGATATTCTACATCAGAGGGTGCTCTGAGACAGCAGTAATCTAATGTGAGCTGTTTAAACTGTGGGACTGTGCATTTCGTTTTTTGGCTAGGAGAGTGAGTAAAGTTTTTATACACACAGAATTGTTAGAGGACAGTTTGTTAGGCCCTTACCTGCAGAAGTCCAAAGTTGTGGATTGAGCCTGTCTGTCTCCAAGGAGATTTCTGAATAGAGGAGCAGCTTCCAACTCCCTGGCCAGCAAACCTTGTCTGAGGTTGCTGGGACCTTATATAGTCTGCTATTGGTTGGTACATGTGTGCACTGATTGGTGGTTGTATCTTGTGTTTCTATAGGACTAGGGATAGTGTCCTCATTGGTTGGGTATTTGAGGGTTCTCATTGGTTTCTGGGTCTGTGACTCAATCAATGTAGGATTGGGACTAGGGCTAGGGTTAGGCTTTCTATTGGAAGTAGGGACTAGGGCTTCCTGTGCTTGGACTAGAGCTCAGATTGGCTGTAAGGTCATGGTCTCCTATTGGTCCTGGAAATTAGGGCTGGTGTTGTGATTGGATAGTGTTAGGGCTAGGGTTCCCATTGGTTGAAGGGGTCACCTGATTGATAGGGTTATAAAAGGCCAAGGCTTAGGGCGTCTCAGCCTGGGCGTCGAGACTAAGGGCGGAGAGGACAAGGGCAGTTGCCTGTTTGAGCCTGTTAAGGGCGGAGAGGACAAGGTCAGTTGCCTGTTTGAGCCTGTTCGTGACTGGACGGGACTAGGGCCAGAAATGCTGCCCATTCCCCCATACAGTAATACCCAGCCCACACCATCCACATCCACAAACATAGTAACGCACTCACACCAAATGTACACCACACACAACCCTATGCACAAATCAATGTACCAGCATACACTACAAAACCAACCAAACCACATCTATACACCCTTCTATCCCAACTACCACACATACCCACCATCACCTACAAACAGTACACAACTCTATCCTATACCACTAACCAATCCACTTATCACTAACACAACGCCATTCAACACCATACATAACTACATCCCATCCAGACACACGCTCCCTGCTCTAATTACTCCTAACAGACCACCTTTTATCACTAACAAACATATACTCAGCCTTCCATCATTTGTCCAACCATCACCCTCCTCTTTCTTCTACCATAATAACACTAACGCACAACACACACACTGCACGGCACCACACTTTTTAACTCTTGCAACAAACCAGTCTAAGACAAACACTCTTACCTCTACTTCATTCCCTCCCACACACAACATACACTCTACTCATAAACACATCTCCACCCCCTCTACCTTACAACCTCCTCTCACAAACAAATCTATACAAACAAATCCATTGCATGAAACAAATACACCAGCACCCCTTTTCACTACTCCTCAAAAACAAAACATATCACACACACCAGCACAACAAGATCTTCAAAGCGCAACACCTCATAACACTTACCATCACAAAATACAAACATACACCCACCTTTCAAACCACACAAAGGAACAAACTCCAATACCAAGCTTTCTCTCTCCCACCACACCTAACACAGATACAGAACACAGCAACTCTCTTCTAACCGCCTCTGATCCATTGGACAATTTAGAAACTTACTACAACACCCACATGCTGCACCACCACACCTGACTCATACACCTTCAGCCCTAAACACACGCAAACAATATAAGCAATGTGCCACACCTCACAACTTCGCTACCCCATGTCTACTGCACAACAATGTTACACCACGAAAACAACACAGCACACCAACTCACTCTCAAACACCTTCTCCACCACATACACATGCAGACCCATCAAAATGCCTTCTTAGCATGCTGGATGAGGAACATGATACAGAACAGCTACATGATTGCTATCCTAATACAGCTAATGCCAGCACTAAAAACACACCTGCTACAAACCCACACAATACTGATCACTCTTCTACAAAACAAAGTCTCGCTATCACCAAAGCCCATTCTCTAAACTGTTTACTAATAAATGCTCGATCCCTCTCTAAAAACAAACATCACATCTACGACCTTCTCACAGATGCAAAACCAGACATAATATTCATAACTGAATCATGGTTGGGAGTTGATATGGCTCCAGTCCTGCATGAAGCCATTCCTCTAGGCTATAAAACGATCACCCAAAATCGTATAGGCAAAAAAGGAGGTGGTCTAGCTGTTGTGTTCAGGCAAACATTACATATCACTAAAGTTGACGACATCACCATAAAGAATTGTGAGGCCCTTCTCACCAGATGCAATCCTACACCGTCTTCCTCCTGTAACTTCCTGCTCCTTTACAGACCTCCACCTAGCAAGGCGACATTCCCAGACGCACTTCTAGACACAGTTTTAAACCTGATAACAATACACTCCAACCTATGCGTTCTGGGTGACCTCAACTTTGGGTTTGACAAACCCAATATGACACATCCAAAAACAATAACCACTGGCCTAGACGCACTGAACTTGCATCAGATTGTCCACAAACCCACACACATCGCTGGACATATCCTAGATGTCATTTTTGCTATTATGAACAAGTTACCTTTCAAACTATAACTCCAGTCACATGGTCAGACCACCACTTACTTGCTATCCAACATAAAACAACACTAAGCGACTCACCTAAAACTACCTTACTTCCATCCACCTATCGGCCGTGGAACAAACTCAATTTGGAACACTTAGAAACACAACTAACATCCAGTACAAATCTGGAAACAAATTCTGTTCAAAATCTATATGAGTGGCTACAGGAAGCTTTTGACATCCTGATACCACTCAAAACCACACAACAGAACAAAAGAAAAAAAACACCTTGGAGAAACAGAAATAAAAGACATAAAACAACAAATTAGAAAGCTGCAACGTACCTGGCTCAAAACAAATGCCAAACAAGACAAACTTCGCCTACAGAAAATTAACAGATTATACAAGTCAGCTATCAAAAAAGCTAAGAAAAGGTACTATTCAGACAGAATTCAAAATGCTAAATGTGCAAATAAAGAATTCTATAAAATACTCAATGAATTTCGCAAACCAAATTGCCTAGAAGGAACTCATCCTGTGACTCAAGATTTCACAGACAAACTGGCAAATCATTACACGGACAAAGCAGACACATTGGACTCGTACTTAAAACAGAAACAAAGCACCAGCACTAACCCTTGTACAAAACAACAATCCAAGAATATTCTAACCCAGCCTCTCCGTTCCTTCCAACACATCTCACACGATGAATTTATGGGCCTGGTCAAAGCAAGCAGGCCTGCCGGCAGCCCTTCTGACCCGTGTCCACCACAAACTTTCAAGACAATTCTTTTAACAACCTCTGCTGCCACTCCAGTAAGAAGAATCATCAACGATTACTTAACTACCGGAATATTTCCAGAAGAACTCAAAAAGTCACACATACGCCCTTTACTGAAGAAAACAAACTTGGACCCGCTGAACCCTGACAACTACAGACCCATTACAAATGGACCTTTCCTGGGCAAACTCATAGAAAGAGCAGCGTTCGCCCAGATGTCACAATTCATTGAAGAGAATGACATACTCTCAGACTTCCAAACAGGATTCCGTCCAGGAAGAGGCACTGAATCTGCCCTCCTTGCCATCTGGGATGACCTGAAGAATACAGTAGACCGCAACGGGGTTGCTGCGCTACTCCTCTTGGACCTCTCGGCTGCCTTTGACACGGTTGACCATGACACTCTGAAACAAAGACTCTATGAAGCCGGCATAGAGGGAATAGCTCTAGACTGGATCGCGTCCTACCTTCGAAACAGAACTAATGTCATCCATACCCCACCTTTCTCGTCCAAACCGTACTCCACAAAAGCAGGGGTCACTCAAGGCTCCATCATCTCGCCCATGGTTTTTAACATCTACATGAAGTCATTACCGGTACTGATCAATCAATTTCACCTCACGTGCTATAACTATGCAGATGACACGCAAATACTCCTTCAACTGGAATGCCCCAAAGACATTGGAAAATCTCCAATTTTCAGTTGTCTCAGAGCCGTGGATCAGTGGATGACTTGGAGCCATCTCAAATTGAATGCTTCCAAAACGGAAATACTCACGTGTGCCGATTGGAAACATTATGACCCGCTTGCCGCCTGGCCTGATGAACTGGGATCACCGCCTAAAGTATCGAAGGAAGTAAGAAACCTCGTAATGACCATGGACTCCAAGCTATCGATGAATGCCCAAGTGGACAAACTAGCAAGATCAAGCTTTGTCACTATAAAAACGCTACGATGAATTTTCCCTCATTTGGGATTTCCACACAAGGTCCTAGCTACCATCTCTCTTGTTCTGTCCAAACTCGATTACGCCAATAGCCTCTACCACGGATTTTAACAACCATGAAAAGACTACAACGGATTCAGAACTCGGCTGCCAGACTACTCTTGCATATCAAACCGCAAGACCACATCTCACCTGCCTTGAAAGCCCTACATTGGTTACCGGTTGCCAGAAGATCCACGTTCAAGCTACTTTGCATCACCCACAAAGCAATACATGGAATGGGACCGCTCTTTATCAGGAATAAAATCACCAAACACATTCAACAAAGGAACCTCCGCTCTATAGGGGCATCTTGCCTCAAAATCCCAAGATACGAGAAAAAAACCATGGGTGGCACATCCTTCTCTGTTCAAGCAGTCAAACTACGGAACTCTTTACCCACCAACATAAGATCCACCGACAACCACCTTATCTTCAGAAAACTACTCAAGAATTGGCTCTTCCCCACATAAGCACCATACGCAAACAGAAATTTACAGCATATTCCTCTGTATATAAGCATTTATTTTCACTATAGATATGTACCTATCTTTGTGTATTGCTTTGTATAAACATGTAGAATAATTATGTTGTAAAAAAAACATCTTTGGTCTACATGTACTTGCTTCCATTGTGCATTTATGTACCTTCCATGTACTTGGATCTGTATGTTTGTTACTTTTCTCCTAAAAAAGCATATCCAATGCACTACCCTATTTCTCATCCTGTACCTCTATGAATATCTTTAATCTACATATACTTACCTCCTTTATGCATCTATATACTTTCAATGTACTTATGGATCTATATATGTATCACTTTCTTCTAATTTAGCATTTCCAATGCTTCTCTCAATATATTTTCTAGCCCAACTTTCTGACTCATCTCAAACTTCTTTATACTGCTCTTTCCATTGCACTACCCTATCTCTCATACATCCACTCTCTCATTTATCCCAGAGCCCATACCACTACTATGATCCCCAAAATAACCCTTTCTAGACTCTCCCCTACTCTACCCCTCCTCTTTTTACTAGACCGATCCCGCAAAACAAACCTTTCTAAACTCTTCCCTCTGACTCTTCCCCTGCAAAACCCCTTTTTACTCATCCAAAAGCCTCCTCCTACTGCTATGACCTCCCAAAAGAAAAAAAAAAAGAAAAAAACAAATCCTTCACTCTTCTATCCCTCCACTATCCTTTTCAATCAAAATAACAGACTAACATGTTCACTTCTCAAATTCCATATTCCACTATACTAATTCACCACTAATCCTTTATGGGTTCCAGAGTAGCGTGCTACTCGCCAATAAAGCGTTTCAACACCCCTTCAGGGTTACAAGCGCTATATAAATGCAAACCTTTTCCCCTTTTCTACCCCTCCCCAACCCTTGTCAATCGAAATAACTGATTAACATATCCACCACTCAAATTACTTTCATGTTTCACCATACTAATTCAACACTAATCCTTATGGGTTCCAGAGTAGCGTGCTACTCGCCAAAAAGCGCTTCAAAACCCCATCAGGGGTAGCAAGCGCTATATAAATACAAACCTCTTTCCCTCTTCTATCCCGCCACCTACCTTTCTCTATCCAAATAACTGAATAACATATCCACCACTCAAATTACTTCATATTTCACTATACTAATTTTCAACACTAATCCTTTATGGGTTCCGGAGTAGCGTGCTACTCGCCAGAAAAGCACTTCAACACCCATCAGGTGCTATATGAATGCAAGCCTTTTTTCCCTCTGCTACCCTTCTCAATCCAAATAACTGACTAATATCCACCACTCAAATTACTTTCATATTTCACTATACTAATTCACCACTCAATCAATCAATCAATCATGTCACTTATAAAGCGCACTACATACCCGCGAGGGTCTCAAGGCGCTGGGGGAAGAGGGGGTGGTGCTGCTACTGATCGAAGAGCCAGGTCTTGAGGAGTCTTCTGAAGGCCAGTAGGTCTTGGGTCTGTCGGAGGTTGGTGGGGAGGGTGTTCCAGGTCTTGGCGGCGAGGTGGGAGAAGGATCTGCCGCCGGCGGTCGTTTTCCGGATGCGGGGGACTGTGGCGAGGGCGAGGCTGGTCGAGCGGAGCTGGCGGGTGGGGGTGTAGAAGCTGAGTCGTCTGTTGAGGTAGGCTGGTCCGGAGTTGTGGAGTGCTTTGTGTGCGTGGGTGAGGAGCTTGAAGGTTATCCTCTTGTTGACAGGGAGCCAGTGCAGGTCTCTCAGGTGGGGTGTGATGTGGCTGCGTCGGGGGATGTCGAGGATAAGACGTGCAGAGGCGTTCTGGATGCGTTGCAGCCGTCTCAGGAGCTTAGCCGTCGTTGCTGCGTAGAGGGCGTTTCCGTAGTCCAGCCTGCTGGTGACGAGGGCCTGGGTGACTGTTTTTCTTGTTTCGGTGGGGATCCACTTGAAGATCCTGCGGAGCATTCGGAGGATGTTGAAGCAGGATGAGGAAACGGCGTTGACCTGCTTAGTCATGGAGAGGGTGGGGTCGAGGATGACCCCTAGGTTGCGTACGTGGTCGGTGGGTGGCGGGGCTGTTCCCAGTGATGTTGGCCACCAGGAGTCGTCCCAGGCTGAAGGGTTGGAACCAAGGATGAGGACCTCCGTCTTGTCCGAGTTCAGCTTCAGGCGGCTGGTCCTCATCCATTCGGCGATGGCCTTCATTCCTTCGTGGAGGTGGACTTTGGCGGTGTGAGGGTCTTTGGTGAGGGAGAGGATCAGCTGGGTGTCGTCGGCGTAGGAGATGATGTTGAGGTTGTGCTGTCGGGCAACGTGGGCGAGGGGTGCCATGTAGATGTTGAACAGCGTTGGGCTGAGGGAGGAGCCTTGGGGTACGCCGCAGATGATCTTGGTGGCCTTGGATCGGAAGGGGGCGAGGCGGACGCTTTGTGTTCTGCCGGAAAGGAAGGATGTGGTCCAGTCCAGGGCCTTCTCTTGGATCCCGGCGTCGTGAAGGCGTGTTCGTAGTGTGTGGTGGCAGACCGTGTCGAAGGCGGCTGATAGGTCCAGGAGGATGAGGGCTGCTGTTTCTCCGTTGTCTAGCAGGGTCCTGATGTCATCGGTGGCGGCGATGAGGGCGGTTTCGATGCTGTGGTTGCTGCGGAAGCCGGACTGGGAAGGGTCCAGGATGTTGTTCTCCTCGAGGTAGCGGGTCAGTTGTTTGTTGACGATTTTCTCGGTGACCTTCGCGGGAACGGGAGCAGAGAGATGGGTCGGAAGTTCTTGAGGTCCTTGGGGTCTGCCTTGGGTTTCTTGAGTAAGGCGGTGATCTCGGCGTGCTTCCAGCTTTCCGGGAAGGTTGCTGTCTCGAAGGAGATGTTGATTATTTTCCGGAGATGGGGCGCGATGGCTGTACTGGCTTTGTTGAAGATGTGGTGAGGGCACGGGTCTAGCGGTGAACCGGAGTGGATGGTGTTCATGATCTCACTGGTGTCCTCGTCGTTGATGTTGGTCCAGGAGAGCAGGCGGTTGGTGGTTGTGGGGGCAGTGGTCTCGGTGGTTGCCGGGGCGGTCGTGGTGTTGAAGCTGTCGTGGATGTCGGCGATTTTGCGGTGGAAGAAGGTGGCCAGTGAGTCGCACAGGTCTCGCGACGGCTGGATGTCGTTGGTGTTGGAGCTGGGGTTGGAGAGTTCCTTCACGATGTTGAAGAGCTCTTTGCTGTTGTGTGCGTTGTTGTCTAGGCGGTCTTTGAGTGAGGCCCTTTTGGCGGATCTGATGAGGTGATGGTGACTGCGGGTGGCGCTCTTGTGGGCGGCGTAGCTGTCCGCTGTCCGTTCGTGGAGCCAGATCTTCTCCAGTTTTCGGCATGTTCGTTTGGAGGCCTGGAGGTCTTCGGTGAACCAGGTGGCTTTCTTGCTGGTGTGGCTGTTGGGCGGATTCTTGAGCGGGGCGAGGGTGTTGGCGCAGTCGTCGATCCACTGTCTGAGGTTGCGGGCGGCGGTGTCGGGGTCGGAGGGTTCGGCGGGTGGGCTCAGGGCGAGGGTTGTGGTTAGCTGGTCTTCCGTGACTCTGCTCCAGCAGCGGCGAGGCATTTGTTCGGTGCGGTGGTGCGTGGTGGGCTTCCTGTAGGTGAAGTGGATGCAGTGGTGGTCAGTCCAGTGGGGTTCGGAGGTGTGGTTGAAGGAGACGTGTGGGCTTGCGGAAAAGATGGAGTCGAGCGTGTGGCCGGCGGCGTGGGTGGGTGTAGTCACGAGCTGTCTGAGTCCGAGGGTGGCGAGGTTGTCGATCAGGGTGGTGGAGTTGGTGTCCTTGTTGTTCTCGAGGTGGAAGTTCAGGTCCCCGAGGAGGATGTAGTCCGTGGAGGCGATGGCGTGTGTGCTGACGAAGTCAGTGATGGAATCGCTGAACTGTGGTCGGGGTCCGGGGGTCTGTAGATGAGGGTTCCTCTGAGGGTGGTGTTGGGATCGGTGTGGATCTGGAAGTGCATGTGTTCGGCGGTGCTGAGGGTGTCGTCGGTGTTGGTTGAGACTCTGAGGGTGTTCCTGTGGACGATGGCGATGCCTCCTCCGACTCCGTTGGTGCGGTCCCTGCGGGTGATCTTGTATCCGTCCGGGATGGCAATGGCGATGTCGGGGGCTGAAGCGGGATTCAGCCAGGTCTCCGTCAGGAATGCGACGTCTGGGGAGGTTGAGTCGAGAAGGTCCCAGAGTTCGATGGCGTGTTTGCGGGCGGAGCGGGTGTTGAGGAGGATGCATCTGAGGTAGTTGGGTTCTTTCCTGGGCGGTGGTTTGGCGGGGCGGGTGCTGGCGAAGCTGCAGTTCCGGCAGGTGAAGGGCCCTTGGGTGCGCTTCGGAGTGGCCTGGTAGCAGGCGTGATCTTTTCCGGGGTTGAGTGCGTGGAGGGTGCTGGCGTCGTATCGGCGTCTGTTGATGTGGCGGGCGCGGGGGATGCCCGGACCAGGGGGTCTGGCGCTGGGCGCGGTCACGGCATGGACGGGCGCAGACGGGCTTGCCTTAGGCGCGCCTTCGGCGCGCCAGCGGCGCGCCCGCTGCGCTGCGCACGTCCACTAATCCTTTATGGGTTCGGGAGTAGCGTGCTACTCGCCAAAAAAGTGCTTCAACACCCCATCAGGGGTAACAAGCGCTATATAAATACAAACCTTTTTTCCTCTTCTATCCTTCTGCTATCCTTCCGAATCCAAATAACTGACTAACCTATCCACCACTTAAAATTACTTTCATGTTTCACTATACTAATTCAACACTAGTCCTCTATGGGTCCAGGAGTACCGTGCTACTCGCAGAAAAAGCGATTCGACGCCTCGTCAGGGGTAGTAAGCGCTATATAAATGCAATTACAATACAATTACAATACAATATCTATTGGACTAAAGAGGCTGCAAAAAAAGAGAGGTATTGACAGGGACTTGGGTTTGCCAAATGTGCATATTACTTGGTTTGGCCAGAGAGGGTTAAAGTTTCATCAGTTGCTGGCTTTGGTAAATCCATTGTGGATTCCCAAACTCCTCACCTCATGATTGTGCACTGTGGTGGCAACCACCTAGGCACATTGACGGTGGTATGGCTGGAAAGCCTAATGAAAGATACCTTTGCAGAACTGATGTCGCTTTTCCCTCACACTGTCTTAGTGTACTCTAACACATGCCAAAGACAGAAATGGAAGTGGTCCAATCAATTCTGTCTGCAGATTGACAAAGCCAGGAAACATGTTAATAAAACTGTTTCTGCATTCCTCAGAGACCATTGTATGGGTTGTATCTATAACAACAATCTGCGTTATGAGAAGCATGGAATTTATAGAAATGATGGAGTGCACTTTAAAAGATGAAGGCAACATGGTGTTTCTAAGTAACCTGAAACTCTGCATCCAGTCTTATGTGTAGCAGACATATACATACAACCAACACAACGGCTCTTGTCAGAGCCACCCTAGTGCCCGAAATATTGTGAAGTTTTTTTTTCTTTTGTTTTTGGGGATTTTCGTGATGATGTCGCGATCCCCATGGACACGTTGTGAAAACAGAAAAGAAAAGCAGACATTCAATGACCACCAACACACCCAAAAATAATATGTAACAAAATCCATTCTGAACATTGGCCTACACACATTACTATATACATACTTCTTTCAAGGCATGTTTAAACTCATATTGTTGTACTAAGTTTCTTTAAAAACCATCTTTCAGACCTATTTTCTGTTTTCGCGTTTATTCAGAACATCGCAATGACGTCATTAACCGCGATGATCGCGCCTTTCCCATAAAGTGAAAACACATATATGCACACACATTACAGCATTCTACACACTAGAGGTTTATTACTGTACACTTCAAACTCATGTTTTTCTACTGTATTTCTAGAACAGCCATCTCTAGAACCTATTTTCCATTTTCGCGGTGACTCCGGATATTGCGATGACATCGGTAATCGCGATCCCCGCGGGTACGCTGCGAAAGCGGAAAGCAAAAGCAGGATTTCAATAGCCACCACCACATTAAAAAATGATAACTATATAATTAATTCTAACCATCACTGTAGATAACTCACTATATAAATAACTCTATAAAAACATTTTTCAGAATCTCAAAATAACATAATGCATATTAATGATTCACGTATATATATTTTTTTAGTTTTTCACCAATATTCGCGAATATCGATTAAAAAATCAATTTTGGACACATAACTTGTGTCACTAACACCTCCATTTCTCAACCATGGGGTCAGAGTATCTCCACCCTGACCCCTTATGTGGGCTTTCACACAGGTTTTCAGCCCCAGGAACTGTTCCCGATAGATAAAATGGCGGCCACAACTTTCTATTCAGGTTGCGACCAGCCAATCAGAGCATTCCCGTTGGTGCGTGCATTCGCGACTCATCGCGAAACCACAGCGAAATATCCACGGCCAGAGAAATCACTATAATTTTAAACTTACATTTCTCGAAAACTGCTGAACGGATTTACACCAAATAAGCAAAAGGCACTTCTTTTAACCAACATTTACCTCCCTGCCAAATTTGGTGTCAGTCCGTTCAGCGGCTCGGGCTGTAGCGGCGGCTAAAGGTTCCTATGGGAATTAACATTACAAACACAACCTTATTTCACGCCCCAAATTCTCGGTCCCCACTGTATGGATCACCCCCAAACTTTCCCAATCAATGGTAGCCACCATGACACTTTTTTGGCAAAATTTCGTGCAGGTTGGTCAAACGACGTCAAAGTTATAGCCAAGTCAAAAAATTATTTTCCTATGGAAACTAGGTCCTAACTATAACTACCTAATGGCAACCGCCAGTAGGTTATATATATATATATATATATATATATATAACCTAATAAATATCTAAATATATATATATCTGTGTGTGCATATTGTCTATGTTTTAACATTTTAAATGAAAAGTCATCCATCACTACAGAGATTCAACAGCTTCTACTAAAAGCAAGGGAGAGATTTCCAGCCTTTAAGTAAGGTGGAGCTAGTGCAGGGGGTGTCTTCCCTGCACAAACACATTGGGAAACTGCATACACATCATGGTCAAGTGTTTGCCCCCTTGCAAGACGTGATAGGCCGATGAGCAGCAGGAAAGTCTTGGCAGAGGATCACTGTACAGCCATGTGGAGGCACCTCCAGAGCACAAACATGCAGAGGGTTACTTTACCATGTAGAAAAGGAATGAGGGTTTTAGCAGCACCGTGCCAATATCGGTAAGGTTTCGGGGAAGATCATGATCTGGTGTAGAGTAGATGAAAGGCCGAGTGGGCAGGAAGAATGCTGCTTCTACTGAATGGGGACACTTATTCTGGACCTGTGTTAAAACTTTATAGAGCATGAAAAAGTCTGAATGCATCCTTTGCAAAGTCAAAAGTATTATTTTGTTACATGCCCTTAAAGAGGCAGATTGTTTTCGATCATGTGTGGCTTCAAGCACCTTTCTTCGAAAATCCATGTAAAACGTGCATCACATGAGAATCCAGATGGATACAATGCCCCATGCACCTCTCTGCGAATGGTCAGTGGAGGCAACAATGCTGCGGACTGGGTTTGCTTTCCATGAAGGTCCACAAAGAGCCATGAATGGGGCCTGAAACCATTCTCTCTGTCCATGGCTTTCGGTCATTTCAACTTCATGGAACCACTAAACGGTTAAAGTGCCATTTCCACCTGTGGTCAAGCCAGTACTGGAAGAAAGAACAATTGGAAGGACCAGGTATTTGATGAGTGGTATTTCCTGTAAATCAACACAACCATTGCTTCTAGTGCCTCCAGTGCCTCCAGTGCCTCCAGTGCTTCCAGTGCCTCCAGTGTTTGCAGTGCTTCCAGGGCCTCCAGTGCTTCCAGTGCCTCCAGTGCTTTCAGTGCCTCCAGTGCCTCCAGTGCTTCCAGTGCTTCCAGTGCCTCTGGTGCTTCCAGTGCCTCCAGTGCCTCCAGTGCTTCCAGTGCCTCCATTGCTTCCAGTGCTATCAGTGCCTCCAGTGCTTCCAGTGCCTCCATGTGCCTCCAGTACTTCCAGTTCCTCCAGTGCCTCCAGTGCTTCAGTGCCTCAAGTTCTTCCAGTTCCTCCAGTGCTTCCAGTGCCTCTAGTCCCTCCAGTGCCTCTAGTGCTTCCAGTGCCTTCAGATCCTCCAGTGCTTCCAGTGCCTCCAGTGCCTCTAATGCTTCCAGTGCCTCCAGTGCATCCAGTGCCTACAGTGCTTCAATTACTTACAGTGCCTCCAGTGCTTCCAGTGCCTCCAGTGCTTTCAGTGCCTCCAGTGCCACTTATGCTTCCAGTGCCTCCAGTGCTTCCAGTGCCTCCAGTGCATCCAGTGCCTTCAGTGCTTCAATTGCTTACAGGGCCTCCAGTGCTTCCAGTGCCTCCAGTGCTTTCAGTGCCTCCAGTGCTTCTAGTGCCTCCAGTGCTTCCAGTGCCTCCAGTGCTTCCAGTGCCTCTAGTGCCTCTGATGCTTCCAGTGCCTCCAGTGCTTCCAGTGCCTCTGATGCTTCCAGTGCTTTCAGTGCCTCCAGTGCTTCCAGTGCCTCCATGTGCCTCCAGTGCTTCCAGTTCCTCCAGTGCCTCCAGTGTCTCCAGTGCCTCAAGTTCTTCCAGTTCCTCCAGTGCTTCAAGTGCCACCAGTGCTTCCAGTGCCTCCAGTGCTTCCAGTGCCTCCAGTGCTTCCAGTGCCTCCAGTGACTCCAGGGCATCCAGTTCTTCCAGTGCCTCCAGTGCCTACAGTGCTTCCAGTGCCTCCAGTGCCTCCAGTGCCTCCAGTGCTTCCAGTGCCTCCATGTGCCTCCAGTGCTTCTAGTGCCTCCAGTCCCTCCAGTGCCTCCAGTTTTTCCAGTGCCTACAGTGACTCCATGTGCCTCCAGTGTTTCCAGTTCCTCCAGTGCCTCCAGTGCTTCCAGTGCCTCAAGTTCTTCCAGTTCCTCCAGTGCTTCCAGTCCCGCCAGTGCCTCCAGTGCCCCCAGTGCTTCTAGTGCCTCCAGTCCCTTCAGTGTCTCTAGTGCTGCCAGTGCCTCCAGTGCTTTCAGTGCCTCCAGTGCCTCCAGTGACTCCAGTGCTTCCAGTGACTCCAGTGCTTCCAGTGCCTCCAGTGCCTCAAGTGCCTACAGTGCTTCCAGTGCCTCCAGTGCTTCCAGTGCCTCTAGTGCTTCCAGTGCCTCCGGTGCATCCAGTGCCTACAGTGCTTCCATTGCTTCCAGTGCCTCCAGTGCTTCCAGTGCCTCCAGTGCTTCTAGTGCCTCCAGTGCTTCTAGTGCCTCTAATGCTTCCAGTGCCTCCAGTGCTTCCATTGTTTCCAGTGCCTCCAGTGCCTTCAGTGCTTCCAGTGCCCCTAGTGCTTCCAGTGCCTCTAGTAATTCCAGTGCCTCCAGTGCTTCCAGTGCCTCCAGTGCCTCAGGTGCCTACAGTGCTTCCATTGCTTTCAGTGCCTCTGGTGCTTCCAGTGCCTCTAGTGCCTCTAGTGCTTTCAGTGCCTCCAGTGCATCCAGTGCCTACAGTGCTTCCATTGCTTCCAGTGCCTCCAATGCTTCCAGTGCCTCCAGTGTTTTCAGTGCCTCCAGTGCTTCTAGTGCCTCCAGTGCTTCCTGTGCCTCCAGTGCCTCCAATGCCTCTGATGCTTCCAGTGCCTCCAGTGCTTCCAGTGCCTCTGATGCTTCCAGTGCTTTCAGTGCCTCCAGTGCTTCCAGTTCCTCCAGTGCCTCCAGTGTCTCCAGTGCTTCAGTGCCTCAAGTTCTTCCAGTTCCTCCAGTGCTTCCAGTGCCACCAGTGCCTCCAGTGCTTCTAGTGCCTCCAGTCCCTCCAGTGCCTCCAGTGCTTCCACTGCTTCCAGTGCCTCCAGTGACTCCAGTGCATCCAGTTCTTCCAGTGCCCCAGTGACTCCAGTGCTTCCAGTGTCTCCATTGCTTCCAGTGCCTCCAGTGCTTCCAGTGCCTACAGTGCCTACAGTGCCTCCATGTGCCTCCAGTGCTTCTAGTGCCTCCAGTCCCTCCAGTGCCTCCAGTGCCTCCAGTTTTCCAGTGCCTCCAGTGCTTCCAGTGCCTACAGTGACTCCATGTGCCTCCAGTGCTTCTAGTTCCTCCAGTGCCTCCAGTGCTTCCAGTGCCTCAAGTTCTTCCAGTTCCTCCAGTGCTTCCAGTCCCGCCAGTGCCTCCAGTGCCCCCAGTGCTTCTAGTGGCTCCAGTCTCTTCAGTGCCTCTAGTGCTGCCAGTGCCTCCAGTGCTTCCAGTGCCTCCAGTGACTCCAGTGCTTCCAGTGACTCCAGTGCTTCCAGTGCCTCCAGTGCCTCAAGTGCCTACAGTGCTTCCAGTGCCTACAGTGCTTCCAGTGCCTCCGGTGCATCCAGTGCCTACAGTGCTTCCATTGCTTCCAGTGCCTCCAGTGCTTCTAGTGCCTCCAGTGCTTCTAGTGCCTCTAATGCTTCAAGTGCCTCCAGTGCTTCCATTGCTTCCAGTGCCTCCAGTGCCTTCAGTGCTTCCAGTGCCCCTAGTGCTTCCAGTGCCTCTAGTGCTTCCAGTGCCTCCAGTGCTTCCAGTGCTTCCATTGCTTCCAGTGCCTCCAGTGCCTTCAGTGCTTCCGGTGCCCCTAGTGCTTCCAGTGCCTCTAGTGCTTCCAGTGCCTCCAGTGCTTCCAGTGCCTCCAGTGCTTCCATTGCTTTCAGTGCCTCCGGTGCCTCCAATGCTTCCAGTGCCTCCAGTGCCTCTAGTGCTTTCAGTGCCTCCAGTGCATCCAGTGCCTACAGTGCTTCCATTGCTTCCAGTGCCTCCAATGCTTCCAGTGCCTCCAGTGTTTTCAGTGCCTCCAATGCTTCTAGTGCCTCCAGTGCTTCCTGTGCCTCCAGTGCTTCCAGTGCCTCTGATGCTTCCAGTGCTTTCAGTGCCTCCAGTGCTTCCAGTGCCTCCATGTGCCTCCAGTGCTTCCAGTTACTCCATGCCTCCAGTGCTTCCAGTTAGTCCAGTGCCTCCAGTGTCTCCAGTTCTTCAAGTTCTTCCAGTTCCTTCAGTGCTTCCAGTGCCGCCAGTGCCTCCAGTGCCGCCAGGGCCTCCAGTGCCTCCAGTGCTTCTAGTGCCTCCAGTCTCTCCAGTGCCTCAAGTGCTTCTAGTTCTTCCAGTGCCACCAGTGACTCCAGTGCTTCCAGTGTCTCCATTGCTTCCAGTGCTTTCAGTGCCTCCAGTGCCTCCAGTGCTTCCAATGCCTACAGTGCCTCCATGTGCCTCCAGTGCTTCTAGTGCATCCAGTCCCTCCAGTGCCTCCAGTGCTTCCAGTGCCTCCAGTGCTTCCAGTGCCTCCAGTGACTCCAGTGCTTACAGTTTTTCCAGTGCCTCCAGTGACTCCAGTGCTTCCAGTGTCTCCATTGCTTCCAGTGCTTTCAGTGCCTCCAGTGCTTCCAGTGCCTACAGTGACTCCATGTGCCTCCAGTGCTTCCAGTTCCTCCAATGCTTCCAGTGCCTCAAGTTCTTCCAGTTCCTCCAGTGCTTCCAGTGCCCCCAGTGCTTCTAGTGCCTCCAGTCCCTTCAGTGCCTCTAGTGCTTCCAGTGCCTCCAGTGCTTCCAGTGCCTCCAGTGCCTCCAGTGACTCCAGTGCTTCCAGTGCTTCCATTGTTTCCAGTGCCTCCAGTGCTTCCAGTGCCTCCAGTGCTTCCAGTGCCTCTAATGCTTCCAGTGCCTCCAATGCTTCCATTGCCTCCAGTGCTTCCAGTGCCCCCAGTGCCTCCAGTGCTTCCAGTGCCTCCAGTGCCTCCAGTGCTTCCAGTGCCTCCAGTGCTTCCTGTACCTCCATTGTTTCCAGTGCCTCCAGTGCTTCCAGTGCCTCCACTGCTGGTGGATGTCTTCAATGCCACCTTCTGTAGACTCCGGGGCATCTGGCTACAGAAGCAGTGAATGACCACAAGATGCAGTGCTGCTCCTTTTGATCACTGCTCCAACATGACAACCTCCCCTGCGTGCCCGACCACAGTGACCCCAGTTTCTGTTATCCGTGTAGTTCCTGGAGCCATGCAAACTTGAACAGGGCCATTACCCTGGGCATGGCTAGTGGCCATGGTTTGGTACACGCTCACTGGAATCTGACCCATGCCATCCTTGCAGGCCACGTGACTGGTCCCAGGCACAGAAGTGCCCGGAAGTCCATTGGCGTCTTGGACTCCATTAAGTGCTCCAAGTGCTGCTGCGCTCTCAGGGGGCAAGGCGGCCTGCCCCGTCCCTGGAGGGGTGCTTTGCCCAGTCCCTGGGGGGGTACTTCAGCGAATGTGGCCTCCGCGTGGGCTGCTCCTTAAACCCATGGTAACAGTCGCTCCTTGCTGCATCAGCATCGCCTGGCAGCTTCCGGTCTTCTGAGCGGACGTCACTGCCAACATTTGCCTACGGGATGTCGTCTGGCCACCAACTCTGCTTGCCTCGGTCAGGTTTCCCTCTCCCTGTTGAATACTTCAGCATTTCTGGAATAAAAGTCTGTGGCGGTGTCTGGGTCATCCTGTCCACAGACACCAGATGCCATCAATATTGAGCAGTGGCAGCTCTGGGTTCATCTCTTGTGGTGCGGGGGCATGTTCATCCAAGCAGACTCCAGGTCTTCCAGGACCAGGCTCTTGTATTTACCCAACACATTCTCAGGGCTGCTGAGCCAAACACTTGGAAGATAGAATTTGGTTTGGATGGCGAAATGCGCAACACTATTGCCTGCTGACCGACTCTGCTAGTGTATTCATCCAGTGGGGCTCGTAATCTTAGCAACTGTGGGGCAGATCTACAAGAAAGTGCCGCAGCGTGGCGCTGCAAGCCCTTTGGCTGCGCCACGCTGCGGCACTTTCAGAGCACAGGAATGCGACATATTTACAAGAATATGTCGCATTCCTGTGCTCTCCCCTGCGCTGGCGCACAACAGCTGCCAAGCGCCGGCGCAGGCACCCTTGCACCATGGTGCAAGGATGCCTGCGCCATGGGGAGATTGTTTCTGTGCAGGAAGGGGCACCTTTCTGCACAAAAACAATCAGTACAAAGAGGAAAAAACGAGGAGAAATGAAAACATTTCTCCTCGGTGCGCCTCGCTACGCCACCTCTAGGGTGGCGTAGCTTTCAGTCGCATCTCCAGAGTTACGATTTCTCGTAATTCTGGAGATGTGTCTTGTTCCATGGGTGTTGCGTGGGAACACCCACAGCAACACCCATGGAACGCCCCTTCACCGCAAAGTGCTGCGTGTGAAGGGACGGTATTTACAAGGAGAGGAAAAGTCACGCATGGTGGCTTTTCCTCTCCTTGTAAATATCGAGGAGCCCCCTGCGCCACCAGTACGTCACGAAAAGTGACGTACTGGTGGCGCAGGGGGCTTGTAAATCTGCCCCTGTATATGTTGCCTCTTGCGGATAGATGGATGTGGCTCTAATATGTGAGGCCATAGTGCCAATATCGGCAACACACCCCACAAGTAAACACAGCAATCTCATAATAAAACACACAAGACACATTGTTTGTTGGAGAAAACATTGCTGCAGGTTTATTCGCATACAAATTATGCCAACATGGTGGGTCAACTTACGGGCGATCCAAGGGCAGGCAGCAATGACACCCCTAAGCTGCCCTGCCCACCTGAAGTGCCAAATTGCACCGTGGCCTAACCAATCGATGCTCACCATTTTGGGGGATCACCCCTTACATCATGTGGACCACTAGTCCACCCATTTACTCATGCCCCTTGAGGGGGCGGAGCATATCCAGGCAAGCCCCAGGTTGCTCAGGTTTACAACCACCCGAAGGACTAACGGGGCGCCATCGTTCCTCCAGGGTCCTGACGTAAGAACTTCCTGGGGTTGTTTGGCATTTGCGCCCTTGTTGTGCTCCTGAAGAGGGTACCCATTCAGCCTCTGGATCACCCTGTAAGTCCACCTGCAACACAAAATAACAAGTTAACAGCCTTCCTACCCTAGCCACCTTTCCAGCCGACACGCCGGGTAAGCGGTAGGGAGGGAAACGGCGTGAAGTCTCGGCGTGCAAAAAGGATCACCAGATGGGCAGGGGAGGTCTATATACCTACCTCCCCACCCACTAGTGCGCCGGACATGACGTCGTTAGGTGGCGCCGGACCCAAGTGGGTCCAAACACTAGAGTAGGCCAATCCTCCCTTCTGACTGAAACAAAGTATTGATTAACAAGCATGATCATCTATTGCAGAAGTCGTCCCCATTTGACTGGCTCAAGGTGGACCTTAAGGGGTAATTATCTTGCACCGTTATCAAATGTGCCATCTGCACAATTAAAAGTACTTAGTAAAGCCACCCGCTGTGCTACTGGTTCTGGCCCGAACCTAGACGCTCTCTTGGCATTGGATTAAAACATATAAGCTGACGTCTGAGCTTGGTACTGCGTGCCGCATAGTCCTGCCTCTTCTGCCATTGTACCCGTCAATTAACTCATCCTGTAACATTGGACCTATAGCCAGACAGGACTATTGATTTTGTCACTGGTTAGTAATTGCATAAGGTAAATGAGCAACAACTCTGGTTAACTTGTAAGAATATTGAAAATGCTTTCGTTCTGAACTGATGAGACTGTGCAAGCTCTATCCTGAGTTTCTTTGACATAAATCACAGTCTCAAAACCCCACCAAATTACAATTTATTGAAGTGTTACTCCAGTGTGCGCATGCTGCACACGCTATCAGAGCGCTTCGATTGAGCACCAGTTGCATTACAGACTGACCCATTCATTTTGTTATGCACGGGGAGATTGAGT
Source organism: Calotriton arnoldi (assembly GCA_963921515.1). Classification (NCBI taxonomy): domain Eukaryota; kingdom Metazoa; phylum Chordata; class Amphibia; order Caudata; family Salamandridae; genus Calotriton; species Calotriton arnoldi. The sequence goes on along the minus strand of CAWUFW010008036.1, from coordinate 51,699 downwards.
GATTTGCCCAGAATCACAGGATGTTGGGCGTTCCTACTGCGACTCGAACCTGGGTCCCCAGCGAGGCGCTAACCCAGCCCAGCCTGCTTGGCTTCTGCCCAGCTAATGCATGTGCTTACCAGCCCAGGTGACGCGACCCCCCCAAGAGGCAAGACTCGCAGCCCGGGTGAGCGGCCTGATATAGCCCACCACCAAAACAGGCTGCTCCCGTCACTCCACCCTTGCTGGCGCCGGGCACCACTGCCACTGCTCCGCCGATGCTGCCCGACAGGCTCCCTCTCCGGACCACCGGCAGCAGTAGGCGTCTGTGGGCAAACCCCTTTAAGGCGGGGCCATACGCACAAAGGTACACTTGCTGTGCCAACACCCTATGGTACCGTGGCAGTACAAATTCGATTCAAAGCGAGCATAGATCACCCCCATGCCGACAGATTGCCTTGCCCCACACAAGCCACCACGTCGGGCACACCATCAAACTGAAATGCGACATGGGAAAAGCCTCCCTACAATGGAATGCAGAGCAATCCTCTGCGCTGGGCACCTGGTGCCCCTCCCCTCATAGCCAGACAATCAACCCCTGCTTAATCAAAGTTAGCTCCTAGAGCGGGGCGAGCCAATGATGTGACAATATCTACCTGCCATTTAAAATGTGCACATTACTTTGTGTGTATCTTCATGCACACAAGTATAGAATATACATCCACAATCATCTCCAAGGCCGCAACAACGCCTTGTTTCGGCCCCTGCAACATGACTCCACATCACCTCCAAAGCCTGCTTGGTGACGTCGCCCGACCTGATCTCTCAATCCCTCAGTGGGTAGGTGCCTCCAGCCTCAAACGGGCGTCTCCCGGGAACGAGGAAAAACTGCCCCTTAGGGCCCAGCTGCACAGCAACGTACATACTGGCCATAGGGCCGATTCAAGCAAGCTCACGACCCGGCCTCCACGCCGCCTTCACCTCACGCTCGACCCTGTCTGCCGCCCCCAGCATTGCGGCCCAAACCATGGCTGAAACGGAGTACCTGAACCCTCACACGGCTTCGCGTCCGCGGCCTCGCAGTAAAGTGGGCAGCGGGCGCCATCCGAGGGGCAGCGTTGAGCCAGCACTGGACCGTTGGCGGCCACATCCCCAAATAGGGAAGAGCCAGGCCGAGAGCAAGAGGAAACGAGCCCTGGTGCCCCTACAACGGCCCAGAGGAGAAGCCGGGCCAGGCCAAAGTCACGGAGGCCACCATCCCTGCATTACCGGCCAGAATTGTTGGCAGAGGGAGACACGGGTCAGGAATGGACGCGACCCGCCCACAGTGCCCTCCAAGCCGCACCGGGGCTACGTACGCCCATAGGGGGATGCCTGCACGAAGTCGGGGGAATACCTAGCCCGGACAGATGGCACCAAGCCCCCATGTACCCCTACCCCGGCACCGAGTCATAACGCTGCCCATTAACACCGGCCCTCACAACCTATTGCGGCAGCAGCATAAGTAGCTGGGGGGGAGCAGTGTGGGGCACCCCACTCACCGCCATTACTGCACGCCTCATGACCAGAGTTCCGGCCAATTAATCTACTTGCCCCCTCATCCCCAATATCGATTAAGGAAGGGGAGGAGGGTGGTCAGCGGTGAGCGCCGCATACATCTTACCGGAGCGAAACAGAGTGCCAGAAACAAACGCACGAGGGGAACATAAGAAATGCGGCTGTCCGAGGCCCCCACAGGCGGCCCAGCAATTTTACCCAAACAAGAAATGTGTTGTGTGTTTATTTATGAGCATGCATGTTACGTTGGAGGGGTGGGGTAGGTTGCCAATGCTGGTACTATGCGGCTGTCCGAGGCCCCCGCAGGGGGCCACTAATGAGGGCAGCCCTCTAGTACCAGCTGGGCACCCCACACCCCCGCAGGGACTCAGGGAGGAGTCCCCCAAGCCTTGGCGCAGCGCGCTAGGCGAGCATCACTTCCGGGGCGTGAGGACAGGGGGAGGGGTATATAGGCCTCCCCCCACCATCTTGTCGTCCTCTTTCACGCGCCCGGACACGCCGTCTCCCACCCTACCACTTACCCGGCGTGGTTTGTGGCAGGCAGGAGGCAGAGAATGTTGTAATGTTGTCTTTTTTCGTTGCAGGCGGAGTTACAGGGCGATCTGGAAGCAGAGGGGTACAGAAGGGTACCTCTGCGCGGCACCATGGTGGGTGCCAGAGCCAAATCCTAGGAGCCTCATGGGAGGTTCCTGGAAAACCGTGTCGGCGCCCCGTTAGTCCTTCGGGCAGTTGTGGGCCTGAACAACCGGTGCGCTGACGCCTTTAGGACAGCGCGATCGGCCTGGAGGGGTCTCACGGGAGGCGTAGCACACGGCTCCCCGTGAGGTGCGCGAGCGGGCCAGCTGTGGGTAGCGCTGGCCCCCAGACTAACCGCAGACCGTGTTACAGTGCGGGTTCCCTCGGCGGTCGCGGTGCTTGCCCTCTATCCGCAACCCCTTTCATCTACCTTGTGGGTATTCTGGGCCGCTCGCAGACCCGGCATGCTCTCGGGGCCACGGGCGTGAGGCCGTGAAAGTGCGGGGGCTGCCGGTTCACACAGAGTTTGGCTGCGCCCGGGGCCATTAAAGTCCGCAGTGCCAGGGATGACCTGGGTTTGAGGCCTGCAGTGACGCTGGACAGCCTGTGATTCTGGGCAAATCATTTAAATTTTGCCGTTGGTCTCCCGGCATTTCCTGGTAGGACCGGCTGCCCCTGTCTTACCTGGCGAGATTGGGCGTGCGAGCGAATTGAGTGGCACGTTTTCGCATAAAAATGACTGGGCTCGCGGAGTGCACGCTCAAGGGGTGGCAGACATGCTTAAGCAGCACCGGCAAGCTTTAAGGTGCTACAGGTTGGGGTTACACCTTCCCACAGTCTCGCACAGAGCTCGCTCGCCGATATCGTCTCCACTAATGTCACTACGAAGGGCCCCAGCTGGAGGTAAGCACACAACGTGCAGGTGGCAAGGGCTATAATTTATGCCTCTCTTGCTACGCATTTGGCCAAAACCGGTAAGCTCAACAGGCACTGCGATAGGGGTACTCCTGTAGTGCTTTGGGGGTAACTATCGGGAGAAGAGGGGATGTGACGTAACGGTCGGATGTGCCATCTGTGGAGCGTGATATCCCGCTTCAGGCCTTGCCCGTGGGCTCTACATCCTGTGAGGGTGGCCTCTCGTTTGGCCTCCGGGTGCCCGCTCACCCCCCCCCTCGTTTCGGGGACTGCCGACCATGTCTCCAGGCCCCTTGGTGCCCGGCACCATCGGAGTAACGATCTGGGGGCCTTGGTCGAGGGTGTCCGCAGTCGGCGGGTGGCCTGTAACAATTAGAGCCGTGCAGGTGGACTCGCTCCTAGGTTCAGCTGTACAGCGCTGAAAGGCGGGTTTCTTTCTGGTTGCATCGGAGGTAGTGACGGAGGCAGAGTTGGGTTTCCTACCTTTGATTCGCAGGGGAAACCCGAGAGAGAAGAGTCCATCTGTGGTCATTGCTAGGTGCATGTCCTTTTGTAATTGTAACGTTGAAATGTTATTTTGCGGGGCCTGGGGTTTGGGCGTACCCGATGCTCTGTCAGTAGTGCCTGCATTACGGTAGTGCTCTTCCACATTGGTGTTGGGACTAACACCGGTTTCTCTGCTGGAAGGGCAGCGAGTGCCGCGTGGCTCCCCCCTCAGGGTTGGCGTTCCTATAGTCCAGATGTTAAGTAGCGCTAGCGGTGTAAGAATTCGGCCGCAGGAACCAACCAACCGGAACCAATACTTCTTCCTGTGTCTCGCAGAGTAGTGCGTTTCGTGCTCGAGAAGAGCAGTGGCGCTGGGGGCCAGGGTCAGGGCTCTAGCGGAAGTGTCTAGCTTTGCAGTAATATGCTTGGAGTGCGATGCAAAGAAACTGCAGGAGTTAAGGTAGCAGTGTCCGGCAGTGGTTGTGCATTGGGCAGGAAAAGCACCTCCGGGGAAGACCTGGCTGTGCGGGAGTTGAGAAGCAAACCTTATCCCCGTGTGATTCCTTCAGCCCGTGTTGCCATTTGTCTAAGAGATGACAAGAGTCTAAGACATTTATGCAGTACAGCTCGATTGCGATGATTCTCTATTGTTTGTTGCTGATCGATGTTGAGGGGCATATGCTTTTCTCTAGCTCTTCTCCAGTGCTGCGTTTTAGCAGTGCCTGCTTATACTTTGTGATTCTGGCCAGGCCTATGGGACGTTCGCGAGGTGCCTTCCTTCTCTATCGTTTTGGCGTGTGGTGGGTGTGTTCCTTTGGGCCCGGTGAGAGTCCCTTCTGGCCTAGTGGGCTGGCTCTTTGATCCTCGCTCTAATGGGAGGGGGATGCAGGGATCAGTCTCGCTCCCCCGGACACAGATTTAATCCTGGGGGATACACTCAGCCTTTCTTCCATCTGAGGTCAGCAATAAGAGTCCCTTTGAGTTTGGGTACAAGAACCACTGGTCAGGTTGGGCCAAGTCGCCAACGGGCACGTGCGCTCCTCATGTCGCGCCACTGTCTGGAGTTAAAGAGATAGGGAGACCCGGCACGGAGCACCGAGACAGAGTTCAGAGCTGCTTCGAAGGGGGAAGCCTCTCTGTGTCGGTTGCGGATTTAGAGGAGGGTGCGTGGCACACCGTGCGGTCATACAGCACATAAATTAAGTCTCATAAGGTCATCAATAGTAAACAAGAGTTGACGACCAAGGTAAGATCCTGAACTTTAAGGCGGAAGCAGGCTCCTGGGCAGGGGCCCGGAGGATCTGTGCCTGCTGCCATAAAACAGCCCTGGCCAGCGTGCTGCTTGCGGGTGCCTGGCTCGAACTAGTTCCGAGCATCATTTTGCTTTTGCTTTTCCCAACAGCCTGTTCGCGTTATGCTCTGGTGGCTGAACTGCGATTCACGTGTCAATTGTATGTTTTCCCTCATACGGATGGAATTTAACTGGGGCACTTGCGTTTCTCAGGCACGGGATAGCGCAGAACATGCAGCGTCACAGGATATGTTCGGTGGTTCACGGGCACGCCTTGGCTGCCGGATTATAGGGGCGCAGCGTCCTTGCCAGGTGGAACAGCCCTAGTTCCTGCATAAGGGCGATAAAGTGTTCTGTTTATAGTCATTTGTTGTCACAGGATTATACCACTGTTTGTGCAAAAGATTTAATTTTAATAGCACACAGGTGAGGTGTTTGAGGTCACCGCGGACTGGCAGCTGTAAACTTCGGGGTATCGCTCCAGGCCTACCAGTTTTCGTTCTTTATGTAATAACAGTGTATGGGCGACGGGCAGTCTTTTCAGCCTACATCATTCACAGGGTGCACTCCAGGTTCATGTAGGGGCCGTTAAGGTGGGGTCCTTACAGTGGTGCCTTGGTCGGTGACCTGTGCAGCGTGTTGGTTGTGGTGCCTTTCCTTGGAGTGGGGATGCTCGGTACAAACTTTGGCTTGTCTCGTTGGCGCCTGGGGGGCGCTGTGGGGGCCGTGCGCTGGTGCAATTGGTTTCGTTTTATTGCATTGAGTGAAGACTTCGCTGCGTGGCCGACAAGGTCCTTGTGCCACTAGGGTTTATGTAACATGTGTACATCGCTCAAGGCGCCTCTAAGCCCGGTAATGCGCACAAATGCAGCCTTAAACCTTGGTGGTCTTAGAGTTTCTCGTTGGTCTAATGGGGGTTATTACTGATACCGATATGTCTCCCTCATCTTCAGTGTTTGATTTTGCTCGCAAGAAAGTGCCAGTGGCACGCTGGGATACCTTAGCAAAGTCGGTATGGGATACATATGCTGGGTGAGGGCAGCCTGCATGGCGGCACAGCACCTGTCAGTGCAGATGACGGATGGGTCGGCAGGCTATCACCCAATTGGTGTAGCGGGTGACCACACAGTTGGTCATCATTTCTCTGCCCCCATCTTTTCATAGGGAAGAGATATGTGGGGTACCTAATTGCTCACAGCCTGGCACAGTAAGGTGGGCGCAAAGCGGGTTGTTACCCATTAAATGTTTTAAAACAAATGCTTTGGGGCACTTGCAGCAGTGAGGGAGCTTCCTGAGGACTTGAAGCTTAGTAGCACTCCCCTCCCCCAGTCAGCAGAATGGCCGCAGGCTCGGGCAGGTCAGAGGGGGATTTCTGGGTGGTGCTTGTAGAAGGTCATGTACCATTAAAGGCATGTTCCACGAAAGGGCAGGTTACTGCGAAGGTTGTTCCAAAGTTTTGAGGTCAAACTGGGTTGGAGCAGTAAAGTCAAAGCACAAACAGGCTACAATGTATTAAGGAACATTTGGCATTCCCAGTATTCAAGAAAGGGCAGGGATTGATACATATTGTCCCTTCCTGTTCCCACGGTCTTGTCTGATCCAAGTTCAGGAGGGCTAGACTTCACCTAGGGTGGTGACTGGCTTAATCGAGTGGCAAATCCAAAGGTTTCACATTTACTAACGTGTGAAATTTTCAGCTGCCGGTGCATAGTTTTATTCATATGCACAGTATTATTAATTCAAATAATAGATGTATTGACTAGCACGACCAGTGGACGTTCTCACACCAAGGCATTTGGCAGCGGTGAGTGTTGCTATGCTGTGAGGATATCAAGGTTAAATATGACTGCCAGGCATCAGTATAACGGAGCGGCTTACAGCTAGAGGCGATATCCGATGCAAGGGGCAGCTGTTAGATTAGAGCCCTACTCAGAGGGACCGCCTTAAGTGCTTGGAGGTCTGTTGGCACCGCCTTTCAAGGGAAGCCATTGTCGAGCGGGCTGCTCTGAGCAGGGCATTTGCAGGCGTAAGTAACAGTATCAGCTGCCAGTTCAAACGTGCATCTTTCACCAATTTACTCAGACAACTGGGACAGGAAGTAAGGCGGGCTGGGTAACTCCTGCTTCTACCTGCATTGGCACATCTTGTCAGGAGTGACTGTCAAAGGGATGGCACGTAAGCCAGGTAATGTTAGCACCCATCCACACCAAGCCGATTGGTTAAGGTATCAGGCCCTTGGGGGCCAGTGCCATGAATTACTAAAGTGAACTGAACAGTAGGCGTGACCGTGGGTTACGCTAGCAGAAGTTTGGGGAAGAGCTAAACTCCACCCATGGTCATGGTGTAGTCTTAAGTAAATTGGAGTTGTCACTCTTTGACCAGGGGTTCGATGCTACACGAGGGCATCGCTGCGCTGCGGCCAGAGCACTGTCTTTGTGTTTCCCCGGGGGGCAGCTAGTGAAGGCAAGGCTCTTCCCAAACCTGGCACCAGAACACAAGGTAGTCAGGGCCAACTTGTCTGTTGGGTGACTTGGGTAGGCACCTGTGTAGTTGTCACTCCACGAAGGGGTGAGTTGTCTCCAATAGTGGGCACAATACATATAGGTGTGTCTGTTTGTGGTATCTCCTAGCGGACCCACTGAAGGTGTACTGCAGCTAAACGGGGAACTGGGAAGCTTGGTTTCCGTCACTGTGGCAGGTTTAAAGCATCCAGGGTCGGAGATGCACATTAGGTACTGTGATCCGACGGCAGTTGGGCAAGCGGGGTGCGCTGCGTAAGTTGTAATTGCACGAAAGGGTGAGGTGTCTCCACTAGTGGGCGCAAGACATACATTGTTTCAAACCAGCTTTGATACCATTAAGGTGTTCACCAGGGTAGCAAGCAAAGGGGTTTGTGCAACCGTCTGGGCAACGGGGCGAAACAAGTGCACCCCAGAGCCAAGGGCAGTTGACTGTGATCCTGCAGTTAGGCGCAAACGCCCGCCCGGTCAGTAATAGATGCCACACGGGGTGGTGACGCTGTCAGCCAACAGTGGGCTGCCGTCCCAAGTAATGGGGACACAAGGTGTCAAGCACAAAAGGCTACTATGTAAAAGAACATGTGGCATGTCCAGTGATCAACAAAAAGTAAATTTAACTGAGCAGGTAAATTTCCACCGCTGGTGTTGCCCCGGGGTGGGCAGTGTGAACGCCCCTGCCCCCCCTATTCGGGGGCTCTCGCAGGGAGGGTTCTAGCAAGGCGACTATTCCTGCACTTAAGGTCAAATGCCCTGCCCGGTTAGCTAGATTAGCCTCACTGGACGGGGGTGCTGTCAGCTAACACATTGTGCTGCGTCCCCAAGAAAGGGGGGAACAAGGTGCCAAGCACAAAAGGCAAGGCGAGCAGTTGGAACCCCCCCCCATTCGGGAATATTCTGGGATGAAGGGCAAAGTAGGACTTAGTCAATCCTAATGTTAGGCACCATATGGCAGCCAGTGCGCACTGCATTAATCACACGGATTCTCTAGCTGGTATCCCTAGGGGGGTTCACCACGAAGGGAGCTGAGCTGGCGAAATTTCCATAAGAAATAAGGGATGCACGGCAAGGGCAGGAGGGCACCCTGGCTCATTGTGTCACACGTCTAGTTATGGACATTCCTGTGTGTCATGAGTTAGAAAGCAAATGGACGGTGCAAAGGTGAAAGTATAATCCTTCTCGCCCGAATAGCCAAAAGTAGGCAGGTGGGTGTGGGAGCGGTCTCCCAACAAGCGGGCAGCTGTCCCTTAAGTGGGACACAGGTGTGCTAGACACACCGTCCTAGTAGGACGGCAGCTAGGTGAGCTCAGCAAATTCATGGGGCAATGTGAGCCAGGGAATCTGATCTGCCCCGCCCAGAGTTGGCACGGGGCTGAGTTGTGAAGTAGTGTAACTTTCCCACAGGAGGGTGGATAGTTCTTGGCACAAATTTACTGGGCAGAAGGGCCTTTGTGTTGCATTAGACACTAGCTGATCCAGGCTATCGGCAAGGGCTATTGTGATATAGATGGGGCTCATCTATCACCAGTGGGAGGGATCTCTTCCCTAGCGTTGCAGGAGGCCTGGAAATGAGAGGTTGCAGGTGAGAAAGGAGCTGTTTTGGTGGGGGGGCTCTGGCGGCGACGGTGGCCACCTCCAGAGCTGTGGCGGAGTTACAGGGCGATCTGGAAGCAGAGGAGTACAGAAGGGTACCTCTGCGCGGCACCATGGTGGGTGCCAGAGCCAAATCCTAGGAGCCTCATGGGAGGTTCCTGGAAAACCGTGTCGGCGCCCCGTTAGTCCTTCGGGCAGTTGTGGGCCTGAACAACCGGGGGGTTTGCTATGCTACGCTCCGCCCTGAAAGGGGCGTGAGTAATAATGTGTCACGTGATCCGGGAAGAGGATCACCAGAAGTGGCAGCACAGATGGGGTTCGCCCCAGTGCTGCTTGGCTCATCAGGCGGGCAGGCGGCCCAGACGGTTGCCTGCCCTTGGATCGCCCGTAAGATAACCCACCATATTACATAACGGTGTATGTAATAAACCTGCAGCAATTTTACCCAAACAAGAAATGTGTTGTGTGTTTATTTATGAGCATGCATGTTACGTTCGAGGGGTGGGGTAGGTTGCCAATGCTGGTACTATGCGGCTGTCCGAGGCCCCCGCATGGGGCCACTAAAGAGGGCAGCCCTCTAGTACCAGCTGGGCACCCCACACCCCCGTAGGGGCAGGGACTCAGGGAGGAGTCCCCCAAGCCTTAGCGCAGCGCGCTAGGCGAGCATCACTTCCGGGTGCGCGAGGACAGGGGGAGGGGTATATAGGCCTCCCCCCACCATCTTGTCGTCCTCTTTCACGCGCCCGGACACGCCGTCTCCCACCCTACCGCTTACCCGGCGTGGTTCGTGGCAGGCAGGAGGCAGAGAATGTTGTAATGTTGTCTTTTTTCGTTGCAGGCGGAGTTACAGAGCGATCTGCAAGCAGAGGAGTACAGAAGGGTACCTCTGCGCGGCACCATGGTGGGTGCCAGAGCCAAATCCTAGGAGCCTCATGGGAGGTTCCTGGAAAACCATGTCGGCGCCCCGTTAGTCCTTCGGGCGGTTGTGGGCCTGAACAACCGGGGGGTTTGCTATGCTACGCTCCGCCCTGAAAGGGGCGTGAGTAATAATGTGTCACGTGATCCGGGAAGAGGATCACCAGAAGTGGCAGCACAGATGGGGTTCGCCCCAGTGCTGCTTGGCTCATCAGGCGGGCAGGCGGCCCAGACGGTTGCCTGCCCTTGGATCGCCCGTAAGATAACCCACCATATTACATAACGGTGTATGTAATAAACCTGCAGCAATTTTACCCAAACAAGAAATGTGTTGTGTGTTTATTTATGAGCATGCATGTTACGTTCGAGGGGTGGGGTAGGTTGCCAATGCTGGTACTATGCATTTTTGGCACGCCTTGAAACCACACGTTTATGTAACCCTCGCCTAATGTTCCCCGATGGAACGCCTTTTCCTGAATTGATGCTACGGCCGTTGTCTGTACCCAAGAACTTGCTACCAATAATAAGCTAGGCTGCCTTTATTCTGCTTTTAAGGATTCGGTAAGCTTCTTAAAACAAGAGTCATAAAAACAAAGTAAGAGCCTGCCGGTGACAACATTGGCATGGGAGATAAGGGAAACGCATCTGCTTTGCCACCCGGGAGGTCAAGGGAATGATAAAAGGCGGAGCGTGTCCACTGTATCACGCGCACTCAGGAAGCAGAAAGTCGCAAGTGCACCCTCCTCAGATGTGAGCTAACCATGTTTTGAAATATTACAGCTTCTGCTTTTTATGGGAAAGCTTGTCAGCTATGCAGCAACCAGGATCGGACTGCACTGGAGGTACCGATAGGTGAATGCTGCAACAACCAGGCTGCTTGCTCCCTTTACCCTGTGACGTGGTTCCAGAAGGGGGGCGGCTTGCCCGCAACGCTCCCACCAAGAGCCACAAGAAACATTCCTCAAGCATACCTCCCGCGCGTGATCCGTAGGGCCCACCGGCCACTCAGACCCTGCTCTTAATGGTCCCTCTGCCTCCACCAAAACGCGGACAGCGAGAATGCGGTGCCTGTGAGGACCGCATACCAGCGATGGCAGCGACCCTATCAGCATTAAATCACCCCCATGCGGCTGTCCCCCGCTGCGAGGTACTTGGGGGACCGACTCACCGCAACCAAAGAGGCCGACCACCGATCGCGAGACAGGAGATGTAACCTGATGATGCCGACGCGGGCCCTTAAAATATGCCGCTCCTGCCTCTCAACAGCATAACCAAACCCCGCAACCACACCGCTCCTGCCCCTCAACAGCATAACCAAACCCCGCAACCACACCGCTCCTGCCCCCTCAACAGCATAACCAAACCCCGCAATCACACCGCTGCTGCCCCCTCAACAGCATAACCAAACCCCGCAACCACACCGCTCCTGCCCCCTCAACAGCATAACCAAACCCCGCAACCACACCGCTCCTGCCCCCTCAACAGCATAACCAAACCCCGCAACCACACCGCCCCTGCCCCCTCAACAGCATAACCAAACCCCGCAACCACACCGCTGCTGCCCCCTCAACAGCATAACCAAACCCCGCAATCACACCGCTGCTGCCCCCTCAACAGCATAAACAAACCCCGCAATCACACCGCTGCTGCCCCCTCAACAGCATAACCAAACCCCGCAACCACACCGCTTCTGCCCCCTCAACAGCATAACCAAACCCCGCAACCAAACCGCTGCTGCCCCCTCAACAGCATAACCAAACCCCGCAACCACACCGCTTCTGCCCCCTCAACAGCATAACCAAACCCCGCAATCACACGGCTGCTGCCCCTCAACAGCATAACCAAACCCCGCAGCTACACCGCTGCTGCCCCTCAACAGCATAACCAAACCCCGCAACCACACCGCTCCTGCCCCTCAACAGCATAACCAAACCCCGCAACCACACCGCACCTGCCCCCTCAACAGCATAACCAAACCCCGCAATCACACCGCTGCTGCCCCTCAACAGCATAACCAAACCCCGCAACCACACCGCTGCTGCCCCTCAACAGCATAACCAAACCCCGCAATCACACCGCTGCTGCCCCTCAACAGCATAACCAAACCCCGCAACCACACCGCTCCTGCCCCCTCAACAGCATAACCAAACCCCGCAATCACACCGCTGCTGCCCCTCAACAGCATAACCAAACCCCGCAACCACACCGCTCCTGCCCCTCAACAGCATAACCAAACCCTGCAATCACACCGCTGCTGCCCCCTCAACAGCATATCCAAACCCCGCAACCACACCGCTGATGCCCCCTCAACAGCATAACCAAACCCCGCAACCACACCGCTGCTGCCCCCTCAACAGCATAACCAAACCCCGCAACCACACCGCTGCTGCCCCCTCAACAGCATAACCAAAGCCCGCAACCACACCGCTGATGCCCCCTCAACAGCATAACCAAACCCCGCAACCACACCGCTCCTGCCCCCTCAACAGCATAACCAAACCCCGCAATCACACCGCTGCTGCCCCCTCAACAGCATAACCAAACCCCGCAACCACACCGCTGCTGCCCCTCAACAGCATAACCAAACCCACGCAATCACACCGCTGCTGCCCCCTCAACAGCATAACCAAACCCCGCAACCACACCGCTGATGCCCCCTCAACAGCATAACCAAACCCCGCAACCACACCGCTCCTGCCCCCTCAACAGCATAACCAAACCCCGCAATCACACCGCTGCTGCCCCTCAACAGCATAACCAAACCCCACAACCAGACCGCTCCTGCCCCCTCAACAGCATAACCAAACCCCGCAATCACACCGCTGCTGCCCCCTCAACAGCATAACCAAACCCCGCAACCACACCGCTCCTGCCCCTCAACAGCATAACCAAACCCCGCAATCACACCGCTGCTGCCCCCTCAACAGCATAACCAAACCCCGCAACCACACCACTGCTGCCCCCTCAACAGCATAACCAAACCCCGCAACCACACCGCTGCTGCCCCTCAACAGCATAACCAAACCCCCGCAATCACACCGCTGCTGCCCCCTCAACAGCATAACCAAACCCCGCAACCACACCGCTGCTGCCCCCTCAACAGCATAACCAAACCCCGCAATCACACCGCTGCTGCCCCTCAACAGCATAACCAAACCCCGCAATCACACCGCTGTTGCCCCTCAACAGCATAACCAAACCCCGCAACCACACCGCTGCTGCCCCTCAACAGCATAACCAAACCCCGCAACCACACCGCTGCTGCCCCCTCAACAGCATAACCAAACCCCGCAACCACACCGCTGCTGCCCCCTCAACAGCATAACCAAACACCGCAATCACACCGCTGCTGCCCCCTCAACAGCATAACCAAACCCCGCAATCACACCGCTGCTGCCCCCTCAACAGCATAACCAAACCCCGCAACCACACCGCTGCTGCCCCCTCAACAGCATAACCAAACCCTGCAACCACACCGCTGCTGCCCCCTCACTGGGGGCACCGCCCGAGTCCTGAACTATTACCCAGCACCCAGGCTCCAACCCAGAGGATGGAGCTACAGAACATAGGCAAGACTAAAGGGAGGGGGGCGTGGAATACACTCACTGTGACAAAACCGACACCCAACACATCGCCAGACCCGCAGACACGCCAGGACAGCGTGTCCAGCGGAGGAAACGGCGTGAAGTCTCGGCATGCAAAAAGGATCGCCAGATGGGTGGGGGAGGTCTATATAACTGCCTCCCCACCCACTAGCGTGCCGGACATGATGTCGTTAGGTGGCGCCGGACCCAAGTGGGTCCAAACACTAGACTAGTCGGGGTTTGTGCCCTCATGTGGCACTAAGGTGGCCGCCCTCCTATGGGGGCCCCCTGCGTGGGACGCGGGCAGCCTCATTCTCTCTTCTCTCCTGTGGCCACAGCAGCAGCTGCAGCCAGGTGAGCAGTGACCTCATCTGCTGCTGTGGAGTTCAGAATGTCAGAGTCCTCCTAAGGCGTGCCCTCAGGCGGAGAGACTGAGTCCTAGTCTGCACTTCTCATGCTGTGATCGGTGTATGCAGCCATGTGACCCTGCTGGACCACTGCATGAGCATCAGTGGTGTCCATGTGATCAGACTGGCCATGGTCATCCATTAATGACTAATATGGAAGTGAGTAAGAGGAGCCTCAGAGCGGCTGCGCTGCAGCGGGCCTGCGCCGTGAGGGACCTGGCACAACAACACAAGGCATCGGGCACAACAACACAAGGCATCAGACACAACACAAGGCATCAGGCACAACAACACAAGGCATCGGGCACAACAACACAAGGCATAGGGCACAACAACACAAGGCATCAAACACAACACAAGGCAACAGGCACAACAACACAAGGCATCGGGCACAACAACACAAGGCATCAGACACAACAACACAAGGCATCAGGCACAACAACACAAGGCATCGGGCACAACAACACAAGGCATAGGGCACAACAACACAAGGCATCAAACACAACACAAGGCAACAGGCACAACAACACAAGGCATCGGGCACAACAACACAAGGCATCAGACACAACAACACAAGGCATCAGGCACAACAACACAAGGCATCGGGCACAACAACACAAGGCATAGGGCACAACAACACAAGGCTTCAAACACAACACAAGGCAACAGGCACAATAACACAAGGCATCACTCACAACAACACAAGGCATCAGACACAACAACACAAGGCATCGGGCACAACAACACAAGGCATCAGACACAACAACACAAGGCAACAGGCACAACAACACAAGGCATCAAACACGACACAAGGCAACAAGCACAACAACACAAGGCATCGGGCACAACAACACAAGGCATCGGGCACAACAACACAAGGTATCAAACACAACACAAGGCAACAGGCACAACAACACAAGGCATCAGGCACAACAACACAAGGCATCGGGCACAACAACACAAGGCATCGGGCACAACAACACAAGGCATCAGACACAACAACACAAGGCATCATGCACAACAACACAAGGCACCGGGCACAACAACACAAGGCATCAAACACAACACAAGGCAACAGGCACAACAACACAAGGCATCGGGCACAACAACACAAGGCATCGGGCACAACAACACAAGGTATCAAACACAACACAAGGCAACAGGCACAACAACACAAGGCATCAGGCACAACAACACAAGGCATCGAGCACAACAACACAAGGCATCCGGCACAACAACACAAGGCATCAGACACAACAACACAAGGCATCATGCACAACAACACAAGGCATCGGGCACAACAACACAAGGCATCAAACACAACACAAGGCAACAGGCACAACAACACAAGGCATCACTCACAACAATACAAGGCATCAGACACAACAACACAAGGCATCGGGCACAACAACACAAGGCATCAGACACAACAACACAAGGCAACAGGCACAACAACACAAGGCATCAAACACGAAACAAGGCAACAGGCACAACAACACAAGGCATCGGGCACAACAACACAAGGCATCGAACACAACACAAGGCAACAGGCACAACAACACAAGGCATCAGGCACAACAACACAAGGCATCGGGCACAACAACACAAGGCATCAAACACAAGACAAGGCAACAGGCATAACAACACAAGGCATCGGGCACAACAACACAAGGCATTGAGCACAACAACACAAGACATCAAACACAACACAAGGCAACAAGCACAACAACGCAAGGGATCAGACACAACAACACAAGGCATCAGACACAACAACACAAGGCATCGGGCACAACAACACAAGGCATCAGACAAAACAACAACACAAGGCATCAGGCACACCAACACAAGGCATCAGGCACAACAACACAAGGCATCGGGCACAACAACACAAGGCATCAAACACAACACAAGGCAACAGGCACAACAACACAAGGCATCAGACACAACAACACAAGGCATCAGACACAACAACACAAGGCATCAGACACAACAACACAAGGCATCGGGCAAAACAACACAAGGCATCAGACACAACAACACATGGCATCAGACACAACAACACAAGGCATCAGATACAACAACACAAGGCATCGGGCAAAACAACACAAGGCATCGGGCAAAACAACACAAGGCATCAGACACAACAACAGAAGGCATCAGACACAACAACACAAGGCATCAGGCAAACAACACAATGTTATATTCCATATAGGTACCCTATATAGGCGCAGGTAACATCGCAACCTTTCACCTGAATCCTTCCCTACATTACATACATAACGGTTCTAAGGCGCTGACCTTTTACCCAGATACGACACTGCATTCAGAACGCGGGTTTTTCCCTGGTTCGATTCTCATACATTATGCATGAGGCTTCTTGGAAGCACAGCAGGACTCACAGCAGGATGAACATCTCCTGTATAATATCTATGTTAAAATTCAAGCCCAACGTCATCCTTTAGGCCGACACAGTAACACAGCAAGGACCCCTGGGGAGACCTATGGGTATATATACAGCACATCTTGCTTAGGAAGATAGAGGAGACCGTGACTTCCCAGCTGACACACTGACCAGAGACGCTGAGGTTCCTGCATGCAGACGCTCCAGCTAGCAGTGGTCTAACATCCCTTGCGGGGTGTGAAACTCGAGACCAGGACGGGGTCCCACATTCTCTAACTCTCAGGTAATGGGGTGGACTAGATCCTAGAGGGATTTTTGGCATAACACCTACACAGATGCTAGGTACATTTAGGTACATCTAGTTAGAGAGACATCGTAGGAGTACGCACCTTTTATCATGTGTTTTATGTACTTGTATACACTCATGATTTCTGCAAGATGGTAGAACTATACCATCCCTTTACTTTCATAATACTTCTAATCATATATCTCTGCTACTGTCTAATGGTTGTTGCAGGTCATCTATTCTACACTAGAATAACAACAGTTCAATAAATCCTTATTGAAACGCCCAGTATGGTTATTCTGTGTATCTCTCTGAGACAAACTAAGTGAGCACGAGTGACTGAGCGAAAGGTAGTATATTGTTTCCACGATTCTGAGGGATCAGGGTTGTCATGTTCTGAGGTTGCCAGAAACTATTCTCTCCCCGATAAGAGGAGACTCTAGTGGCACTGTGAGCTAGCTAATGCAAACAGGCTAACGTATCCGGTGGGGGTGCACAGAATCAGTCTGACACCAATCCCACAGTTTGTTATCCAAACGCGCAGATCCTGTATAGGATATATAGGAACTACACGACAACAAGGCACCGGGCAAAACAACACAAGGCATCAGGCACAACAACACAGGGCATCGGGCAAAACAACATGAGGCATCGGGCAGAACAACACAAGGCATCAGACACAACAACACAAGGCATCAGACACAACAACACAAGGCATCAGACACAACACAAGGCATCAGACACAACAACACAAGGCATCGGGCACAACAACACAAGGCATCAGACACAACAACACAAGGCATCAGACACAACAACACAAAGCATCGGGCAAAACAACACAAGGCATCGGGCACAACAACACAAGGCATCAGACACAACAACACAGGGCATCAGACACAACAACACTAGGCATCGGGCAAAACAACACAAGGCATCAGACACAACAACACTAGGCATCTGGCAAAAAAACACAAGGCATCGGGCACAACAACACTAGGCATCGGGCAAAACAACACAAGGCATCGGGCACAACAACAATAGGCATCGGGCAAAACAACACAAGGCATCAGACACAACACAAGACATCAGACACAACAACACTAGGCATCGGGCACAACAACACTAGGCATCGGGCAAAACAACACAAGGCATCGGGCACAACAACACTAGGCATCGGGCAAAACAACACAAGGCATCAGACACAACACAAGGCATCAGACACAACACAAGGCATCAGACACAACAACACAAGGCATCAGACACAACAACACAAGGCATCAGACACAACAACACTAGGCATCGGGCAAAACAACACAAGGCATCAGACACAACACAAGGCATCAGACAAAACAACACAAGGCATCAAACACAACAACACAAGGCAACAGGCACAACAACACAAGGCATCAGACACAACAACACAAGGCATCAGACACACCAACACAAGGCATCAAACACAACACAAGGGAACAGGCACAGCAACACAAGGCATCGGGCACAACAACACAAAGCATCAAACACAACACAAGGCAACAGGCACAATAGCACAAGGCATTGGGCACAACAACACAAGGCATCAGACACAACAACACAAGGCATCAGACACAAAAACATAAGCAATACAAGGCATCCTACACAACAACAACACAAGGCATCGGGCACAATGTTAGACCTGGCATCTTTTGGCGTGTTTTCCTGTCTTTTTGCTTTCTGACTTCCTTTTTTTGATGGTATGCTCTACTTCGTTTTTGTTGGTTTAGTTTCTCTGCGCACTTTTTCACTGCTATTCAGTGCTAAGGTGCAAGTGATCCTACTTTAAACTGTGTTATGATTGGTTTTCAATGATTGGCATAGTTGAGTTACTGGTAAGTCCCTGTTAAAATGCACTGCATGTGCCCAGGGCCTGTAAATCAAATGCTACCAGTGGGTCTGCAGCACTGATTGTGCCACCCACACGAGTAGCCTTTGAAAGGTGTCTCAGACCTGCCACTGCAGTGTCTGTGTGTGCAGTTTTAAACTGCCGTTCCAGCCTGCCAAGTGCACCCACTTGCCAGGCCTAACCCTTCCCTTTTATTACATATAAGTCACCCTTAAGGTAGGCCCAAGGTTGTCCCATAGTGTACGTGAAAGGTTGGACATGCCCCGGTGTGTTTTACATGTACTGATAGTGAAATACTATGCATTTCGTTTTTCACTATTGAAAGGCTGTCTGTCCCATAGATGATCATTGGCGCTGCCTTGTAACATTTTACAAGTGTAACTTCCAATTGAGAAATGGAGTTGAGGTTTCCTGAGCTCAGAATTTAATAACACGCCATTTAGGGAAGGTGGTTTTTAAATTGTGTGTCTTTTACTTTTAGAAAGTGGGCATTTTCTTGCTTAACCATCCTGTGTGCCTCTGCCTGCCTGTGGATTCACCATCTGGTTTTAGACTGACAGGGGCTGTTGGTGCATTCACTCCAGACACTCACACAAAGGGAGCTGCAGTGTGCCCCCCATATGCTGATGGGCCATCCTGGGCTAGAGTGGGGGGAGGAGTTGTCACTGGCCCCTGAATAGGCTGTGGCTGCTTTGCACAATACTGTCTCCACCCCCTGAGTGTGGCTGGACGAAGGAGGACAGAACTGGGTTTGCTGAGCCAGAGAGACTTTCTGAACAAAGACTTCAAAGGGAAAAGAGGTATAAGTATTTGACCTAAAACCCCAGAACTTTAGAACTTTTTTGGACTGAGGGACCTGCCAAGAAGAAGAGCTGCCAGGAGGACTACTGCCCCTTTGCTGTTTGCTGCTTTGTTGGGTTGGCCTGCAGTTGCTGCTTCTGTCCTGGGCAGTGAAAGGACTAGACTGAACTTTCTGCAACTTATTTCCTCAGTTTCTCCAAGGCCTTGAAGTAGAGCTTGCCTCCTGTTGGAGGTCTCAGGAACATCAAAGACTTCAGTTTCATCTGTCAACAACACTGGGAACTGTGTTTTTTGTGCTGCAACAGAAGAAAAACCACTACAATGCCGTCAATGACGCTGCTGCCAGCTCTGTGACCTGAGGGCACCGCAGAGTGCATCGCCATACTTCGCACCACAACCCTGGTCTCCCGGAAGTCACCGTCTGTTGCCGTCACTGAGCCACTGCTTGCGCCGTGACCTGTGGGCACAGCACTACTCATCGCCTCACTTCACATTACCGCCTGGCCTCACCGACGACGACGCTCCACGCCGACACCGACGCCACTGCATACACCGTGGCCTGTTGACACCGCTCGTGAGGTACACGAAGCATTGCCCCATCCCGCACCGCAGCCCTGGTCCACTGAAGTAAGTGCCATCGACTCCAGCCCCGTCAACCGACACAGCTGCTTGCACCGCAACTTGTGGGCACCGCACGAAGCATCGCCCCGCTTCTCATCGCAACCTTGGGTTTACCGACGACAGAACTTCAGCAACAATGACACCGCTGCCTACACCATGACCTGTGGACACCGCACGTCGCATCGCCCCGCTTCTCACCGCAGCCCTGGTCTCACCGATACTGCTACCACCCCCAACCCCCCCAACCACTGCCTGCACTGTGACCTGTGGGCACCGCACATCGCATCGTTCTGCTTCACATCGCAGCACCGACGCCATCGACACCAGCGCTCCTGACTTCAACCTCAAGGAGTTCGTTGTCTGCAACGTGTGTGATTTCAAGGGCCCGACGACTCCTGCACCGACCTCCGGAACCGACGCCTGTCGATGCCGATGATGCCCCCTCTTCAGAGCTCATCGCAAGGTCCACAACACCCTGCATTTCCAAGGTGCTGTTTGCGGGTCCTCCTGAGACTGGAGCTGGCTTGCGACCTCGCGGTCTGCCTGAACTGTTGGATTTGTTTGTTCACAATGCCATGATCGTCCCGGACAGAGCTATGGACTTCAAGAAACTGTGGGCCATATTTACAAGCCCCTATCGCCACCACAACGTCACTTTTTGGGACGTTGTGGTGGCGATAGGGGCTTCGCATTATTTACAAGGCAGCGTAAAGCCACTTAATGTGGCTTAATGCTGCCTTATAAATAAGGCACCCTTGCATGTCATACTTAGCGTGAAAGGGAAGGGCAATGGGTGTTGCGGTGGGTGTTCCATGGCAACACCCATTTATTTTGATGCTGCCCCATATTTACTAGGGTGGCGTAAATATGCACTATGGTGCAAGGGTGTCTGCGTTGGTGCTAGGCAGATAAATTTAGCACCACCGCAGGGGAAACGCAGGGCTGTACCATATTGTTGTAAATATTATGCAGCCCTGCGTTTCAGAAGTGCCGGAGCGTGGCGTTAAGCGAAGAAGGCTAACGCCGTGCTCCGTCTCTTCCAGTGTAAATATGCCTCTGTATTTTAAGTCTATACTTGCAATTTTCATATCTTTATTACTGTATGTTGAATTTTTATCATTTTGGTCTTGTTTTACACAGATAAATATTGGCTATTTTTCTAAAACTGGTGTTGTGTCCTTTTGTAGTGTTTTCACTGTATTACTGTGTGTAATATGCAAATGCTTTACACACTGCCTCCGAGATAAGCCTGACTGCTCATGCCAAGCTACCAAGGGGGTGAGCAGGGGTTATTTTGGAAGTATAATCCCCTTATCCTGAATAGAAGGAAGGGTCCCTACTTTCCTTCCTCTTCACATTTCTCTCTTTCTCTAGGTCTCTTCTCCTTCAGCTTTCCTCTTTTTTCCCCCTCTCTATCCCATCTTTGTGTCTCTGCTTCTTTTCTTTCTCACTCATCCCATTGCATCCTTCTCTGTCCTGCTTTTGAATATATTATCCCCTCATCCACCTCCTGCCTCCCTTTGTCTTTTTCTCATTCGTTTGTTTTTCGATCTTCAAACTTCCTCCGCTCCCTGCTCTGCTCCCTTTGTCCCTCTGTGCTCTTTTGCTTTCTCCATCTCTCCTGACATTTCTCGTTTCCTTTTCTGTCCCCTCCCTTTTTGCCTTCTTTGGAATCTCTTATCCTCCCACCTCTCCCTTTCCACTGTTTGCCTCTCCCTCTCTATTGTCACCCATCTTCTCTCCACCATTGCCTTTTCCTCTCCTGCATCTCCACTCCTTATTTCATCCTTACCCTCATTGCTCTGCCACATGCCTTTGTCCTCCCTGCTTTCTTGTCTCCCTTCCACCTGGCTTCTGACATTACATGCAGCAATAAACTCATTCTGGACAGTGTTAGTTGTTTAAACTATTTATTGAGGCTGATTTAGTCCCAAGGTGTAATGTGGTTCCATGTGTTAGTGCATGTTGACATTCATCCTGCTTGGAACTCTATTCATGTATCATGTATCAATGCCCAGGAAGAGCTGATGGGGGTGGCACCAAAACCGCAGCCTCCTGTTTTAACAAGACACTGGGGCATCCAATGGGACTTCCTTTCTCGTCCCTGGCACCGCTCCTATCCGTCCAAGATATACACCTCTCTGAAAGCCTAGGACAGGGAAGGCCTACAGGAGGTTCAATTACGCGACCATTGTATTTCAGTGCAGAGGTGCGGGTACAAGCACTGAAATGCGTGGTTTCACCCCTAATGCGTGGCACTTGGCAGAGCCGGACATTCATATGGGACAAGCCGAAGCTTGCAAGACCCTCATCCTCCTTTTTATGGAACACCTCTTTGAGGAAAGCTCACACTTTAAACCAACCCACTCATCCATCCTGGGAGGTTGAATAACAACAGCAGGCCCAGGTCTGCACAAAGACCAAGTGACGAACGATCTGTTATAGAAATACGAATTTACATAACTTAGTTTGAATATCTTATTTGTAGAGCGCATGATCGATCCGGAAATAGTTAACCCCTGAGTGGGGGAGCAGTGACTTGAAATGAAACTATGAAGTGAGGAGTCTAAATGGCGTTCCCGGAAGACTTGATGCTATGTTATGATATGCTATTATGTGTTGTGTTGTGTTATGTCATGTTGTGTTATGTTATGGTATGTTGTGTTATGTTATGGTATGTTGTGTTGTGCTGTGCTATGTTGTGTTATGTTTTGTTCTGCTGTGTTATGTAAGTTGTGTTATGTTATGTTGTGTTATGTTATGCTATGTTGTGTTATGTTTTGTGTTGTGTTATGTTTTGTGTTGTGTTATGTCATGTTGTGTTATGTTATGGTATGTTGTGTTGTGCTGTGCTATGTCTGGTCTGATATTATCCAAATTCAGATGTCAACAAAGCATGATTTTGAGTCCCCAAGGACACCTGACTTCAGCTCACATCCCACTCACTATCTATGAAGCTCTCTTTCAGGAGAGGCTGCAGAGGCGAGCCATGCGCTGCTCCAGGAGAGGCTGCGAGCTGGAGGAGAGATAGACGAGCCATGCGCTGCTCCAGGAGAGGCTGCGAGCTGGAGGAGAGATAGACGAGCCATGCACTGCTTCAGGAAAGGCTGCGAGCTGGAGGAGAGATAGACGAGCCATGCGCTGCTCCAGGAGAGGCTGCAAGCTGGAGGAGAGATAGACGAGCCATGCGCTGCTTCAGGAGAGGCAACCAGCTGGAGGAGAGATAGACGAGCCATGCGCTGCTTCAGGAGAGGCTGCGAGCTGGAGGAGAGATAGACGAGACATGCGCTGCTTCAGGAGAGGTTGCGAGCTGGAGGAGAGATAGACGAGCCATGCGCTGCTTCAGGAGAGGCTGCAAGCTGGAGGAGAGATAGACGAGACATGCGCTGCTTCAGGAGAGGTTGCGAGCTGGAGGAGAGATAGACGAGCCATGCGCTGCTTCAGGAGAGGCTGCGAGCTGGAGGAGAGATAGACGAGCCATGCGCTGCTTCAGGAGAGGCTGCGAGCTGGAGAAGAGATAGACGAGACATGCGCTGCTTCAGGAGAGGTTGCGAGCTGGAGGAGAGATAGACGAGCCATGCGCTGCTTCAGGAGAGGCTGCAAGCTGGAGGAGAGATAGACGAGACATGCGCTGCTTCAGGAGAGGTTGCGAGCTGGAGGAGAGATAGACGAGCCATGCGCTGCTTCAGGAGAGACTGCGAACTGGAGGAGAGATAGACAAGCCATACGCTGCTTCAGGAGAGGTTGCGAGCTGGAGGAGAGATAGACGAGCCATGCGCTGCTTCAGGAGAGGCTGCGAGCTGGAGGAGAGATAGACGAGCCATGCGCTGCTTCAGGAGAGGTTGCGAGCTGGAGGAGAGATAGACGAGACATGCGCTGCTTCAGGGAGGTTAGAGCTGGAGGAGAGATAGACGAGCCACGCACTGCTTCAGGGGAGGTTAGAGCTGGAGGAGAGATAGACGAGCCATGCACTGCTTCAGGAGAGGCTGCGAGCTGGAGGAGAGCTAGACAAGCCATGCGCTGCTCCAGGAGAGGCTGCGAGCTGGAGGAGAGATAGACGAGCCATGCGCTGCTCCAGGAGAGGCTGCGAGCTGGAGGAGAGATAGACGAGACATGCGCTGCTTCAGGAGAGGTTGCGAGCTGGAGGAGAGATAGACGAGCCATGCGCTGCTTCAGGAGAGGCTGCAAGCTGGAGGAGAGATAGACGAGACATGCGCTGCTTCAGGAGAGGTTGCGAGCTGGAGGAGAGATAGACGAGCCATGCGCTGCTTCAGGAGAGGCTGCGAGCTGGAGGAGAGATAGACGAGACATGCGCTGCTTCAGGAGAGGTTGCGAGCTGGAGGAGAGATAGACGAGCCATGCGCTGCTTCAGGAGAGGCTGCAAGCTGGAGGAGAGATAGACGAGTCATGCGCTGCTTCAGGAGAGGTTGCGAGCTGGAGGAGAGATAGACGAGCCATGCGCTGCTTCAGGAGAGGCTGCGAGCTGGAGGAGAGATAGACGAGCCATGCGCTGCTTCAGGAGAGGTTGCGAGCTGGAGGAGAGATAGACGAGACATGCGCTGCTTCAGGGGAGGGTAGAGCTGGAGGAGAGATAGACGAGCCACGCACTGCTTCAGGGGAGGTTAGAGCTGGAGGAGAGATAGACGAGCCATGCACTGCTTCAGGAGAGGCTGCGAGCTGGAGGAGAGATAGACGAGCCATGCGCTGCTTCAGGAGAGGCTGCGAGCTGGAGGAGAGATCGATGAGCTATGCGCTGCTTTAGGAGAGGCTGCGAGCTGGAGGAGAGATCGAATAGCCATGCGTTGCTTCAGGAGAGGCTGCGAGCTGGAGGAGAGATAGACGAGCCATGCGCTGCTCCAGGAGAGGCTGCGAGCTGGAGGAGAGATAGACGAGACATGCGCTGCTTCAGGAGAGGTTGCGAGCTGGAGGAGAGATAGACGAGCCATGCGCTGCTTCAGGAGAGGCTGCAAGCTGGAGGAGAGATAGACGAGACATGCGCTGCTTCAGGAGAGGTTGCGAGCTGGAGGAGAGATAGACGAGCCATGCGCTGCTTCAGGAGAGGCTGCGAGCTGGAGGAGAGATAGACGAGACATGCGCTGCTTCAGGAGAGGTTGCGAGCTGGAGGAGAGATAGACGAGCCATGCGCTGCTTCAGGAGAGGCTGCAAGCTGGAGGAGAGATAGACGAGACATGCGCTGCTTCAGGAGAGGTTGCGAGCTGGAGGAGAGATAGACGAGCCATGCGCTGCTTCAGGAGAGGCTGCGAGCTGGAGGAGAGATAGACGAGCCATGCGCTGCTTCAGGAGAGGTTGCGAGCTGGAGGAGAGATAGACGAGACATGCGCTGCTTCAGGGGAGGTTAGAGCTGGAGGAGAGATAGACGAGCCACGCACTGCTTCAGGGGAGGTTAGAGCTGGAGGAGAGATAGACGAGCCATGCACTGCTTCAGGAGAGGCTGCGAGCTGGAGGAGAGATAGACGAGACATGCGCTGCTTCAGGAGAGGTTGCGAGCTGGAGGAGAGATAGACGAGCCATGCGCTGCTTCAGGAGAGGCTGCAAGCTGGAGGAGAGATAGACGAGACATGCGCTGCTTCAGGAGAGGTTGCGAGCTGGAGGAGAGATAGACGAGCCATGCGCTGCTTCAGGAGAGGCTGCGAGCTGGAGGAGAGATAGACGAGACATGCGCTGCTTCAGGAGAGGTTGCGAGCTGGAGGAGAGATAGACGAGCCATGCGCTGCTTCAGGAGAGGCTGCAAGCTGGAGGAGAGATAGACGAGACATGCGCTGCTTCAGGAGAGGTTGCGAGCTGGAGGAGAGATAGACGAGCCATGCGCTGCTTCAGGAGAGGCTGCGAGCTGGAGGAGAGATAGACGAGCCATGCGCTGCTTCAGGAGAGGTTGCGAGCTGGAGGAGAGATAGACGAGACATGCGCTGCTTCAGGGGAGGTTAGAGCTGGAGGAGAGATAGACGAGCCACGCACTGCTTCAGGGGAGGTTAGAGCTGGAGGAGAGATAGACAGAGCCATGCACTGCTTCAGGAGAGGCTGCGAGCTGGAGGAGAGATAGACGAGACATGCGCTGCTTCAGGAGAGGCTGCGAGCTGGAGGAGAGATAGACGAGACATGCGCTGCTTCAGGAGAGGCTGTGAGCTGGAGGAGAGATAGACGAGCCATGCGCTGCTTCAGGAGAGGTTGCGAGCTGGAGGAGAGATAGACGAGCCATGCGCTGCTTCAGGAGAGGTTGCGAGCTGGAGGAGAGATAGACGAGCCATGCGCTGCTTCAGGAGAGGTTGCGAGCTGGAGGAGAGATAGACGAGCCATGCGCTGCTCCAGGAGAGGCTGCGAGCTGGAGGAGAGATAGACGAGCCATGCACTGCTTCAGGAGAGGCTGCAAGCTGGAGGAGAGATAGACGAGACATGCGCTGCTTCAGGAGAGGTTGCGAGCTGGAGGAGAGATAGACGAGCCATGCGCTGCTTCAGGAGAGGCTGCGAGCTGGAGGAGAGATAGACGAGCCATGCGCTGCTTCAGGAGAGGTTGCGAGCTGGAGGAGAGATAGACGAGCCATGCGCTGCTTCAGGAGAGGTTGCGAGCTGGAGGAGAGATAGACGAGCCATGCGCTGCTTCAGGAGAGGTTGCGAGCTGGAGGAGAGATAGACGAGCCATGCGCTGCTTCAGGAGAGGTTGCGAGCTGGAGGAGAGATAGACGAGCCATGCGCTGCTTCAGGAGAGGCTGCGAGCTGGAGGAGAGATAGACGAGACATGCGCTGCTTCAGGAGAGGCTGCGAGCTGGAGGAGAGATAGACGAGCCATGCGCTGCTTCAGGAGAGGCTGCGAGCTGGAGGAGAGATAGAGCGAGACATGCGCTGCTTCAGGAGAGTCTGCGAGCTGGAGGAGAGATAGACGAGCCATGCGCTGCTTCAGGAGAGGCTGCGAGCTGGAGGAGAGATAGACGAGCCATGCGCTGCTTCAGGAGAGGCTGCGAGCTGGAGGAGAGATAGACGAGCCATGCGCTGCTTCAGGAGAGGCTGCGAGCTGGAGGAGAGATAGATGAGCCAGGCACTGCTTCAGGAGAGGCTGCGAGCTGGAGGAGAGATAGACGAGCCACGCACTGCTTCAGGAGAGGCTGCGAGCTGGAGGAGAGATTGATGAGCCATACGCTGCTTCAGGAGAGGATGCAGGCTGGAGGAGAGATAGATGAGCCATACGCTGCTTCAGGAGAGGATGCAGGCTGGAGGAGAGATAGATGAGCCACACGCTGCTTCAGGAGAGGATGCAGGCTGGAGGAGAGATAGACGAGCCACGCACTGCTTCAGGGGAGGTTAGAGCTGGAGGAGAGATAGACGAGCCATGCACTGCTTCAGGGGAGGTTCGAGCTGGAGAAGAGATAGACGAGCCATGCACTGCTTCAGGAGAGGCTGCGAGCTGGAGGAGAGATAGACGAGACATGCGCTGCTTCAGGAGAGGCTGCGAGCTGGAGGAGAGATAGACGAGCCATGCACTGCTTCAGGAGAGGCTGCAAGCTGGAGGAGAGATAGACGAGCCATGCACTGCTTCAGGGGAGGTTCGAGCTGGAGGAGAGATAGACGAGCCATGCACTGCTTCAGGGGAGGTTCGAGCTGGAGGAGAGATAGACGAGCCATGCACTGCTTCAGGGGAGGTTCGAGCTGGAGGAGAGATAGACGAGCCACGCACTGCTTCAGGGGAGGTTAGAGCTGGAGGAGAGATAGACGAGCCATGCACTGCTTCAGGAGAGGCTGCGAGCTGGAGGAGAGATAGACGAGACATGCGCTGCTTCAGGAGAGGCTGCGAGCTGGAGGAGAGATAGACGAGCCATGCACTGCTTCAGGAGAGGCTGCAAGCTGGAGGAGAGATAGACGAGACATGCGCTGCTTCAGGAGAGGCTGCGAGCTGGAGGAGAGATAGACAGAGCCATGCACTGCTTCAGGAGAGGCTGCAAGCTGGAGGAGAGATGGACGAACCATGCGTTGCTTCAGGAGACGCGGCGAGCTGGAGGAGAGATTGATGAGCCATGCACTGCTTCATGATAGGCTGCGAGCTGGAGGAGAGATCGATGAGCCATGCGCTGCTTCAGGAAAGTGTCAAAGGTGTAGGACAGGAGGCATGCACTACTTCAGGAGAGGCTAAGAGCTGGAGGAGAGATCGATGAGCCATGCACTGTTTCAGGGGAGGTTCGAGGTGGAGGAGATATTGATGAGCCATGCACTGCTTCAGGAGAGGATGCAGGCTGGAGGAGAGATAGACGAGCCATGCACTGCTTCAGGGGAGGTTCGAGCTGGAGGAGAGATAGACGAGCCACGCACTGCTTCAGGGGAGGTTAGAGCTGGAGGAGAGATAGACGAGCCATGCACTGCTTCAGGAGAGGCTGCGAGCTGGAGGAGAGATAGACGAGCCATGCACTGCTTCAGGAGAGGCTGCAAGCTGGAGGAGAGATAGACGAGACATGCGCTGCTTCAGGAGAGGTTGCGAGCTGGAGGAGAGATAGACGAGCCATGCGCTGCTTCAGGAGAGGCTGCGAGCTGGAGGAGAGATAGACGAGCCATGCGCTGCTTCAGGAGAGGTTGCGAGCTGGAGGAGAGATAGACGAGCCATGCGCTGCTTCAGGAGAGGTTGCGAGCTGGAGGAGAGATAGACGAGCCATGCGCTGCTTCAGGAGAGGTTGCGAGCTGGAGGAGAGATAGACGAGCCATGCGCTGCTTCAGGAGAGGTTGCGAGCTGGAGGAGAGATAGACGAGCCATGCGCTGCTTCAGGAGAGGCTGCGAGCTGGAGGAGAGATAGACGAGACATGCGCTGCTTCAGGAGAGGCTGCGAGCTGGAGGAGAGATAGACGAGCCATGCGCTGCTTCAGGAGAGGCTGCGAGCTGGAGGAGAGATAGACGAGACATGCGCTGCTTCAGGAGAGGCTGCGAGCTGGAGGAGAGATAGACGAGCCATGCGCTGCTTCAGGAGAGGCTGCGAGCTGGAGGAGAGATAGACGAGCCATGCGCTGCTTCAGGAGAGGCTGCGAGCTGGAGGAGAGATAGACGAGCCATGCGCTGCTTCAGGAGAGGCTGCGAGCTGGAGGAGAGATAGATGAGCCAGGCACTGCTTCAGGAGAGGCTGCGAGCTGGAGGAGAGATAGACGAGCCACGCACTGCTTCAGGAGAGGCTGCGAGCTGGAGGAGAGATTGATGAGCCATACGCTGCTTCAGGAGAGGATGCAGGCTGGAGGAGAGATAGATGAGCCACACGCTGCTTCAGGAGAGGATGCAGGCTGGAGGAGAGATAGACGAGCCACGCACTGCTTCAGGGGAGGTTAGAGCTGGAGGAGAGATAGACGAGCCACGCACTGCTTCAGGGGAGGTTAGAGCTGGAGGAGAGATAGACAAGCCATGCACTGCTTCAGGGGAGGTTCGAGCTGGATAAGAGATAGACGAGCCATGCACTGCTTCAGGAGAGGCTGCGAGCTGGAGGAGAGATAGACGAGACATGCGCTGCTTCAGGAGAGGCTGCGAGCTGGAGGAGAGATAGACGAGCCATGCACTGCTTCAGGAGAGGCTGCAAGCTGGAGGAGAGATAGACGAGCCATGCACTGCTTCAGGGGAGGTTCGAGCTGGAGGAGAGATAGACGAGCCATGCACTGCTTCAGGGGAGGTTCGAGCTGGAGGAGAGATAGACGAGCCATGCACTGCTTCAGGGGAGGTTCGAGCTGGAGGAGAGATAGACGAGCCACGCACTGCTTCAGGGAGGTTAGAGCTGGAGGAGAGATAGACGAGCCATGCACTGCTTCAGGAGAGGCTGCGAGCTGGAGGAGAGATAGACGAGACATGCGCTGCTTCAGGAGAGGCTGCGAGCTGGAGGAGAGATAGACGAGCCATGCACTGCTTCAGGAGAGGCTGCAAGCTGGAGGAGAGATAGACGAGACATGCGCTGCTTCAGGAGAGGCTGCGAGCTGGAGGAGAGATAGACGAGCCATGCACTGCTTCAGGAGAGGCTGCAAGCTGGAGGAGAGATAGACGAACCATGCGTTGCTTCAGGAGACGCGGCGAGCTGGAGGAGAGATTGATGAGCCATGCACTGCTTCATGATAGGCTGCGAGCTGGAGGAGAGATCGATGAGCCATGCGCTGCTTCAGGAAAGTGTCAAAGGTGTAGGACAGGAGGCATGCACTACTTCAGGAGAGGCTAAGAGCTGGAGGAGAGATCGATGAGCCATGCACTGTTTCAGGGGAGGTTCGAGGTGGAGGAGATATTGATGAGCCATGCACTGCTTCAGGAGAGGCTGCGAGCTGGAGGAGAGATAAATGAGCCATGCGCTGCTTCAGGAGAGGCTGCGAACTGGAGGAGAGATAGACGAGCCATGGACTGCTTAAAGAGAGGCTGCGAGTTGGAGGAGTGATAGACGAGCCATGCACTGCTTCATGAGAGACTTTGAACTGGAGGAGAGATAGACGAGCCATGCATTGCTACAGGAGGGGCTGCGAGCTGGAGGAGAGATAGACGAGCTATGCACTGCTTCAGGAGAGGCTGCGAGTTGGAGGAGAGATAGACGAGCCATGCATTGCTACAGGAGGGGCTGAGAGCTGGAGGAGAGATAGACGAGCTATGCACTGCTTCAGGAGAGGCTGCGAGCTGGAGGAGAGATGAGCCATGCACCGCTTCAGGAGAGGCTGTGAGCTGGAGGAGAGATAGATAAGCCATGCACTGCCTCAGGAGAGGCTGCGAGCTGGAGGAGAGATAGACGAGCTATGCGCTGCTTCAGGAGAGGCTGCGAACTGGAGGAGAGATAGACGAGCCATCCACCGCTTCAGGATGGGCTGAGAGCTGGACCAGAGATAGATGAGCCATGCACTGCTTCAGGAAAGGCTGCCCAGCTGAAGGAGAGATAGACAAGTTATGCACTGCTTAAGGAGAAGTTGAAAGCTGGAGGAGAACTCTATGAGACATTCACTGCTTTATGGAAGGCTGAAAGCTGCAGGACATGATGCATGCACTGCTGCAGTACAGCCTGCGATCTGGAGGAGAGATAGAAGAGCCATGCACTGCTTCGGGAGAGGCAGCAACCTGGAGGAGAGAT
Source organism: Calotriton arnoldi (assembly GCA_963921515.1). Taxonomy (NCBI): domain Eukaryota; kingdom Metazoa; phylum Chordata; class Amphibia; order Caudata; family Salamandridae; genus Calotriton; species Calotriton arnoldi. The sequence goes on along the minus strand of CAWUFW010008036.1, from coordinate 20,883 downwards.
TGATGAGTCATGTGCAGCTTCAGGAATATTTGTGAGCTCAAGGAGAGATAGGTGATAGATGCATTGCCTCAGGAGAGGTTGCAAACTGGAGGAGAGACAGGAGAGCCATGCGCTGCTTCAGGAAAGGCTGCAAGCAGCTGCAGGATAGATGCTGCTTCAGGAAAGGCTGCAAGCAGCTGCAGGATAGATGTGAGCCATGCACTGCTTCAGGAGAGGTTTTGAGCTAGGGGAGAGGTGGAAGAGCCACGTACTCCTTTAGGAGAGGCTGAAAGCTGGAGGGGAGATGAGAGATCCAGTGCTTCAGGAGAGGCTGGAAGCTGGAGGAGCCATGCGCTGCTTCAGGAAAGGCTGTGAGCTGGAGAATAGATAGATGAGCCATGCGCTGCTTCAGTAAAGGCTGTGAGCTGGAGGAGAGATCAATGAGCCATGCACTGCATTAGAAATGGTTAAAAACTGGAGGAGAGATAGATGAGCGATGCACCGCTTCAGGAGGGGCTGCGAACTGGAGGAGACATATGCAAGACATGCACTGCTTCAGGAGAGGCTGAGAGCTGGAGGATAGATGAGCCACGCACTGCTATGGGAGAGGCTGCGAGCTTGAGGAGCGATCCACGAGCCATGCACTGCTTCAGAAAAGGTTGTTAGCTCTAGGAGACCTCGACAAGCGATGCACTTCTTCAGGAGAGGCAACAAGCTGGAGGAGAGATTGATGAGCCATGCACTGCTTCAGGAGAGGTTGTAAGCTGAAGGAGATATAGATGAGCCATGCACAGCTTCAGGAGAGGTTGTGAGCTCAAGGAGAGATAGACGAGTAATGCACTGCTTCAGGAGAGGCTCCGAGCTGGAGGAGTGTTTGAAGAGCGATGCACTGCTTCAGGAGAGGTGGTGAGAAAGAGGAGAGATAGATAAGCCAACCACTGCTTCAGGAGAGGCTGCGAGCGGGGGAGAGATAGACGAGCCATGCACTGCTTTAGGAGAGGTTGCGAGCTGGAGGAGAGATCGATGAGCCATGCACTTCTTCATGAGATGCTGGGACCTGGAGGAGAGATAGATGAGTGATGCACCGCTTCAGGAGAGGCTACGAGCTGGAGGAGAGATCGATGAGCCATGTACTGCTTCAGGAGAGGCTGCGAGCTGGAGGAGGGATCGATGAGCCATGCACTGCTTCAGGAGAGGCTGCGAGCTGGAGGAGAGATAGACAAGCTATGCATTGCTTCAGGAGAGGCTGCGAGCTGGAGGAGAGATAGCCAAGCAAAGCACTGCTTCAGGAGAGGTTACGAGCTGGAGGAGAGATAGGTGAGCCAAGCGTTGCTTTAGGAGAGGCTGCGCGCTGGAGGAGAGATTGAAGACCCATGCACCACTTCAGGAGAGACTGTGAGCTGGAAAAGAGATGGACAAGCCATGCGCAGCTTCAGGAGAAGCTGCAAGCTGGAGGAGAGATAGACAAGCCATGCACAGCTTCAGGAGAGGCCACGAACTGGAGGAGAGATAGACAAGCAAAGCACTGCTTCAGGAGAGGCTGTAAGCTGGAGAAGAGATCGATGAGCCATGCACTGCTTCAGGAGAGGCTGCAAGCTGGAGGAGAGATCGATGAGCCATGCACTGCTTCAGGAGAGGCTGCGAGCTGGAGAAGACATAGACGTGCCATGCATTGCTTCAGGAGAGGCTGCGAGCTGAAAGGAGAGCTGAGCCATGCGCTGCTTCAGGAGAGGCTGAGAGCTGGAAGGAGAGCTGAGCCATGCGCTGCTTCAGGAGAGGCTGCGAGCTGGTGGAGCGATAGGTGAGCAAAGCACTCCTTCAGGAGAGGCTGAGAGCTGGAAGGAGAGATGAGCCATGCGCTGCTTCAGGAGAGGCTGCGAGCTGGAGGAGAGATCGATGAATCGTGCACCACTTCAGGAGAGGCTGTGAGCTGGAAGAGAGATGGAGAAGCCATGCACAGCTTCAGGAGAGGCTGTGAGCAGGAAGAGAGATGGAGAAGCCATGCGCAGCTTCAGGAGAGGCTGCGAGCTGGAGGAGAGCTAGGCAAGCCATGCGCAGCTTCAGGAGAGGCCACGAGCTGGAAGAGAGATCGATGAGCCATGCACTGCTTTAGGAGAGGCTGCGATCTGGAGAACACATAGACGTACCATGCACTGCTTCAGGAGAGGCAGAGAGCTTGAGGAGAGATCGATGAGCCATGCGCTGCTTCAGTAGAGGCTGCGAGCTGGAGGAGAGATCGATGAGCCATGCGCTGCTTTAGGAGAGGCTGCGAGCTGGAGGAGAGATCGAATAGCCATGCGTTGCTTCAGGAGAGGCTGCGAGCTGGAGGGGAGATCGATGAGCCATGTGCTGCTTTAAGAGAGGCTGCAAGCTGGAGGAGAGATCGATGAGCCATGCGCTGCTTCAGGAGTGGCTGCGAGCTGGAGAAGACATAGACGTGCCATGCATTGCTTCAGGAGCGGCTGAGAGCTGGAAGGAGAGCTGAGCGATGCGCTGCTTCAGGAGAGGCTGCAAGCTGGTGGAGATATAGACGAGCAAAGCACTCCTTCAGGAGAGGCTGAGAGCTGGAAGGAGAGTTGAGCCATGCGCTGCTTCAGGAGAGGCTCTGAGCTGGAGGAGAGATCGATGACTTATGCACCACTTCAGGAGAGGCTGTGAGCTGGAAGAGAGATGGAGAAGTCATGCACAGCTTCAGGAGAGGCTGTGAGCTGGAAGAGAGTGATGGAGAAGCCATGCGCAGCTTCAGGAGAGGCTGCGAGCTGGAGGAGAGCTAGACAAGCCATGCGCAGCTTCAGGAGAGGCCACGAGCTGGAGGAGATATAGACAAGCCATGCGCTGCTTCAGGAGAGGCTGCGGGCTGGAAGAGAGATAGACGAGCCATGCGCTGCTTCAGGAGGGGCTGCAAGCTGCGGGAGAGATCGATGAGCCATGCACTGCGTCAGGAGAGGCTGCGAATTGGAGGAGATATAGACGAGCCATGCGCTGCTTCAGGAGAGGCTGCGAACTGGAGGATATATAGATGGGCCATGCGCTGCTTCAGGATATGCTGCGCGCTGGAGGAGATATAGACGAGCCATGCGCTGCTTCAGGAGAGGCTGCGAGCTGGAGGAGAGATAGACGAGCCATGCGCTGCTTCAGGAGAGGCTGCGAGCTGGAGGAGAGATAGACAAGCCATGCACTGCTTCAGGAGAGGCTGCGAGCTGGAGGAGAGATAGACGAGCTATGCAGTGCTTCAGGAGAGGCTGCGAGCTGGAGGAGAGATAGACGAGCCATGCGCTGCTTCAGGAGAGGCTGCGAGCTGGAGGAGAGATAGACGAGCCATGCGCTGCTTCAGGAGAGGCTGCGAGCTGGAGAAGAGATAGACGAGACATGCGCTGCTTCAGGAGAGGCTGCGAGCTGGAGGAGAGATAGACGAGCCATGCGCTGCTTCAGGAGAGGCTGCGAGCTGGAGGAGATATAGACAAGCCATGCGCTGCTTCAGGAGAGGCTGCCAGCTGGAAGAGAGCTAGATGAGCCATGCGCTGATTCAGGAGGGGCTGCGAGCTGCGGGAGAGATCGATGAGCCATGCACTGCTTCAGGAGAGGCTGCGAGCTGGAGGAGAGATAGACGAGCAAAGCACTGCTTCAGAAGAGGCTGAGAGCTGGAAGGAGAGATGAGCCATGCGCTGCTTCAGGAGAGGCTGCAAGCTCAAAGAGAGCTAGATGATCCATGCACTGCATTAGTAGATGTTGGGAGCTGAAGACACAGACAAGCCATGCGCTGCCTCTGGAGAGGCTGCGAGCTGGAGGAGCGATGTACCATGAACTGCTTCATGACAGGCTGCGAACAGGAGGAGAGATAGGCGAGCTATGCACTGCTTCATGAGAGGCTGCGAGCTGGAGGAGAGATAGATGAGCCATGCGCTGCTTCAGGAGGGGCTGCGAGCTGTGGGAGAGATCGAACATGCGCTGCTTCAGGAGAGCCTGCCAGCTGGTGGGGAAATAGACGAGCCATGCACTGCTTCAGGAGAGGCTGTGAGCTGTAATTTCTAATCTGATTCCTCTTTGTAAGAAGATTTCAACACAGCCTCATAAAGAGGATATGTTTGTTGGCCTCTTCAAAAGTATTTCTAATATGCTTAACTAATGAGTATTACATATCGCCTATGATTTCACAACGTAAACAAAAAATTGTTATACAAAATTGTTACTAAATTGTATGTACTACATGACCTATGATCTTGTTACATAGACAAAGAATGTTACTAAGTTTGTTGTGCTGTTGACCTATGATCTTGTTACATAGACAAAGAATGTTGCTAAGTTTGTTGTGCTGTTGTCATGTGATGCACAATGTGATTATTATATATACAAATGGGTTGGCTATCCTCTTCTGTTTCTTGTGGGATTGAGATTTTGGGGGCGCATCTGTTTCCTTTACAGCTTTTATTATACCCTGTAAGCCTGTCGCTGCATCACTGGAATTATTTGGTTGGGTCCTTGGACCTATGACACTTTTGTACTCTTAAATTACATGGGTAATGGAATTCTATGTCAGTCCACGGAGGCTCTGATTATGCTTCTCTTTGCTTTACTGCAAAACACAGCAGCCAATAAACAAACTTTAAACTCAGCATACTCCGGAAGTCCAACCCCCATACGGTATGCATCAATCACCATCAGTCCATTATCCAATATACGTCGAAATGAACACATCACTTCCTCTTTCTTTGCTGCTGCAGCAGCGAGATAAGTACAATCATTTTCTCCGTTTTGGGGGAGTGTGTTATATGATTATCTACATATGTTCAAGGGCATAATTTTCGCGCCGCTAGAGCGCTCGTAGTCAGGGGCGTTGTCGCGCTAATTATTGTATCTGTTTTTGCCGAGTAGGCTGTGTGTAATTTAGGCGCTCCGGTGCCTCTTTGGGCATTTTGTTGTGGAGCGGGAGCGGGACGCGCTTCACGCGCAGGGGAGCAGTCCTCTTTCCATGCCCATGTACTGCGCATGCGCGAGGAGCCGATCCGAGTGATTTTACCGATCGGCTCTTCGCGCATTGGCAGGCAGCTGACTGCAATATCCCCGGTCCTATTTGAACGCTGAACGGAGCGTTATCCGTACTAGGGCCTTGCCTTAGGGGAGAGTAGGGGTGGCTCCCTCCACATAAATACAGAAAAGCAAGGTACATTTGGCACAGAGTTGGTTTTGAAACTGCTTTAGGGTTACAGTTCAGCAGTGCCTGTACAAGCACACCCCAGGGTTCTCCCCCCCTAGAAACTCCTTCAGACCTCCTATATCACGATGGCGTACTACGCCGAGGAGGAAGACCAGTGGGTTGAGTTTAACGAATATGCAGAGTATGAGGAACCAGAAGAGCACCACATGGAGGAGCAATTGGTTGAAGCCCTGGATACCCACGTCCAGGGCTCTGTAAACAGGGCATTGATTAAAGCGCTTCAGCCGTTTACCAAGCCATTGAAGAGCTATGGCAAACGTAAGTTTGGTGCTGCGCAAGGGGAGACTTCTGGTCACACCTCGGCTGAGGTCCTTGCTAAGATGGCCCGTAATGTGCTGCACGACCATGGTTGTGTGAGTTCTTCCAAGGCGCAGAAAGCGCCTATGACGCAGACGGAGGAGACTGACGAGTCGTCTCCGGCCGCGCCTGACACGTCGGACTCGGATCAGGAGTCCCAGGCTCCACGGAAGGCTAAGAAGCGGAAAGGTAAATCCCACCATGTGGAAAACAAACCGGCCAATAAGAACCTTTTGTTTGACCCCAGGAACATTATTCACCCAAGATCTACTGAATGGGTCCCTGTGTTGAGGTCGCACACTATGTGCAGGATAACCTCCGGAGGAGTTTCGAAAAAGAAGTCAGAGCCACCCTGCGTTCAGAATGTCCCAGGCCTTCTCTGATGGGAAAAGTGGCAGACACTCCGGATATAGATCCGAACATGGCAACTTTTATGAAGAAATTTGCGAAGGACCCCAAGAAGGGGCTCGACCGGGCTTGGAGGGGCTGTCAGGACAAGCTCCTTGACGTGACCGGACCCCTGACAAAAATTTTGGATGCCGCGGTCACCGCAAAAGACACTAACACTCCATTGGACCCCACGGAGGTTTTGGAGTGGGCGCAGCGGGCTATGTGTTTCCTAGGAAACGCGAACTGCGCCCTGTCGGCTGAGCGCAGAAGGTCCTTCCTTATGCGCATTGACCCACAACTCGCAGAAATGGCGAATACAGAACCAGGCACGCTTGCTAATGGCATGCTGTTCGGGGACAAATTTGTGAAGGAGATGGGAAAGTATGTGAATACTTTTTCGGCACTAGACAAAGCGCAGGCGAACATCAGGAAGGTCTTCCATACTGGCCTTTTTAACAGGGCCGGGCGCTTCAGGGGTCGAGCGACCGGCCGTGGCTTTAACCAGACCTCTCGAGGCTTCGAGCAACGTGGCAGAGGCGGTGGCCAACGATCAAACTTCTATCCTTCCCGCAATCGCGGTGACAGAGGGCGACAACACAGAGGTTACAGAGAACAGAATAATGCCTCCAGAGACACCTCTTATTCAGGTAAGCTTAATGCGCATGGGGGACGCAAAAGTGGGAGGTCGGATTGCTTTGTTCCACCATATGTGGGAGATTCTCACACACGACCCTTGGATCCTTCAAACGGTAAGAGGATTTCAGATAGAGTTCTATGCCTCACCTCAGCAGATCCGGATTCCTCCTCCTCTACATTTTTCCCACGCAGAGATGTCTTTCATAGACGACGAGGTTCAATCATTGTTAGACAAAGAGGCAATCGTGCACACGACTCCGCATCCACTAGGGTTTGTGAGCACCATCTTTCTGGTGCCCAAGAAGGACAAGGGTTTCAGACTGGTACTCAATCTAAGAGAATTCAATTCCTGGGTAGTGTATCGCCACTTCAAAATGGAGGGCATACATTTACTGCGGGACATCCTATTGGAAAAGGACTGGATGGTACGTCTGGATTTGAAGGACGCGTACCTGGCGGTGCCAATATTCCCTCCTCACCGGCGGTTTCTTCAATTCCAATGGAGAGACCAGTGGTTCGAATTCTCAGCCATGCCCTTTGGCCTTTCATCCGCCCCTTGGTGTTTCACCAAGTTACTAAAGCCGGTGGTTCAGTACCTGCGAGAACGGGGGGTACGACTCATAATTTACTTGGACGATATTCTGATTATGGCTCAGAATATGGACACGGTCCTTCTTCACCTGAACTGGACGGTACACCTCTTACAAGAGTTGGGATTCGTCATCAACGGGGACAAATCCATGCTGACCCCAACGCAGTCGATGGATTTCTTGGGGTTTCAGGTAGACTCGATTGCGACGCAGTTACTATTACCTTTGAGGAAGAGAGTAGCTATCAAGAAGGAGTTGAGGAGAGCGCTTGCCTCTCCGACTATATCCTTGAGGACGCTGGCCAGATTGGTGGGGCTTTTGGCTGCATCAATTCAGGCGATATTCCCAGGACCCTTACATTACAGGGCACTTCAACGTTTGAAGATTCTTCATTTACGCAAGGGTCTGAGTTATGCAGAACAGATCTCGATCACCGGCGAAGCACGGACCGAGATGAATTGGTGGCTGGAACATATGGATGCTTGGAATGGCAAGGCCATTTTTGCAGCCAGTCCAGAGATAGTCATAGAATCAGACGCCAGCAGATGGGGCTGGGGAGCCCGCTGCGGCTCAGTGGAGACTGGGGGTCGGTGGTCCCGGGAGGAATTGGAGCTCCATATCAATTGCCTGGAACTTCTGGCGGGTTCGCTTTGCGATTCGGACACTCTCCCCGCAACGAGCGAGTTGCTGTATTCTACTGCGGATGGACAACGTGTCAGCAGTACGATACATCAATCGTCTGGGGGGTACGAGGTCTCGTCTTCTGGTAGAGATAGCCAAGGACTTTTGGCATTACTGCCTGACCCATCACATATCGGTGACGGCGGAATACATTCCTGGGTCCTCCAATGTGGTAGCAGATTGGAACTCCCGATTTCTGAGGGATGCCAGCGATTGGAGACTGCATCCCGGGGTGTTCAATCAGCTGAACGACAAATGGGGTCCGTGTTCAGTGGACCTTTGCGTCCAGACTCAACGCACAACTTCCGCGGTTCTACAGTTGGCGACCAGATCCCCTGGCGATCAGCTCGGACGCATTCCTTCAGTCATGGACGACGGGCATTCTATATGCATTTCCACCTTTCGCCATGATTCCGAGGGTACTGGCGCAACTCCGTCGACAGAAGGCGGAGGTGATACTAGTCACACCATGTTGGAAGGCGCAAGCATGGTTTCCGGTGGCACTAGCTTTGTCATGTCCACTTCCGGTACAGATACAGTCGTTTCCGGAGATTCTGGAAGACCCTCTGGGTCTGCCGCACCCACTTGTAATACAGGGCCACTTATCTCTCATAGCGTGGAGACTTTCAGGCGACGATGGCAAGTGCCTGGAGTTTCACAGGAGACTCTGTTTTTCTTATCACAATCATGGGCACCTGCTACTCACAAGCGATATGAGTCAGCCTGGCGTAGATGGGTTAGCTGGTGTTCTGCACGGCAGACAGATCCCGTGGGATCCGGTGTCCATCTCATAGTTAATTTCCTTTCGGAACTGGCCAGTTCGGGAATGGCGTATCGAACGGTGAACAATTTCCGTTCCGCAATTTCGGCGGGACACCCGCAGGTGGATGGTAAACCAGTGGGGGAGCACCCCCTAGTGTGTAAAGTGGTAAGGGGCATCCGGTTGGTTAACCCTCCGAAACTCAAATATTCTGTTTTATGGGATGTCAATGTAGTTTTACGTTTCCTTAAAACCTGGCCGGCAAATGAGGGATTATCACGTAAACAATTGTCAGCAAAACTTACGATGCTATTATGTCTGGTGTCCTGCAGGCGAGTCTCGGATGTGAGAGCTTTGGACATAGCAGGTAGAGTATTTACTCCTTCGGGAGTCTCGTTCTACAATTTCTGGGAGGACAAAAACACATTCTAGATGTATTGCATATCCTGCTTTTCCTCATCATACCAAATTATGTGTGGTTCAATGTTTAAAATGTTATGAGGATGTTACTAGAGAGTTCAGAAATGACATTGCAGGGCAATTGTTGATTTCACTTCAGAGACCTTTCTGCCCAGTCACTGCAGCAACTTTAGCCAGGTGGGTTACTTGGTTATTGAGATTGGCAGGGGTGGATACTTCCACGTTTGGTGCACATTCGGTTAGAGGAGCTATGGCTTCCAAGGCCTTTTGTACTGGCTCTCGATTACAAGATATTATGACGGCTGCGGATTGGTCTTCTGACTCAACGTTTAAGACATTTTATCATAAACCTATTGTGGATGTGGCTTCGATTGGTAATGGAACAACTTTAAACTAGCATAATCAGAGCCTCCGTGGACTGACATAGAATAAAAAAATTCTAGCTGACGCGACAAGAATTTTCAATTCTATTAAGGACACGGAGGCGAGGATTATCCCACCCAGGTAACATGATGATGGTAGTTTATGTGTTAGATTGTTTATTGTAAAATCTATGAGAAAGGATTCATGTATGTCTTGATGAGGATATGATTTTGTTTCACCCACCCGTTGATATTGGAAATATGATGATGTTAAGTAATGAATGTCATGATGGTTATGAACCGTAGATGGTTTAGGAATGGAATATTACGACTATTATTCTCTTTATAGGAGATCAAGGCAAGCAAACCTGAACGATCAGGATGATGTTGTTCAGCTGGAGAGTTGACCAAATGGACATAGGCACAGGTGACATCGATTCGGTTCCGGAGCTGTCATTCCGTGCTCAAGTTGGGATTCACGTTGATGAAGAAATCGGTGATCCAGAGTTCACCAGTCAAGTTTGAGGACTGTGTTAAAAGTTGATGCAAAGAAAGAGGAAGTGATGTGTTCATTTCGACGTATATTGGATAATGGACTGTTGGTGATTGGTGCATACCGTATGGGGGTTGGACTTCCGGGGTATGCTGAGTTTAAAGTTTGTTTATTGGCTGCTGTGTTTTGCAGTAAAGCAAAGAGAAGCATAATCCTCGTCTCCGTGTCCTTAATAGAATTGAAAATTCTTGTCGTGTCAGCTAGAAAAATATTTATTCTGTGTGATCTTTAGCACCATTCCAATATGGCCGCCAGTCTTTCTTTGGATAGAACACTCTAGTCCCTCAGCTATTGCTAGTAAGGGGCAGCGGGCACTGTAAGCTTCCTTTTCCGGGACGGTTGTGATTTGACACGACCCCGCCCACTCCATGACGAATATGGGGGCACTACGGTATTTAAATGCGTCGGATGGGATGCCGTTTAGCTTATGCCGGACTTGAGGTGAAATACTGACATACGGCGGGATCGCCGAGAGCAGGTTAGTGAAGGTGTACCTTACTGCGGTGCTGGTCGCCGCTTGACGGGGGCTTGAATAATGTGGTTATTGTCTAATTAAGCAAAACACACAAGATGATGGACGGAATGCTGCACATTGTCAAACATTCATCCCCAGTCACAGATCTGGGTTTAATCCATCGTTATTTTGCTTCACCACGCCACCCCAGTTCAGACATAGCCATATGCAAATCAGTCTTAACCCTGTGCCTCATGGGAACAGTCCAGACCGAACTGCCAAGCCATGTCTTCCCTGGACCGGAATCAAGCATCCTAGGACCGGTTTCAGGCTATCAGCCTTCATCAGCCAGGATAGCTTGACTCCAGTGGCGTAGTGAGCACGGGACCCACGTCTGGGCACTACCCTTCCCACTTAGGGCAAAATGCAAAACACACAAGATGATGGACGGAATGCTGCACATTGGCAAACATTCACCCCCAGTCACAGATCTGGGTTTAATCCATCGTTATTTTGCTTCACCACGCCACCCCAGTTCAGACATAGCCATATGCAAATCTGTCTTGACCCTGTGCCTCATGGGAACAGTCCAGACCGAACTGCCAAGCCATGTCTTCCCTGGACCGGAATCAAGCATCCTAGGACCGGTTTCAGGCTATCAGCCTTCATCAGCCAGGATAGCTTGACTCCAGTGGCGTAGTGAGCACGGGACCCACGTCTGGGCATACCCTTCCCACTTAGGGCAAAATGCAAAACACACAAGATGATGGACGGAATGCTGCACATTGGCAAACATTCACCCCCAGTCACAGATCTGGGTTTAATCCATCGTTATTTTGCTTCACCACGCCACCCCAGTTCAGACATAGCCATATGCAAATCAGTCTTGACCCTGTGCCTCATGGGAACAGTCCAGACCGAACTGCCAAGCCATGTCTTCCCTGGACCGGAATCAAGCATCCTAGGACCGGTTTCAGGCTATCAGCCTTCATCAGCCAGGATAGCTTGACTCCAGTGGCGTAGTGAGCACGGGACCCACGTCTGGGCATACCCTTCCCACTTAGGGCAAAATGCAAAACACACAAGATGATGGACGGAATGCTGCACATTGGCAAACATTCACCCCCAGTCACAGTTCTGGGTTTAATCCATCGTTATTTTGCTTCACCACGCCACCCCAGTTCAGACATAGCCATATGCAAATCAGTCTTGACCCTGTGCCTCATGGGAACAGTCCAGACCGAACTGCCAAGCCATGTCTTCCTGGACCGGAATCAAGCATCCTAGGACCGGTTTCAGGCTATCAGCCTTCATCAGCCAGGATAGCTTGACTCCAGTGGCGTAGTGAGCACGGGACCCACGTCTGGGCATACCCTTCCCACTTAGGGCAAAATGCAAAACACACAAGATGATGGACGGAATGCTGCACATTGGCAAACATTCACCCCCAGTCACAGATCTGGGTTTAATCCATCGTTATTTTGCTTCACCACGCCACCCCAGTTCAGACATAGCCATATGCAAATCAGTCTTGACCCTGTGCCTCATGGGAACAGTCCAGACCGAACTGCCAAGCCATGTCTTCCCTGGACCGGAATCAAGCATCCTAGGACCGGTTTCAGGCTATCAGCCTTCATCAGCCAGGATAGCTTGACTCCAGTGGCGTAGTGAGCACGGGACCCACGTCTGGGCATACCCTTCCCACTTAGGGCAAAATGCAAAACACACAAGATGATGGACGGAATGCTGCACATTGGCAAACATTCACCCCCAGTCACAGATCTGGGTTTAATCCATCGTTATTTTGCTTCACCACGCCACCCCAGTTCAGACATAGCCATATGCAAATCAGTCTTGACCCTGTGCCTCATGGGAACAGTCCAGACCGAACTGCCAAGCCATGTCTTCCCTGGACCGGAATCAAGCATCCTAGGACCGGTTTCAGGCTATCAGCCTTCATCAGCCAGGATAGCTTGACTCCAGTGGCGTAGTGAGCACGGGACCCACGTCTGGGCATACCCTTCCCACTTAGGGCAAAATGCAAAACACACAAGATGATGGACGGAATGCTGCACATTGGCAAACATTCACCCCCAGTCACAGATCTGGGTTTAATCCATCGTTATTTTGTTTCACCACGCCACCCCAGTTCAGACATAGCCATATGCAAATCAGTCTTGACCCTGTGCCTCATGGGGAACAGTCCAGACCGAACTGCCAAGCCATGTCTTCCCTGGACCGGAATCAAGCATCCTAGGACCGGTTTCAGGCTATCAGCCTTCATCAGCCAGGATAGCTTGACTCCAGTGGCGTAGTGAGCACGGGACCCACGTCTGGGCATTCCCTTCCCACTTAGGGCAAAATGCAAAACACACAAGATGATGGACGGAATGCTGCACATTGGCAAACATTCACTCCCAGTCACAGATCTGGGTTTAATCCATCGTTATTTTGCTTCACCACGCCACCCCAGTTCAGACATAGCCATATGCAAATCAGTCTTGACCCTGTGCCTCATGGGAACAGTCCAGACCGAACTGCCAAGCCATGTCTTCCCTGGACCGGAATCAAGCATCCTAGGACCGGTTTCAGGCTATCAGCCTTCATCAGCCAGTGATAGCTTGACTCCAGTGGCGTAGTGAGCACGGGACCCACGTCTGGGCATACCCTTCCCACTTAGGGCAAAATGCAAAACACACAAGATGATGGACGGAATGCTGCACATTGGCAAACATTCACTCCCAGTCACAGAATCTGGGTTTAATCCATCGTTATTTTGCTTCACCACGCCACCCCAGTTCAGACATAGCCATATGCAAATCAGTCTTGACCCTGTGCCTCATGGGAACAGTCCAGACCGAACTGCCAAGCCATGTCTTCCCTGGACCGGAATCAAGCATCCTAGGACCGGTTTCAGGCTATCAGCCTTCATCAGCCAGGATAGCTTGACTCCAGTGGCGTAGTGAGCACGGGACCCACGTCTGGGCATACCCTTCCCACTTAGGTAAAATGCAAAACACACAAGATGATGGACGGAATGATGCACATTGGCAAACATTCACCCCCAGTCACAGATCTGGGTTTAATCCATCGTTATTTTGCTTCACCACGCCACCCCAGTTCAGACATAGCCATATGCAAATCAGTCTTGACCCTGTGCCTCATGGGAACAGTCCAGACCGAACTGCCAAGCCATGTCTTCCCTGGACCGGAATCAAGCATCCTAGGACCGGTTTCAGGCTATCAGCCTTCATCAGCCAGGATAGCTTGACTCCAGTGGCGTAGTGAGCACGGGACCCACGTCTGGGCATTCCCTTCCCACTTAGGGCAAAATGCAAAACACACAAGATGATGGACGGAATGCTGCACATTGGCAAACATTCACCCCCAGTCACAGATCTGGGTTTAATCCATCGTTATTTTGCTTCACCACGCCACTCCCAGTTCAGACATAGCCATATGCAAATCAGTCTTGACCCTGTGCCTCATGGGAACAGTCCAGACCGAACTGCCAAGCCATGTCTTCCCTGGACCGGAATCAAGCATCCTAGGACCGGTTTCAGGCTATCAGCCTTCATCAGCCAGGATAGCTTGACTTGGGGGTGAATGTTTGCCAATGTGCAACATTCCGTCCATCATCTTGTGTGTTTTGCATTTCGCCCTAAGTGGAAGGGTATGCCCAGACGTGGTCCCGTGCTCCCCACGCCACTGGAGTCAAGCTATCCTGGCTGATGAGGGCTGAAAGCCCGAAACCGGTCCTAGGATGCTTGATTCCGGTCCAGGGAAGACATGGCTTGGCAGTTCGGTCTGGACTGTTCCCATGAGGCACAGGGTCAAGACTGATTTGCATATGGCTATGTCTGAACTGGGGTGGCGTGGTGAAGCAAAATAACGATGGATTAAACCCAGATCTGTGACTGGGGGTGAATGTTTGCCAATGTGCAACATTCCGTCCATCATCTTGTGTGTTTTGCATTTCGCCCCAAGTGGGAAGGGTATGCCCAGACGTGGGTCCCGTGCTCACCACGCCACTGGAGTCAAGCTATCCTGGCTGATGAGGGCTGAAAGCCCGAAACCAGTCCTAGGATGCTTGATTCCGGTCCAGGGAAGACATGGCTTGGCAGTTCGGTCTGGACTGTTCCCATGAGGCACAGGGTCAAGACTGATTTGCATATGGCTATGTCTGAACTGGGGTGGCGTGGTGAAGCAAAATAACGATGGATTAAACCCAGATCTGTGACTGGGGGTGAATGTTTGCCAATGTGCAACATTCCGTCCATCATCTTGTGTGTTTTGCATTTCGCCCTAAGTGGGAAGGGTATGCCCAGACGTGGTCCCGTGCTCACCACGCCACTGGAGTCAAGCTATCCTGGCTGATGAGGGCTGAAAGCCCGAAACCGGTCCTAGGATGCTTGATTCCGGTCCAGGGAAGACATGGCTTGGCAGTTCGGTCTGGACTGTTCCCATGAGGCACAGGGTCAAGACTGATTTGCATATGGCTATGTCTGAACTGGGGTGGCGTGATGAAGCAAAATAACGATGGATTAAACCCAGATCTGTGACTGGGGTGAATGTTTGCCAATGTGCAACATTCCGTCCATCATCTTGTGTGTTTTGCATTTCGCCCTAAGTGGGAAGGGTATGCCCAGACGTGGGTCTCGTGCTCACCACGCCACTGGAGTCAAGCTATCCTGGCTGATGAGGGCTGAAAGCCCGAAACCGGTCCTAGGATGCTTGATTCCGGTCCAGGGAAGACATGGCTTGGCAGTTCGGTCTGGACTGTTCCCATGAGGCACAGGGTCAAGACTGATTTGCATATGGCTATGTCTGAACTGGGGTGGCGTGGTGAAGCAAAATAACGATGGATTAAACCCAGATCTGTGACTGGGGGTGAATGTTTGCCAATGTGCAACATTCCGTCCATCATCTTGTGTGTTTTGCATTTCGCCCTAAGTGGGAAGGGTATGCCCAGACGTGTCCCGTGCTCACCACGCCACTGGAGTCAAGCTATCCTGGCATGATGAGGGCTGAAAGCCCGAACCGGTCCTAGGATGCTTGATTCCGGTCCAGGGAAGACATGGCTTGGCAGTTCGGTCTGGACTGTTCCCATGAGGCACAGGGTCAAAACTGATTTGCATATGGCTATGTCTGAACTGGGGTGGCGTGGTGAAGCAAAATAACGATGGATTAAACCCAGATCTGTGACTGGGGTGAATGTTTGCCAATGTGCAACATTCCGTCCATCATCTTGTGTGTTTTGCATTTTGCCCTAAGTGGGAAGGGTATGCCCAGACGTGGGTCCCGTGCTCACCACGCCACTGGAGTCAAGCTATCCTGGCTGATGAGGGCTGAAAGCCCGAAACCGGTCCTAGGATGCTTGATTCCGGTCCAGGGAAGACATGGCTTGGCAGTTCGGTCTGGACTGTTCCCATGAGGCACAGGGTCAAGACTGATTTGCATATGGCTATGTCTGAACTGGGGTGGCGTGGTGAAGCAAAATAACGATGGATTAAACCCAGATCTGTGACTGGGGGTGAATGTTTGCCAATGTGCAACATTCCGCTCCATCATCTTGTGTGTTTTGTATTGTCTAATTACTCCCTTGCTACCTTGATTATTCTTAATCACAGTCGTGTTTTTTATTTTTCCTCTTTTTAGGGGCATAACATAGCCCTCGTGCCTTCATTTTACTATGTAAGTAAGTGGATACGCGTCAGTTCTTGGCGGCTATGTTGTCTAATACTGGGGCTTACAGATATTCCCATTAACCCCTCTCCTTAATGCTCATTTTACAGGGGCACACTTGAGCCCGCAACTTCTGCGTACTAGGTTTGAAGTAAGTCCCTATAGTGCCTGATCACAGGTCTTGTTGTATTCTGGCTTAAACAATATATGTTGAGTATACTTCTCTAGTCTCTAACACTCGTAATGCGATTACCATAGGGGCATACCATAGCCCACAACTACTGCAAACCCTACTGTTAATAGGTTGCTTTTGCTTTATCTTTCATGTTTTGTTGCTTTCTGAACATGGGATTGCACACTAATGTAAACACCCAAATTGAATCCTTTCAGGTTGAATACTGCTCACTGCTTATGCCTAGGTGTTTGCTTAAATGATTGCCGCATTCTCATGGTTTAATAGATGACGATTTTCTTGTTTTTCCCTCTCTTACTTTTTGAAGAGTGGGATTGGAAATACTTGATTCGAGGGTTCATCCCCTTGTTTTACTAAGGATTGAGACCTTTCACAGAATATTCTATATGTAAGTCAACCCTTCAATTGACGTTTTTCCCTGCTTGGATTTTGAAAGCTTTAAGGGTTTCTTTATGGATATTGCTTGATACATGCCCAGACAGGTTGATATAGGAAATGTTTGGACATTGCTATTCTCTACTTGGGCTATATAGCTAGCTTACTTTTCTTTCTTCCGCATAGGAATGTTATGTCATTAAATTGTTCCTAAATACGCTTTTCGTCACCCGACCTGAGTGGTGGACGCACCATATGTGAGTTACTACTCCGAATACGCTTATTAATGGTGGGGGCATATACACATCACATCTTTCACCAGGCTATGTGCGTACAAATTATAAACTTTTTCACTTTTTACTTTCTTTTTAGAAGTACGACAAAGAACACGTGCCTATTACTGGAGGCTGGATACATCCTTTCCAGGATCCATTCTTCTTGATGTGGATGTTCTCAACGACTGGTTCGATATCGTCATTACCGAACATAAGGTGCCTTGAGTTACTAAATTAGGGCTTCGGATCCCTATATTCAACATTTTGGTATGGGCACTTACTGTGTATATATCTCTTTTCATGTTTTTTACTTTTAGGGTCTCCAGACTTTGTCTTTTAGCAATATTTTAACTTTGCGCGTTGGGTTGACAATCTAAATTTTGAGAGTCGACAATCATGAAAATGTAAGGCAGCTACTTCTACTTTATCTCTTAATGGTCCTGAATATATTTTGTATCAGGCCATTTATTATCTAAAACAAGAGGCTTGTTGGTTTTTATAACTCTCACTTTCTGTGTACATCTGTTCATTCCGTTCTGCTTCATTCTTTATGTATTCTAGTGTAACTGTTCTGAACACTCCGCCAGTATGGGAGGAATGTTACACTCTATGGTCGTATTGGATCTTTGTGGCTTTCCTTTAGCACACAGGGTGTGGTTATATTTGGTGGTGTTTCACATCTCTTTTTTAATGTCACTCTCATATTCTTTTAATCAAGTCTTTTTGGGACATAAGATAATCACAATTTTGGTGATCACATTTTTACATCATCTATACACGATTTGTACTGTTTGAGAAATTTATATTTATGCTAACATCATTTGCAGCCTTGAAGAAGTTACATTAGTAACGAAACACGTGTCGGCTGCCATCTTCGTTTACCAACAAGGAGGATTCAAGAATGGGACCTCCACGTGCCAATCTGTAACATTATTGTCTGATGTGAAGCAATATATGTTTTTGGTTTGTCTTCTACCAAACAGGCTATTGCATTTTGAGTGAAACATTGTCATTGAGAAATAAATAGAATTTTGCAGAATTGATTTTCTAGACTGGTTTTCCTGTGAGCTGCCACATTGGGTTTTTGATAAATCAATATGTTTTACTATTCATGAATAGAGATGTGAAATTTGAGAGTGCCGAGGTACATTTGTTTTGTTTAGCTGTAAGGAGAGATGAGCCCTGGACTGCTTCAGTAGAGCCTGAAAGCTGGAGGAGGAGATAGACGAGCAAAGCACTGCTTCAGGAGAGGCTGAAAGCTGGAAGGGAGAGATGAGCCATGCGCTGCTTCAGGAGAGCCTGCGAGCTGGAGGAGAGATAGACGAGCAAAGCAATGCTTCAGGAGAGGCTGAGAGCTGGAAGGAGAGATGAGCCATGCACTGCTTCAGGAGAGGCTGCAAGCTCAAAGAGAGCTTAGATGATCCATGCACTGCATTAGGTAGATGTTGGGAGCTGCAGAGATAGACAAGCTCGATGTGCTGCCTCAGGAGAGGCTGCGAGCTGGAGGAGCGATGTACCATGCACTGCTTCATGAGAGGCTGCAAGCAGGAGGGAGAGATAGACAAGCTATGCACTGCTCCAGGAGAGGCTGCGAGCTGGAGGAGAGATAGATGAGCCATGCGCTGCTTCAGGAGGGGCTGCGAGCTGGAGGAGAGATAGACGAGCCATGCGCTGCTTCAGGGAGAGGTTGCGAGCTGGAGGAGAGATAGACGAGCCATGCGCTGCTTCAGGAGAGGCTGCGAGCTGGAGGAGACATAGAGCAAGCCATGCGCTGCTTCAGGAGAGGCTACGAGCTGGAGGAGAGATAGACGAGCCATGCGCTGCTTCAGGAGAGGCTGTGAGCTGGAGGAGAGATAGACAAGCCATGCACCGCTTCAGGAGAGGCTGCAAGCAGGAGGAGAGATAGGCGAGCTATGCACTGCTTCAGGAGAGGGTTGCGAGCTGGAGGAGAGATAGACGAGCCATGCGCTGCTTCAGGAGAGACTGCGAACTGGAGGAGAGATAGACAAGCCATACGCTGCTTCAGGGAGAGCCTGCGAGCAGGTGGGGAGATAGACAAGCCATGCACTTCTTCAGGAGAGTCGGGGAGCTGGAAGAGAGATAGATGAGCCATGAGCTGCTTCAGGAGGGGCTGCGAGCTGGAGGCTAGCTAGATGAGCCATGCACTGCTTCAGGAGAGCCTGCCAGCTGGTGGGAGATAGACGAGCCATGTACTGCTTCAGGAGAGGCTGCGAGCTGGAGGAGAGATCGATGAGCCATGCGCTGCTTTAGGAGAGGCAACCAGCTGGAGGAGACATAGACGAGCCATGCACTGCTTCAGGAGAGGCTGCGAGCTGGAGGAGAGTTTGATGAGTCAGTGCACTGCTTCAGGAGAGGCTGCGAGCTGGAGGAGAGATATACGAGCCATGCACTGCTTCAGGAGAGGCTACGAGCTGGAGGAGAGATAGACGAGCCATGCACTGCTTTAGGAGAGGCTTCGAGCTGGAGGAGAGATAATCGAGCCATGCACTGCTTCAGGAGAGGCAACCAGCTGGAGGGAGAGATAGACGAGCCATGCGCTGCTTCAAGAGAGACTGCGAGCTGGAGGAGAGATAGGCCAGCTATGCACTGCTCCAGGAGAGGCGGCAAGCTGGAGGAGAGATAGACGAGCCATGCGCTGCTTCAGGAGAGACTGCAGAACTGGAGGAGAGATAGACAAGCCATATGCTGCTTCAGGAGAGCCTGCGAGCAGGTGGGGAGATAGACAAGCAATGCACTGCTTCAGGAGGGGCTGCGAGCTCAAAGAGAGCTAGATGATCCATGCACTGCATTAGTAGATGTTGGGAGCTGCAGAGATAGACAAGCCATGCGCTGCCTCAGGAGAGGCTGCGAGCTGGAGGAGCGATGTACCATGCACTGCTTCATGAGAGGCTGCGAGCAGGAGGAGAGATAGACGAGCTATGCCACTGCTTCAGGAAGGGCTGCGAGCTGCGGGAGAGATCGATGAGCCATGCACTGCTTCAGGAGAGTCTGCCAGCTGGTGGGGAGATAGACGAGCCAGTGTACTGCTTCAGGAGAGGCAACCAGCTGGAGGAGATATAGACGAGCCATGCACTGCCTCAGGAGAGGCTGCAGTGAGCTGGAGGAGAGATAGACGAGCAATGCACTGCTTCAGGAGAGGCTACGAGCTGGAGGAGAGATAGATGAGCCAGGCACTGCTTCAGGAGAGGCTGCGAGCTGGAGGAGAGATAGACGAACCATGCACTGCTTCAGGAGAGGCTGCAGGCTGGAGGAGAGATAGACAAGCCATGCACTGCTTCAGGAAAGGCTGCGAGCTGGAGGAGAGATAGACAAGCCATGCACTTCTTCAGGAGAGTCGGGGAGCTGGAAGAGAGATAGATGAGCCATGAGCTGCTTCAGGAGGGGCTGCGAGCTGGAGGCGAGCTAGATGAGCCATGCACTGCTTCAGGAGAGCCTGCCAGCTGGTGGGGGAGATAGGCGAGCCATGCACTGCTTCAGGAGAGGCTGCGAGCTGGAGGAGAGATCGATGAGCCATGCGCTGCTTTAGGAGAGGCAACCAGCTGGAGGAGACATAGACGAGCCATGCACTGCTTCAGGAGAGGCTGCGAGCTGGAGGAGAGTTTGGATGAATCATGCACTGCTTCAGGAGAGGCTGCGAGCTTGGGAGGAGAGATAGACGAGCCATGCACTGCTTCAGGAGAGGCTACGAGCTGGAGGAGAGATAATCGAGCCATGCACTGCTTCAGGAGAGGCAACCAGCTGGAGGAGAGATAGACGAGCCATGCGCTGCTTCCAGGAGAGACTGCGAGCTGGAGGAGAGATAGACTAGCCATGCACTGTTCGTGGGGTGGGGGGGTGGAGGTCTTCAAGCCCCTGTCAGTGGCAATCTTCTTCAGATAGGCTTCTTCTCTCTTACCTTCTCTGTGCATAGCCTGCCATTTTAATGTGATATTCTGAAGAGCAGTCTTACAATTTAGTAATAAAGGATTTGTATGAGACGCATTTACTGACGCAACAT